>OY821751.1:1205515-2411030 GCA_963682055.1 Primula veris
AATAATCTGACTAATTGTAAGTTATTTTAAATTTTAAGTTATTTTAAAAACATTCTGACTTATTTTAAGTCATTTTAAAAATATCATGACTCATTTTAAGTTATTTTAAAAATAGTCTGACTCATTTTAAATTATTTTAAAAATAGTTAGACTCATTTTAAGTCATTTTAAAAACAGTCTGACTCATTTTAAGTCATTTAAAAAATAATTTGAGTAGTTTTAAGTCATTTTAAAAATAGTCTAAGTAATTTTACAAACAATCTGGGTAATTTAATTCATTTTAAAAATAATATGTATCGTTTTAAAAATAGTCTCAATTTTTTTTTAAATAATGAAAGTCATTTTAAAACAGTGAGAGTTGTTTTTTAAACAATACAAGTCTGTTTAAAATAGTTTGAGTAATATTAAAAATAGTTTGAGTAATACTACCGTTTTTCCTAGGTTTACAACTTAAACATATATCTAATTGACTATATTAATTAGAACTTAAAATTTGAAACTCCATACGTTCCCATTTAATTGTCCATTACGAAACTACTTGCAATTTTGACCGGTTTATAACTTATATTAAAATTGTCGGAATGAATTTTTTTAAAATCTAATCATAAAATTTAACATCTAAACTATATTATCAATTTTTGAAAATTTTAATTCCGACAATTTTGATACAAGTTTTTGGCCGGTCAAAATTGCACGTAGTTTCGTAGTGGATAATTAAATAGTAACGGAGGGAGTAAGATATTTCAAACTGAATAATATTAAGTGTTTCTTTTAATATTAATTAGCTTTAAATAGAACGAAAACAACTACTCTAATCGGTGAAATTGGAGTTTTTACCATAATAATGTCATCTCTCAAATTATTTCCTAAACTAATGCTATTCAATTACATGAGGACTCCAATATTTTTTGGAATAAAGAATGGAGTCACATATGCAAAATATTATTATTGTGTATTCAACTTTTGATTAAATATATAGATTTTATAATTTTTTACTTGAAAAAAACATAAATGTAAACTTTCTTTACTTAACCGATTTAACAATTTTGTAATATTTGTCAATAATCCTAATTAATTACAACTAGTTTTGGTTTTCTTCATTTTCATTCTTTAGTTGTGTATTGTCAAATATATTTCATTTTAAAACGCTTATGTTTTAAAAGGATAACAATTATAAATTGATCTAAAATTCAAATCTTATAAATTCGTGATTATTCCACGTATATCATCACTGTTATATTAAATGAAATAACTACTCATGTAACAAGCAAATAAAAATAAAAATAAAAATATGTCCCACAATGTAGGTATAAGATAAACTCGCCAACAAATGCTACTTCTGGATAGTGAGTTTATTCGTAATTGTATTAAAAAAATTATTATATCATTAGTATTTTAATTAAATGAGATGAATCTTACAAAGACATAAAATAACAAATTGACTTTATACAATCTGAGAATGTTAATTATAGCGAATGTTATAAAGGGAGACTAGAGCCGTGAAATTGATCAACAATCATATATAAAAAAGTTAATTTTTAAATTGGTTGTGACGGATGAATATCACAGCCACGTGAAATTAGTAACAATCGTAGTCCTAGTTAAGAGTAGTATTTTACACTGTTGCAACGTTGTGCGATATAGTGGTTTTTGAAAGAAAAATGCTATTTGGATGGAAAAACGCTAAATTCGCGCTATAGGAACAATATTTACGCTATTTACGCTATAGCGGACGCTATTTACGATACAGCGGGTGCAGTAAAAAAAAAAAAAAACTTTTTTTTTTTGTTTTTTGTATTTTGTCAAAATTTTAATGAAATTATTGGAGTTTAAAGAGAATCAAACCCAAAACGCTTGCAAATAAAGTAATTACTCTGGCATCTCAAGTATAATTATTTTGTGATTATTATTTACAATTTTTTTTTATATATATCTAGTTAATTTTTATTAGATGTTTTGAATTTAATGCTATATTTATATGTATTTAGGCAAAAAAAAAATACAACGCAAATCGCTATGTAACAACGCTATTTGCGCTTTTAGCGTTTTTCTTGAAAAAAAACGCTACGATAGCGATCTAAAACATTGGTTTTTTATTTCTTCTATTCCTTGTTAGTTTCCTTACAGAGATAGGAAACATATGTTTTGACTTATTTCTATTCCTTTTTCTAATTTGGTATATAGTTTTGATATCTATAAATAAACGTTGATAGCACTATTGATTGATGGTGTGCCAAAAACCACAACACAATAACAAAATTAGGGAGTAAAAAAATTAGAGATATGTTCAGTGGAAAACTTGGCAAGACGAAGGTGCTGAGGTACCGACGAGGCAGAGCCCCGGAGTGGGCTGACAATGTTGAAGAAGACTCTGTTGATAACCCGTAACCCTACTACTCATGAAGTTGATTTGTACATGGTCAATATGTGTGAGGACCCCAGGTTATGCCGTCTGAAAGAGTGTAGAACCGATAACCGTGAGAAGGTTATAGCTGACCATATTCTTTTTAGGTAAGTTGAGGGTGTTAAAGAGGATGAGAACATAAAAGAGTTGGATCCTGAGGAAGAGAATGATTATGATATAGAGATGAACAGAATTAAGACTAGGAAGAAGTTGTTGTCCCGTATGCAACAAGAAGATTTGTCTTTCGTTTCTGAAGGAGAGGAAGATGAGGAGGAGTCTGAATATGAGGAGGATCCGGAAGATGAGCCTGGAGACTCTTTAATGGAGCTTCTCGTGTTTGTGGCTAAGGAGGAAAGGCTTACCACAGCCATGAAGGAGCACCAAGATGCAATGAAGTTGTCTCTGGTGGAGACCGAAGAGAAGAGAAGGGCCGAGATGAAGGCGGAAACGAAGAAGATAGTTGTCGAAGATATTAAGAAGGGTGAAAACATTCAGAAGAGTCTTGACCTTGGAGGTGATAATATTGCTGATGTTGACACAGACGATGAAGTGGATGCTGCTGACGAGTATAAAGCTTGGGTGAAGAGAGAGGTTTCTAGGATTCGAAGGGACAGTCGAGAGATTACAGAGGTGAAGAACGGGTCTGAGGAGAAGATATCGGAGTGGAAGAGGGAACACCCGAGACCAGCCAAACGAAAATTGAGACACATGCAGGTGTACTACCACAAAGGTGTTTTTTTCCAATCTGATGCTGATGATCCAACTGGGACTGTCGGAGCTGACTATATCTATCGACGCGATTTCTCTGAGCCCACCGGAGAGGATAAGATGAACAAGACGATATTGCCTAAGGTTATGCAGGTTAAGCGCTTTGGTCGCAGTGGAAGAACAAAATGGACCCATCTTGTCAATGAGGACACTACAGATTGGAGCAGCCCGTAAGTATTTTGTTTTCTGTAATCGCAAGTTTCTTGTTTCTTTTTTATCCTTGATCTACTTTTGGCATCAGTCGCGTACTGTTTCACTTATATTCAGATATGCTTCCATTAAAAGTATGTAGAGCTTACAAATTGAGTAAAATTTGGTATGCTGTGTTTGCGCCCTCACTTATCCACAGGGGGTTATTTTTTCTCAGTAAAATCATTTTTTTTCATCTCTGGACTAAAAAGATAGAGTTTTACAGACAAGAACGTGAAAGAAAGTTCAACTTAGAAAACTAATTTTAAAAACACAACTCTTGTTCAAAACTGGTTCTTCTCGTGGTTTCCGTAAAACTTGTTTTGAGTTTCATGATCTTCAACATAAGTCTGCTATATGTGATTTTAATCTGCTTTGCATTTTGCCTTGTAGTTTAAGTCTTTAAGCACCCTTTGTTCCTCTGCTTCTGTCCAAAATTGTGTTATTTCTGTTGTCCTTACTGTTTATACTCTTTGTTGTTTTATAGGTGGACATACAACGATTCTCTTGGGGCAAAGTATGTAAATAAGATGGCTGGAATGAAACCAATCGCTAAACGCAGAAGGAAGCTGGACAGTTGAGAACTGGGAATCCAGTGAAAAGCTTACAGATATGGTGCAGAAGCTCTTACCGCTTCCAGGACTACGGCTAGTTGATCAGACCTTACAAAGAGATAAAATTTACATTTAGTTTTTTTTTTTACTAATTGTAAGATTTTGTTATGCTGTTTCTCAAATTGTGATTGGTATAAATTGGTTTGGTTTACTAGGCAAAAGATCGACTACTTTTTGTTTGTGATTGCTCTTTTAATTACATGCTGATATTTTGTGTCTTTAGAACCTACCATAGTGCATAAAGTTTTTAGGTAATCTTAAAAGTAGTCCAAGACGACGTTGTTGCTAACTTTAGCAATAAGCCATGCAATCTGTAAAATTCGTAAAATCAAATACCTTGGCATAACAGCTATATGGAGGAGTAGTTTTTTTCTCTCTCTTTCTCATTCTTAATTTGTTTTTTGTTTTTTTCTATGTGAAATAGTAATTTTTAATTGAGTTTTGTTTCGAATTTTCTCGTAGTTGCCTTAAAAGTTGGATATTCTGGACATTCTTTCTACTGATGCTGATCCTGTTTGCACTTCTTATCAAAATTTCGAATATTAGCCTCTAGTGTTGAACTCAAAAGTTTCCTTTCTGTTTTGTGCTAAATATTGATTGATAGGATGAAGTGGTTTGTCATATCGAGTCTAAGATTGCTGCTTGGACATTTTTGCCCGCAGGTAGTTCTGTTTTTTAAAACTATTCTTTGCTTCGTAGATTGGACTGTAGGCCTGTAAGCTGTAACCTATTTGGTTTTGTTCTCAAAGTGATATTCTAACAATCCCAAAACCAGTTATTTGTCCGTTATTTGGTTACATATCTCTTAATAGATCAGTTATTTGGTTACATATCTCTTAATAGATCAGTTATTTTCCATTTCTAAGATCATTGGGAGTGCATTAATCTTTTTGTTCTCTTTGTGAGCTTTGGGTGCCTTTACTTTTCTTTTAAACCCGAATGATTGTACTCATAATCATAGCTTTTTTTTTAAATGAATTGTGGGGGAAATCCCACTTTTTTATTTATTAAGAATAATGGAAATAAATAGTATCACAAAGTGGCACTAACATTACAAGAATTGAAATAAAGAAATATAAACAAAGAACTTTACAACTTGTTGGACTACTTAATAAATAACCATAAACTGAAGGGACTAGATGTATATATATACTGGACTATGTATTACACAGCCCAGATATACACGTGTAAGAAATCCCCCATTTCTTCTGAGAATAGAGACCGTCTTCACTGAGGAGAGAGAAACTCTCCTTCTTCACCAAATAACCTTCATCGCAGGTCCTTTTTCACCATTTTCCTTTATCAAAACCTTAGATTTGGGAGCCCTTTGGCTTCCAGATCAATTATTTTCTTCAATAACATAGGCAAGTCTCGTTTTTCTATGAATTCTTTAAACCCCTCTTTGCATCCACTGTTAGCCAACATATCTGCTGCGCAATTAACTTCTCGTACTACGTGCTTCACCAGGTATTCTTTGCCTTTTAACCTACTCTTAATCTCATCTATGACATATCTAATTAACCAAGGAACTGTAATATTTTTTGTTATTATATTTACCAGTTGTAGTGAATCAGTTTCCAGAATAATATCATTCAAATCCGATAGTTGTAGCATCATTAACATAGCTTTAGCTTCTGATTCTATAGCTGAAACACTTGTAATTTTAGCCTGAAACCCATAGATGAAATTCCCATTTGGACCTCTAATTAATCCACCAACACCACTAGAATTCGAAGAAGGTTTATAGCACCCATCAATATTAATTTTCACATACCCAGTAGGAGGATTTAGTCATTTCACTATTGAAACTTTTTTGACTTTTGCAACCTTTTCTTTGAGAATTATATCATTTATGCTCCAATTCATAGGAAAAATTCTATTATTTTTGGAACATAAGTATAATGTATCAGTGACCTTAGAGCATATACCAGTAGCTATCATTACCTTATTGTTGAATTTATAATTGCACCTTGCTTTCCAAATCTCCCAGACAATAATAGATGGTAGAACTTTGAGCATAAAAGAATTGATTTTGTTTGTACCTTCTTTTGAGATAGACCACCACTTTAGAAATCTTCCTTTAATACTAATATTAGTATTAATAATACCCATCAAACCATCAAACTTTGTCCATACTTCAGTTGCAATTTTCCCTGTACTAAACAGATGCTCCCTTTCTTCTTCTTTAACACCACAGCATTCACACTTTGAAGCTAACTGAATACCAAATTTCCTAATTGCAGATTCTAAAGGCAGAGAGTTGTTGAACAATTTCCATACAAAACAAGTGATTTTAAGAGGTAATGCTGAATCCCATTTGTACTGATTAAACCAGTTAGCTTCATACTTCATTCTTGTATTTTCCCAAGCAGACTTAAAAGAGAAATTTCCCAGCTTTTCCTTGTTCCAAATTAATTCATCTTTGCCATATTTATTAATAATGAAATCTTCTTTGAACAGGTGTCTGAGATGTATTGGAATATGCTCATTTATACTCTGACTATCCCAGGTACCATTTTTTAACAAGTCTTTAATCCTTAAACTATTATGAATACTTGCATCATTAATTTTCCCTGAGCCCAACCAATTATCTAGGTTTACAGAACAGTTCCCATCTCCAACTAGCCATTGCATACTTTCTTCTGCTTTGTCTCTTGCTAGATACATTCTACTCATAATCATAGCTTATTTTAGCGTAACACAGCATATTACAATTCATACCCATGTCTTTACCCATTTTCTTTAATTTTCAAATTCTTCTGTTGAAATAAATTCGTAAAGTCTTCGAGAAAACACAACCAGATGGAGATCATATTTCAATCTTGTATGTGTAATGAGCTTTATAACCTTCAGAAAGTAGAGAGTCCATTCAAATTCTGCATTACGACCATGGCCAAAAAGTATGTACCTCATCACGACTATTTTCTTGACACGTCAACGTACAGCCACTGTACTTACGAATCTATCTAACGTTACGAAGGATGGAGAAACAGTCTTTTCTAAATCCGAGGTACTAATTGGCCAAGTTCAAAGCTGGTCTTTTGGTTATCTGAGAAAGCAAGAAATATTAAATTAGTTACTCTTTTTGTTACCAAGGCTTAAAATTAAAGCCTAATATATAGGTAGGTATTCTTGAACTATACTTTTTCTGAAGAGTTTACTCCTCTTACATACTTTATGCTAACTATCAATAAAATTTCACTGCTAAACCAAATAAAAAATGGATCTCTTTTGGTTATCTGAGAGCAAAATGCTTCAAGCTAAATGAATGGAACTATTTTTCAGCCTCAAATAAGCCAATCTTAGTTGCTTATAACTTTATAGACTACAGCCAAACGAGGCCTTAAGTGTCTTGTTGCTTTAAGAGTTAAAAATGCAAACGATAGTCTGGCCTTTTCTTCTACCTTTAAGCTTAACTTTTTTGCTTTTTCAATATAAGTTGCACTACATCTGGTTGGCCAAATTAAAAGCTGAGCTTTTTTGATTATATGAAAAGGCAAGAAGTCTCAAGCTCAATACACCTTTATTTCTCAGTTAATTAAAGCATCGAGTAAACCATCTTGTTTTCTTATAATATGCAACCAAACAAGCCCTTAGATGCTAATTTATGCATTTGATCGCATACACGCAAAAGATACTCAGACGAAGAGAGAGGACGGGTCCAACTGTGCTAAAGACGGATATGAAGGTATAGTTTTGTCCTTCAGATAAAAAAAAATAGTAGCTTAGTTGATATATTTTCTTAGTTTTACTGGTTCTAGCGAGTAATAGGGATTGGTGTCGATATCGAGGAAGAAATTACGATCTTTGGCTAAGAAATTCTGAATTCAGGAAAAATATGAAATAAATGCCACAAAAAATTGTTTAGTTAAATTGATTTATGTGGAAGATATGTTGCCTACAAAGGCAACACTAATTCTAATAAGCTCCCAATATGGTTTATCCCGTCTTTTTTTGAAAAAACCTAGTTTTGCATTTCTTTTCTACTCATTTTTACAAGGATATGACCAGGTGAAATTTGAGAACAATTAAAGCACGATTCCTCAATGACGCGCCACTTTTTCTATTTTGTGGTTTATGATTGGCGAAATGGAATCATGATTCATGCCACACAGAAGTAGTGGGAAAGAACCGATTGGTGTATATATTCAAGAAAAGACTTTGTAACTTTTTGTGATGTAGCAATTAAGGAAAAAGAATCATGTAATTTTGTGTTTTTTGTATTTGATGGTTTATTAGCTAAAATTTTTTGAACCGTTTTGTTTTTCTAGCCTGACAAAAGTTAGAAAATCGAAGTCGAATGACATCAGTATATCTCGGTTTCAAATCAGCCAACTTATTCGCCAAAAAGCAGATAACAAACAAGTAGGCTATATCAAAATCTTGCATGGGATCATTATTTCTTGGCCGGATTTTGTATTTTGTATAAACTCAACCATTTTTCTTTTGTTCTTATTAAGTCGAACTGCTTTCGGTTTACCAGATTACAAAACATATGAACATAATCATTGGTACATAATCATTTTGTATAACATAAGGAAACGAATTTATATCATTTTGTATGAAAATAGAAAAAATATGAACATTACTACGTATATTTCTTGTACGTGTGGACATAAATTATGAAAATATATTTCAAAAGCTCCATATAACACTCAACAACACTTCACTAAATTAATCAAATTCGAACATTTTATGGATCTCCAATTTAATACTCCTAATAATAATAATAAAAACTCCCTATTCATTGGCAAAAGCTAAAACTCAGTAAACAAGTAATATTTGTGAATAAATTCCAGTGCACGTGTTAGTCATCTAATTGTCCAGGAAAACTATAAAAAGGGCTAATTGTGTTACTTTTAAATAAGATCACAGTTTCTCATCTTCAATTAAATTCTTTACAATATTTACACAAATATAAGCCAGTTTTTTCATATATACACAAAGACAACTTCAGAAAATGGATAATTCCCAAAATGCGAGTTACCAAGCTGGTCAGGCTAAGGGCCAAGTCCAGGTATATATTTTTCCTTATGTTATACATCATTTATTTTAACAAAATTTACTCTATTTTTGTGTCTTTAAAGTTTAAAGTATATATATGAAGTGTAATTTTTTGTATTCAGTTATTCATTGAACTAACCGATCCGCTGATATGTTCTTACTTGGCAAAAAGGTTCGATAATGTGTTGGTTTTGGTACTATTTCGAATACAATAATGAAAGGACAATAAATAAAAGAGACAGGAACGCAAAGGAAATAAACAATTTTATTTCTCACAATTGGAATATGAATTACAATTCCTGACTCAACAAATAAATAAAACTGCTGGACTGAAATAAATAAACTGCCGGACTGTTTTAAAAACTGCCGGACTGGTTTTACAGAAACTGCCGGACTGGTTTTACAGAAACTGCCGGACTGGTTTTAACAAACTGCCGGACTGGTTTTAAACAAAACTGCCGGACTGGTTTTAACAAACTGCCGGACTGGTTTTAAACAAACTGCCGGACTGGTTTTGAACAAAACAAACTGGACTGGTTTTAAAGCATAAAAAACTGCCGGACTGGTTTTTAACAAATAAAAAACTGCCGGACTGTTTTTTGTAAATACTAGAAATTACAGAACTGAAAAGTAAATAACAGAATCGAAAGACTGAAAGTAAACAGTACTGAAATGTAAATACAGAAAAGAAACAGTACAGGAAAGTAAATTACAGAAATGAAACGGTACTGAAATGAA
Organism: Primula veris; assembly: GCA_963682055.1. Taxonomy (NCBI): domain Eukaryota; kingdom Viridiplantae; phylum Streptophyta; class Magnoliopsida; order Ericales; family Primulaceae; genus Primula; species Primula veris. The sequence goes on from OY821751.1 coordinate 1,215,233, forward strand.
ATGGACAGAAAGTAAAAGACTGAAAAATAAATAACAGAAAGTAAAAGAAGAGGCAACTGCTGAGCAGTTTCCCTTAAACAATATTTCCCGAACCACCTTTAAAGGTTTCTGGTTTCGGGACTTTGTTCCCAAGGTACAACTTCTATCTCAGAGTGGCTCGTATGGAAACCGGCACCGAACCACAGGTCGAGCTGTTGGTGGTGCGGTTCTCTCTCACTAAGTGTATGCTTATGCTGTGAGTTGTGTGTATGATGGTGTACTGAAATGAGAGGGGGATGGCTGCCTTTTATAGGCTCTACTGAAACCGCAACCATAAATGTTGGTCTTTAATTCTGGGAGTTACACCCCCAGAATCCGCTCAATCAATTCTGAAACCGCAGCATTTACTCTCATTCATTGCTGACGTTTCTCTTGCTGGAAACTCTAGGGACTCCTTTTGTATTTTATACAAAACTCCCTATTCGGGTTTGGACCCAAGACCCAAGACCCAAGACCCAAGACCCAAGACCCAAGACCCGAGACCCGAGACATTCCCCAAATCCCAAATCCCAAATCCCAAATCCCAAATCCCAAATCCCAAATCCCAAATCCCAAATCCCAAGCCCAAGCCCAAGCCCAAGCCCAAGCCCAAGCCCAAGCCCAAGCCCAAGCCCACGCCCACGCCCACGCCCACGCCCACGCCCACGCCCGTGCCCGAGCCCGAGACCCGAGACCCGAGACCCGAGACACGAGACACGAGCGAGCGCGCGTGTGTGGTACACACTAATACTCTTAGGTGTATGTGGACATGTTAGTTTAATAACTACATGGGTTGGTATGGTATATATATTGTAAGATTAACTCTTAATCTTCCAATATGGGATTATACTAAATGGTTTTTTTCTCATTAACCATTTCGTTTTTCCAGATTTGAGCTTCCGAGGTACCAACTTTGAAGCCACTTTGTATTCACACCCATTCTCCGAATAGGTCATGTGATATACCGTTACGAAGCTCGTCACACGGGCTACTCAACCACGTTGATTACGGTATAAACAACTCAGCGCTGTTACACGAAATAATGACTCGAAGTTGGTCCAGTGACCATTCGGAAACACCCATGTTTTCACATGTTTTTCCAACAATCCCCCACATGAATGCAATTGGCTGAAAATAAAATGCTCCTAAATGCATACGAGAGAAAACCGCAAGAGTTCACTGCATAAGGACAGGTAGCGCGCGCCTTGAACCTGCCGTAGTGACGTAAAATCTGATATGCTACTATTGGGTAGCCTTTAAGCCTTGAACCCTTTAGCGTTTGTGCATACCAGGGTAATGCGCACACAGTGTCCCCTCTACACCACTTACTAAGCCCTTTGGTTGTTGTCCATATTTGGCCGTGGACTGCCTTGGCAAAGTTCAACCGAGTGCTCTAGTGATTTAGCCCATGGCTCATCACATAGTATCGGCCATACACACTCGTCATAGGTGATTTCAAGTCAAGGGTGTCCTGACTCACCCCTCTCGATCTTCGAGATACTTGTTTTCATTAAGAGCCTCATGCTCACCCTTAAGATGGTCTAGGTCTATCACTCTTTCATCCTAGAAATGGGCTGGGAACTTAAGTTCCCGAGTGCTTTGTTCGGTCACCCCCACAGTTCGGTTTTCCCGTTGAACCCGACGCTGGAGAATCCAGTTCGGGTTGGGTTGCCTCTGAGGAGGTTTCCAGTTTAATGGGCTTCAACCCCATTCCCCTCGATGAAACTTCAACTCCTACCTGAGTCAAGCCTTTTGTAAATGGATCCGCTATATTGTCTTTAGATCTCACAAAATCTAAGGACACCACACCGTTAGCTAACAATTCTCTTACGGATTTATGTCTCCGACGAATATGTCGGGACTTTCCATTATACATATGATCCTGCGCCCGTCCAATAGCCGACTGACTATCGCAGTGCATGCTTATTGCTGGGACAGGTTTCGGCCACATTGGAATTCCTTCCAGAAAGCTTCTCAGCCAATCAGCCTCTTCTGTTGCTAGATCCAACGCTATGAACTCAGATTCCATAGTTGATCTAGCTATGCACGTCTGCTTGGATGATCTCCATGAGACAGCTGCTCCTCCCATCACGAACACATATCCGCTAGTGGATCGTGTACTGTTGGAATCCGAGATCCAGTTTGCATCAGAATACCCTTCCAGTACAGCTGGATATCTGGTATAATGCAACCCTCGGTCTGCTGTGTATCTCATGTATCTGAGAAGTCTCATGATGGCCTTCCAGTGTTCCTCATTGGGATTACTGGTGTACCTACTCAGTCTACTCACTGAGTTGGCTATGTCTGGTCTAGTACAGTTCATGACGTACATCAGACTGCCTATTATTCGAGAATATTCCAATTGTCTCACACTCTCCCCAAAGTTCTTTTTCAGGGTGGTTGAGATCTCTATCGGAGTTCTGGATGTAGCTCTACTATCTTTATCAAATTTGTCAAGCATCTGTCTGACATAGTGAGTTTGAGATAGCGCATATCCGTCTGATGTCTTGGTAATTTTCATACCAAGTATAACATCAGCGACACCCAAGTCTTTCATCTCGAATTTTTGTGACAACATTTTCTTAGTGGAGTTGATGTTATCAATACTCCCTATTATAATCATGTCATCTACGTAGAGGCAGACTACCACGTAGTCCTTTTCATTTCCTTTTACGTAGACGCATTTGTCACATTCGTTTATCCGAAAACCGTTTGATAGCATCACTCTATCAAATTTTTCGTGCCATTGTTTAGGTGCTTGTTTAAGTCCATACAAGGACTTCACAAGTTTACACACCTTGTGAGCTTTACCTGGAACCACAAACCCTTCCGGTTGTTCCATGTAAATTTCCTCTTCCAACTCACCATTCAAGAACGCCGTTTTAACATCCATTTGATGTATTTCCAGATCGAACAGTGCTGCGAGAGCAATGACTATCCGGATTGACGTCTTCCTGGAGACAGGAGCATAGGTGTCGAAATAGTCGACACCTTCGGTTTGTCTAAAACCTTTCACTACAAGCCTAGCCTTGTATTTCTCGATTGTTCCATCGAGCTTTCTCTTCCTCTTGAAGATCCACTTGTGTCCTAGTGGCTTACACCCGGGTGGTAGATCCACTAGTTCCCAAGTGTGATTTTGTAATATCGATTCAACCTCATTGTTGATCGCTTCCTCCCAATATTGGGCTTCCGGGGATGACATTGCTTGTTTGAATGTCGCCGGTTCGCCTTCTATCATGAAGGTTACAAAATCTGGACCGAAAGTCGTTTCCTTTCTAGCCCTTTTACTACGTCGAGGCTCTTCTTCTTCTTCCTCCAACGGTTCACTTGCCCCCACATTTTCCTCACTGTTTGACTCCTCAGTCTCTACAGTTACGGAAGACTTGCGGGGAAAGATCTCCTCGAAGAAAGAAGCTTCTCGAGCTTCGATGATAGTATCTGCATGCACATCGGGATTATCCGACTTGTGCACGAGAAAACGATAAGCACTACTGTTTTGTGCATATCCTATGAACACACAGTCTACCGTCTTTGGCCCTATTCTCGTTCTTTTAGGAAGCGAGACAAGGACCTTCGCGAGACAACCCCAAACCCTTAAGAATTTATAGCTCGGCCTATGGCCTTTCCATAGTTCATAAGGTGGTTTATCACGTTTCTTATGTGGTAGCTTGTTCAATACATAGTTGGCGGAAAGCAGCGCTTCCCCCCACATGTTCTGGGGTAACCCAGAACTTATTAACATAGCATTCATCATTTCCTTGAGCGTCCTATTCTTACGCTCGGCAACCCCATTCTGCTCCGGAGAGTATGGGGCTGTCGTTTGATGTATAATGCCATTTTCTGCGCATATCTGCGCAAACGGTGCTTCGTATTCACCGCCTCTATCACTCCTCAATATTTTAATCTTTTTATTGAGTTGATTCTCTACTTCGGTCTTATAAAGAGCGAATTTCTCTACCGCTTCGTCTTTACTTCTCATTAAGTAGACATAGCAGTATCTAGTACAATCATCTATAAACGTGATGAAATACTTTTTCCCTCCTCGCGTTTGTATAAACTTTAAGTCGCATACATCCGTGTGTATTAGACCGAGAGGTTCAGTACTTCGTTCAATATGTTGATACGAAGACTTGGTTAATTTTGCTTCAACACAAACCTCACATTTATGTTGTTTATCAAATACAAAATTAGGTAGTAGATTCAGTGATATTAATTTCTTCATAGAATTAGCATTCACATGACCTAATCTACCATGCCATAAATTAAATGAATCGCAAGAATAAGCAAACGAAGTTTTATTGGCCACTTGGGCAACATTCACGATTACATTATTCTTGGTACTGGCCTCAGCCTTAGTACCCTCAATAGCTAACTCGGCTTTAGGAGCCGGAGTACCAACATTTAATTTAAACATGCCGTTGGTCATATAGCCACGGCCTACATACATTCCGTTTAAAGTGATTACAATTTTTGCAGATTCAAATACAAGTTTAAATCCTTTGTTCACCATCACGGACCCGGAAACCAGATTCTTGCGAATTTCTGGCACATGGAGCACGCCATTCAGTGTGAGCTCCTTTCCCGATGTCATCTTCAGCAGCACGGTTCCTTTTCCTTCCACCCTGGAAGTAGCCGAGTTCCCCATGAAGCAGCTCTCATTGTCCACGGCCGTATAGGTCTTGAACATCCATTTGCTGGCACAGATGTGACTAGTGGCGCCTGTGTCCAGCCACCATTCCTTTGGGTTGCTCCCCACCAGGTTCACTTCCGAGACCACAGCACTCAGGTGCATATAGTCCTGTCCAGCATCATCTCCTCCCTCAGGCACATTAGCTTGAGCAGGTGCCCTCTTCCTCCCTTTCCCTTGGAACTTCCTCTTTGGGGGGGGTTTGGGCTTGTCGGTGCGCATCTTACAATCCGTGGCACGATGGCCCGGTTTGTTGCACACAAAGCAGTCTCCCATGAATTTCTTCTTGAGAGAGGCACCGACTCCGCTGTCAAAGCGTTTCCGCTTAGACACAGCGTCCTCAACCACATGGGCCTTGGCAACCGCGTTGCCTGCTCCGCCACCGCCTTTCCTTCCGGATCGGCGGTTGCTTTGCTCAACATTGAGCCTCTCAATGAGTCCCTCCAAGGTCATAGCCTTTCGCTTGTGTTTCAGGTAGTTTTGAAACTCTTTCCAAGAAGGTGGCAGTTTCTCAATCATTAATGCCACTTGGAAAGGTTCGTTGATAACTAGCCCTTCAACCTCAAGCCTATGGTATATGAGTTGGAGTTCCTCAACCTGCTCGATAACACTCTTCCCATCAGTCATCATGTACTCGTGAAAGTCCGTGACGACAAATTTCTTTGCGCCAGCGTTATTCACTTTGTACTTTCGTTCGAGAGACTCCCAAAGCTCCTTTGCAGAAGCCTTGGGCTCGAATACACTGAAGAGAGTGTCATCCAGAGCACACAGGATGTAGTTCCGGCATAGGTAGTCGCCGTGTTTCCACGCTTCCACCGCCGAAACCGTCTGCACGTCCTCATCGTCCTCGCTTAGGACGGGTGCAGACTCCTTAAGAAACCGGATCAGATTAAGGGCAGTTAAATAAAACAGCATCTTTTGCTGCCAACGTTTGAAGTTGTTGCCCCTAAACTTTTCCGGTCTCTCCAGTTGAGAGGTTGGCAACATTGGCATCGCCGGTGTTGCCGGAGCCTTGCCCTTTGCCCTGGCTGCAGCCACAAGCGCTGCCTTGGCCGCAGCCTTAGCAGCAGCCTGTGCTGCGGCCGCAGCCGCAGCCATAGCATCAGCCTCTGCCGCAGCAGCGTCGGCCGCAGCCTTTGCCGCAGCAGCTTCGGCCTCAGCCTGAGCCTGAGCCCCCCCACTCGCAGCGCTCGCATTGTTATGGCTACTACCAATCACAAGTGCGCCCTGCACGTTTTCCGAAGAAACGGTGGGTATTTGATCCTCATTAGTCATCTGAAATGACAATATAAAACCGTTTAGTTTCTCGCAAGAAAACTAAATTCTTTATCGCAAATACTAATTATAACTTAATTAGATTGCTTCAAAAGAATAAAAACCAGAGAAAGAGATTCTAGCGTGAAAATCAAATCACTTTTGATTTCACTAAGAATTCTTTATAGTATTCTAGAATAAAAAGATCAAAACCAATTCGGATTTATTCTATGTGCAAATTTCAATTTCTAGTAAACTAGCAATGATTTTGCGAGAATAAAAACCGAGACGTCAACAACAATAAAATAAAAAAAGAAAAGTCCTTTCTTATTTCGAAAATAGAAAAACCAAAAAATGATATTGTTTAAGATTGTTGGTTTTGGTACTATTTCGAATACAATAATGAAAGGACAATAAATAAAAGAGACAGGAACGCAAAGGAAATAAACAATTTTATTTCTCACAATTGGAATATGAATTACAATTCCTGACTCAACAAATAAATAAAACTGCTGGACTGAAATAAATAAACTGCCGGACTGTTTTAAAAACTGCCGGACTGGTTTTACAGAAACTGCCGGACTGGTTTTACAGAAACTGCCGGACTGGTTTTAACAAACTGCCGGACTGGTTTTAAACAAAACTGCCGGACTGGTTTTAACAAACTGCCGGACTGGTTTTAAACAAACTGCCGGACTGGTTTTGAACAAAACAAACTGGACTGGTTTTAAAGCATAAAAAACTGCCGGACTGGTTTTTAACAAATAAAAAACTGCCGGACTGTTTTTTGTAAATACTAGAAATTACAGAACTGAAAAGTAAATAACAGAATCGAAAGACTGAAAGTAAACAGTACTGAAATGTAAATACAGAAAAGAAACAGTACAGGAAAGTAAATTACAGAAATGAAACGGTACTGAAATGAAATGGACAGAAAGTAAAAGACTGAAAAATAAATAACAGAAAGTAAAAGAAGAGGCAACTGCTGAGCAGTTTCCCTTAAACAATATTTCCCGAACCACCTTTAAAGGTTTCTGGTTTCGGGACTTTGTTCCCAAGGTACAACTTCTATCTCAGAGTGGCTCGTATGGAAACCGGCACCGAACCACAGGTCGAGCTGTTGGTGGTGCGGTTCTCTCTCACTAAGTGTATGCTTATGCTGTGAGTTGTGTGTATGATGGTGTACTGAAATGAGAGGGGGATGGCTGCCTTTTATAGGCTCTACTGAAACCGCAACCATAAATGTTGGTCTTTAATTCTGGGAGTTACACCCCCAGAATCCGCTCAATCAATTCTGAAACCGCAGCATTTACTCTCATTCATTGCTGACGTTTCTCTTGCTGGAAACTCTAGGGACTCCTTTTGTATTTTATACAAAACTCCCTATTCGGGTTTGGACCCAAGACCCGAGACCCGAGACATTCCCCAAATCCCAAGCCCAAGCCCAAGCCCAAGCCCAAGCCCACGCCCACGCCCGAGACCCGAGACCCGAGACCCGAGACACGAGACACGAGCGAGCGCGCGTGTGTGGTACACACTAATACTCTTATGTGTATGTGGACATGTTAGTTTAATAACTACATGGGTTGGTATGGTATATATATTGTAAGATTAACTCTTAATCTTCCAATATGGGATTATACTAAATGGTTTTTTTCTCATTAACCATTTCGTTTTTCCAGATTTGAGCTTCCGAGGTACCAACTTTGAAGCCACTTTGTATTCACACCCATTCTCCGAATAGGTCATGTGATATACCGTTACGAAGCTCGTCACACGGGCTACTCAACCACGTTGATTACGGTATAAACAACTCAGCGCTGTTACACGAAATAATGACTCGAAGTTGGTCCAGTGACCATTCGGAAACACCCATGTTTTCACATGTTTTTCCAACATAATGCTCGGTAGTATACTTCAAAATTATCCAAGCTTCAACTCAAGAATGCCAAAGATATATGGAGACCATCGAACAACATAATTAATCATCTAATGATAAAACTTCGAGGAAAAAATAGCCATTTTTTATGAACAGTTTGTTAAAATAGAATCCCTAAGAACGGTAAATATTAGTCCTAACAATATAGTAATTACTGCAATTAAGTTTATAGGTGTATAAATATATGATGTAAGTAAATAAATATTACAGGAACAAGGCAACCAGATGATGGATAAGGCTAGCAATGCTGCTCAATCTGCTAAAGAATCCGCACAGCAGGTGAAAAACGAAAAATATCGTGCTCAACGACTATAATAAGTACTTTTTTTTTTTTTTTTATTTCAAAAATGGTCGTTTTTTAACAAGTGCAGTTTATACTTTTTCTAATTCAACGGTAATACATAGTGTTCAATACATGATTAGTCGCTTAATAGAAAAATTCGTCAATCAAAACATAGTTTATGCTCATAAAAGTGATGTTTTTATTTACTAAAAACATTGCCATTCTCAAACTTCAAATGATTAGTCTACAGTGTATGTAGACTAAAAGTAAAATAAAATGTCTATTAGTTTTTACTTGTGGTTAAATTCAATATAGTAATATATATACACATTTGTGTGTATTATATTATTTCATGATAATTATTTAGCTCTTTACATTATCAAAGTCTAGAATACAATTTTTATTATTATTTTGCAGGCTGGGCAGACAGTGCAAGAAAAAGCCCGGGGGGCAACCGATGTCGTTAAGAATGCTACTGGCATGAACAACTGAATATTTCAATAAACAAAATGTTTTGTTTATATATCTGTTATTCGTTTTTCTATTTTCTGAAATAATTCCGGTTTGAGTTAGTTTTGCTCGTGCTTGTTCTGCACTAGAGCTGTCTGTTGCGATTTTTATTGTATTCATGAAATTGCATCGTTGTAGTTTTTTAGTTATGCTATATAAATGCAATTCATGTATACTATAAGAGTGTATTTTCAACCAATTATTTAAGTTGAAAAATGTTACCCAACAGTACATATATGCTCGTCCCTATAATTGACTGATTAAATTAACTAACTCCATCGACTATAAATGACTCAACGTTCGAGCAAAGACCATTTATGGGGATTCGGATTGATGTATTTCGGACCGTGTCTATTTACACTGAATAATTAGAACTTAAAGAACAAATAAAGGATAAAAAAACTAATATGTAAAGAAAACAGCTTTTGGTTTAACATCTTATCCGTAATTATTGAATTTATCAAAAACAGCTTAGGGCAGTGAGGGAACAAATAGTTCATGAAAAAACCTGCGTTGACTCGTTAATGGCCGTTGACTCGTTAATAGCCGTTGACTCGTTAATGGCCGTTGACTCGTTAATGGCCCGTTTCATTTTCGTTTCCTTTTTAAAAGAACCGAACATGAACACAAATTTATAACTCATCTCACAAATGAACTCAACATGCACCATGCATTACAAAAAAATGTCAATTTACCATCAGGCGTCATATTGTTAAACTGAGTGCCGCTAAATTTAGCAACAGTTTAGCAACAGGAAAGTGTTGCTAACTTGTTGCTAAAATGAGTGCACACAAATTTATTATCGATCCATTGTCAGCTCTTTTTCACACCAATAACTATGAAACTCAACATTTACATTCTAATCTTATTTTCCATTGAAATTTGTAAGAATTAAGATATGTTCTTTCTTTTGTCTTACAGTTTGTTAATTTTAGTGTTGAGCATAAAATTTTCTCATGCTTTTCAAAGATTAGTTTACTTAACCATCATTTTTCAACTTCCATAGATGCATACTAGTATTTAGTACTTACATTAATTTGTCATTCCCAAATAGAGATAGTAAATATTGAAAGGAAACCAAACATTTGATAACAAATTATTTTGTATTCGCAAACCTTTCGCAAACAAATCTTGTAGCTCGTTTAACGTCCGGTCCTTTCGGTTCATGTACATCCCTTGTCTTCTTTTTTATTTTCTAGCAAATATGAAATTAGATTAAGATTTTAATTAATAAAGAACTTACCAATAACCAAATAACAAAAGAGGAAATATTAAATTAATCAGCACTAAAAATTCGTAATTTAAGTCCTAAAAATTCGTATTTGAAAAAGAAAATATATAATTTGCCATTTTCATCAAGTAAACGTACATATAAAATGAACTTTGACTGAGAATCATGGGACTAAAAAGGGGTAAATATTGATGCCCAAAATTTCACAAAAGAGTCCATTCCCTTAACCCATGCAACCCTAACCAAACACATAAAAGTTCATCATATATTTCTTTCTGGGAGGTATCGATGCACCCGAGCCGATGTGATTATATGGGGATTACAATATATCCTCTAAGTTTTGTTTCGCTGACAGTTTGACGGTTAACTAAGGTTGAGGAATATCGGTCTGAGTAAAATGTGAGTCAAGTACAATCGAGCCGATGTGATTATCTGAGGACTACAATATGTCTTTTAAATTTTGTTTCGTTGACAATTTGACGTACGTTTCACTAAGATTGAGGGAATGTCGGCCGAGTAAAATGTGAGTCAAGTACAATCGAGCCGATGTAATTAATTATCTAGGGACTATAATTTGTCATTTAAAATTTGTTTCGTTCACAATTTAGCTGTTGACTAAGATTGAGGGAATGCTGGTCGACTAAAATATTGCAAGGCAATAACAATTTAATTGCTTACACAAATCTTATTAGGGTGAGACGACCATATATTGCTAAATAATATGACAGTCCAAACATCTATAAAAAATAATTTAAAAATAATTATGAAAGCAGCTAAAAAACAGTTGTCAAACGGACCCTCGATGACCGCTTAATAAGTGTAGTAAAATTACACTTATTATTGTATCAAAAAATATGAGAAATAAATGCCATGTTTTTAAACGGTTTGGCTAACAAGTGCCCCGACCATTGTTTAAGCCTTATTCATACATTAAATCAATATCATTCTATTATAATAAGTCAACACAAATCAAATGAGTCTGTCCAATTTAGTCACTTTTTTCCAAAAATACTCATACACCTTTTATATTAATTATAATAATACCATACTCAAATAAAAATATAAAAAATAAAAACTATTAAAACTATTTATCCATCTTTAACAACCAAACATTCTTTTAAATATTAAAATATATTTTTTTATTATCCACATATTTATATCATAACTATACATATTTTCTAAATTTTTATTGCATTACGCTCCGCACAATCAACGTGTGGGGCACGATTACTAGTAGTTATTTTTGGTTAGTGTAAATCCGATTGATTTCCTAATCTATCAATTAATAGTTTATGCTAATAGTATTTACAATTGATATATTTATTATTTAATAACTAAAAACCATTTTTTCAATACAATAAAACTCAAATAAAAACATGAAACTCTAATTGAAATTACCCTAAAATTAAATACTAATTAAATAAAAAAACTAAAAACAAATTTTTCAACACAATAAAACTCAAATAAAAATATTTTTTAACGTGGATGAAAAGGTTTGTTCTCTGCTTATTACATAGATGATAGAATAGTTTATTTGAATGGTAGAAAATGAAATATGGAGATATATCAAATAAAATGTTGATACACTTATTTCCTTAACAAAATATTTATTACAGATTTAAATAGTCCTAAAAATCTCTCCAAAGTTTATTTCCATATCTCACAAAAATTAATTTATTCTACCAATCTCAAATATCTTAACTTAATTTTAAACCTTAACCAATGCTGGGGCATTAGTTAGCTTTTTCCATTTTTAAATACAACAATTAAAAAAAAGAAACAAGTATCTTATCAAAAAACCCAATCGCTTGAATATCCTCTTCTCCAACCACTACAACAAAAAATTCATTTAACATCATAATTTTTTTCCGGTTATGTTGCTAAAGTGGTTGTGGCTAAATTTTAGCAACAGTTTAATAATAAATAACAACATAGTTTGTTACTAAACTGTTGCTAAAATTTAATAACAATCACTTAGCAACATAACCGAAAAAAATTGCATACGATGTTAAATTAACTTTTTCTTGTACCGAACAAACACCGGTCGAATAAAAAAGATCTCATTTTGACCATAAATTCTGGCCAAATCAGGTACTTTGCTTAAAGAAATTCTAGTTTTTTTTTTTTATGTTTCTATGAATAATAATTGGTATCTGTTGGGTAACATTTTTTCAACTTTTGTATAACTATATAGATATAGAGCATTCTTAAATAGTCAATTGAGAATGCTCTTATAGTATATATGAATTGCCTTTATACAAGATAAGTGGATAACTAAAACACTTCAAATATGCAATTTCATGATACAATAAAGATTCCAACAGTAAGCGAAAACTAACTCAAACCTGAATTATTTTTAAAAACACAAAAATGAACAACATATAAATAAATAAACACTTTATTTATTGAAATTTTTAGTTGTTCATGCCAGTTGCATTCTTAACAGCCTCAGTAGCTCCATGTGCCTTTTCCTGCACTGTTTGCCCAGCCTGCAAAGTAATAATAAAAATTGCATTTTAGATTTTCATAATGTAACAACTAAATAATAATCATGAAGTAATGTAATACATATAGATGTGTCTTATATTATTTTATTCAATTTTCCCACAGGTAAAAACTAATTGACATTTTATTATACTTTTAGTGTACATATAAGTACAAAAGTATACTTATTTGATTGAGATAGAAAAGTATACTTTTTCTGAATACTTTTTAAGTAAGTAAATGTTATTTGGTGGACACAATAAGAGTATACTTTTAAACGAAAATGTTGTTTGGTAAAAATTGTTTACTTTTAACTTATTAAGCTGAAAATTATTATTCTATGCTATTTTTTTTTATATCTTTTATCTTAAAACAATCATTTGACCCATTTATAAAATACTATTGGTAAACAACTCGATTGGGAGAAAAACTAGTTATACTAATAATAAAATACTATGATGATATTAAGAGTATTTGAACTTAATGAAGTTATAAATTAATATGTAAAAACGTAGATTTTTAATTACAGTAATTGTTTTCTAGTATTATATAAATGTATATCTATCAATGGACACCATCAACTGAATTTTGACCATGACAATGTTTAGTAAATGAAAACATCATTTTTATGAGCATGCCATACACTTTTATTTTGATTGACGAAATTTTCAATTAAGCGATTAATCATGTATTTAACAGTATGTATTACCGTAGAATTAGAAAAAGTCTAAACTGCATTTGATAAAAAAAAACGGCCATATTTGAAATGAAATATATTAAAAAAAAAGTATTGATTATAGTCGTAGAGTAAGATATTTTTCGGTTTTCACCTGCTGTGCGGATTCTTTAGCAGATTGGGCAGCATTGCTAGCCTTATCCATCATCTGGTTGCCTTGTTCCTGTAATATTTATTTACTTATATCATATATTTATACACCTATAAACTTAATTGCATTAATTACTATATTGTTAGGACTAATATTTCCCGTTCTTAGGGATACTATTTTAACAAACTGTTCAGAAAAAATGGCTATTTTTTCCTCCAAGTTTTATCATTCGATGATTAATTATGTTGTCCGATAGTCTCCATATATCTTTTGCATTCTTGAGTTGAAGCTTGGATAATTTTGAAGTATACTACCGAGCATTATCGAACCTTTTTGCCAAGTAAGAACATATCAACGGATCGGTTAGTTCAATGACTAACCGAATACAAAAATTACACTTCATATATATACTTTAAAGACACAAAAATAGAGTAAATTTTGTTGAAATAAATGATGTATAACATAAGGAAAAATATATACCTGGACTTGGCCCTTAGCCTGACCAGCTTGGTAACTCGCATTTTGGGAATTATCCATTTATCTGAACTTGTTTTTGTGTATATATGAAAAAACTGGCTTATATTTGTGTAAATATTGTAAAGAATTTAATTGAAGATGAGAAATTGTGATCTTATTTAAAAGTAACACGATGAGCCCTTTTTATAGTTTTCCTGGAAAACTATATGACTAACACGTGTACTGGAATTTATTCACAAATGTTACTTGTTTACTGAGTTTTAGCTTTTGCCAATGACTAGGGATTTATTATTATTATTATTAGGAGATCCATAAAATGTTCGAATTTGATTAATTTAGTTGAAGTTGTTGAGTGTATCAAAACAAAAAATGGGGCTCTTAAATTTCTTAATTTGTACAAATTATGTTCACACTTACAAGAAACAAGAAATATATTAATGTTCAAAAAATTATAATTTCATTGCGCCATTTTACTTATATAATGCCCAAAAAATAAGTAAAAGATCTGTTCCACGAGTCTATATGTGGAATGTTTGATTATTTATATATAGTTGGGTGAACTCTGTTGTTAAATGTACGTGTGATTTAATTCAAGTATATTTAACTTTACGAGTTATGTCTATCATTATACTTAGGTTCCAACCTAACTGCATAACTGTAACTGCAAATATAACAGTGGATAGGAATTTCAAGGGCTTATATTATAAAATTATAAGTATTTGTGACAATACTTTTATATTCTTACTAATGTTCCCGGTCTTAGCTAGGGCAGGAAGAGGATGAGTCGTTCATGAATACCTCGTGTACGCACTCGTTAAGGTGAGATTCGTGTTTTTATTTATATAAGAACCGAACTTTCTACATCAATTTATAACTCGTTTGACAAATGAACGTACTAATTAACATGTGCATTACTCCTTTTTCTGCTCCTCAAAATAAAATTAGATTTATGTACATATTAAATATAAAATTATGTGTCCATTGAATAATTTGTAAGATACGTTTTTTCTTTGGTCTAATTTTTGTCAGTTTAATTTTGCTGAGCGGAAAATCTTCTATGCTTTTGAAAGATTAGTCTGCTTAACCAGTATATTTTTCAACTTCAGTAATGAGTATATAGTATAATATTACTTACATGTAGACCGTAGAATTCGATAAAATATATAAATAATCATTCCAAATGAATAATATATTGTATAATAATACGTTCGATCGCATGTTTAGAGAGAGCTGAGAAAATAATATATTTTTATTAATTCATAAAATGAATTGTTACATTTACAAATAAGTTCAGTCTATTTTATAATACAAGTTTCATGTATTTACATTTACAAATTGACCTTATGTATATACAAAAGTGACACATTTAGTCTAAAGAAACATTAGAAGCAATATAGTTTGATGAAGTATTCAATTAAGTCCTTAGATACCTGAAATATAACAAAAACACTACAAAACACAATAGTCATTCCAAACAGACATGGTAACAGAAATAACATTTGAAACAATAATATACAATATTTTAGATAATCAAACCGTCCGCAAATAAATATTTCAGCTCATTAAATGTTCGTTTTATGTTCTTTTTTCTAAGCACACATGAAAATTTTGAATTATCGAACAAAACATGTATAGACCTTGTCCCCCACTCTTTTTCTAGCAAATATGAAATTCGATCAAGATTTTAATTAAAGGACTTACCAAATAACAAAAAATGGAAATCTAAGAATGATTATCTTACTATTGATTCTTTATTTTCCATAATGTAAGTCCTGTAAAAATTCGTATTTTTCAGAAAGAAAAATCATACGCCGTTTTCATCAAAGTATATATGCCAGTTGATCATCGACTTAAATCATGGGCTTGAATAGGGTAAAAATTGATGTCCAAAAATCCACAAAAATCGTTCGTTGATCCCTTTATAACTAGCGACCAATACAACCCTAATCGAACATTCAAAAGTTCGTCATTCATATCCTTCTGGGAGCTACGTACCGATGCACCCGACCCGCCCCGATTATATGGGAACCACACAATAGGTCCTTTGGATATTGTTTTGTCCACAATTTGACGGTTTGCTAAGATTGAGTAATGTCGGTTAGGTAGAATGTGAGTCAAGAACGTTTTACTTGTGCCTACACGAATCCTGCAAGGGTAATGCTCGATGCTATATTGTTCATTTACATGTATAATCTTGCCAATGGGGCGATACGACTACACATCAGTATGTATTTGAATCAATGTATAATAGTCATCACTATTTCGACCTTCATTTATGAAGTGCCAGTATGTAACGTTTTAGCATACGACTTGGAACTCTATTTAGGCTAGGTGTATGTTTATATGGTGACGTGCGCGTTTCGGAGACAGATAAGATATTATTTTAAAATTTTAGGAAAATGTTTTCGTAAAGATACATTTTAAAATCTTAGATAATACTTCACGAAAAATTCAACAAAACATTCAGAAAACTCATAAGATACTATTTTTTTGAAATAAAGTTAAAAAAAGGCATTGAAATATGATGAAATGAAGTTACTAAAGTATAATATATGATATATTTTAAAAAAATATTCTCTTATTACTCATATAAATAGCTATTATATTATACTCTTAAGAAATTAAATATTTGTTCACTTTATTATCTGATTTCCGACCTAACGACAATGACTCGGTCTCTTCATTTTTAGAAGAAAAAAAAACACCAAAATTACATTTATGATGGTATGTATATCTTAGCATCTAGGGTGCATGGTTACTGGCCTGACTATCGTACATGGTACGATACATGTACGATGATACGAGGATTTTGAACAAATTAGGGCACGGTACGTCAAATATTTTAATATATTTCTAATATATACATATTAATAGATTAACAAAATTTATCAAAACAATTAGTAATAATTAAAATGAAAGTTAAATTCATGCATTTAAAATATAGAAAATGGTGAGGATACGTCAGATCGGCTTTCGATAAATTTTATGTACAATAGTATTTGATATTTTTATATTTACTTACCCTACATAATTAATTAATTAATTTTTCGTAACAAATAAAAATCATTGAAAATATAATTTAAAGTTATAATATGTCTTGACTTGACGCCATAATTTTTTAAAAGAATTAAAAAAAAGAATTTAAAAAAAAAAAGAAAACAAAAAAACAAGAATCTTATCAAAAACCCCAATCACTTGAATATCCTCTTCTTCAATAAAAACCAGTTAAATTAAAAAAAGATCCCATTTTGACCATAAATTCTCACCAAATCAGGTACTTTGCTTATAACCCACCAAGGAATTTATGTTTTTTTATGTTTCTATGAACAATTTATGGTGAAAAGATAGAATCTTGATGTTGATTCCTTTGTGGGATTTGAATTAAAGTTGTAATCTTTAATGGGTTCATTTGTTATTCTCTCAAGTAAAACTATTAGTACTCAAAAGGGTTTAAATTATTCATTTTCTAATCCTAGTTACAATAATATTTCAGCTTGTTCTCAATCTTTAGGATTTTTTAGTTATGATAGTAATCAACATAGGTTGCAATTTAGTAGCCAAATTAGGTCTAAAGAAGTTAGAGATACACAATTTGGTTTGAAAAATAGGTTTTCGTTGAGGTTGCGTCTGCGGCTTAGATTGTTTTCGAAACGGATTAAAAGGGTTCCGATTCAGGCAGCTTTCGAGGACATTGGAATATTTTTAAGGAAAAATGCGAGAAGGGTCGCGTTAGCGGCTTCGATTTGTGTCACATTTGGTTTATGTTTATTATGTATGAAATTAACGGCTAGTCCGTCTCCTAAAACCGTTCCATACTCGGATTTAGTATCGAGTCTTGAAAATGGGACGGTGGAAAAAGTTTTGTTCGAAGAGGGTTCACGTCGTATATATTACAATTTGAACCCATTAGTTGAAAATGTTGATGAAAAAGTTCAAAATATTGATGTTCCGAAAGAGAGAGGGAAATCGGGTTTGAATACGTTATACAATTTTGTTATAAAGAGGAATTTGACCCCTTCCGCCCCGAAATGGGAATACTCTACGAGAAAGATTGAGAACGACGAGAGCTTTCTCTTGAGTTTGATGAGGGAGAAAGGGGCAAGCTATAGCTCTGCACCTCCGTCTTTAGTCATGTCCATAAGGAGTGTTTTGGTTACGGTGTTGTGTTTATGGATCCCATTGACACCTCTTATGTGGCTTTTATATCGGCAACTTTCTAATGCTAATAGCCCCGCGAAGAAACGAAGGCCTAGTAGTGAATTAACTTCTTTTGATGATGTGGAGGGGGTTGATACCGCAAAAGTAGAGCTTATGGAGGTATGTGATTGTATTAAATTTCGACTTTATCCCAATTACTTAAGTTTTTTCATTTGAAGAAATTGGTTAGTCTTCGTAGTTGTATACATAAGTGAAATATATAATGGGAAATGATAATGATTCTTTCTTGCGATATCTTAGGACTACTAACTAATCTGTTTACAAAAAATATCCAAAGCTGAGTTCTTTTGCATTTATGACCTGAAAATTTCACATTTTATTGGGAAGGAATGCTATTTGTTACTCAGGTCTAGATTGGTTGCAGGTTTTGCTTTTTTTTGCTTAAAGATAGATTGAGTTAGGTTGGCCAGCTTGTATTTCAGGTTTTCTGATTTTTTGCCTTGAAAAAGCTAGAAGCAAATTCATTTTTTCCTTTTTCGTTCTGACACTTAAATAAGGGGAAAAAATTGCAACCAAAGCAAATTCATCTATGAGAAGAGTATATGGATAGTGGTCAAAAGTTAAACTATGGATTTTGGTTACCAAAGTTCTACAAAGAGCAATCAAAGTTTAAAAATACTGTTCTTCTGAAGCACATTCTTAAACTTATTTTACGTTAGATAGCTTTTAATCTAAACACTTGTATCCTGCTATTACAAATGCCGAGTTTAGCAATTTTTCCTAAGCCTTTTGACCAAATGCTAATACATTTAGCATTTTTATTTTTATAGATAGTATCATGTCTGCAAGGCTCTACGAACTATGCCAAATTAGGCGCAAAGTTACCGCGAGGGGTACTATTAGTGGGCCCACCAGGGACGGGTAAAACGTTACTCGCCCGAGCAGTGGCTGGGGAAGCCGGAGTACCCTTTTTCACAGTTTCTGCAAGTGAATTTGTTGAGCTTTTTGTCGGTAGAGGAGCTGCGAGAATTAGAGATCTTTTTAAGGTCGCAAGACAAAATTCTCCTTCTATTATATTTATAGATGAACTTGATGCTGTTGGGGGAAAACGAGGTAGGAGTTTCAATGACGAACGGGACCAAACACTTAACCAGGTAAAATCTAATTTCTCAAATCTAGTGAAATTAATGTTTTTCATTCGTGTTGTTATGCTACCAAAATCTACCCTCAATGAGGGACAATAGTAATAACTTGTTCGAATTATAATAGGAGTTAGTCTATTGGCCAAGTAAACATCAAACTCCTGATAGTATATACTGAATACAAGTTTTTAAATTATGAAAATAATTGTTTAACAAACCATTTAATCTTGCTATGAAAATCAGTTGGCAAATACTAGCTTATTTCAATCATAGAACCCACCTCGTTCCATATTTAGTGTCCAGTATTCCATTTTTGGATATTGCAAACTTAGTTTTCACTTTCTGAATATTGCAGATAATATCGTGAGTCTTTACTACTTGTTGGTATATTATATACCTAGATTACTAAAAAAAAGTGAAACTTGATGCACTGCCCAAAACCTTGAAATTATCAATATTGAATATTTGAAAACTCTCTTTTTAACCTCTAATAATCTGTTCCGTAATCGCCTTTGTCAAACCATCACTTGTAATACGTCAAACCCATTTTCGTATTCATTTATTTGACAGAATTAAACGGATTTTATTCTGATGTATACTAATATCTTTGAGTCTTTAAATTGTGAAAACATTGTAATAATATTATGTAATTTTGCTATAAAGATCTTTCTAGAATAAGGAATAATAGTTTTTTTTTTATAAGCAAATAAGGAATAATACTAATAGCTTCTTTGAATCATAAAGTCATAGCAGTGAGTCCATTGTCTAACTTTTTCGTCCTTGTAGCTTTACGTATATTGTCTTATAAAAACTTTTACCCAAGTAAACTTGGACTTCTGATTTGTAATGAAATGAAGTATTTAGAGGTAAACAAACTCTCAGCCTTGGATTTCTCAAGGCTCTCTCAACTTACCACATTGGACCTAGGACCGTGATAACGTCGTATCTAACTTAAATTATCTTTCTTTAAAAGATTTTTATTAGAAAAAAGGCGTAATACTAATAGCATTCTCGAATAATAAGTTGCAGTAATGAGTCCAGTACCTAACTTTTTGTCATGTGGCTTTACCTATATTGCAGCTATTGCTTTACCCTTAACTAGGTAAATTTTGCACTGCTAATTTATACTGGATTTAATTCTTGGTCCGTAGATATTGTTATAAAGAATATTTGCTTAGAATAGGGGGTATTACTAATAAGCATTGTGGGATCATTAGTCATGATAGTTTGCATGCTGTCTGAACATCAATTGTATGGTTCACCACCTTGTAAGTTGTATCCTCAACAGGTAAATTCCAACTTCTGATACATCCTGATCAAGTACTTTAATCATGAAAACGCTAGATAATTTTTGTTTCCTTGCTAAGAAAATCGCTGTTTGAAAGAAGGGGTAATATAAATAACTTATACGAATCAAAAGTAGTTTGTGTTCATTGCCTATTCTTTTTTTGTCATATAGCTTTACCTACATCCCCTTATCCATTGACATCATAGGAAATGAGTTGTGCCTCCCCTAACAAACAAAAACTATCAGTATTTACAAATGCTAAACTATTTGTCTTTTTCCAAAGGGTAATGCTAATTACGTAATATTCTGTGGTTTCAGTTATTGACCGAAATGGACGGGTTTGATTCGGACATGAAATTCGTCGTCATTGCAGCAACTAATAGGCCTGAAGCACTGGATCCCGCTCTATGCCGACCTGGAAGATTTTCAAGGAAAGTATACGTAGGAGAACCAGATGAATACGGGAGACGAAAAATCTTGGCCGTTCATTTACGAGGAATTCCATTAGAGGAAAACGCAAGTCTTATTTGTAGCTTAATTGCTTCTCTTACCCCAGGGTTTGTTGGTGCTGATCTGGCAAATATTGTTAATGAAGCTGCTTTGCTCACTGCTCGCAGAGGTCAGCTAAAATCTTATCGTATCTCCATTTATATGTCTTTTTCAAAATTTCCCTAAATAGAAAATGTAATTTCACATTAGTTTTGAGTTTGAAGGGTTAATTGTAGTTTTGTACAATCTATTGTAGTTTGCACACTGCCCAACAACCATTATTAATTTGGTTACGGGTTAACATACTTTCAGTACTGTATCGATTCTGTGTAAACTGGTGACTGAAATGAGATGGAAAAAATAATTTCCTACTCATTTTATTAGGACAGTGTACAAATTATAGAAAGGAATTAGTTGGTTCATCAATTAAAAGAGACAGAGAGATTTGTCAATAGGACATTGTGTCATATAAATTTGTCTCATTGTGTGTACAACAACAAAATTAGCCTTGAAAATGCACATGACTAACAGTCGTCCAATCAGAACGACTGAGTTACCTCAGTTTTTTTGTAAGATCAGTGATCGAGTTGGTACTGTTAATAGGACATTTACAAATTGTTAAACGTTGATAGCTTTGTATACGGTTGTTAAAAATAAGTGTATAATTACTTGGAATTTTTAGCATTGACGTGTTTGACTTAGATATAACTTGCAGTAAACTATATATGTATAACAATTACATGTTTGTTACTTTTACAGGTGGTGAATTTGTGACGAGGGAAGATTTTATGGAAGCTATAGAGAGAGCTAAATTTGGTATCAACGATAACACAACTAGACCTGCTACATTAACTAAGGAGCTCGGGAAGTTATTCCCTTGGATGCCATCTTTAATGGGAAAAAACGATGGTTTACAAGGTCCTTTCGGCTATCAAGCTCTAAGCTGATGAGTGTATATTTTCCCCCCACTGTTGTACCATTTCTTTTACGTGTACTATATTTTTCTTTTACTTAACATGAATATCGAAAGTGTGTTCATGTTACTAAGTTGTTTAGGGTTATTTCTGTGGGCGTTTCGAGTTGCCCTTCAATTTTGAATAAATCATTGTTTGTTTGTAATTGTAATGGGCATTATTCATAAATAATCCAAGTATGTTGTGTTTTAGCAAAAATGTGAAATACTGTCCCTACTGGGGGCTGTTTGATCGACATTTCGTACCCATGATTCTTTTTATTATTTTGCGTTTATATCGTATTGCATTTGTTTAGCCGGTTTAATAGCTAGTGTCTTTTCACTTTGTCAGAAAATGTTAAAGTTCTAAAGATTAATGAACGTAATGAGGTGGACAATGATTGATGGCTATTTAGTTCAACGTTGAACGAATGAATGATATTGGGTTCAAACCTAACGAATGTTAGAACTCTTGATTCGGGTTCAGTGTAAATAAAAAATCATCACCTCCAATTTGCTGATGAAAGTATGATGTTCAAGTTAGCATTGCTTTATAAATCTACTTTCATTCTTACAATGTACCTTAAAAAGTAGCCTACGCACCATTATCTAAATATATTGCAAAATTACTTTGTTTTGAATTCAAAGCACATTCAAACAACACTTCGTATCAATAAATCACTTGTTTCCTCATAATTAAGCATCCAAATCACAAACTGGTACGGTGAATACAAAAAATTAGCAGAGCGAAAGCATCAGGACAGTATTGAGAAGCAGGTACTATAGATTGATAATTTAGTGACTGATAATTAGAGGCCAAGGGATGCTTTATTTTCCGCGATGAACCGATCATTGAGAAGATCATATTCAATTTTGCATCATTTTTAACAATTACAACGTTGCGACTTGCGAGGCCCCCACCATCTCTTGGAGCAACAATTGGAAGAACTGGTGGATTTATTCATACACAAAGGCAATCTTTTATAAATCTTCAATTTTGTTTAGTTGAGCATCTCAGAATACCGCAGTTTTCAGTCTCCTCACCAATTCCTTCCTGTAACATGAAAAATAAAATGCATCAAAATTTGTCGCGCTGAGCTTCTCAATTCTGAGCTGTAGTTTTGTAGAATAAACTTGCAGCAAATACTGTTACAACAACCAATATGGAACCAGATTTGTCTGTTGTGATTGTAGATCAAGAGCAGGTTTTAAGCAAAAAAGTTAGTATATTCCAGTCTTAGGGGAAAAAACCATGTTCATGTAACTTAATTAAACTTAGTTTTGCAGACCATAAAACCAAGATAACCGTGTCGCTAACTTGCCAGACAAAGGTATTACAAGGTAGCCTGATTTTACAATCTAAGCATATTGATTGATTTAATTGAGACTCATGAAAGAATTACGGTTTTATCACTAAGATCTTAATTATACAACAGAACTCGAACTGGCCAATGAAAAAGGTAAATAAGTGCTACAATGATTACCATTTTCAAGAAAATAACTTGGGTTTAATATGAGAAAAATCCACATTCATTTAACTAAGATATTTTGTCCGCTTGGAAGTTTTATTTTTCTTTCTGGAGATTCTCCTTTTAGAAATTCATTCAACGAAAATCATCTTAATTTTGCACACCCAAAACACTGCTTACCAGGAAACTCATTTTCACTTTCAAAAACCAAGTTTCTTGTTTCTCATTTTTCATTTCTCGATTCCAGTTTCCCATTATTTTACGCGTTAAACTTTATTTATTTATTTTCATTTTTGTCGTTTTAACGTTTCTATTTCCTATCATGATTGATTCCTGCTTCTGTTTCTCATACAGACAACTAAGCCCAAAACCAATAGCTCAATTTTCAAACTGGTATTCTAAAAACCAGATAAGTTAACTTTAAAAGCTACTTTTAAGTAAAAAAAAAAAAAACTATACCTGAGGAGTACTCTGTCGAGTGATGAGGTCGACAACATGCCTCTATTCTCTTCAGCTCTTCGGAGAAGATAAGGAATAACAAGGTCTACTGGACCAAAAGGCATATATTTACTAACTTGAAAACCTGCATTTCTAAGTCCAAATGATAGTGAATCACACATTCCATATAACTGGCCAAATTGTAGCCTATTATTGCCTTTTCCTATTCCAAGCTCTCTTGCCTCTGCTGCTGCCCTATTCCCTGTAAATAAGTAAATTATTTAGTCAAACTATACACAATACAAGTATTTGATTGTTTAGTCAAGCTGAGAATTACAGTTTTCTAGTTCTAATTTTTTCCCCTTGAAAACGATTGAACGAGTAGTTTTCGACTACATTACATGCATTTACGTAAGGATGGATTTATAGACCGTATTGTAGTCATAATTAACTCATTTGGTTGTCATTCGTCTCTTTAGTTGATTTTTGCAAATCTTTAAAGCGTGTTTTAATATTGTAAAATAAGAAATATGTGACAATTCCTCTTTCTTAATTTAGCTAAATACAATTGCATTATCTGGTGTAGCTTTTGAGTTTATTTATAGCAGAGAAAATGACATTAAGAGAATTACACTATAAACTACTGAAAAAGAGTCAAAGAGATGCCATTGTTAGGAAATAGAAAGGTAAGAAACTAAGAAAAGCTACAACTTCTATTTCGGAGTTTTTGCAACTAACTTAAGCTGAAATGTTCCCCTAGATAATTCTGAACAAAACTCGCCAATTCTCTTGAAGATTG
Organism: Primula veris; assembly: GCA_963682055.1. NCBI lineage: Eukaryota > Viridiplantae > Streptophyta > Magnoliopsida > Ericales > Primulaceae > Primula > Primula veris. Next base: position 1,239,678 of record OY821751.1, read on the forward strand.
AAAAATATGTAGACAGTGATTAAAACAATAGATCGTGAGAGGAAAAAGTGTTAGTGATACACGTTGATGTAACTCGTGGAAAGTCTACAATTTATTTTTTGTTTGAAGTGAACAAGTGATGTCGCTTATCTGCTAAATTAGCAAATGCATAATTATGTATGTACTGTATAACAATTAGCAGGTCTTAGAAGAAATAAACTTACCTGAATCAACGTTGTGAGTAGCAAGAACAACCGAGGCATTGCCCTTAGCAGCCTTGTTTAGCATAAAGGATGTACACTCGTTAAAACAAGAATGTGTTTCTTCAATACTATTATGTATAGGCGACTCAGCCCCTAAAGTCCGAGCCAATTCTCCCTCACTTGACATATACGCCCCTCTCACCAGTTTTACTCCCAGTTGTATCCCCGACTCCTCCGCCGCTTTACTAGCATTCACCAATCGCTCTTGTGCGTCTTTTAAATAGGTTTGGATTGTCCCATACAGGATTGGCTCGTCGTGTTTGTTATTATATTCGATTGAAGCCGAATATGTGAAATAGTCTATTGCGGGTTGGACCTGTTAAGGATTATAATGTCAGTCTGTGGTTATTGATAAGAAATAACAAGTGCACCGTCGTTTCTCGTATCATGTCAGATGATTAACACCTAACTCGTTACGACAAGTAATGTTCTGAGTGCAAAATGGACTTTCAAAATAAACAATGGAAGTGATACTTGTACTAATGCATTGTTTGTTATTTACTATGCACTACAAATAAAAAAAAACTTACTATGCTTTGCAAATAAAAAAAACTTACTATGCACTGCAAATATGATTCTAAGAATAATAATTTACTTACTAGTAGAACTTACCAAAGTGTCCTCGGCGTCGACGAGGAGTGGAACTTGGTATTCGAGGCATTTTTCGCAAAGTTTTTGGATTTTTTCATGAGTTTGGTATAATAAGTCGATTTCGGATTGGGTTAACGGGTCGGGTTTAGATAAGGTGTGGTAAAACGGGCTCGAGTCGGTGAATATTGGAAGGGTTTTTTGTTTCCACGGAAGTGTGCATGATTGGTTATTGTACTCCCAACGGAGGAGATCACTTACCCTCTTGAGTAATCCCATGGTGCAAATTGCTGTGATCTTTAGTATCACAAAACTGACCTGTTTAGCAAAGTTACAGAATTTAGTGACTAATTTGAAGGACAATTAAACACATGGGACTTTAGAGAAAATATACAAATGTGTTTGAATTAAAAGTCTATTTGTACATTTATAGATAGTTGAAATATAAATTTCATTTATATAATGATAAATTTAATGTTACAGTAAAGTTATTGTATAAATGTTTCCGCTCAACTCCACTATTTTCCGTTGGAACGCATTAGAAAACCATCGGTCAAATCATCATTATCATTGTTGGCAGTGAAAACAATTTTATGTCTATCAGTATCTCCCTTAAAAGATAATTAAATAATATAAAAAATGATTGTTTTATTCTTCTGTAAATATTTATAACAGGGAATATGAAAACAAAAATAAACAAAAAAAAACTATTTATCTGGTACACAGATAAAGACATAAAGTTGTTGAATGTTATGTTAACTTAATAAATGTGGTAATATCTTAATGACTCAATTATTGTGATACTTTGTATTTTTATTTTATTTTTGATAATATCTTGTATTTTTGAAATTTCCTTCTATATAATATATAAAGATAATTCACACAGATGGTCCCCATAGTTTGATCAAAGCTTCTCACGGTTCATAAGTATTGATAACTGACAAAATAATACCATCATTTTCTCACTCTTACGTTCCAGAAAAGTTGAAAAGAATAACCAAGATTTAAATGGAACCTATTCAAAGAAATGGTCCCAAAAATTTCACAAAAATGTATTTTTAATCCCTATAATTCAGTTGCTACAGATATAGTCCCTAAATATGAAAACTAACAGACTAATTCAAAAAATTAACAATAATTCTGATATATTAATGAAATTTCCTTTTATTAATCGAGATTATTCACACATATGGTCCCCATAGTTTGATCAAAACTTCTCACGGTTTCTAAGTTTTGATAACTAGCAGAATAATACCGAAACCTTCGTTTCCGTACGTTCCAGAGGAAAATACTATAACAAAAGTACCAAGCTCTAAACGGAAAACGGTTCTTAAATACACAAACTAGTGTAACGAAAACAAAGAGCAGAAAAAAGCTAATTAAAAGACAAAACTTACAGAAGATTCGGGCAAAATTTTTGTCGATTCAATCGTCTCCATAAACCCCTTATAATTCACCTCACACGACTCCGTGTCTGTAACATGCTCAACCGCGTAACACAGCATCCCTTTCATCCCTATTATTAAAACATAAATAAAGGTAACAAAGTTTAGAAACATAAATAAAATTGGTTAATACAGTATAAAGCAATAAAACTTCTTTACGTTACGTTTACAAAAATAAACGTTTGATACTAACCAAAGTTTACCTAGGTTAAACAATCTCTAATAAATTCAATATTTTTGCATGAACTTTAATAAGATGAATTTCATTGTATCTAATGAACGTAATGTTAGAGAAAGCTCAACAGATATTAATCATACCTATTTACGGCATCGTAGCCACCGTTGAACAAATATTATAACTGATGAACGTAATGTTAGAGAAAGCTTAACAGATATTAACAATACCTATTTCGGGCATCTTGGCCGCGGTTAAACAAGCCTCCTTCGGATCCTCCCCCGCGCAAAAATGCTCGAAAAATGTCCTCTTAACAACACCCAACACAATCTCCCTCAAGAAACCGTCTTCCCTCACGTACTTGTTGTTCATAACCCACGTGCCGAAATCCACCACCGGAGGTGCTGACGTGGCGTACAAGTTAGCCGCAGTCTTCAAGAGCTTCGTGGTCGATACGCTTGAGAAAAGCTCTTTCGTGTCGTCGAAATTTAGAATTATTTTTTCATTCTTTTCCGTCTTCAAGGAGACGGGAGGGTCGCCGGAGAAGGGTACGGAAGCAGCGGAGATCAAGGGACGTGCGGTGGTTGATCGCCGGAGAAGGGTTTGTGACAAGAACCTATGTGCCATCAAATAGTAAAAATCTCTTTTTTTAAAAAAAAATTTGCTCTGTTTTTGGCTTTGTTTTGGGGGCTAAAATTTTATTTTGGTTGGTAAACAAAAATATTTGGTTTAGAAAAAAAAGACTTTTTTATTTGTATGCTTTGTATTATTAAGGTTATAAATAACCAAGTATATGGGGAGATGTCTTAGGGGTTCACTTGGTTGGGATATTTATAGGCTCAATTTAAGGGATAATGTTTGACACATGGTGTAGTCGTGTTAGGTGTCATTATTGAGTGTGTAAATATTGTTACTATTTTAATTTGTAAGTTAAACTTTATCCATCCGTTTTCAATTAATTATCCACACTATGTAACAATATTTAATTTTTACCGCACAATAACTTATATGAAAATTATCGAAATGAATAATATGAAAATTTTCAAAAGTTAATCATATAGTTCAAATATTAAATTACTAGTAAAATTTACCCACGCGTTGCGTGTGAGACGCGTAATGACATAAATCTCGTAATATATTTTATTTTAAACATAATATTCAGATTTAATATCATTTATTGTAGTCATGCAGGTTAAAACGAATCGATAATTAATTTAGGCTACATCCGTATAATTAGGAAAATATAGTAAGGATAAATTATTAATTAATTACATTATGTACATTGATAATTATTAAAACATAGTGAGGGTATTTTTGAAAAAATTTGACAAAATTTGGCATGCTCATTTCTCTTGAGTTGCCTTATTATAATAGAATTACATGATTTAGTTTTAAAAAAATTTATTTCGACAATTATGATACATGTTATAAAATAGTTAAAATTACACGTAATTTTATAGATGACACTTAAGTTACTTAAGTGATAGCCGTTTGTTGTTTTCGAAAAATTAGCTTAAATAAATAGCTTAGTAGTGATAATTGGTTAGAAATCAGACCAAATCTTTATCACTCCGGAAAATTCTTCTTCTTTTTGTTTTTTTGTTGGAATATATAATATTCTAGATTCAAAAAGATTCCATGATCTTGATATTACAAATATACTTATTTTTAAAACTGTATTTTTATACTTACTTTGTCCATAAATAATAAATAAGTGTTACTATAAAAATACGTGTAATTTTGATCATTAAAATTTTCATATATAGATTGCATAAAAAATTATTCGAAAGCTACTCACGTAGTTCATGTTTTGAATTGTGTGATGAAATTTATAGATTTTTCATTTCGATAATTTAGATATGAAAAAATCGATGATCAAAGTTGCACGTATTTTCATAATAGATATTTATTTAGCGACGGACAGAGTATTTGGTTCCACAATATTTCAAGTGTAAGTTTTAGATTTTTATTTTATTTTTTTTTCACAATTCATGATGTGCCTTTTGTTACATTTTCCGCTTCCGCTCTCCTTCGATAAGTGATTAACCTTGTCACTTCCTCCCATTTTGGTGGTAGAAATTCATTTAGATTATAAAAGAAATTTCTTTAATTTGAAATACAGATACTTTCACTTAACTCAAATGCATGTAATTTATCCAATTTGTGAAATAACCTCCTCATTCATACCTTTATAAGATAAAAATATAAAATAAGGAAATTAACATCTTGTAATTAAAGTCGTAGTTATCTTTCTTATTATGATTTAAAATTAAATATTTACCCATATTAAAGCACCGATAATAAAAATAGTAAACTTTATATTATTCAAAGGGTATGTAAATAAAACGTTAATCATATTAAATATTGTAACTATATTTATTAATATTGATGAAAAATCAAACGTTACTACTTCCTCCGTTCCCATTTAATTGTCCATTACGAAACTACGTGTAATTTTGACCGGTTTATAACTTGTATTAAAATTGTCAAAATCAAATTTTTTTAAAATCTAATCATAAAATTTAACATTTTAACTATATGACCAACTTTTAAAAAATTTCATTCCGACAATTTTGATACAAGTTTTTGACCGGTTAAAATTACACGTAGTTTTGTAATGGAGATTGCTTAATTAAATAAATTGATCATATATTTTTAAAATTGATACGTACGTTATGGATTGGAACTTTTTGCCTTTTTTATTTGTGGAAATCTAATCGATCCACCTCCACCTCATATACACGTAGGTTCCACATATTGTTACAATTAATTTTTGGTTATCAAAAAAATTGAAAAAGTCAATGAAATTATTATTATAAAAAAAATGAGCGGCTATTAGGATTTTTCGTATACAAATTTGCGGTTGTTAAGTAAATAAATTCAATACAAATCTTATATTGATTAATGTACCATTAATTTGAAAAGTAACAGTCCAAAAGTTTAGAAACGTCTCATATTTTATCCCTAGTAATTATAATTATCAATGTTTTAAAAAGGGTTATTTTAACGTAGCAATCTTTTAGGCTTTTAAGTTCAACTTAGTGTATAGGCGCCAGGGCCGGGTACGGTCCGATCCGGTTCGGTTTTTGTTAAAACCGAAACCGAGCATATTTTTCGGTTCGGTTTTTTTCGGTTTCGGTCTTTTTATTTTTTGGACCGAACCGGACTGGTTTTTTCGATTCAGTTTCGGTTATTTTTCGGTTTTATTTTTGATTTTTCGGTCTTTTTCGGTTTTAATGAAAACCGAAACCGACCCGAAAATTTTTCGGTTTTTCGGTTTCGGTTTTTATCGGTTCGGTTCGGTTTTTCTGGTTTTTTGCCAAGCCCTAATAGGCGCCGTCTAGACGTGGTTTTTAGAACACTACAATGTTCTAAAATACATGCCTATACAAAAATTAGGCGACGCTTATACGGTAAGCGGAACCTAAAAGATTAAGAGATTGGCTATGATTAAGTAGATTAGACGGTAATTAATCGTAATTAAATGTTAGCCAAACAATTTCATCTAAGATGCGCTTTGTGCCTATCAGAATATTGTTAGCGCAAAATGGACCTTTAAATATTCTAAATGTAAGAATATTTGTATTCTAAATGTAAGAATATTTGTATTATATGTTTATCACTGATAACATTGAATTTTATTTTTTTGGGAGATTAAGCGTGTATATAAAGCCAAAGGCTCACAATGCCCGAAAGCTACAACAAATTCGTAGGAAAGAAAGCGTCTCATCGAATAAATGATGGGCCTAACCTCCAAGCATTACGAATAAACTTATTTCTAGAATTATTTTTTACATTTTTGAATTTGTTGAACGATGTTCTTCTAATCGATTATTTTAATGATAACAAAATTTGTAAAACATGATAAAAGCTCGTTTTGCGTACTAGTCATTTATCTAGCGTATCAAATGTTTGAAATGATAGATTACACAAATACGAAGCCAACGGTTCAAGCGGAACCCCAATCGGAACTAAAACGAACAAGTTACGAGCCTTCGAACTATATCGAGAAAACCGAGAAATTGCCAGAGATTAACGACCGATCGTTTGGCAGAAACGACCGATCGTTTTGGTCAAATTTTCTTCCAATGAGTTCACAAGAAAAAAGACCGATCGTTTTTCAGACACGACCGATCGTTTTGGTTCTGATTTCTTCCAGAGAGTCCACAAGAAAAACGACCGATCGTTTTACAGACAACGACCGATCGTTTCTGTAGAAATTCAAAAAGCAGCCTTTTGACTTATCCTGAAAAACTGGGTATCTGCTGAAAAACCATTGAGCAAAAAACTCAACAACTACAAATGGTCATCTACTGACCAATGGACCTTTTTGGTTCTACAAATATCCCCAAATCCATTGTTGAAGAAATCCAATTAACACACAACAATTAAGCAATTCCTACAAGAAATTCTTCAAGTTTATACTACTTATTTTCTCACTTGTATTCATAAATATTCTCGAGTGTAATATTATTGTAATCTTATAAACACCGAGATATCATTTGTTAGTGAGTGATTAATTTCAAATTCAATCTTGTAAAGAGTGATTTATAAACTCATTTGTGAGCGAGTGATCGGGTAGAGGCTTTGTAAGCAAGTGTAGCTTAAAAGTTCTAGGTATTTTCATTCGGGATACTCATAGAGTGAGGGGGAGCTTAATCGGTTGATTAGCTCGTTAGGGTGTAATCTTGAAAGGAGATTCTAGTGAAACACTCGGTAGTGTGAATACCGAGAAGAGGACGTAGGCGCGTTTTGCCGAACCTCTATAACTATTGTGTTATTTCTTTTCCCTTAACTTCTACTTTTCGCACTTATTTATTGCTTATATTAATTGCTTGCGTAGCTTAAATTAGCAATAAATTGTTAACGAATTGTTTAGTTATAAAATTCACTTATTAACTTAGTTAAATAACTCATAGTTTTTATTCCGCGAAAAGCGTACGTAAACTTTATTCACCCCCCTCTAAGGTTTAGACATTTACGGACCAACAGAATTTATTCAAGCTATTCGCAACAAACACTCCAATCTCCTTGATAATATTTCCGGGAGTGGATTTAATTTCTCGATACAATCTAGCATTCCTTTCACGCCATATACAATAGACCGTAGAAGCGATAATGATACCAATTAACGAGTCGGACACCGTGCTTCCTTTGAAGTGAGCGTTACTCCAAGATCCATTTTGCGCTAACAAACCGTACTTTGATAGGATAATACGTCAAATACGCCGAGAGAAAGAACACTCAAATAAGAGGTGGTCTCTTGTCTCGGAATGATGGTAACAAAGCTAGCATCGGTTCACTTGTACCAACCCCATTTTTTGTGAACGATCAAGAGTAGAGAGACAGTTTAGACAAGTTAGGCAAAGGATAAATCTACGTACATCTTGGGGGAACGAATAGCTCTATATCGATTTACGGATCCGAATAGCTCTATATGTCGATTTAACCGTGTAACCGACGGTGGGCAACGGACGCCAAGCATTACCGCCGACAATCATTGATGGTTAATGTCTAGAAGACAATTTTTAGCTTTCCTGTTGTTGCAAATAGATTGATTTCTTATATCCGTTTATGTTAATTTCATCGATTATTATGTTTAAAATGACAATGTTAATATCAAAAGTTACCTTTTTTTTTTAGAGTTTTAAATATCTGCAATGGTAGTCATATACGGTGTATTCTTATATATATGGAGTATTTTAAAAGGTATGTTTGCTAACATATTTTTTGGTACAAAATAAGATTTTTAAAATTTGTTTTAAGAATCCGTTTTAATTATCCATTGTAAAAATGGATTTTAAAATTCTGGATTTTTAGCTTTTTCAACATAAAAATCAGATTTTTAGAAGCTGGATAATCCGACTTGTCATAAACACACAAATTTTTAAAATTCAAAATCCAAAATCCAAAAATCAAGTAAAAAAATCTTTTACCAAACGAACTCGTATACACTGATTTGTCATCATGACAAGGATTTACTGAAACGATAGCTACTTTAAAACATTCATTACATTTTTAAGGTTAAATTTTCAAACAACATATGCCAGTAGCGAGTTTGTAGATATTTTTGCACAAGTAAGCTTGAAACGAAAAAGAATACCCGAAAGTAGCGTAAATGAGACCGACTCTATGACTAGTTTTTTTTCATATCAAGAGGAAAATCTATTATCTAGCATCACGATGATAACCAAAACACTTTTTTTTAACAACAAAACCAAAATTAATGTTCTAAAAGCCGCAATGCGGACTTCATACGGAAACTGGCTGCCTAACTCCTAATCACTGCCTAATTCGCTTAAGCACCGTCTAATATCTTAGGTTTCTATATTCCGTCTACCTCTTAATTTGAGTTTAGGTGCGGCTTTGAGAACAATAACAAAAATACTTGAGTAAGGATATATTTTTTAGTGAAAACTACAAGGGTCCAGCTGCAATTATTTTTCAAATTATTGGGATATTAATGGAAGTAACTCATCTTAATTCAATTTAAAAATGCATATAAAAGTCAAAAATAGGAAAAAAATAAATGGCTAGGATCGATTTATGCAGTTGTATTATTAATGATCTAGGGATGAGAATAAGTGAATAAGTATATAAAAGGCTGTTTCTCACTTTGTCACACATTTTAAAGCTATATATTTAGCTGCAATTTTCGAGTGATCAGTGAACAAATTTCGAGGAATTGATTTTGATTTTGATTTTGATTTTGATTTTGATTTTGATTTTTCTGTCCTATATTACTAAGTTTGAAAAACTATGATGAAAGCTTGATATTGATATTTCTGCTATTTAGATAAAAAAAAAAGGGTGTACAGAATTAATTATAAGCCTGCAAAATAATATTGATTTTGTTATATTTAAAAGTTGTTACAAAGCTGTCTTAGATGTATTATCATATCACAAACTGTCATGTCACAAAACCGTCACAAAAACAGTAGCTAATAAACTCGTTACGAAAAATATTCATCACGATTTCCGTAGCTATTTGTAAATTTTTTTTGTAATATTCAATTGAAAAGATAATAATCGAAGCTGGTCGGCATATTTATCTTTATCGTTGTTGTTTATCTTTGTCGTTGCGTATGTTTAATGTTCTTTTAGGATCGTTACTTTTTAGTTCGCATTAAGTAGTTCTTTTCCAGACTATTTATAGGGAGTCGATTCTCATTATTGGATTACGACCATTGATATTAGTAAAAATAGGCAACTTTAAATCTATTTCTTGTCTAAATTCTTTGTTTTTCTGATTATCAAACAAAAAAAACTTTGTTTCTCTTTTAAATATTTGTCTGTTTCTTGTCTAAATTTCTCAAATATTTACGGATTTTATTACAAACTTTTATAAAATGTCCCGGTTCATAAAAAAATGAGTAAAATGACACGTTTGGTCCATTCCATTTTCTCTTTATTAACGCTCTAAGTAAAATTCGTGAATCCGATACGAACTGTTGATTTGGTTAGGTTTGGTTTAGCTTTTGAATATTAATGGTTTGGTTTTGAATTCAAAAATTTCAAATCCGTCCTTAATGGTCTGGTTTAAGTTTCAATTCTGTTAATCCGAACCAGAACAATCGGATTCAAACCACTGAATCCAATCCAAATCATTAAACTCAATATGTTATACCCATTAAAAACAAATATTATTATTTATCTTACTTATGGAAAAAAAAACTAAAACTTTTTCTAGTAATAATAAACGAGCATATATGTACTTTTTAATCTAATGAATAATTATTATTATGCGACGGATTTTAAATGTCTTAACTTTTATATTATCTCGCTACTACTTATATGAGTCATATTTTCTATATTTTCTAACCAAATTATTATGTTACTATGCTTTGTCTGTGTGATTGAGGACAACATATGAAAGATATTTGTACTTATTAGTGTTGGTTATATACTATTTGAAAAAAAAATTCACATTATTTTTGTTTGTAAATAATTGTCATTGAAATATGTATTAATTTAGATTAAAGAGGAATGACGAGTATTATTAAAAACCAAATCCGATCCGAATTCGTACCGAGCCATTAAATCCATAAAACCAACCCAAACTTATCCGTTAGGTTTGGTTTGAATTGAAAAAATAAATGGTTTAGTTTGGATTCAAAATTTCACAATTCGTTTTTAATGGTTTGGTTTAAAATTGACGATAATCCGTTTAAATATGAACCATTTACACCCGTGCTCTCTATAATAAAAATTACTGTTAACAAGAGTAAGTTCATTATCTTTTTTTGTCAATTTTGTAGCTTCACTGTCTACACTGGTGATTCTATACACACAAAAAAACTTTGGTTAGGTTAAAAGAGAAAAAGGATTACATTAATAAACTGAAGTTTACTAATTCCAATAATAACAAGAACTTATTAAAGTATTTATGATATATATATTTAAGTAAATGAAATATGATTGTCTCACGAACATATAAAAAGAGTTTTTCTAAACAAAATGATTAGCATTTTTTTTTCATGAATTAAAATGTTTCGAAGAAAAAGAATTACTGGTTAAAATACAATTGTTATTAAGGAGTAGAAAAATAATTTTCACATTAGCACATAGTAAATATAGTAATAAAATCAGTTATTCAAAACATAAAGATTCGGTATCCACTTGATGTAACATAGAAAATATCTTAAATTTTTTCACTTCGAAATTTAAGTTGATTATAACTAAAAATAACCTTCTTTCTACAATTATACAGAAAAATAGTGTATAACTTTGCACGAATATCTCTAATCTTTTCATTATCTAAATAATTACTTGCAACGAAAAAGTTGGCATCATCTAAATCTACTTACTGAATATCGACGTAATTTATGATTCACTATGATAAAAATATTGAAAATTGTCACATTTACGATTAGACAAAAGAAATATGTAAACCAAACAAGCAAAAATGTACAAATGAAATTCTATCTACATGCTTATGAATGTAAGAAAATTGACGTATATATAAGCTTTCAATCTGATAGTAACCAATGCAAAAAAAAAAAAAAAAAAGTGTCACATGATATTGTTAAAAAAAAGACTCTTATATAAATAATAAAGAAACCTTTAAAAACGTTTATATATACTCCATCCGTCACTAAACAAATTAATATCTTATACGATTGTCTCTAGATATGAAAAAAGTATCAATCAAATTTACACGTATTTTCGTATGCCACATTTGTTTAGAGACGGGGTAGTATGTGATATGTTTTAGTGAAGTTATCGTGTTGGGTTTTTTGAGCTTTCACAAAAAATATCTTCAAGAAAACATCTAGAAATAGAGTTTTTATTATTTGTTTTGATTACATATGTCTAACTCGATTTATGAAAGGTAACAACAATAATACAATGTTTGTGGTCCACAACTTTTTTTTCTTCGTAAAGTAATTTATTTTAAGTATTTTATTAAGAAAGAGACTTTACATCTTTTATATATGAGCATCTATCATGATTTAGATGGTAGCACTAAAACTTACAAATTATATATTCAACTTATATATGGTTCAACTTCTCATGATGAAATCGTGCAAAATAATTCACAATTAACGTACGACATTATCATATCTTTATAATACATTAAAACTTGAACGAGACATCATTTGGTTTTGTTTAGGGACGGATACGTGATTTAATATTTGGGGTACAATTTCAAGAGAAATTAATTATATAGTTAAATCTAGTAAAACAGACACAATAAAACAAACAAACTTTATTACGAATTTAAAGTAGTTAGATCTACTAAAACAGACCCAATAAAAAAAACTTTATTACGAATTTAAAATTTAATAATTGTCTCAACGACTACCCAATTTTAGAAAATGCTCCATAATAATTTTGTTTGCTAAAATACGAGAGAGATCGTTTCGATATAAACAATTAAACTATTGTTAAGTCAACTATCACTCCTTTCGTTACGAAGTTGAATCTCTAAACAATTGTATAAATAAACGAAAAAAATCTATTTGATCAACAACACTAAAGTAAGACAGAATAACTCATGTTCTCTAAAATAAAAGGTAATAAAGTGGACAACTTAAAAAGTTTAATTGGTGGACACCAATTTTTTAGAATTTTATTTGTGATTAACATAAAAATTGAGTTTTAATTGGTTGACATTTCGTGAACCAAATTTATGTAAGTGTTACTCGTTAATCACCCATTTTTTATATTAACTTTATATATAAAAATTATAATTAATTTAATATTAAAATACATTAGGTGTATTTTGATAAATTTTCAAAGGCAAAATATTTTGGAAGGCATGTGACCCATGCTATACATTGGATCACCCACTGGTTTTGTTTATTCAAAGATAAAAGTAGCATGTGACTCAGTATAACATATCTATAATTCAATATAATCATTCTAAACTTGGATATTATTAAAAATTTATCAGTACACTAACTTATTAAAATAATTTTGTTAAGATAGTGTAAATAATACACAAATGTACTCAACTAAATTAATGTTTATAAAAAAAATCGAAAACTAGTAGTTGTCACTTGTCATCTTGAAGTATGACAACTAAACTTTTCTATTTTTCATATAGCTTTAGAGGGATATATAAACTAGTCAATTGTTCACATTGCCTTGTACATTGCAAGTAGATAAAGTATAAAATAAATCAGTATGCAAACACAAACACAAACCAACTAAATTGTCATTAATCAATTAAAAACAACTATGGTAAATACGTAAACACGTACCATTATTTCCGTCATTATTTAGACATTTATAGTAATTTGACGTGTGATGAGCTAGAGGGAGGGGAGAAGGTAGGTGGGAGCTGGCAGGACTGCAGCCTCCCATATTTTAAAAAAACAATTTCTTACGGTGTAAAAACAAAAAATAACGAAAAATAATAATTTGACCCCATATTAATTTTTTAAAATCCAACCTCTACATAGTGATTCTGTCTCCACCACCGGCTAGAGGACCTACACATATACCTAAACGTTTTTTCTAGATGTTAAATAAATATTGTCATGGGTGAATCTAATTTAACTACAAAATTTGGTCAGCACTCAGAAACTCATTTTATGAAGTGGCAACAACCATTACAATAAAAAAAATATTATTTAGCATCATTTGACTTTTTCGGTTATGTTGTTAATTACAGTGAGTGTGACTAAATTTTAATAACAGTTTATCAACACATCCTATTTTAATAAAATAACAAAAAGGTGTTATGATGCTAAATAAACATTTTTTTTTAAAAATGAATCCAACATGCCAATAGTTGGTGGTTTAGTCATTGGCAAACTGCAAAACACAATTACATGAATATTAATTGATTATTGATGTATCATGTACGTTCTAAAAACAAATTATAAAATATAACTTTACCCTTCAGATACCAAAACATAACTATAATGAAGATTTTAGTAGAAATATGTTCATAAAAAATGGTCTAGCCACTTTTTAGAATATTAGACAAAATATGTAACAAATGAAACAAATTGCATTGCTAAACTGTTGCTATAATTTAGTCACAACCACTTTAGCAAACCAGGTCATTCCCTTGCTTTATAATATGTACGTATCTTTTCATGCCGGTAAACCCTAATATATACCAGTTTCAGTTCTTGTTAAACACTATTAGTTTCTGCTTTATTTAAAAATAAACAAAACAATTATGGTTGATTGGGCTGGACTTGTTCCAGATATGTTGTTTTTTGTTGCTAGCTGTATCACCGAACCCGAAGACTTTGTCTCGTTCCGCTCCGTATGTTCCACATGGCGACTCACCCCACTTCGCGCAGGCTCTACTCTATCCCTCAATCCTTTCCGCTGGCACTTTTTCGGGCTTAGAGATTTTTATCCTCTGGTTTGCGAAATCTACAGTTTTAGTATAGACAAGATTTACAAAGTTTCTTTACCAGAGGTAACCAAGGGAAAAATGTTATACCTGACCAATGACTTGTTTTTTACCATGTCCCAGACACTGACTCGAGAGGCGATTTTGGTCCACCCGTCCTCATGCCAAGTCATCCCTCTCCCTCCCTGGATGTTGGCTTAGTATGCAAAAAAAGTGGTTCTTAGTCCGAGCCCTACTTTTTCCATTGACGATTTTGTTGTTATGGTTCTTGACGTCAATGCATGTTAGGACCATATTTCTGGCCTATTAACTCGTTGTCAATCGGTTTGAATAAACTAATCTAAGTTAATGTTAAGAATTGAGACAGTTTTATGTTTATAGGTGAGGTTGCAACCTCAGTTGCAACTACAGTTCTAACCTGCCAATACGCAGTATTCTGTCTAATTCTGTCAAACTGCATTACTTAACTTTAAAGTCTTTTATTTGAATTAAAGTATGTAGGATATATTTTCATTTGTTTAAAAAGATTTTCCTTATATATATTGAGAATATTAAGGTGATGAATAATGAAAGTTGTTTAAAAGATATACGGAAATTAGTTTAGAACTTATTGTTCATTTTATTGTAAAAGTAATAACTCCTATTGTCAAGCAAGTTATTAACATGTATTAACATGAAAATTGAGATCAATTATATGCAGCATTATCTCGTGCAAATATGGAAAGATTGAGATCAATTATAAGAGTCCAAATCAATCAATAGATATTGAAAAAAGAAGATTATTTTACTATTTAAATAGTTAATAATTTTGCTTGTAAAAAGTATGTGTTTTAAATTATAAACTCAACTTTGCAAAAATACAAAGTGAGCTTTTAAAACGAAAAACAATAGTAGGATGTCATTGATCTTTTGACTGATAATTATAAGTTATGAGCAATATAGAGATAGACAGAAAAACGAGTTTGAGAGTTTTTCATTAAGACTTGAATTTTATATTGTAAGCTTTTATAATATCATTAATTTGGGTAAGTGCCACAGAGACGTAGCCTAATTGGATGAACTCCATTGTTAAATGTGCGTGTGAATTAATTCAAGTACATTTAACTTTACAAGTTCTGTCCATCGTTATACTTATGTTCCAACCTCAGTTGCAACTGTACTTGAAACCTAACTGCATAACAGCAACTAGAACAGCGGATAGCAATTTCAAAATAGGAATTTCATTTTACGTTTACAATTTGAAAACGATGGAATCAAGGGGCACTTTTTTCATCCCACGGAATCACTTACCTATTTCTCTCATCAGTGGAATTTATAAATCACATCAATACATATAGTGACGGAACCAGGAAAGTGAAACGAAAAGTGCTTGATTTTGCGTGTAAATTTTTTCCTTATGATAAAGTGCTATGTTATGCGGATCTTCAAAAATAATACTGCACGTTTACTTCTAAAAGGCATATTTTTTATACAAGTTTTTTTCAGATTCCCATTATATAAATGTGTCTTCTATAATTATACTTTCTGATACTATATACTTAGATATCTTCCATTTTATAATTGTCTTCTAATACCCTTTTTTTTTTATTCTCCGAGATTGCTTTGAAAACCAGTTTAGGGCCTTTAAGCACTTATTTCTTAAAACCTGCTTAATTTTAGAGTGCAAAACATATGCTTATTAATTCAATTCTTGGAAGATTATTTAATTCTTGGATTATCTTTTATATGTTAATGCGACAATACTTAATATGACAACTACCAACAATTCTCTTAGTGGTGGGTACAAAATTAATTAACTAAATGGCTCCTAATTAAGATCTCTTAATGAAAGGAATCTCACCAAATAAACGGATTAACTGGTGCCAAGGGCAAAGTTAATTGCGGAAGGATCATTGTCGAAAAATGTTTTAAAAAAATAAATAACTTACCCGACCTGATGGTTTTTGGAAAAGTGAGTCGGCTCGGGATCATTGGAGTCTCCCAGATTTTTCCTCTTTTCAAACATTGGACAACGTTCTGAAAATTTGGTGCCAAGATGTACATAGAAGGTATGCCATAGATATGAGCAAGCTTATTTTGTTTCCTTTAATTTATGCCAAATTTTGCAACCTGATCTTTATTGTCAAATTATGGAAATATAATTTTGGTGTCAAACTTTATATATAAAAGATGACTAGCAGTCCAGCATTGATAAACTTGCAATGCATTCGAAAACTAGAAAAATCAAATCATCGATACTGAAAATGTTCTTTGGCTGCGAATTAAAAGGCGTGCATTTAAGTAATACGGAAAACTACACATGCTATCGATTAAAAACAACGTTCGGTTCTAATAAAGTATTTATTTAGGTCGAGCCAAAAACTTGATGAAGTGAATAGTCACTTCTTCCCAATCTGAGCTCCTTCATCATGAATGCAAAATTAAATTCTTCACTAAGCACATGTCTTTTTTCATCGTAATTCAAATTTCGAGCTAAAAACGTACAATAAGAAAGACACTTGTTTAAAGCAGAAACAATTCTAGATGAAAAAAAATATATACTTGCTTAGTTGTGCCGTCTATGAAAATACTATGTATTTTTCGCAACGAAAAATATAAAATGTGAGTGTTCGATTTTCAACTTCTATAAAGAGATAAAATATTTTTTATGTATTGAACAATAACAAATGAAGCTATACTATAGTAAACCTGCTATACTATAGTAATGTTTCCTTTCTAGAATACGGACTAATCACTGCTCACTCCGTCCCAAAATATTGAGTTTTTATGTATTTACGTGCAACTTTGACCGGTAAATATATCGTCTTTAAATTGTTGACCTAAATTTTAAAAAAATCATATAGTTTATTAACATTTGAACTATGTGATTAATTTTTGAAAAATTATATTTCGACAACTTAGATATGAGTTGTTTATCAGTCTTGCACGTAGTTTCGTATATCCTCAATAGACGGGGGAGTATCTCTTCTTTTTTTTAGTGTTGATAAGCATGTATCTGTATCTTAATATCTTTGCCTGCTCGTAAACCCTAAAATCTTTTTCAGTTCTTGTTAGACCATACGTTTAGTTTCTGCTTTTATTTAAAAATAAACAAAACAGCTATGGCTGATTGGGCTGGGCTAGTTCCAGATATGCTGTTTTTGATTGCTAGCTAGGTGTATCACGGAACCTGAAGACTTTTGTATCGTTCCGATCCGTATGTTCCACATGGCGACACACCATGCTTTGCGTAAGCTCTTCTCTATCCCTCAATCCTTTTCGCTGCCACATTTTCGAGCTTAGAGACAAAGTTTCCACAGTTTATGGAATCTACAGTTTTATGAAAGACAAGTTTTACAAAGTTTCTTTACCCGAGTTAACCACAAAAAAATGTTAAACCTGACCAGTGATTGGTTTTTTACCATGTCCTCAGACCACGAGACCCGTTTGGTCCACCCCGGCCTTCTCACACCAAGGCATCCCTCTTCCTCCCTTCCAATGTTATGCAAAAAAAGATGTTCGTAATACTAGCCTTAGTTTTTCATTGGCGTATAAAGTAAGAAAAGTTGTTCTTAGTCCGAGCCCTACTTATTTCCCTGAAGATTTCGTTGTTGTGGTTCTTAGCACCACGGATGATTTGTACTTCTGTAGATTGAAAGATCGAGAATGTACCACGATCGAGAACTCCGGTGCAAGTTATGAAGATATGATGTATTGCAAAGGACAAATTTATACTTTAGATAAGCAAGGTGCGGTTTACGCATGCAATGTAAGAGAGTGTAATCCAATAGTGAAGGTGCCCATATGCACTGGACCAGAACTATGGCATTCTTATAATTCGTTTTATCTAGTTGGAAATATTGATAATCATGACTGCATTCTAATGGTCGTTAAAGATGGTAGATTGTTGGGTGATAGTGTTGATGTCAGAAATGGATTCTTTTACCGTGGTGACTTTGATTATACGGTCTACGAGGTGGATTTGAGTGGAAAAGGAGGATGGAAAAGGGTCAACGATTTAGGGCATCAAACTATATTCTTGAGCCGCTTGCACGAGTCTTTTTGCATCCAAAACTCAAAATTTTCTCAGGGATTATTGAGGAAGACCGAGATGTATCTTTTAACTGTCGTAATGTTTACTCGGACACCAAAAGCACACAAAGAATAGGAATTAATTCAACTCGCATCTGCGATTTAAACGATGGAATCAAGCGCCAATTTTTCCATCCCATAAAATCACTTACCTTTTCCTTTCCTCAGTGAAACTTTATAAACACAACAACACATAGTGGCGGAACCATGAAAATAAAGCCGATTTTTTTTCTCGCGTCTGCTTAATTTAATGTGCAATATTTTTACTTACAATAGTGCTATGCTATGGTCATCTTAATAAATGTTTTAAATAGCGTTATCGCTAGCATATAGCATTTTTTCGAGAAAAACGCTAAAACCGCAAATAGCATTGCTACATATCGCTTTGCGGTGTAAACTTTTTTTACCTAAATATATATAAATATAGCACTAAATTCAGAACATCTAATCAAAACTAACTAAATATATATAAAAATTTGTAATTAATAACCACAAAGTGATTCTACTTGAGCATTTACTTTATTTGCAAGAGATTTGGTGAAGAAAAAAAAATTGGACTGCACCTGCTATTTACGCTACACAGTCAACTATTTCGCGCTATTTGCGCTATTAGTCCATATAGCGCGAATTTAGTGATTTTTCATCCAAATAGCAGTTTATCATAGCGGTTTAATACTGTGAATCTAATGTTTTTGCTAAAATAGAGGGAGTTAGAGCTTCTTTAGTTTCTCTTCCTAGTTGCTTGCCTTGCATACCTAGCGACACACCACATCGATGGTTAAATATATATTACTTTAAATTCATGTTTAGATTCCGATTGAAAAACCATGGTTAGTGTCTCATATATATTTAGAGATCTCATAGTTTCTGATTGTCTTCTTATACATTCTTTTATCCCTCAAGCTTGCTCTCAAAATCATTTTAATGGTCTTTATTCTAGATGACATATATTTGGAGAGTCCAAATCTTTTATCCCTAATTTGTATATCATTTCGTGTTCCATTACCTTATTTCGTTCAAATTTCAATTTTTTATAACTTTTTGTGTATTTTTATAAACTTTTACAACATATTCTAGAAATATTTTATAATATTGGGACATATTGTTGGATTACATTATTTTTTTTTGGAATTTATATTTAAGTTACATTAGTTCGTATTTTAATTCCAAAATAAAACATATTTGAATTTTTCGTAAGAAAAAAAGTATTGTAATGTATTAATACATGTCTAATTATAATTATAGTTTAAAAAAACGATTTTGGGTTAAAAAATCAATGGAGGAAGAAATTGGATATACAATATGCGATAAAACCAGGCCAACACTTGGTAAGATCCAAGGTGTTCCATTTATAAAACAAGTTTTATATTTAACCTATTTAAAGGAAGGTTTATAAGGCTAATACCATTCATATCATTAACATTTGGCATAAAAATGACTATTAACAACCGGAAAAGGGGCATCTGACTCTGTAAAACACAGTCAGAAAAACTATGTTTAGATCTGTACTGTCTGATCCTTTGAATATAACTGGATCAGACGGTCCATAACTAAACACAGTTTTTCCGACTGTTTTTTACACAGTTAGGGGCAACTCTTCCTTAACAACCGCACTCACGTTATAGTTGGAAACCATTATTGATCAAATTAAACTGTAATTCTTGGCATCAGATTACCAATATACCCAAAAAAAAATGACTTTTAAAGCCCAAATTCAAACAATTTCCTCAAAACAAAAACTAGAACTATCTAAAATCTTCAACTTCTTGAGAACAAACAAAATGACCCTAATTCTCAACTTAAAATAGAATAGAAATTCAGCTAGAAGATGTTAAGTGAAGTTGATTGTCAACGAAACACCCCAAAATCGCAGCGTAAATAGAGCTCTATAGCTCTGATATGAAGTAAAGAGATGAAATTACGACTCTTAAGAGAGACCGAAAAAAAAAAAGAAATGCGATATAAACGATCGGTTTCTTATTAGGCAATTACAGTCTTAGCTTGACTTATAACTAGTTGCCGGCTCAATTGAAACATTTATAACAAACTCTAAACTTCACTTTGAGTTCATGCCCTCAGTCACTACAAAATAATATTTGATTTAGTGAGAGTCAAAAGTTGTCACAAGTCTGTCGCTAATTTAAAAAGTTATCACAAATCTGTCGCAAATTGACTAAACCATCACAAAAACCGTCGCTAATAAGCTCATAACAAAAAATACCGTCACTAATCCCGTCGCTATTTGGGTATTTTTTTTTATAGTGAGTGTTACAAAAGTTAAATATTGTTCCAAAACACTATATATTTTAACATCAATGTAGTTGCAAGTTGAAGATTTCATAAGCAAATTAATTACAAATCGAACATCTCATAAGCAAATTACTTGCAAGTTGAAGATCTCATAACCTTTCTTATCACTCTGTTGCTATTAATTTGTTTTGTTCCATACTTACCACCTTTTATTTTAATTTGTAGGGAGACTAAGTTTTCGTTTTCTTTTCCTTTTCTTTGGGAGCTTTTTCTCGAAAAATTATCAAAACTCTGTTAAGTTTGTTCTGTAAATAAAATGTTTCACTTTGCTGGAAAAAAAAAAACTAATACTTTATGGCTTAATTATCACTGCAAAGGGCACAAGAGACTTGATTATATATGTAAATTATCTTTTTTAAGTTAAGAATTTGAGTATATGGGGACGAATCATCAATCTTCGAAGCTAATTTCTTTCGAATTTAAGAACATAAAAAAGAATCGAAAAATAGAAATTTACCCTTTAGATACCAAATAAATTTTACCAAATTACCATTAGGACACCGTGTACAAGCTAGTGTTTAAATATTGGACAAGATATGTAACAGATGAAACTTTTTTGGCGTAACTAAACACGGCGTTTTCAAAGTTTTTGGGGCCTTAGAGCACTTTAAAAATGGACATTTTTTTTCTCCAAAAAAAAAATTGAAGTTATTTAAATAAAATTTATAAGATACGATTAATAAATGGTAAAATATTAAGTTAAAAAATATTAGATGAAGCAAGTTGAGCACAATTAATAAAATAAAAATCAATGATACGAAGCAAAAATTTTACAAATTTTGCATTTGACCTAAAATTATATTATGATTTTTTTAAAATGAAATTAGTGACCAAATCTATTATCTATTTAACAAAGACCACATGGAAGCTTACATAAAATTAAAAGGTTTATTAGTATACTAAATTCTATAATTAAATAAATTATATATATTTAATATTTTGCCAAACAGTAGCCTTAAAAATATACGTTTTTTGGAGCTATAGGTCCGTGGCTCTTGGGCCTAGCCCAAAATCCGGATACGAGCCAAATATTTTATGGGAAACTTTTTGTTAATATAGTACACATTTCGGACTTTATTAAAGAAAATCTTACTTGTCCTTTGTTTGAAAATAGGTACATGTAATTAATTATGTAGCATTATTTAGCATGTTAATCAAGTATTAACAACATAAATATTTTGTTTGTCATATATAGAGCATACGCATATAATCGTGAAAGAGAGTTTCGACCTGGGTTTTCTTTAACAAAGCCTCAAATTTTGTACTGACCCATAATTTTCCGGAAATAAATAGACGGTTCATGTTTGGCATTAACTTTTTTTTTTTAATCTTTTGAGTTTTTTAATTTTAAAAAATCACATACGTTTGGTATCACTGTTTTTTTTACCTTTTAAAAATCTAGATTTTGGAGTAATATAACTAGAAAAGTTAAAATAAAAAAAGACACAAGCTTTCTCGTCACCATTTTAAGAAATTAAATAAATATTTATGTTATCTCAACTAAAATTTAATTACTCGTTTAAATATGATATTTTAAAAATTTTATTAAAAAAATGTCTTATAAAGCTATTTTGATTGAAAAAAGCAAAAAATTATTAGCTAATGCCAAAAATCAATATGTTAAAAGTTAGTTTTTTTAAGTTTTTGCCGGTTTATATAAAAAGGACTCTCTGAGTAGAGCTTCACTTAAACTATGTCAACGATTAATGTAACTAAATTTCTATAATATTTATGAACTACTCATTTAAGTATACGTCTTTTCTTGCTTAATTGTTAAACCCTAAAAACAACTTCAGTTTTATTAGGCCGTAGGTTTAGTTTCTACCTAAAAACACCAGTTTCAATATATATGTACTATGGCTGATTGGGCTGGACTTCTTCCAGATCTATTGTTTTTGATTGCTAGCTGTATCACGGAACCCGAAGACTTTGTCTCGTTCCGTTCTGTTTGTTCCACATGGCAACACACGTCCACACTTCACGCGGGCTCTGTTCTATCCCTCAATCCTTTCCGCTGGCACTTTTTCAGACACAATGTTTCCACACTTTACGGAATCTACAATTTTAAGAAAGACAAGTTTTACCAAATTTCTTTACCGGAACTAGCCACGGAAAAAATGAGACTGGCCAATGATTGCTTTTTTACCATGTTCCCAGACACGAGACGTGTTTGGTCCACCCGTTCTCATGCCAAGTTATCCCTCTTCCTCCCTTGCCATGTTATGCAAAAAAGGTTGTTCTTAGTACGAGCCCTAGTTTTTCAACCGATGATTTTGTTGTTATGGTTCTTGATGTCACGTCCCGTTTGTATTTCTATAAATCGAAAGATCGAGAATGGAGCGCGGTCGAGTATTCCGATGCTAGTTTTGAAGATATAATTTATTGGAAAGGCCAAACTTACGCTTTAGATAATCAAGGCGTGATTTACGCATGCAATGTAAGAGGGTGTAATCCAATAGCCAAGGTGCCCATATGTACCATAGATCGAAAACTATCAAATGGTCTAGTTAAATTTTTTTATCTAGTTGGAAATATCGATAACCATGACAGTGTTTTAATGGTCGTTATGGATTGCAAATTGCGGGGTAATGTTGACGATGTTGACAATGGAAGCTATTACCGTAAGTACTACGATTATACGGTATACGAGGTGGATTTGAGTGGAAAAGGAGGATGGAGAAAGATTAAAGATTTGGGGTCTAGAACTATATTTTTGAGCTGCTTGCAGAGTTCTTTTTGCATCCAAAACTCAAAATTCTCTCCGGGAATTATTGAGAAAGACGAAGATGTATATTTTTGTAACTGTCAAGACGGTTACTCGATCACCAAAAGCGCACAAAAAATAGAAATTTCAACTCGCGTCTGCAATTTGAATGATGGAATCAAGCGTCAATTTTTCCATCCCATAAATCACTTGCCTTTTCCTATCTTCATAGTGGCGGAACCAGGAAAGTGAAACCAAAATATCAATATATTTTTTCTCACGTCTGCTTAATTTAATGTGCAACTTTTCCCCCTTATAACAAAGTGCTATATGATATGGCCATCTTAACCAACTTATTACTTGTCAATCCAATGTTTTTAGTTTTTTTGCCAAAATAGAAGGAGTTAGAGCTATATGATATGGCCATCTTAACCAACTTATTACTAGCATTTATGTTTTATAAGTTTTATGAGTTATAAACTCTTGAGGTTCATGTGATTAAATATTTTAACCCAAGCTTTTTTTATTTTCTTTAGATTAGTATAAATAAGTGTTAGTTTCTCATTTATAAACACACCAAAAAGAAAGAGAGAAATACATAATAAAAGTTACTTCTTCCCCTTTTATATTTTTGTGAGTTGCCTTTCCGGTCACCCCTTTTCTTCCAACATTGCACACCTAGCAACATTGCACATCATCGGATAGTTAAATATATACGGGGGACTCGACCCATGACGGTCAAGCTTTCGTATGTTTCTTCAAAACCTGCTTAATGTTAGAGTGCAAAAAACTATGCTGTTTAATTTGATTCTTGGAGGCTCATGCTATCAGAAATATTCTCATTCAGGGAAACAAATTGTGCGATTTTTTAAGTTCGGGTAGTTTCCAAACTAGTACAAAAATATGAATATGAAAAATTTACTACCAAATGACTTTTGTCATAAACAAGTTTTTTTTTTTTCCGTAAAAGAAAAAATGCATTTCAAAGATGAGTGAAAACATCTCAATCGTGATATGTACATAATAATTCGGAAAAAGAGACAAGTCTCAACATACAAAGTGAAACTAATACAAGGAATTAAGAAAAACACACTAAGTATAGACTAAGTATAGAATAAGTTGATGCAAAATAAAGATCCAAACAAATGAGAATAATCATATCAGTTAAAAACGTAATGGGAGCCATGAAATGTTCGAGTGTTGTCACATGCCTAATTTCTGTCACAATTTAAAGGGCAGACACATGAAATAACTATGGAACAGTCAGGTTATATGACTGGTTCAAAACCCGTTAACACAAAAAGGTGTCGAATGTATAAAAAATTAAATTTTGATTAATATTTAAGTTTATGGTAGGTCTTACTAGGGTTCTATATTTTTATTTGGGTTGTTAGTATGTTGTACAATTTGTTTTTAATTTATCAAATTCTAATTTGTTGAAAATAGAACAAAATAAATTAATTCTTGAAAAATATTATCTAACCATCCATTTTTTAATCTAACGATGGTTTAGATAATTGTTTCATAAACAGTCAAATAAGATGATTGTTTCAAAGATTCACTCTAGCCACCTAATTAATTGGTTGCAATAGTAGTATTGAAGAACTTACTGAAGAAACTAAATGGATAAAAACCGTCTTGTACATGACTAGAACACCCCAAAACTTTTTATATGCATTTTGCTTAAATGTCTAATATGATCGTATTTGACCACCCCATGCATGTGATTAAAAAAAAAAAGATTAACAAAATATATAATTTTTCAAATCTAATTAAAAAAATTACAGATCGAAACTTTTATTCTCAAAACATGCAACTCTAATTTTATTTTTATTTTAAAGAAACATGTTCATTATTATTATTAATTACGGGCGGAAATACAGAGTTCACTATCCCTTTAACTGACTTCAAAAGACTAAGTAAAATAGAATAATATAAAGTCAAAAGGCATCAGAAGTCCGCTAACTCAAGAAAGCTAACAAATAATTCTACTCTGAGCAAACAGATCAAAATACACAGAAGAACATAATATAATAAAGTAATAAAGTCTCCGACGAAAAGGCACTAAAATATTTTCAAGTAGGCAGAGGCACTTTGGAAC
Source organism: Primula veris (assembly GCA_963682055.1). Taxonomy (NCBI): domain Eukaryota; kingdom Viridiplantae; phylum Streptophyta; class Magnoliopsida; order Ericales; family Primulaceae; genus Primula; species Primula veris. Next base: position 1,265,132 of record OY821751.1, read on the forward strand.
CAGAAGATGCATAAGAAGTTACTAATAAATATGTGTAATTATATGTTTGTATGTTTTGAAAAGAAAGTTTTACATGCTATATGTTTTAGTTAATCGTATGTTTTTTTCATTTGCATATACTTGGACAAATCATGTTGTTATATATATATTTGTTGAGTGCCAACATGGTGAAAGTGCTACAACTATTTAAACTATAATTAAATTTCTCCTATTGTAGTCTTGGCATGTCTTTTCTATATTGTTAAATTTATATCAGTCTCAAATTCTCAATATATACTCTTTACCTTTTCAAATTACATTTATAATGTGCTATTGTATACAATATTGCTATTAACTATGAGATTCGGATAAATATAACAATAAGCTAGTAATAAAGAATGACCGGGTTGGTAATATTCGATTAATTAGTTTGATTAGCTAAAATCCTATGAGCTTATTATTATAACTATGAGTTGGTAATGTGGTTTTAGCTTTTTTTGAAAGTTTAAAAAATGTATATTGTACACATATATTGAATTGGTGTCCAGCAGAAAATAACATACCTTGCATTTTCTAAACTTTCAAAAAAAGTGTTGCACGTTATATATTTATATCAATTTTTTCTAAACTTTTTATGGACAATGCATTTTTATTTTTGTGTTTTAAGGCATGCATTACATAAGTATTGCTATAGCCACCCTAAAAATCATATTCAAAAACCTTACCGGACTAGCTGGATTAATTATGAATTAAATAAAAATATGATTTCAATATCGAAAGAAAAATAATTTTTACACTTAACCCGCATATGAACGAGTAAGCTTTTTGGTTAACTTTTTGAGCGAAAATATGATTTATGGTATTACATTTACCTCCTGATATGGATGATAATGCACACAAATATAAAATATCATATCTATAATTTTTTATTTACAAATAATAGCAAATACCGAATCCATGCACGTGCATGATCAGCCATTTTAGCTGACTTTCTGGATTAGACTTTTGGACCTAATTTACTATTATCTTTGTTCTCAATTAATTGTTATGATGAAACTATCTACAATTTTGATCAGTCAATAATTTATATCAAAATTATTCGAATGAAAATTTTCAAAGTTAATCATATAGTTCAAACATTAAATTATATTATTTAGTTTTGAAATTTTTCATTTCGATAATTTTGATACAAGTTGTAATTTGATCAAAATTATACACATTTTACTAATTTATAATTTATCAAGAAGTCAATTGCGGTCCCTGATTGTTAAGCAAACGTCACAGTCTCCCTGTGTATACATTTTTTTTGATTTTTTTGTAAATTAAACAATAAGAAGTTTGTGTGTTTATAGTTTATACACCTTTTGACTCCCTTTTTAAATTCATTTGCTGCTTCACATCTATGGCTTTGTTTTCTTGCCTTCTTGCAAATACACAATCAAACATTCTGAACCAAGGTATTATCTTAAACTTTCGTTTTGTTCGTTGTTAAACGATCAGGTTTTTAGAAATTTTGTATCTTGAATTGTTGCGTGTTTCTCAATTAGTACTTTACATTGTTTGTTTTTCCAATTATTACCCTGGATTCGTGTTTTTCTTAAAAAATTTAACTTTTTCCATACAGTTATGGATGGAAAACATCCGCGTTATGTTGGTTTTCCATCTATAATTCGATATTAAAGTTACAAAAACAAAGTTTAATGCAAGGTACTAAATACAAATTGATAATAGAAGGTAGTAAACAAGAAAAATGCATCCACACGGGCTACCAAAACTCAATTAACTTAAACGATTTGTAATATATTCGCTTTTTACAGGTTATAACATGTAGTTTTTAACTTCCAGGCTTGTATTTTGCTACCTCAATTAACTTGGGCTCGGTTATTAACTTTTTCTTTCCCTTCTTATAAGCTGCCGTGCGTTTGATTAACTAGCGTAGAAGCTACTGTTTTGGTCGTTGGCTTAAATAGTTTAAGTCAGCTAAACACAAATGTTTTCTCAGTCTTCAGATAACTGAGATAAGCAGACTTATTTGCTTATTAACTGCAGCAAAACAAAATCAACATAAAGCATGTGATGGTAGGCAAACATTTCATCAACATAAAACCCGCTCATACTGTATTTATAAGCAAACTAGCAGCTCTTTTCCATGAACTATTTGAAATTTTTTTTGCGTATAAATAGCTTTATGTTTGTTCAGCCGGTTTACTTAGCTAGTCACCTAGTTATTTCGGTTCTTTGCTGTTTGAAAAACATAAAAATAACAGAACTAAATGAACAACTTTGTAGCAGTTTCTTAGACTCGGATAAGCCATTTTTTTGGCCAAAAAAAAAAAGATGTAACCAAACAAGGTAACACATGTACTGAACAGGCAGGCATTTGTGCATTAATATCATGGACTAATATCAATTATCAGGTACGCTAGCTCTTTTTTTATATAAATAACTAGTACAAAATAACGTCAGTTGATTTTTTTATACATTTTTTTTGTTGCGTAATCAAAATGAAACTTGTTAATTACTTGACATCATTGTTGTTAGTGACTGCCACTATAACCCCGATTGGCAGGCGAAGCATATAAATAAGGTTCTTATTTTCACGTACGATTCTTGACAAACTTGTTCATCATAAAAGTAACTTTTGTTTAATGCAAGCTGGCCAATTAGCGTCAAACAAGGAAATGTCTCGCCCTACAACAATTATTACTAGTCGGTTTTCACGTAAATTTAAACTTGAATGTTACTCTTTCAGGAGATGGGCTATGGCTTAGCCCCTTTACTGTTAAAAGAAAACTGATCCATCCGAAGGTTTTACGTCGTTACAAAATAAAGACAGGGCTATCTATCAATGCTCGCACTAATGCAATTGAAATTCCTGATAAATGGTACAATTTAGTTGCTGATCTTGAAATTAAACCACCTCCACCATTGCATCCAAAGACTTTCCAACCAATAAAGCCCGAGGATTTAACTCATCTTTTTCCGGATGAGTTAATTAAGCAAGAAATAAGCAATGATCGGTTTATAGATATACCTAAAGAGGTTTTAGATGTATACAAGCTTTGGCGGCCTACCCCCTTGATAAGGTTCGTATTTTCATTCCTTTAATGTTGTAGAATTGTTGCTTGTTTGATTGCAACTTAACAGACGATTTATGTTGATGTACGCTGCTTTATTTTTGGAGTAATTCCATCTTAGCAAATTAAATGACACAAATAAGGGCCTGTTTAGTTGCAGCTTATAGTCTCAGTTTTTTGTTTCCTTGCTTATTAGTTGAACATACGGTTAATCAGCTGAAAACCTGAGATTTTATGGGTTTTTTTGCCAGAAAAACCTAGTAGCTTTAAGAAGGATGAACCATGGTTTTGTTTTTCCTTCTCAATCTAAAAAATTCAGTATAATTTGATTAAAATATGCAACCAAACAAATCCTCAAACCTTGTTCATTTAAGAAAATTGTGCCTTACAAGAAATTGCAAGTACTTCACAAACTGATGGAAAAGCCTGCAAAAATCCTATCCAGCAACAAGAGAAATTGAGAACTGTAACCCAGCTTATTCAAACATCAGTCTCGTTATAAGCCAACTTGTACACCAAATTTTTTTAGGCATAAGCAAAAAGATTGCGTTTATTTTATACACCAATGAGAGAGCTATTTATGTGAATTTAAGGGTTTTTTTATATATAATTGATGTAAATTTAAGGTACATGGTAATCGGGAACTTATTTTTGTTTACCAAATTAGTTAGTAACAAGAGGACAAGATTGAATACATATATCTAATGAAGAATATATTTATTTTATCAAAAAGAAAAGTAAGGATATCAAACGGTTCATCCAAGTTAATCATTTTAGCAGAACTAAAAGTTCAGATCTTAACTTTTAAGCTGCAAAAGAACAAGCTGTTTATACTGTTGCCCGAGTTCTAGAATCTTGATTTTGTATATCAAAATTTGTCAGGGCTAAGAGACTGGAGAAGCTTCTGGATACGCCAGCTAGGATTTATTATAAGTACGAAGGCGTTAGCCCAGCCGGGTCCCACAAACCTAACAGCGCAGTGCCACAAGCATGGTACAATCTGCAAGCTGGTGTTAAAAATATAGTCACCGAAACTGGCGCTGGTCAATGGGGAAGTGCACTTGCTTTTGCTTGTAGCATATTTGGCCTCAACTGTGAAGTAAGAGTTTTTCACTTGTACCTTGATTTCTTAAAAGAAACTTGATAAAACCATAACTTTGGTCGGTCGCGTTAGGCTTTTCAACAATGATATAATGGTAAATCAACCGTGAATAAAGGACACTTTCTGATTTTTATTATTGTTCGGATTATTGTCCTTGTTCGGACTATTACATTTGTTCGGATTAGTATTTCGGTTTTACAATTGTGCTCGATATGACTATTTAATCTCTCGTCTTGATCTTTATCCCCTTTTATTCGGTGCTCGGCTGTCTTTTCTCGGTTTATTTCTCGAAGTGATATGTTTTGGTTAGTTTCTCTCTTTTCTTAACTTCTCTCTATATTTTTTGGATAGATTTTCTGGTCCTTTTCTAGGAGGGGTAGTTGGCTATTTATAGGCAACTGCGCCTTCTAGGATATTGACAAATGTCTTCATCTCAGGGATTTTTCAGACATGGGTCCCCATTTGATTGGGCTTGGGCTTTTGGTAGTAACACCTCAATTCCTATAAAAAGTATGAGATGACCCATTTAAGCGTTGGATACCCATTTATAAAGTGGGTTGATTATTACCCGAATAAAATATTCGGGTCTAATTTTTATGTTCTATCAAGTGCTCCCTGACTTCCTCGGCGTGGTTTCCATGTCGGGGGAGTCATGTTTGGTTTGTCGATAACGTTACTTCGGTCTTGTCCTTCCCAATGCTTCATCGAGAAACGCAATAGACTTATGACGGTTCCCGGGGGGCACATTTAATGTTTCCTATCCTAATATCTTTCTTCGAGAAAAAATCCTATAAAGGGGTGTGCTCCCTCCATATTTAGACATTTTACTTACTAATTTGCTCGTGACATAATGGCTTCTTCAGGTTCTACTGGTGAGAGCTCCTTTAATTATATTTCATATTTAGAAACGGAAATCAAGAAATCTCGTACCGCGAATAAGAAACTCGTGGCCAAGGTTTCAGACTATAAGAAAAGGTTGTCTGACATGGATTCTGATCATCATGTGACGATGGCCGATCGGGATTGGGCCTACGAGCATATAAAGAAGCTCGAGGCTAATCTGGCTAAGCAGAAGGCAGCAAAAAGGGCCTATAAGCTTGCCTTCAAGGAGTTGCATGCTCGGTCTAAACCGAGTTCGGATGACGATGAAGCAGGCTCTTCCTCGAAATAATTAGTCTTTTGTAATTTCTGTCGTAATTTCTCTTGAATGGGGAGTCTTCTCCTCAGTTGTAATCGAAGTTTTTGAAATTAATAAAATATTTCCCTTTCCTTGTTCTTGTCTGTTTATCTTCTTGATGTCTTTTTGGATGACTTTAATTGGATTTGGAACTGTGGTTAATTCGCCGTAAATGCTCTTGGGAAGTTCAAGAGGTTGTATTTATTTGAAATGACCTTTGATTTACTCCTTGTTTCTTCTTATAAAAGGGGACTGTCCCAGTATTCTTTATGCAGTTCATTCTTTATTAACGAACAAATGGCTTCTTCTCTTGAAAACTATGGTGACAACCTTCCTGAATACGTTGCCCGTCTGGAAGAGGAAGTTCAGAAGGTGCGTTATCTCGAGAAGAGGGTTGCCCGGCTGTCGGTGGAAGCTCGTCGGGCCGCCGAACTAGACGAGCGATTGGATGCCCTGGAGAAGGAGCACCAGAGGTCTTTGCTCGACAGTATTCGCGCTCGTGCCCGGATCAAAGAGCTCGAGGCCTCCAGAGATAGGCAGCTTGCTTCCAAGAGGGCTTACAAATTGGCCCTTAAGGAAGTGTATGCTCGGTCGAAAAGGAAGCCGAATGACGAAGCGGGCCCTTCTATGAAATGATTTTATTGTTTTCATTGTATTTCCTCTTTGTGCTTCTTCTGTAACGAAGTATCAACCAATCAATAAAGATTTCTTTTTCTTGTTTATATCTGAATTACTTTCCCAATGCAATTTATTTTGACTGCGCACGCTTGTGGCCTTATTAATGCTTTTCTTGGGCCTTGCGTTTGATCTTATCCATTGGACCTTCTTACTCTTTATATCTAGGGACCAATAGGATTTCTTGAGCCTTGTGCATAAAAAATCTTATTCACCAGAGTTTTCTTGAGCTTTGTGCAAAAGATCTGGGATATTTATTTGAACCGCTGCCCTTCCCAAAAATGACGCGTGTTTTGCTGCCATTATTACTTACCCCCTTTAAATATTGGTAAGAATCCAAGCGTTTTGTGAACAAGAGTGGCTTTTAATTACTCACGCTTTTTTAGAACCTTTGGGGAATCCAAACGTTCTTTCTTGAACAGACATCTTTTAATTGCCATCGCTTCTTAGTACCCATTGGCGAACGGTTGCGACTCTCAATACCAGCCCTCATCTAATTGATCTATAAATACCTGCTTATAGCATGGTTACATCCACAATTCTTATCATACTATTTTCCCCCATATATAGACCCTCATCTTATAATTTCCCTAAGATGTCTGGTCCTTTCACCCAATCAGCATTAGCTTTGCAAGTGGAGGCCTTTGAAGCCTCCTATAACCATGTACAAAGGCTGTTGAGGGATGCCGAGGAGGAATTGAAGGTGATGCGTTATCACCATACCGAGATGGTTCGGGAATTAACTTGGCTAAGATCCGAACTGGCTTACTGCCGACGTGCTCGTCAGGCTCTAGTCGAAGAGAATGAGATGCTAAGGGGGAACCCGACACTGAGGGACAGGGATGTCTCTGCCGGGCCCTCTCATCGATACCGATCGACTTCCCCCTAACCTTCCCCCTTCTTTTTTTTATTTTTCTCTGCTTTTCCCCATCTTTTCCCATCTCTTTCTTTTTCTTCTTTTTATTTCTCAGTTTCCCTCATTTCTTCCTCTTCCTCTCTTGTGTTTTTTTTTTATACTCTGTTCTCTCGTACTTTTTATTCTTTTCTTTTCTCCTTTCTTTTTTGTTTCATTGACTTCCTTTTTAGTTGTCTGTCTCCTTCATTTCTTTATCTTCTTCTCATCTGTTTTTCTTCTGTGCCTCCTCTTTCTTTTTCTTCATCTTCTCTCCCATCACTCTTTTTCTTTTTTTGCACCACTACGATGTAACAATAAGCCCTGTGATCCCAAGGGTTTTGTGTTACATTTAGGGTTGGTCATTTTTCTTTTTGACTCTTCTTTCTTATCACTTCTTCTTTTCTTGCACTCTTCTTCTTTTCCTCTTCTTGCTTTTCCTTTCTCTTTCTTCTTACTTTTTCTTTTTGGCGTCTCCTGCTCACTTGGTCAGCTGATATAGTTGATCCTTTGCCTGATCTTCTGTACTAGCTCTTCTCGGATGTAATAGATCTTTTCGGATGTAATAGGTTTTCTTTTCGGATGTAATAGGTTTTCTTTTCGGATGTAATAGGTTTTTATCTCGGATGTAATAGACCTTGATGTAACAGACCTCGATGTAATATTGTCTTTTGATGTAATGAACAATGATGTATTCCATCTTCATTAATGAAAAGTATTTTTGCCCTTTTATTTTTGCATTTCTTTTTATATTGTACATGTGGTTTGTTGTTTGTCTGGAATCTAGATCTTTGAATATCTCGTCTTTATTTCTTCTGCACTGTAGTCTCATATGTCAGTAGATGTCCCCATCACTGTCAAACATATGTGCATGCTCCCTAGTAGGTCAGGAAATGTGCATGCCCCCAAGCATGTCAGGAAATATGCAATTTCCCAAGCAAGGTCATAAAATATCATACTCTCCGTTCTATAAGTACTTCTCTTTTCTTTGGTAGTTTATCATCTCTTTTTTTCTTTTTGCTTCTCTCTTCCTCAGCCCTTTATTTTCTTCCGTACTATAACAATTTCCCAGAATGTCTGGACCTGTGGTGAGATATCATGCTCAGATGAAGGGCTTGGACACTGAGGTATCTCGGGTCCGTCGTCGGATGGCAAGGCTTGAGAAATAGTATGGCGTTTTGGCCTTGAGCTTGTTCGGCTCTTATCCCGAAGAGACGGTGAAGTGGACCGAGATCTCGGCACTGAGTCGCCAGCTCGATCACTTGTTGTTACAGAGAAACCATCTGGCCAACTCCTGGTATGATGCCGAGGAAATTTGGGACCATTCTCAAGATGAGTTTGACAACTCTCCTCAAGGCCTAGCTAGCATAATGGTAAAGAATGCTCGGCTCGTGGAGCGCATCAGGGTTCTTACTATGAAAAACAACAGGCTCTCCTCGGAGAATGACGATTTGGTCGCCATGAACGATTCCTACCAAGCTCGGTTGAATTGTTCTGCTCGTTTTGCTTTCTCTCGGTCTGGCAGTTCGGTTTTTCCACCCATTGATCCTTAGATTGGGCTGGTTTTCTTATGTATTTCCCCTTTTGCCATTTGTGTTTTATCTTCTGTATTTGATGAATCAGTTGTATCTTTTCGTATCTCGTGCCTGTCTTGTGAACCATTGTAACGCTTCGTACTTTGTGCCTTTTGATTCTCTATAAATGCTCCCTATTGCCTGTATCTCATTACCAATTTCTACCTCTCTCTTGTTTTATAATTTCTTTTGCGTGAGATGGCTCCCATCACTAGGTCTGCCTCCAAAAAGAAAGCCCTTATGGAAGAGGAGCCTACCTTTTTGCTACCTCGTCCCCCTGGCTTTGGGGAGGAGGATTTGACTCCTCTTCAACTAAAAGAAATTGAGATGTCATGGCTGAAACATGATCTCATGTGTGCTCGAACTGAAGCGAGGAGGTTTAAACAATATTGGGACGAGGAGGGCACTGCTCGTTTCAAGGCCGAGCAAAAATGCGAGTCTCAGTCTTACGTCTTGAAACAGGCTGAGATGGCGATTTCTCGTTTGGTTAGGGAGAAGGAGCATCTGGAGGAACTTTTGGCGAAGAGGGATGTTGTTATGGGGGATAGTTCGAAAAAGTAGGATGGGTGTATTTTCTTTTTATGTTGTATTGTTTGTGTTTCCCCCTTTGTGGATGAATAAAACTTGTCTTGCACTTGATTCTGTCCTATTTTATTTCTTGTTTGCTTCACTCTTTTATGTTGATATCATTTGATGTCCCTCAGCATACACCGAACAATATGCCCGGTTATCCCCCCGGAGAGCGTTGGTAGACTTGATGCTCCCTGCCGTCAAGCTAGAAACGGTCTTCGTCCACCTTGTTCGGTGTGCCCTTTGGGTAAGAATTGGTTTGGCGTCGAGGAACTTTAATCGGGGGACATTCTCGGTGTGATAATAGTGGTAGCGTATGTGGGAAGCTTTTCGTGGTAGGGTCCACTGGCCGTTTATTTAGGTGTAATGATGTGAACTGCCTTGGGTAGTGGGATACGCGCTGACGTGGCGAAATCTGGAGCGTTTATATGTTAAAAATAGCAGCGGTTGTTGACTTTTGTATGGTTGGAAAAAAGGTAAACCTCTGTTACACGAAAGGACGGTTATTATTTTATTCTTTTTGTGACTCCACTCCTTTCTATTGTGCCAAGTAATCCTGTTTTATTTTTATCACAGAATTTGCTGAAGAAAATATCTCTCTCTCTAAAGCATATTCTTCCCGCCAAAAAGGAAAAGAGTGCGGCCACTTGATCTAGGGTTTCGTGGTTTTGTTGGAAGACTTGCTGTTGTTCGCGCTTGCTTGCTCATAATGATTACTGTAAGTGATTTTTCGTTCTCCCCCCTTCCCTCTTTTAGGAGTTGTATTTGATTTGTCGTTGTGGTCATAGGTGTGTCGTTGGTATATGGTTCAGGTTATCTATATATGTCTGATGATTCTTATGTATCTGGTTAATGTGTGTGTGTGGGGGGGGGGGGGGTGGCGCTCGTTATATTGATGTGGTTCTTGTTTGTGTATTTGGTTAGTATATTGATGGACTTTTGATGATGTTTGGATAGGAAATTCTGAGCCAAAGTGTGGCCCAAATTGGCACATTCGTAGAAAAGGATTTTAAGGAGCTTGCCGGAATACCTGACAACATACATATCCGGCTTCCTATTTCTGACGAGGAGGTGCTGGGATTTGTTTCTGCCGGCGAGGTGGCTGTGCGCTCTTCGGCATTCTTCACTGGGGGTCTTCGACTGCCCTTTACAAACTGGGTGGCTTCGTTCTTTGAGGCCGTCCAGATTGCTCCGGCCCAACTGGCCCTAAATGGTTACCGTACTCTGAATGGTATCCAAAGGTTATCAGAGCTGTCCGGAATACCGATTGAACTGAAGGATGTCTTCGGAGTCTATAGTTTGAGCTTTGAGCGTCGCAGCTCGTATCTGAAAACCTTGCGTTCTTTTTGCCGGCTCGTTATCGGTTTGCCGGATACCAACAAAGAGCGCAATCTTGGTATTGTTATTGCGTCTGGTGAATGGGCTTATCCGGGACACCAGATTCCTGGGCCGGCTACCAATGCTCCCACTATGCCAGACCTCGGCGCTCCCAATGTAGAGGCTCTGTTAGCTCTTTGGAAATGGTGGGGGCCGGGACCGACGCCGGATCCGGCGAGTCGTAGTGCCCCGATGCTGCTCGGGTACCCGATGGGGTCGGTGACCAAGGGGAATCCTGCGCCCGAGATCCCCAAAGAGCCCGAGGAAGAGTTCTTGAAAGTGGTCCGGGCTCGAAGTGCTGCTCGGCTCGGGAAGAAGCTCGTTCGGTCTAAGCGTCATGCGTCTGACCCTGTTGGTGGAGTAACGAAGAGGGCCAGGGGAACCGATACATCGGTTACCGAGGAGGCTGATATCGTTGGCTCGGGCGAGGGGGCGGTGGCTGCCGCCGAAGGGGATACCGCCGAGGATGCCTCTGCGCCGGGCGAGGTATGTGTATATGTATTATGATTTTCTTGTCTTTTGGTTGTTTGTCATTTTGTTCGCTAGTGCTTTGCTTTATTAGTCATCTTGTTTCAGCTACTGACTTCTCCATTGGTTACCCTCGCTCTTGCCCGGTCTATGGGTATTATTGTGTTTCAGGGGTCGATCGACGATGTATTCGGACATATGAACCTCTTGACTAACATGGGAGAGGGTACGATGACTTTGCCTATCATCTCGCCTATCCCCGTCGAGGGTCCGATAGATTTGCCCGTTTGCTCGCCCCTCCGTACTGAGGAAGAGATCGAGCATAGGGCCCCTGAGATTGATCAGTTGGAGGAGGACGTGGGGGTGGAAATGGAAGGCAGCGAAGAGAATGCCGGGGATGTTGTGACGGGTGTCGAGGATGAGGCTCTCGACGGATCCGAGAAGGTGTTGGTTGACGGGGTTGCAATGACCCGTTACATTGACCGATGTAGGGGTGAACTGCTGGAGCAACCGCGAACCTTGAAGATGGGGTATACGGCTCTGAAACCCCTTGTGTTCAAAGATGCAGAAAGACTATCTGCCCAACCTACAATGTCGGTTATAGAGCAGGCCCACGCGGATGCGCTGAGGGTACGTGGGGCTCGTATTTCGCTATATAGGTCTGGTACTTGTATTTTATTTGGAATCTAATGTGTTGAAGTGCAGATTGCTGTGAGTACCGTGGCGCTACGGGATCAGCTGGGAGCTCTAGGGGCTGAGAAAGAGAAGCTGGTGGCCGAGAAGGAAAAATTGGTCGCCGCGAAGAAAACCCTGGGCGAGAATTATGACAAGCTGTCGGTGGACTTTCTGCACCTGACCGAGGATGTCGAGAAATTGAAGGCGGAAAAAGAGAGCATGGTCGTTAAGTACGGCGAACTAGAGGAGGAGAACTTGCTCCTGGCAGAGGACGTGGAAGCCGAAAAGGCTAAGGTGTCTGCCCTGAAAACGGCACATGCGGAGGAGCGGACAAAGTTAGCGATGATGGCCAACTTCTCTGTATACTGTGCTCATGTGCGGGCGCTCAATTTCGCGAATGTTCCTTTGTCGGATAGGGCGTGGTCGGAGTTGGTGTATCCGTGTCCGCATGGTGCACCGCCGAAACCCTTGGACTGGGCGAATCTTCGTGAAGAAGAGCTTCCTCGGCTACCGGGACAGACAATTTCGACAGCGCTGCGTCCTCACTCTATGTCGGCCCCGTCCACTCCTCGACCGGATGCTACTGTTGTTCCCCCACCAGTATCTCCTCAGGTGAAACCTTGACTATCTTTCTAGCAGTATGTAATTTTTTTATTTTTTTATTTTTTTTTTATTATTATTATTTTTTATTTTTTATTTTTTTTTTGGGTCTCTTGTGTATCTAGAAACAGATTCTTTTGGGGAAATGATAATATAGGTGCTGTGGTTTCTTTCTGTTGGGCTTTCTTGGGTTAATTTCTTTTGATGGTCGTCATATTTTGAAGGATGTGAAAACAAAATATTGTCAGGTACCAAATAACCCCCTTGCCATGGTGGTCTGGACCTCGCCTAGTCGTAGTGTAGGTGACGTAATGGAAGATTTGGAAAGATCTAACGCGTCCCTTACCGCGAAATTGACTTGTGCTTATCAGGAAATCGAGGGTCTGAATATTCATATTTCCAACTTGGCGATCCGGTTACGTGATTTGAGAGAGAAATTTAGTAAAAAGACCGCCCATTATACGGCAAATAAGGGTAAAGCAAAGGAACTTCTCGGTGCCCTACGACGTTCTCGTGATGAAGCCCGAGGTCGTGTGACGAGCTTGAGCTTGGTCCTTGGGGCCGTTTTCGAGGACGCGGATCTGCTGCTATCCTTTGCCAAAGCGTATTGGGCCCGAGCTCGCGCCTTAGAGGTGCTGGAGCATATAAAAGGAATGAGTGGTGTGTCCCGGGCAGAGCGCATGGTGGATGCGAAGGCCGGGGTAACTGAAACCACTGTTGCCTTGAACCGAATCGAGGCGGTCATTCGTGAGCGTTTGGGGACGCGAATTAATTCATTGCGAGATATTCATTTTGCCGATGTAGTAGAGACTTCGGCGTCTGTTGAGGGGTTGTCGGATTAATAAAATAGCTTGTTTTGTCGTTTTCTTTGTAGCTTGTATAAAAAATTCTCTCTTTTTTTTTTTTTTTTTTTTTTTTTGTAGCTTCTTTTTTTTCTCTTTCTTCTCCTCTTTTTTTTTTTTTTTTTTATATTCATCTCTTCTCGTTCTTCTCCCCCTCTCTTTTTTTATAGGCACATGCTACTATGTCGCACCAGGCTGGTTCTCCATGCCTAGTTAACCCGGGGTTAGGACCTACTGGTGCTGCCCGGGACGAGGTCTCATCTGGTGCGGCTAGTGAGGTGCCTGACAGGTGGCCCTACATTGTTTTGATGAGCAAAAATGTCAAATTGACCGACCAATGTGCTCGACTGCGGACCAAGCTGAAAACCCAGGCGGCCTCTTTTCGAGAATACGTTCGCCGTGCCGAGCATGCTGTTGAGGTTCAGGAGCGTCGTTTGGATCGATATTGGCGTGCAAAGGACGAGTACTTCGGCAAATTAAAGTTGCTTGTGACCAAGGCCAACGTGTTGGTGAAGTATTTCCGTTTGTCCCGTGCCAGATACGATGCTTCCGCAGCTATGATCGAAGCTCGCCGTAACCTCTCCTTTGACGATGATCGCCGTAAAGCGGCCTCGGATGCTCACGAGTTCGCGAAAGAAGCCGAGTTCAACGCGCGGCTTCAAACGCTGACTTGTGTTGGGGCTCATACGACTAATTTTGATGCCCTCATTTCTGAGGAGCGTTTTGATGGTGATGAGTCTGATGGGTACACAACGACGAATGACGAAGAGATTGAGCTCGGTCAATTACCGTCGTGCTCCTCCTGCAGTAGCTCTTCTTAAATGAATCTCTTTAGTGTCGATGATCTTCTTGTTGCCTCCGTAATGCGGGCGAGGACTATTTATGTTATTTCTTTATTCCTGTTTTGTACCTTTTCATTGCCGTATTGCTATTTAATTGATTGGATCGATTTTTCCTTGCTAAATCATTTGTTATTTCGTTATTCCTGTTTTGGAGATGCTTCTTGTTGATATTTTGTTGTTTAGATTGATTCTCCTTCATTGTTTTAGCCAATTTATATTGCATCGCCGCCGTAATGTGGACCTGAATAATTCCTTGCATTGTACCTGCATATAAATTTCATAGTATTCCTAGGCGTTCCTTCGGTAACACGCCATGTTGGGAATTTCATAGTATTCCTAGGCACTTCGGCCATGTTGGGAATTTCATAGTATTCCTAGGCACTTCGGCCATGTTGGGAATTTCATAATATTCCTAGGCGTTCCTTCGGTAACACGCCATTTACGGAATTTCATAGTATTCCTAGGCACTTCGGCCATGTTGGGAATTTCATAGTATTCCTAGGCGTTCCTTCGGTAACACGCCATTTACGGAATTTCATAGTATTCCTAGGCACTTCGGCCATGTTGGGAATTTCATAGTATTCCTAGGCGTTCCTTCGGTAACACGCCATTTACGGAATTTCATAGTCTTCCTAGGCACTTCGGCCATGTTGGGAATTTCATAGTATTCCTAGACGTTCCTTCGGTAACACGCCATTTACGGAATTTCATAGTATTCCTAGGCACTTCGGCCATGTTGAGAATTTCATAGTATTCCTAGACGTTCCTTCGGTAACACGCCATTTACGGAATTTCATAGTATTTCTAGGCACTTCGGCCATGTTGAGAATTTCATAGTATTCCTAGACGTTCCTTCGGTAACACGCCATTTACGGAATTTCATAGTATTTCTAGGCACTTCGGCCATGTTGAGAATTTCATAGTATTCCTAGACGTTCCTTCGGTAACACGCCATTTACGGAATTTCATAGTATTTCTAGGCACTTCGGCCATGTTGAGAATTTCATAGTATTCCTAGACGTTCCTTCGGTAACACGCCATTTACGGAATTTCATAGTATTCCTAGGCACTTCGGCCATGTTGAGAATTTCATAGTATTCCTAGACGTTCCTTCGGTAACACGCCATTTACGGAATTTCATAGTATTCCTAGGCACTTCGGCCATGTTGAGAATTTCATAGTATTCCTAGACGTTCCTTCGGTAACACGCCATTTACGGAATTTCATAGTATTCCTAGGCACTTCGGCCATGTTGGGAATTTCATAGTATTAGTAGACAGCATAATAATATATTTTATTCATTCAAAAGAAGAAAGATAATGCCATTAAGCAAGAAGGGTAAGGTAGCACCTGTACTTGTATTCGGAGCATTGCCTATACGTAGTACTTCTTTAAGTTAGCCACATTCCAAGAATTCTTTTCCCCTCGGCTGTTGGCGAACAGGACGCTTTTGATTTTGTAAGAGACTGGACTTGTTTGCTTGACGATTTCGTATGGGCCTTCCCAGGTAGGGCTTAGTTTGCCATGTATTTCGTTACGGGTATAGACCGTCACTCGTCGCAGCACCAGTTCTCCTACCATGAATTCTTTAGACCCTTTTACTCTCTTGTCATAGGTTTGCTTCACGCTTTGTTGGTACTTAGCTAGGGTAAGGGCCGCTATCTCTCGTTTCTCGTCTATCATGTCGAGCTCTTCTCTCATTCTTTGTTCATTATTTCCCTGCTCGACCAACGTCGTTCGGAGCGTGGGTAGCCCGATCTCTGTCGGTATGATGGCCTCAACACCGTATGCTAAGCTAAACGGGGTTTCTTTGGTGCCCGTCTTGGGTGTAGTTCGGCACGACCATAAAACGTTGAGTAGCCGCTCGGGCCACCTCCCCTTTGCCTGTTCAAGGGTGGTCTTGATGCCGTCTAATATTGTTCGGTTTGACACTTCTGCTTGCCCGTTCCCTTGTGGGTATGTCAGCGTCGAATAGAATTTTCGGATACCGAGTTCCTCGTACCACAGCTGTAAATTGGCATCTTTGAACTGTGTTCCGTTGTCGGCGACTATAGCGTACGGTATACCGAACCTAGTTATGATGTATTCCCAAATGAATTGTTTGACGTTGCTGGCTTTGATTTCTCGGAGGGGTTTAGCTTCGACCCATTTGGTGAAATAATCAGTCGCAACGATCAGATATTCCACATTCCCAGGTGCTCTTGGGAGTTTACCGACCAAATCAATTGCCCATTGAGCGAACGGCCATGGTGCTGATACCGGGGTCATCATAGATGAAGGGAGCCGTGGTATCTTGGCGAATCGTTGGCACTTGTCGCATCGTTGGACGTATGCATCGGCGTCTCGCTTGATATAGGGCCACCAATATCCTTGGGTCACTGCCTTGTTTGCAAGGGATCGCCCTTTGATGTGTGCTCCGCAAGATCCTTCATGGATTTCCTCCAAGACCGACAGTTGTAGCTCGGTCGGGACGCACAGTAGATGTGGTCCCCGATAACTGGATTTGTATAGTTTATCGTCCTCGGATAGCCAGAAGCGAGGAGCTTTTCTTGTAATTTTCAGCGCTTTTATCTTGTCGACCGGAAGCGTTCCACTTCGCAGATAATGGGTCATGTCCTCCATCCAACCTAGTTCGTACTGCATCGATGTCACCCGGTTTACCCTTTTTATTATGCTCGGGGTCGGCAGTAGTTCCACTGTGATCGACCGGGTGTCGGTCAATGTTAATGTCGAGGCTAGGGTGGCCAATGCATCGGCATGTGCATTTTCGGTGCGATTGATTCTTACTAACTCGCACTGTTCGAAGGTTGCCATCAAGCTTTGGACTTTCTCTTGGTAGAGGATCATTCTATCATCTTTCGCTTGATACTCGCCGATGGCTTGATTGACGATGAGCATGGAGTCTGAGCTTGCAATTAAGTGGGAGCATCCGAGGGACCGGGCAATGAGCATGCCGTTTATCATGGCCTCGTATTCTGCCTCATTGTTGGTAGCTCGGAAGCCCAGTTTTATGCTTTTTTCGATGATTGCTCCCTCTCTAGACTTTAGGACGATCCCTGCTCCTGATCCGTCCTTGGTGGCTGATCCGTCGACATGTATCTGCCAGTGTGATTGTGGAGAGAGTGCCAAAGGCTCGTCAAAGCCTTTGGTGAATTCTGCGACGAAATCGGCCAGGACTTGTCCCTTTATGGCATGACGGGGTGCGAACTCGATATGAAATTGGGATAGCTCAACCCCCCAGGCGGCAACTCGGCCGCTGACGTCCGTCCGTCGAAGTGACTCTTTGATATGAAATTTTGTGTATACCCGGACCTGATGAGCTATGAAATAGTGTGGCAACTTTCTGGTTGCGACGACCAACGCCAGGCACAGCTTTTCCAAGGATAGATAACGTGTTTCGGCTTCGACCAGAGTCTTGCTGACGAAGTAGATCGGAAATTGTTCGCGACCTTCTTCTCTTAGGATGACCGCGCTCACAGCTGTAGCGGAAACTGCTAGGTAGCATGCCAGAATGTCTCCTCTGTTCGGCCTTACTAGCAGTGGCAATGTCCTCAAGTACTCTTTGAGATTGTTGAATGAAGCTTCACATTCCGGGTCCCAGACGAATTTTCTATCCTTCTTGAGTGATTCGAAAAATGGCCGTCCCTTATCTGCGGATCGGCTAATGAACCTGCTCAGCGCGGCCATCATTCCCGTGAGCTCTTGTACCTGTTTCTTATTCTTGGGCGCTGCTAGGTTTCGTAGAGCCGTTATTTGATCGGGATTAGCCTCTATTCCTCGTCGGCTAACCATATGCCCCAAGAATTTCCCTTTGCTGATGCCAAATGCACACTTGCTCGCATTGAGTTTCATTTTGTGCTCGCCCAGCGTTCGGAAAACGTCCCTGATATCTTGAAGGTGGGATGTGGCTCTTTCGCTTTTGACGACCATGTCGTCTATGTATACCTCCATCGTCTTCCCTATATGATCTCGACATACTCTTGTTATCATCCTTTGGTAGGTTGCTCCCGCATTGCGTAGGCCGAACGGCATTACCGTATAGCAATAATTTCCCAAAGGTGATATAAACGAAGTCTTTTCTTGATCTTCGCGGGCGAGGGGAATTTGATGGTATCCTGAATATGCGTCAAGGAAGGTCATCCGTTCTGCCCCCGCAGTTGCGTCCACCAGTTGATCAATCCTCGGAAGGGGAAAGTGGTCCCTCGGGCAGGCTTTGTTGAGGTTTGTGAAGTCTATACATACTCTCTCCTTCCCGTTCTTCTTAGGGACGACAACCGGGTTGGACAACCATTTTGGATAGTAAACCTCTCTTATGGCTCCAGCCTCCAATAACTTTTCTACTTCAGCGATTATAGCTGCTCTGTGCTGTACAGACACCTTCCTGCTCCTCTGTGCTATCGGCTTGTACTCGGTGTTTACACTTAGGTGGTGGCATGCCGTATTGGGGTCTAGGCCCGGCATATCTTTAGGACTCCAGGCGAATTTATCAGTGTTGTTGAGAAGGAATGCTTTCAACTCCTCGGATTCCTGTTTTGGAAGGTTGTCGCCGAGGAGGAAGTAATGCTCCTCGTCCATATCTGGTATATACACCCTCCTGAGTGTCTCTCCTACTTGTTCTTCGACAACCCTTTCGGCTTTGGATATTTGGTTGATCAGCTTCTTGGTGCTGGTGGGTTGTTCCACCATGCTTCGTTGTTTTTGGAGAGTCGCGGTGATGTCCTCGCAGCGTCTTGAATCCTCTTGACATCCTCTGGCTGTCTCGATCTCTCCTCTGTCATTTGGGTATTTGACCTTTTGGTGATAGGTTGAGGGTATGGCCTTCATGGCATGTAACCAAGGTCGGCCCAATATTGCATTGTGACCGGAGTGGTCATTAACCACTAAGAACTCTACGGGAACCGACACGGACCCGGTTGTGACACTGAGGACGATCTTTCCCAATGGTTTAGTCGTTTCGGAGATGAATCCGATCAGCGTGACGTCCGCAGGCTGTAGATCTTGCAGCTTGAGTTCCATTTTGTCGAAGAGCTCCATGTACATGATATCACAAGAGGCTCCTTGGTCGACAAGTACCCTGCTGACCGTGTCTAGGCCAATTTGAACTCGGAGGTTAATGGCGTCTCCATGGGGGTAAATCACCCCTTCTTCGTCAAGATCTGAGAAAGAAATAGGAGGATGTCGTCGTTGTGTGCACTGTCGTTTAGAGGTCGACGCCTGTGATGCCTTGGCTACTTGGCCAAAGTGGGCCAGCTGCCGTTGTCGCGACCGTTCCCCACCGGGGCCCTCGGGTCGTGACATATGAACGACGTTGATCGTTTTACCTTGCCGGTTGTCGGATCCCTTGACGGCCAATTATTTGCCTTTATTCCCAGCTCCTTTGATGAACTTGGCTAGGTATCCTGCATCGCCCCACTGGTTCATTCTCCATCGCAGGTTACGGCAA
Source organism: Primula veris (assembly GCA_963682055.1). Taxonomy (NCBI): domain Eukaryota; kingdom Viridiplantae; phylum Streptophyta; class Magnoliopsida; order Ericales; family Primulaceae; genus Primula; species Primula veris. Next base: position 1,284,425 of record OY821751.1, read on the forward strand.
TGCTCAGTGAGATGGCCGTGATCCTCGTGATATGCGCAGAAGAGCTTGGAATCTCTCTGATTGGGGGGAGAGATGATCGGTTGTGGTCGGGAATACCAACTTTCCCTGCATATATCCTTGAGGATATCTTCAGCAGATAGGTTGAAAGTGTATCGCAGCTCGACCGGTCCGAAGGTGTTTCGGTGTTCCCTCTCTTGGGGCCGAACTTGTTGAAATGGCTTGGGTGGCATCGGGTAGGTGAGCTGGAGCGGTTTATGTTCGTTGGTCGGTGTTGGGTATGCGATCTGGAGCGGTTTGGGCTCTAATGCTCGTGGTCGCTCTACCCTGCTATGGACCTCGGGCTCTTTGCCCTTTCTGGTCGGTTGGAATGCTTCTCCCTGGTTATTTCTAACTCTTTTGCGACCCACCTGTGCCTCGCGGACCGACTCTCTTCTCGGTAGAGTTCGGTTGAGGAAACGCAGTTCGTCGTTTTTATCGGTGAGGTGGGTACAATAGGCTAGCAGGGAATCAGTGGTCGGGAAGTTTTTGCCTATGAACTTCCTTCTCGCCCAATAGCCATTAGGGATGGAATTGATAAAGTTTTGGATGGCTATATTATTGGCATATCGTGGAATCTGGTTTGCTACGTCGATAAAACGTATGCAGTAATCGTTGAGCCTTTCATTTGGCATCATCGCCATTTTAAGAAGGGTTTCGATACTAACCTTCTTTTTCCGATGAGCAGCGTATCGGGTGGAGTATGCTCTTAGCAATTCTGCCCAGTTTCTAATGGAGCCCCGTGGTAAGTTATGATACCATGACGAAGCCTCTTGACCCAAGATGTTTTTGAAAAATTTGCACATCAGTGCATGGTCATCACTCCACAGTTCCATCTTCGTCTTGTAGTGCCTCAGATGGTCGATAGGGCAACTCTTCCCATCATAGAGCCTGAATTCGGGGATGACGAATCCCATAGGATTGCGGTACCGCGTGATCTGTTCAGCACAAGGGGTTTCTTGGCATACGTTCCAAGCCTGTTGGAACGCGTCATCTGTGACTTGGTAGGGGGGAGGGTATCCTCCCTGATGTGGTGATGGGCCATATCCTTCCCCGATCCTGTATTCGGGATATCTACCGTCCTTCGTGTTTGTGTGGACACGTTCCGTATGAGTGTTCGGATGGACGATAGTTATTGGGACATTGCCCCCTTGGTGGGGGACTCTTGTATCGGGTCGCCGACCCGCTGCCTCCAGGGCGGCCCTGTAGGCAGAATCTTCCACTTCATGGCGTGGGTCTTTGTCGGGTTGGATAACTGGCAATACGATGCCGGCCGCTGTCATGGCCGTCATGCATGCCGCCAGCTGAGCTTGTAGCTGGGCGTAGTTCCTTTTATCGGCTAATGGAACAACATGTTGTACCTCCACCGTGGGTGGTGTAATCATCCTCGGAGAATTAGTCGGTAGTCGGGACGACTGTCCGAGTACATGATCCTCGGGCATGCCAAACTGATGAGCTTCGTCCGTTTGTAAACGAGCACCGGAGTTGACCGAGGCTGTAGGCAAAGGGACTCTTGAGCTCGGCCCTGCTTGGGACCCGGTTAAGCGTCTTCGTGCACGCCTTAATACGGGCACGTCTTGTTCGTCCTCCGAGGACGAAGGGTGTTCGTCGACAATCCCTTCGATGAAATGTCGGGGTGGTTCGACCGGTTGTTCTTGGTTGACGTAGGAGGTTGTTGGTTGGTTTCCGGATTGGATAGCTTCATATCTGTCGCGGATGGCGAGTAGATCGTCGAGGTCTTGTTGGCTAATTTGCGTGTTTTGGTTATTGGTTTCTATTATCTCGGGATGGGTTTCCTCTACATTGGTAACCATTGTCGCTCGTCTGGCAGAGTATTGGTATTCGAATTCTAAACTAGTTGGGAACTAGATGATTCCCGGAGACGGCGCCATTTGATAAAGCCATAACTTTGGTCGGTCGCGTTAGGCTTTTCAACAATGATATAATGGTAAATCAACCGTGAATAAAGGACACTTCCTGATCTTTATTATTGCTCGGATTATTGTCCTTGTTCGGACTATTACATTTGCTCGGATTAGTATTTCGGTTTTACAATTGTGCTCGATATGACTATTTAATCTCTCGTCTTGATCTTTATCCCCTTTTATTCGGTGCTCGGCTGTCTTTTCTCGGTTTATTTCTCGAAGTGATATGCTTTGGTTAGTTTCTCTCTTTTCTTAACTTCTCTCTATATTTTTTGGATAGATTTTCTGGTCCTTTTCTAGGAGGGGTAGTTGGCTATTTATAGGCAACTGCGTCTTCTAGGATATTGACAAATGTCTTCATCCCAGGGATTTTTCAGACATGGGTCCCCATTTGATTGGGCTTGGGCTTTTGGTAGTAACACCTCAATTTCTTTAAAAAGTATGAGATGACCCATTTAAGCGTTGGATACCCATTTATAAAGTGGGTTGATTATTACCCGAATAAAATATTCGGGTCTAATTTTTATGTTCTATCAAAACTAAACTGTTCAAGTTTGACTTTCCCTACTTTTGGAAACGTGTGCTCGTTTGTATGGAGCTTTCATGCTCGGATTATTTTTTAAAGTTCATAAGCTGCACTGCACTTGGTTAACTAGCTTAACTGTTACTTTACTGTTCTTCATTCCACTTAAATAAATCTAATTTATACATGTTTACTTTCCTTATATAGAATTTAATCTGAATATAGAGAAAGGAGTTTTGATCATAATTGGTATCCCACGGGCCCTAGGTTTCAAAACTAGATGTAGCGTCCATATGCTTGGACTGAAAAATCAAAGCCAAGATCCACTTCTGATATTGCGTTAGAGATTGTTTGGCAGAATTTAACCTTTAAAACTGGCTTACTAAAGGTTATCTAGTAGGAACAGTTTGTCAACTTAATGGATCACCAGTGTGTGCTACTTAACAAGAGCTTGATTACATTTATAAAGATAAACTATCCAAGTTTGAGTTCCCTTGTCTTTATAATGAAACTTGGGGTTTGTTTAGTTACAGGCTTACAGCTTTAGGCTCAAGATTATTTTGTATCGTAAACTACAGTGCATTGACTAGCATAAAAGCTGCGCCAAATTAGTTCCATGCTAGGAAAAGCTAGAAACTTTAAAGTGAATGATCCTATGTTTTTCCTCATTCTCAAACTAAAGTTATCTGAGGAATATAAGGAATATAAGCACGATCTTACTGAGTAACCACATGATCTTACTAAGGAATATAAGCACGTTGAAGATGGCCTGATCAAGATAAGCAGCCTTTGTTGTTCAACGATGTTATCTGAAAATCTATGGGTTTGTTTGGTTGCAGATTTAAGCTCAACTTGCTTTTTTGCCTAAAACTTTCTTATATCTGGTTGATCAGCTTAACACCTGAACTATTTCTTCTTTTTGTTATCCTGAGAAGCATAGAAGCCTCAATCTAAATGAATCCAGATTTTTTTTTTAACATCATAAAATCTAGCTTATTTGCTTAAAAGCCCTATCTATATGTATGAACCAATATATATGACTTCTTGTCACAGGTGTGGCAGGTTCGAGCATCATTCGACCAAAAACCATATCGAAAACTAATGATGCAAACATGGGGAGCAAAAGTTCACCCTTCTCCTTCTACTATCACGCAAACTGGTAGAAACATTCTTGAATGTGACCCAAAAAATCCAGGTAGTTTAGGCATAGCTATCTCGGAAGCCGTTGAGGTAGCGGCTAATAATGCAGACACAAAATATTGCCTTGGAAGTGTTCTTAACCATGTTTTGCTTCATCAGACCGTTATAGGCGAAGAGTGTATTAGGCAAATGGAGGCTATAGGCGAGACCCCAGACGTTATCATTGGGTGTACAGGTGACATTTTTACCTCCAGATTTTTAAGGGAACATATCGATCTTGTAAATTGAGCCTTTCTAGTGTCTATTTTTTTAAAAAAAATATATGAAAGATGACTAAACTTACCAAGCCCGTGTTTGGTTGTAGCTCGCCTTTTTTGTTTAAAACTAGACTGTATTTGCCTTACTTTGTTTAGTTGCAGCTTTAAAGCTCCGCTAAACAAACCATTAATGGAATAGAAACATGCTATAAAACCATAACCGGATAATTTTATTATACAAATGTTATACTTGCATAAACTTGCAATTTGACAGGTGGAGGGTCGAATTTCGGCGGACTTTGTTTCCCATTTATCCGAGAAAAGCTGGAGGGGAAAATCAACCCGGTTATAAGAGCAGTTGAACCTGCAGCATGCCCATCTCTCACGAAAGGTGTATATACATATGATTACGGTGATACTGCTGGGATGACTCCGCTCATGAAGATGCATACGCTAGGACATGACTTCATACCCGACCCTATCCATGCCGGTAAGATTTTCGTGGAAAATTATCATCAAGTGACATATTTAATATCCCGTCTATTAACACAAAAAAAAACTTATTTTCCATTTAGTTATATGCTTCAATAAATTGATTTGACTTTTATAAGCATAAAGTTTGTTCTTAATTTAGATCGGCATACTGGTTTCTTTTTTCTGGAATGGTTTTTGTACTACATTTTGCATTTGAGTTGCTTGTGTATGTATTTTGATACAGGGGGTTTGCGCTACCATGGCATGTCGCCATTGATATCGCATGTTTACGAGTTGGGTTATATGGAAGCTCTCTCCATCCCTCAAACCGAATGTTTTCAAGGTACATACTTCGTCCTATCTCAAAACACTTTCTAAATTCTTTCGTTGTAACTTGTAAGGGTGAAATTTCTTGGAAAAAAGAACTTAACAAGGCCTAGTTTGGAACTAGAAAACACGGTGTAGTAAAATGCACGTGAATTTTTTTATTTTTCCTCGTTTCAGAAGGAATTTGAAATGAGCATCCTGATCATACACGATGCGTTTATTATGTATCTTTTCATTGTTGTGTTTTTTCTAAGAAGATAAATTTGGCCATTTCTTCAAACGATTTTTTTTTTTTGGCTTGTAGCTTTGAAGCTCATTTATTTAGCTTATAACTTAACCATAGCAGATTACCAAGCTTAAGCATCGAGTTTTTCTGGTTTTCTGCATTGAAAAAATTGAATAAAATCATTGAACTCATTGTTTTCTCAAACTAGAAAACATACTGGTGTATTTGTTTAAAAGTTGAAACCGATGTGACGAAACTTGGAGACCCTTTCCGTTTGATCATAGCCAAATTTCTCTCTCTTGAGGGACTTAAACCACCTCGGATTAACATTGACAGGTGACTCAGTTGACACATATTATATAAATATATCTTTACAATTTATCTGGTTTACAGGGGCCATACAATTTGCGAGAACAGAAGGGTTGATACCCGCACCAGAACCAAGTCATGCCATAGCCGCTACTATAAGAGAAGCTCTTCATTGCAAAGAAACAGGAGAATCAAAAGTAATACTTATGGCAATGTGTGGACATGGTAATTTTGACCTTCAAGCTTATGGAAAGTATTTAGAAGGCGGTATAGTCGATTTGTCCTTTGACGAGGATAAGATTAAGGCTTCGTTGGCCAATATTCCTAAGCTTTTTCTTTAAGGGCTTGGTTAGTTGAAAATTTTGAGAGCATTCGGTTGACTTGTTAATTGAATAAATGAATTTTCGTTAAGTTTTGAGGAGTGAAAGCAGAAAGTTTCAGGCTGAAGTAAAGCTGTAGTTTTAACGAACGAGTTACTGGTTTCAAAGTATAGTTTGGAATGAAAATCTAGTATCTTTGGACGGTCGAATAACCAGGGTACAAACAAACTACGACTCTTTGTTCGATACACTTGAACCTGCTCATCGATAGTCAGAGAAACTAAAATTGTAGGAATGGCCAACTCGAAGATCTATCATTGTTTGTTGCATTTTTCTTTCCAGTTCTTATAAAGCCACGGATCAATTTTGGTATATCGACTCAATGCCCTCCATTGTGTTCTATATCGATTTCTTAAAAGTTTGTATTGGGTCATGGTAGTAGCTTCCCTGTGAGAAATTCTACAGCCAAGACAAGAAGCCGAGCCGAACCAAAAACAGTTGAATAAAATTAAGAAGATGTACATTGATCAATGTCTGCTTTTTAAGAGAACAAAATGATATGCCCTCGACTTATCAGTAACGATATGCCCTCGATTACTACCAGGACGTCATGAATATTAAATAGACAATTTATTTCGGTGATTCTATATTTTTCTCCAACTTATTTGACACTTGACTGTTAACATCAGCATATTTCTGTCACAGGAAAATAAAATAAATAGAAATTTCAAATGTTTTTCCTTCGTGCTCCTAAACAACCAGGAACCACAAAACTTAACCAAAAAGTAGTATACTTGTTACCTACTAATAAGACGGATTAAGTGGAGCAATCATATATTGAATGAATATTGGTTTTTAAAGACGCAACAAAAATGAAGTTTGAATTTTTCATGATTAGATCTTTAATCTACTTCTTTTAATTGCTTTGATAATTCTTTAGGTCCCATATTTGGTTGCTTGATTATGATTTTTGAACAACTTGATGGTGATGAAAACTGCATTTTTATTGTTAATTTATCTTCATCTTTTATTTCTTTCAACATGCACATTATCATTCAATTTTACTGTAACTAGCTTGTAGAAAAACTTTCCTATAATCACCACATGAATCATAATTTTAGTTCATCAACTATCACCCTACAATTAGTTAGTCAACAAACATCAACTCTTATAATTTAAAATTAGTCATAACTCATAAGTGCATATAGTTTTCCTTAAATCATTTCAAATTTTCCACATTGCCACCTATCAATTTCTCAATAATAAAACAGAGAATTCTTGTTACATTCATGATTGTTAGTACCACTTAATATTATTGCTACACAATTTCTAAGATCAGAAACAGTTCATTTATAACGTTATTGTACATGTAAATATTTTACTAGTATAATTAATGTTTTCACTTAAGTATAATATTTGAAACGTGTACTTGTGAAATAATTTTGTTTTATTCATATTTATGGACCACAATTCCACAATTTTTATGTCATATATTCTGCTCCATCCGATAGACACGAGAATTTTGGTATGAAACCTTGGATATTAATAATGACAATGAATTTATTAGGTAAGGTGCAATTGGTCCTTTTTTCATGATTACATATTATAGTTTTGTGTGTCTAAATCTATTTCGGTACGACTACTATGATCGATTGGTTTTGGTTGTGACAATGAACGTTAGATTGATTTTTTGGAACCGTCTTGGTAAGGCCTCTCACGAGCGGGTTTTGTGTGTTGTCACTCCAATGGTTTGCTATGTCGGACCGGAATAAGTACTTGCAGGCATTTTTGTGTCCCATTGTTTCATCCGAACGTTTTTTTTGTGTATATCAATATTTCATCTTTGTTTTTATAGACAGTCAATTAGAGTTTTGCTTGTATTTAACTTATTGTTGGTCTTCCTTTTGGGAAGCAGCGTAGTTGACTCTGATTCAGAGTGACTCAGAGTCCACAGCCATTGGATATTGCTACAGTACATTTCATATTTTAACTTTAGCAATATACAATGGCTGTGAATTCTGAGTCACCTTGACTCAGAGTCATCTACGCTGCATCCCTTCTTTTGCTTTACGGTTATTGGTTGAGTACTTTTGTATCTGTGTATTTATTTAGCCCTTCGGAATTTGTTTGAAGGACAGTGAGATTTGTACCAATAACAATCATAAGTCAATAATACTTCTTAAAATGAGATGTTTGAAATTGTATTTTTTGCATTAGATTAATAATTGTAATTGAGTGTATATTAACCTTCTTAGCAGATGTAAAAAAGAATGGTTATGAAATTATGTGGTTTGTTAAGGTATGTGTCAAGTTGCATGTCTATTGGACATAGTTATTAGATATAATATGACATTTATAAATTAAGATATTATTATATATACATGTCATCTTGCTATCTTTGTCTCACACTCAACTCTTCAATGAAGGTTCAAAAAATGGAGTTCCCTTTTGTTACTAACCACAAACTCAAAAGCACCCCAAAAATAGTGTTACTTATATTAGTATCCTTAACATTACTAATCTTCATAGCTTTGAACACCTCTTCTAAATCAACTTCTTCACTTGACAAGATAGATGACCAGAAAACTATATCCAAAGACGATAAATATTGCGACATATTCACCGGGGAATGGGTCCCGAACCCTGAGGGTCCATACTATACAAACGAGACGTGTTGGGCGATACACGAGCATCAAAACTGCATGAAATACGGTAGACCAGATACCGAGTTTATGAAGTGGAAATGGAAACCGGATGAGTGTGAGTTACAGGTTTTTAATCCTTTTCAGTTTCTGGATATTGTTCGAGGAAAATCGATGGTGTTTATCGGAGATTCCGTGGGAAGAAATCATATGCAGTCTTTGATATGCCTTTTATCCAGGGTAAGACAACTTAATATTTATTTTGCCTTCTAAGTTTATATTTGTCACTATGTTGTATATAAAAAAAAAAAATTAGAATATACCAACACTTTTGTGTTGTTTTGGGTAAAGCTTTTTTCTAGATTGAAGCTGAATATTAGTTGGCCATTCACAAGTTTAAGCTCAGTATTTTCTAAGAAATTTTGCCATGAAAGCACTACAAACAAAAAACAAAAAAAATAAAGGTTAGATCGCAGCGAGAATCACTGACAAATTTTGCTTCTCAATGTCGTAATCAAGAACGACGTAACGACGTAATTCAATTTTACTAACATATATTATCATTTAGCGACCGATATATTTCTAAAATTCATAAATTCATAAATTCTTTTTTTTTTTTTTTTTAAATGCACACTCCTTTTTCCCTTGTAAAAAGGTCAACAAATTAATCAGATAAATAGTGGTAACATAGACTAGGATGTGACCATATAAGAATGACCTTTAAAGTACCAATAGTAACATGTTTCCTCAAATATCAAAGCAGAATAATGTAGAACATAATGTTGATGCTCACCCTTGTTTAAATTTTAATGCATTTTTTAAGCAAAAATACTTTGTTATTTAAGGTTTGGGACAAAAACTAAGTTTACCTTAGTTTAGAACATCTCCTTTTTCTTTTCTTTTTTGGGTAAAGATAAAAAAAAAAAAACATAAAGTTTTGAAGTTGAGTTCGTTCTCATTTAATTGTCCATTACAAAACTACGTTTAATTTTGATCGGCCAATAACTTGTATCAAAATTGTCGGAATGAATTTTTTTAAAAGTTACCATTCAAATGTTAAATTTTATGATTAGATTTTAAAAAAAATTCATTTTGATACAAGTTATAACCCGGTAAAAATTACGCGTAATTTCGTAGTAGACAATTAAATGAAAACGGATGATGTATATTATAAGCAAAATAAAATAAAATACAAGCACTGTTTTTCTCACTCCTTTCAAGTTTGAATGAGTCTGTATTGTAGTGTTTTATTATGGCCTGACCAGTTTTGTTCGTGTATAAGAAAATGTGTCTGAATTGCTGATTTAGGGTCTGTTTGGCATAGTTTTTTCGGTCAAAAAGCTACTTTCAAAAAGTATTAGGAAAAAATCTTGCTTTCAAAAACATGTAACGACTGTTTAGCAAAAACTTAAAAAAGCTTACTTTAACATATTGATTTTTAACATTTCTTTTGATAAATTTCACAATATCTTGTCGAAAAATAATAAGTAACGCGTCAAACATAAGAATAAAATTTTAGTTGAGATACGATTAATATTCATTTAAATTCTGCAAATTGTAGCGAAAAATACTACCAAAATCTTTAAAATATGTGTCTTTTTTGCTTTTAGCTTTCCTAGTTATATTCCTTCTAAATTTAGATTTTTAAAAGATAAAAAAAAATCAGTGATACCAAACACATGGATTTTTAAAAGCAAAAGACTAAAAAAGCTTGCAAAAAAATTGATGTCAAACATGCCCTTAATTAATTCCCATTCTTTCTTTTCCATCCTTTATTTTAAAACTAGTAATATATATTTAGTCCTCAACATATTTTTACTAGGTAGCTTTTGGTCTTATCTGAGGGCAAGTAAATTGAAATTGGTTCACATACGGTATTAGTGTATAAAGCATTGTTTTAAAAAGCTAAGAAGGCTTTAAAAGCTCGCTTTCTCGTTTTTTAGGCCGCTAAAACCTTACGCTTTTTACGGTTTCAGTGTAGCTCTTGCAACAATGTTTTAGCTAAAATTTGTCTTTTTTAAAACACTGGTATAAAGCAAACAAAAGGTAAATTTGTCCAGACATAACCATTCGGATCGAATAAGCAAATAACTGTACCAATAACGCAGATTTAGTCTTAATTACTACTCTCCCCGTCCCTTTTTAAGTGTCGCTCTTGAAAATTAGTACTTTTTAAGAGTTAAAAATTTGATATATAAACTACCTATATTGCCCTTATTAAAATCATAATTAAATTCATTTATGGTGATGAAATATCTTATGAATGGTAAGTAAGTCTGTCTATCACATTATTATGTTTTTTTTATTTTTATGTTCTCTTTTTTATTTTAATATTATTTAAAGTGTAAAATATTAAGTTTGTTATTTTTTAATTATCAAATTGAGAAAGTTAACAGTTATTTTAAAATAATAATGGAGACTTAAAAATAGACCGATGAAGTATTTCTAAAGCAAACAATTTGAATTGTGAAATATAATCCCATAAATACAAAACTAGTACTATAAATTTTTATGAGAGAAAATTAAGGATTGGTCCACGAAAACAAAAGTATTTAAGGATTGGTCCGGCTATAAAATTCATTTAAGGATTGGTCCATTGTTTATGAAACTAATTAAGGATTGGTCCAATATAAAAGCTCTCCCAAATCTATTTATCTAATTAATCATTCTCTCTCTCTAAAAAAAACCTCCCAATAAATTTGAAAGTGCAGAGTCAAGAAAAAACAAATTTCTCTCCCAAATATATATCTCTCTCTACATACACACATACATACATACGCACATAATATATATATATATATATATATATTTTAGAGACCAAACCTAATACTAGTATTAAGAACTGGATCTTTTAATTTTTAAAATAAAAACTATGAACTTTATTTTCTTGGTACCGTGGTGCATAACCGAATTTTAAACCAGGGTGGTGAATTTTTTGCTATAGTGTGGCAGAGAAGATTCCCCAAGTTTCCTCTTTATCAGCAATAATAGCTACTTCATCTTATTTGCATTTTGTTTTCACTTTTAGGTGATCGATCTCCTCCATTTCCGTGAAAAAGGTTTAACTTTGTCAGAAAGCCCAAAAACCCCAAAACGCAGGTCCAATTTTTTTTCAGACTGTTTTTTTTCAGACTGTTTTTGTTCAGACTGTTTTTTTTTTCAGACTGTTTTTTAATTAATTTATTTTTCAGACTGTTTTTTAATTAATTTATTTTTCAGACTGTTTTCAGACTGTTTAACAGACTGTTTTCAGACTGTTTTTTTACGTTTTCAGACTGTTTTTTTACGTTTTCAGACTGTTTTTTTACGTTTTCAGACTGTTTTCAGACTGTATTTTTTTTATATGTTTTTGGATTTTTATTTATTTATTTTTCAGACTGTTTAACAGACTGTTTTTTTTACGTTTTCAGACTTTTTTTTTACGTTTTTGGATTTTTGTTGATTTTAGATTTTTGTTGATTTTTTGGGATTTTTTTTTATTTTTAAAAAAAAAATCGTGTTTTTTCGGGATTTTGACTCTTTTATTTTTTTTTTTGGATTTTCTCATATTTTTTTATTTTTTCATTTTTGCATTTTTATTTTTTGGAATTTTTTTATTTTTTCTGATTTTTTACATTTTTATTGGTTAGTTAGGGGAAATGGACCAATTCTTAATTAGTTTCAGTTTCATGGACCAATACTTAAATACTTATGTTTTCATGGACCAATCCAAAATTTACCCTTTTTATGACATGTCATGTGTTCAACAGATTAGGAGTACCAAAAAAGAAAAGTGACTAACAACATTATTGACAACTTTATATGAATAGAAAACAGCTTTTAGCCTGTCAGTTTATTTTGGTTTTTCCAATAATACATGAATAAAGTAAGCATGTGTATATTAATATAATAGCATAATAATAGTACACTAATAATTATCCAAAACAAAGAAAATTAGTACTAGTACACGAATATGGTGACAAAATCAAAGCCTGTCATAACATAACATGGGGTTGATGAACTAATATAAATTTTAATCTATTATTTATTTGGACCTTTTGTCTTTTTTATACATATTTTGGTTATGCTAAATTGTTGAACTACTATTTATGACCGTGTGCTATTTTTATAGGAGTATATTTTAGCATGTCTTTGTCATCAATAATTTTTGTGGTAAATATAGACCCTTTGATATCCAAGGGAAATCTCTTCTTATCTTTGTTTTGTTTGGTTGCAGTTTTTTAAGGCAAACTTATTTATTTGTTTTTTGTTTTTTTGACTTTTAATTTGTAAGACATGGTTGTCAGACTTGTAATTTGGTTTTCTGGCATCTAAAAGCTACTTAATTATTTAAGTCGGACGGGTTCTTTTAGGAGTTACATGTACCAATCTTTTTGTTTAAAACTGCACCTAATCAAGCCTATGTATAATTATGTGTATTGCGCGTATTGACTCAAAATGGTTTAGGAAGCACCATTGTGCCATGTTTTCTTATTCTACAAACGAGTCGTGTTTTGTTTAAGTACAATGTTCTTCGACAAATCTTCAGACCTTTTTCGAAAAATGTATGTATAGTCTCTTAGGAATTGTATTCTCGTGAATGTCAGTGTTATCCTAAAAAAACAGATAATAACAATCGAGTCATGTTTTCTTCAGTGTTATTCTACAATCGAGTCATGTTTTCTTATGAATAGAGAATAATGCACATTTGATTACACATTGAAGAAACAGATAATAACAATTTCTCTGAGCAACTCAAAGCGCAATATCCTAAAAAAAGTTATCAAAAAAAGAAGACAGACGATCCTAAATTTATTTTCTTGTCATATTAGGTGGAGTATCCTATCGATAACTCGGATGAGATAGTAGATGAGAACTTCATAAGATGGAAATATCCGTCTTACAACTTCACTATCGCAACTTTTTGGTCACCATTTTTGGTCAAATCTACTCAAGCAGAAGCCGATGGACCAACTCATACAGGCCTTTTCAATCTATACCTAGATGAACCCGACGAAAAATGGACCACCCAAATCGAAGATTTCGACTACCTAATCATTGCTGGTGGCAATTGGTAATTACAATTGAAACAAAATAATTTGATTGGTTAGATTTGATAGGAAATATTAAACCTTAGTTCAGATGCAATGATTCCATGATTAAAGGTACTATTAGGTCTTTATAGATATTTCTTGGGTGATCAATAAGAATTGCATATCAATAATATCATTCTTATTCGAAAATCATATCAAATCCAATCAACCATGCTAATTATTTCCTAACTAATAGGTACTATCGCTCATCTATGTACTACGAAAAAGGCCACCTCGTCGGCTGTCGATTTTGCCAAAAAGATAATGTGACCGACTTACCAATGTTCTATGGCTATAGACGTGCTTTAAAGACAGCCTTGAAAGCCATAAACAAGCTCGAAAATTTCAAGGGTGTTACCTTTCTACGTACTTTCGCACCGTCACATTTCGAAGGAGGCATATGGAATGAAGGAGGAAACTGTTTGAGAAAAAAGCCTTTTACTAGCAAAGAGACTCGTTTAGAAGGGGCTTCTCTAGAGCTTTACTTGACGCAAGTAGAGGAGTTCAGGATCGCCGAGAGGGAAGGGAAGAGGAGAGGGAAAGGATTCAGGATGCTTGATACGACACAAGCGATGTTGTTAAGACCCGATGGGCATCCTAGTAGATATGGTCATTGGGCTAATGAGAATGTTACTTTGTATAATGATTGTGTACATTGGTGTTTGCCTGGTCCTATTGATGCTTGGAGTGATTTGTTGCTAGAGATGTTGAAAAGAGAGGGTGGGATTACGCCGAAAAGCGTTAGCTCAATCAATTCTTGAGCATATTCTTGAATTGTTTGCTTGCAGCTTATAAGCTCAGATTTTTTGGATTGGTTGTATTGTTTATATTTTGTACTATATTTAATTATTTAAATTTCAAATGGAAATTTGTTGAGTTTCTAGCATGAAAAAGGACTAAAATATTTAACTAGACAAAACCACTTTTTACTCGACATAAAATAAGTCAGTTTTTTATATTAAAACTATGAGTTATTTTCACTTAAATCTCTCTAATTCTCAACTTTTTCCTCTCATTACTTTTCTCCTATATTGTCGTTCTCTCAAAAGTGTGCTTCATCACGACATTCAAGTGTAACGTCTCCCAACCAGAATTTCTTCAGGTTTCCTAGAGAAAACTCTATTTCAACAAGACCTTAATTTGCAGATATGTGTTATTGTATCTGCACACTATCTAAAGATAGCAGAAGATTGGCGAAAATGAAGCTCTCTTAGTTATTTGAACTGAATAGAACTGATGGTTTCAACTCTTCTCATGGGCTTAGCGCAAGTTATCGTTCAAAATTTTAGTTGGTGAGCTTTCTTAGAGTGAAAAGGTGTCGTTAATTAATAGGCATAATTTTTCGTATTTCCTTTCTTACGAGTCGTAGAAATTGTCAGTTTATCCCTATGAGCTACATTGCAGTATAATCTTTCCCAGAAAAGGCTGAAAATATTAAGTTGGATGAGATCACTTCTGATTCAGTTTCAAATAAGCCAACTTATTTGCTTGAAATAAGTAATCTAATAAACATCCTGCCAAGAATTATGTGTAAAACTGAAAATCAAGAATAAAACATGGCAAGATCGAAAGATAAAAAAAAAATTACAAGTGCAACATTGTTTTAGAATTATGTTTCTAGCAAGCCTGTCAAATCTAGTAAAAAGTATTCTCTCTATTAATAGGCAAGGTTTAGTGAGTAGATTATGCACAAAATCTTCATGTAAAGGACATGCACACATTTAAAAATAGAAGAGAGAAACATGTTTCTTACTAATAAAGGATATGCACACAAACATTAATTGTTAGATAAATAAATGACAGCTTTATATGATGATAAACCACAGCTAAACATTGAGCCTTTTTCCTCTTACATAAACACCATTTTTGTTTCACCACTATGTCGGTTGTTTTATCACCAACCCTTTCTATTATTTTCTCGTGTAAAAGACCCGGTGTTTTAAAAAGCGAAATCTTAGCTAAAGCATTTCTGCCAGAGCTATGTTAAAAGCATTAAAAAACGTAAGCTTTTAGCTGCCTAAAAAGCAGAAAAGCGAGTTTTTCAAGCCTTTTCTAAGCTTCTTTACTAAGGAGCGTGCTTTTTAAAACTGCTGCGGAAAATCTGAAACGGAACTATGAATGACACCGAAGGGAATGTGAAGCCTTTCAATATATTTCAATGGGGTGGTATGTACTATAGTTGTGAAGGTTTCGGTAAAAAAGTGACCTCTAATGGGTTGTTTACCAAAGACAATCCGTTGGGTCGTCCAGTGTCTCTTCTCATTCTCCAGCTCGGTGTTGTACTTTTAATTTCATCGCTTATTCATCGCCTTTTACGCCCTTTCAAACAACCAAGATTTGTTTCAGACATGCTGGTACCTTTCAATTCCTTCCTAAAATGTTAATAAAAAGTAAAAATGGTCATCTAGTACATATTTTGTGACTTAATTATCAAAAACTTATGGTTAAAATCTTCTTTAAAATTAGATACAGATGCTTCATGACGTTACTTCTTCGCTCTTTGTTTTTAAATGTAATGTTCACTTATGCTACGTTCATATGTACCGCATGGTCCACATATAAACAAAAACCAAAATTCGGGTTTTTATAATTTAGTCCGAATGTATGCATTAAACAATTAGATTTCCTTAATAAAAATCATGGTTACAAAGAGCGCGTTTGAACTGAATGCCTACTTTCCATTGTAGCATGTTCTGCCTTTATACCATATTTCTTAAGGGCCTATTCTGTTTCAGCAGCGGAACCAAGATGCACAAATGAGAATGGATGAACTTTATATAGATATTGTATTTTGTTATGCGAGAGATTAAAACACTATAATCTATAAATTTTAGCATAAATATTGCAAAGAAACAAATTTTTCTCTACTTTTTTCAATATGCAGAGGGTCTATAGCCTTCTTTAATCCCTTCCTAGTTACTTCCCTGTTTGGTGGCAACTTTTAAGCAAATGAGCTGATTTATTTTAAGTATCAGCAAACAAGCTAAGTTCGGCTATACTAATTCTTTTGGATTATTCAAGCAAAATTTACAGAAAAACTCTGTTTTGAAGTTGGTGAACCTGATGCAGTCCAGCTTTTAAACAAAAAAGTAAAGAGCTTCTAAGCTCCAACCAAACAAGGCCTTAAATTTACCTCTTAGGTTTCATTTTTATAATGAAGTATACATTTTATTGTTTGCAAGTCTATAACTTAACCACTGTGATCATAATTATGCAAATTATTAGCTATATTGTCATATTACAAGTTATGAGTAATTGTGTACGATATAAAGCTTGCGCCTTACGTGCCGATGCTTACATTCTTACGCATAGATGCTTATATTTTTACATTGATTCAAAAAGCTCTCACAAAATTACTTTACTAACAATTTCATGGTTTCAAACTTCAATTGATAGCAATTTACATATATTTGCATATATGCTTGCATGTGTACATAAAAACAATAACCAATATTCTATCAAGGGATAAATCAATAATAAATATTAAAAGAAAAGGTAATCATAATTGTTCATAAAATATTTCGATTTCTCGCACCGGACATCTTTCTAGATGTTTAGCTAAAATTAAATGCATATTTTTCCGCAGACAGGAATACTCTTAGGCCCTTTACTCCGAGAAATCAAAATAGATGGCTTCCAATCTTTATTCGAGGGAAAGCAATCTATTGTAATAGACGTGCTCGAACTATTATGTCACATGTACTTCATCTTCTTGGTCGGCGTGAGAACAGATCTCGACGTAATCAAGACTTCTGGAACAAGAGCATGGATCATCGGTATTGTCCACTCTCATCTTTTAGTATTATTTGTTATTTTATTAGAGTGGTCTTATGATTGAAAAAGTCACATTTGTTAAGGTGAGCTTAATCTTTTAGTATACATTTGTTAAGGCAAGCTTAATCTTTTATTATCGGCTTGTCTCGGGCATAACGTTTGTCATATGATATAAGTCGTAGAGACTTTTTGACACATGCTCGTGCACTGATTTGGTAAGTTTCATTGATCTACTTTTATATGCAGTTTTATGTACATCGTTTAAAATTTGACTCTCAATGAATATTTGCATGATTGCGTATCGAAAAGTCTCTATATATATCATTACTCAAAGTACGGATGAGAAAAAATGCATAACAAGTGGTGCAATGTGTAAGTAATTGGCGGAGAACCGAAACCATGATCTAGGCTATGGTCTTGTGTTATGTTAAGGTTTCTACTAAAATTTCAAATCGTTCGTGTCGAAATAATTTGTTCTATAATCAGTTCGATTATTCTCCAATAGGTATTGCCAGTTTTTTTCTCCCGTTAGCGTTAACGATGCCTGCAGCCGAGCGGGTGAAAAGTAAAGAACCAATTAATCCATTCGGTGTCGTCTCTGGGCTCGAAGCAACAACGTCGTTCCATGTCACTGCGGTGCTTCTAAGTGATTTGAATCTCCTCAACTCAGAAATAGGCCGTCTCGCTCTTTCCTCTTCGTTAATAAGCAATTTATTGGGTTTGTTTTTCAAGACCTTATATGCTATGCTCCGACAAGCAGTGTTCTATAATTCCATTGACAAATCAGCATCAATTAATAGCATGGTTTTAAAAACAGAGGGAAGTAGGCTACTCACGGTAATTTTCTTAGCCATAGTGCCGAGGAAAATCATGTTTTTAATGATGAAAAAAATCCCCGAAGGAAAGCCCATTCAAGAGTGGCATTTTGCGGTTATATCTTGCATGCTTTTAGCCGTTGGATGTTGGTGCGAGTATTTTGGTATTAATGCTTATTTCGGTGCGCTAATACTTGGGTTCATGATACCAGCGGGCCCGCCAATTGGGTCGGGAGTTATCCAAAAGATTGGTATAGTTGTTTCCACTTTATTTGTGCCATCGTACATAATTGACGCGGGACGCCACGTAAATTTGTCTCTTATAACGAAGGAAAATTTTGGAAACGCGGAAATAGTTATTATACTCGCATATATTGGCAAGTTTGCTGCTGCTGCAGTGCCTTCACTATTATATAAAATGCCAAAAACTGATGCTGTTTCGCTCGGGCTCATATTGAGCTCACAAGGGTTCTTCGATATAATGCAATTCAAACGAGCCCTCAGGTTTTCGGTAAGTTAATCCTTTACTACTAATTTTATTATCTTGAATGCACAGAAAGCTGCACTTTTAATCTAGTGATTTTCACTTCATAGGCCATTTTTTCAATCTTGTAAAAGTTCTAATGAATCCGAGTTTCTGTTTGTTTAAACATGCAGATGATCAAAGAAGATTTGTACACAATTCTCACCATAACCGCGGTATTCAATTCTGCCATATTCACCCCTCTAATTTGCTACTTATATGATCCCTCAAAACGATATGCAAACTATAGAAAAAGAACGATCCAACACGCTAAACGCGATGGTGAGCTAAAACTTTTAGTTTGCCTACACGAAGAAGAATCCGCTTTTGGTGTTATGAACCTTTTAAAAGCCTCTTATCCTACCCGAGAACAGCCCTTAGGAATCTACATTTTAGATCTTATCGAACTCTCTGGCCGAGAACACCCTCTGCTAATTAATCACCAATTCCATAAACGCAAATCGTCAAACCTCACCAGAACTGACCGTATCATTAACTCATTTAGTCATTTCGAGGCGCAGCATGAAGGGCTTTTCCGAAACCAATATTTCACGACTATAACGCCTTTTGCATCGATGCATGACGATATTTGCACCACCGCTCTAGAAAAGAGTACTTCTTTGATTATTATACCGTTCCAAAGGCACGAGAGCAGAGCAGTGAAGTTGGTGAAGAAAAACATGCTCGACAAGGCCCCATGCTCGGTGGGATTCTTAATCGATAAAAATATAATCACTTATTTTGTTAGCGATTCGATCAAAGTAAAGACATTCAACATGTGCGTTATTTTTTTCGGTGGCCCTGACTCACGCGAGGCGCTAGCATACGGTATGATAGAATTTCCTTTCTTAGGGGAGTTACAACTAAAAATTGATCAAAAACTAACATTTTTTTAGGTAGCTTACCCTTAACAAAACAACCACACCCTAAGATACAAATGGGTTGAACATAAAAAAAGTCACACTCTTAATTAAGTCACACTAAAATATGAAAATGAAAATCACTGATTTCGAGCTATTTCTCATTATAGTCTGAAGCCAAAGAATATTACAACATAGCTGCACATTAGAACATAGAAAGGCCAATTTGAGTTGGAAAATCTCTTGGTTTTTATTAGGACATATTTTCAGTTACCCCTCGACAATTAGTACGATACTATATGAGTTGTTACTGAAATTTAGCAACAATTTATGTTAACTTGTTGTTGAAATTTAGTAATAACATATAAATTGTTGCTCATTGTTGTTTAAGGTTGCTAAATTTTTAACAACACTACGTATAGTATCACCCAACTATGTTGGTGTCCTGTAATTTTCTTGTAGTTCTTACTCTTAGGCAAGCATTATGAATATCATGGAACCTTGGTATATTACAGGTACTCGGATGGTCGAATCACCGGTCACTAACCTAACGGTAATCAGACTACTAGCGGAAGATGATGAGCTCGTTACAGATTTAGTGGAAGCCAGGATTGATTTAAAAGTGATTAACGAGTTAAGAGGTTGTGCGAGTGTTAACGATAGGATCGAATACAAGGAAGTTGTGGTGCAAGACGGAGCGGAAACTTCAAAGGTGCTTACTTCGTTAGAAGATGTTTATGATTATATTTTGGTGGGGAAAAGAATCGACAAGGATAGTTCATTGGTTGATGGGCTTACAGAATGGGACAATCAAGTCGAAGCGGAACTTGGTATTATTGGTGATATACTTGCATCATCGGATATGAAGAGCAAAGCATCGGTTTTGGTTTTGCAACAACAATCTACAGTTGAAGATTTGGTGAAAAAATGGAATTGAGTTTTTTTTTAAAATTTTGTATGTAGGATCTGAATGGGGTTAGTATGAGAAAATGAACTTCTTTGCAAATATTGAGTGAATTTTCTATTTCTACAGAATACAAAATTGTTTTGATAAATAGTAAACATCTTAAAATGTGACAAAAGAGACACGTTTTCGTATAAATTTAACATCGTTTCGCTTAAAAAATATCTATTACTTGACTAAAATCATTGTTAATATAAGCAATAATACATTTAATGATTGTGAGTTTTAGTTTAAATTAGATTTAGTTTTACAAAATATATTATTACATGAACAGAAGAGTAATTTATCAACCATCAACATTATATTTGATAAATTTTACGTAGATAAGAAAGAATATATACATAAAAAAAAAATGAACTTTTAAACGAGCTCGAGCCTGTTCACGATCCTTAGTATTTTATTCAAGTTCGGCTCATCAGTAAATGAACAAACACGAGCCGAGTATTTCACCAAACTTATTCATGAACGGTTCGATTCATTTGCAACTCTAACCCAATAATAATAGATAGTTATCCCCGTAATCGTAATTTATTATAAAATAAATGACTGATTTGAAAGGTTTTACAAAAGTCGGTAGATATATACTCTCTCCGTTCCTAAATAAGTGTCCGCTACGAAAATATGTGCAATTTTGACTATCAATTTATCATATGTAAATTGTCATAAATATGCGCATTATTATTTTGTCCATGCTCGACTCATCGTTAAATGAACGAACACAAACCGATCATTTCACCAAACTTATTCACGAACGCCTCGATTCATTTACAACCTTAACCCAATAATAATAGATAGTTATTTCCGTAATCGTAATTTATTATAAAATAAATGACCGATTTCAAAGGTTTTACAAAATTCAGCATATGTATACATACTCCAATACAATTCTTAATTCTTCTGTGTAGATGCTAAACAAACACAAAAAAAAAAACTTTTTTTTACTTTCTATCATATTTACCAATCTCCCAAACACAACACAAACACACACAAAAAAAAACTTTTTTTACTATCTATCCTATTTACCAATCTCCCAAACACAACACAAACACACAAAAAAAAACTTTTTTTACTTTCTATCATATTTACCAATCTCCCAAACAAAACACACGCATAAACACAAACACAAACACAAACACAAAAAAAAACTTTTTTTACTTTCTATCATATTTACCAATCTCCCAAACAAAACACAAGCATAAACACAAACACAAACACAAAAAAAAACTTTTTTTACTTTCTATCATATTTACCAATCTCCCAAACACAACTACACAAACACAAACACAAACACAAACACAACACACAGACACAGACACACAAAAAAAAAGCTTTTTTTTTACTTTCTATCATATTTACCAATCTCCCAAACACAACACAAACACACAAAAAAAAAGCTTATTTTACTTTCTATCATATTTACCAATCTCCCAAACACAACACAAACACAAAAAAAAAAGCTTATTTTACTTTCTATCATATTTACCAATCTCCCAAACACAACACAAAAAAAAAACTTATTTTACTTTCTATCATATTTACCAATCTCACAAACACAACACAAACACACAAAAAAAAAACTTATTTTACTTTCTATCATATTTACCAATCTCCCAAACACAAACACAAACACACAAAAAAAAGCTTATTTTACTTTCTATCATATTTACCAATCTCCCAAACACAACACAAACACAAAAACTTATTTTACTTTCTATCATATTTACCAATCTTCCAAACACAACACAAACACAAAAAAAAAAGCTTATTTTACTTTCTATCATATTTACCAATCTCCCAAACACAACACAAACACAAAAACTTATTTTACTTTCTATCATATTTACCAATCTCCCAAACACAACACAAACACAAAAAAAAAGCTTATTTTACTTTCTATCATATTTACCAATCTCACAAACACAACACAAACACACAAAAAAAAAACTTATTTTACTTTCTATCATATTTACCAATCTCCCAAACACAAACACAAAAAAAAAAGCTTATTTTACTTTCTATCATATTTACCAATCTCCCAAACACAACACAAAAAAAAAAAAAAACTTATTTTACTTTCTATCATATTTACCAATCTCCCAAACACAAACACAAACACAAAAAAAAGCTTATTTTACTTTCTATCATATTTACCAATCTCCCAAACACAACAAAAAAAAAAAAAAAACTTATTTTACTTTCTATCATATTTACCAATCTCCCAAACACAAACACAAACACAAAAAAAAGCTTATTTTACTTTCTATCATATTTACCAATCTCCCAAACACAACAACAAAAAAAAAAAACTTATTTTACTTTCTATCGTATTTAACAAACACAACACAAACACAAACACAAACACAAACACAAACACAAACAAAACCACCTGTTTTTTTACTATGTATCATATTTAGCAATCTCACAGACACAAACACAAACACAAAGAGAGAGAGAGAGAATATAGATAGATAGATAGATATAGAGAGAGAGAGAGAGATGGGAGATGAAGAAGAAATACAGAGGTTAAAGAAAAGAGAAGCATCTTCATACGAATACGATAACGATCCACGGTGGTTAGATTATTGGTCAAATATACTTATTCCTCCTCATTTCTCCTCTCGTCCCGATGTTATTCTTCACTTTAAACATAAATTCTATCAACGCTACATCGTAATGTTTTTTCCTCTCTCTCTTTTTTCATATTTGTCTAAATTGATACTATTTAGTTACCAACACACAAACCTTGTTTTGTTCTCTCTTCTTTGTGTTTCTTCTATTTAAGGCCTGTTTGTTTTAG
The DNA here is from genome assembly GCA_963682055.1 of Primula veris. Classification (NCBI taxonomy): domain Eukaryota; kingdom Viridiplantae; phylum Streptophyta; class Magnoliopsida; order Ericales; family Primulaceae; genus Primula; species Primula veris. The sequence continues at coordinate 1,307,409 of OY821751.1, forward strand.
CTTTTTTTTTTTTACCTTTTTTGGCTTCCACCTTTTTTCTTTTCTAGTTTTTTTAGGGCTTGTTTCGTGCTTCTACTTTTTTTACTTTCTATCATATTTACCAATCTCCTAAAACACAAACACACAAAAAAAAGCTTTTTTTTTTTTTTTTTACTTTTTCTATCAAAAATTGATACTATTTAGTACCCAACACACAAACCTTGTTTTGTTATCTCTGTGTTTGTTTATTTAAGGCCCGTTTGGCTCTGCTTTATTGCTTTTTTTTAGCTTTTTAGGACCTTTTTTCTTTTGTAGTTTTTTAGGGCTTGTTTCGCGCTTCTACTTTTTTTCCTGTAGTTTTTTAGGGCCTGACTTTTTTTTATATTAGTTTTAGGGCCTGTTTGGCTTCTACTTTTTTTGTACTTATTTAGGGCCCAGACTTTTTTTGTACTTTTGTAGGGATTGACTTTTTTTGTAGTTTTTTAGGGCTTGTTTGGATTCGACTTGTTTCTGTAGTTATTTAGGGCCTGTTTGGCATCAGTTTTTTTGGTTTCTTTTTTAGCTTATTGCATTAAAAAAGCTACTGGTTATTGCTTTTTTTAGCAATTTAAAGGTAGGTTTATATAACGTGTTGCCAAACACCAATCGAAGTTATTTTGAAGCCATCTTTTTGACAAGAAAAAAGCTGATTCACAAACAGGCCCTTAGCTAATCTCCCACATATAAATGTCCATAAAAAACTCGATTACTCACAACTCAAACACACACACACACACACACTAAATCCCACACATAAACATACACACATTGATACATATATGTATATATATATATATAGTTAATTGAAACTATAGGGTTGAAATATGGATATCAAAAACTATTGGACTAAACTATAATTATACAAAACTATAGGACTAAAATGTAATTATAGCAAAATAAATGCAATTCAAGGACTTTCTTTGTAGTCGTTTTTTAAAGCCTGTTTGGCTTCGACTTTTTTTGTTTGTATTTTATAGGGCCTGCCTTTTTTTTGTAGTAGTTTTTTAGGGCTTGTTTGGCTTCTACTTTTTTTGTAGTTTCTTAGAGCCCGAGTTTTTTTCTAGTTTTTGTAGGGCCTGTTGACTTTTGACTTTTTTAGCTTCGACCTTTCTTGTAGTTTTTTTAGGGATCGTTTGGCTTCGACCTTTTTTGTAGTTTTTTAGGGCCCGTTAGGCTTCGACCTTTTTTTTGTAGTTTTTTAGCTTATTGCTTAAAAAAACTGTCTAATTTGTTTTTAGGGCCCGTTTGTGTCAGCTTTTTTGGTTTCTTTTTAGCTTTTCAGGGCCTGTTTGGCTCCGACTTTTTTTTTGCTAGTTTTTAGGGCCTGTTTGGCTTCGATTCTTTTTCCTGTTTTTTTTTAGGGTCTGTTTAGCTTCGACTTTTTTGTTGTTGTAGTTTTTTAGGATCTGTTTGGCTTCGACTTTATTGTTGTTGTAGTTTTTTAGGGCCCGACTTTTTTGACCTTTTTTCCTAGTTTTTGTAGGGCCGGTTTGGGTTGACTTTTTTTGTAGCTTTTTAGAGCCTGTTTGGCTTCTACTTTTGTTTGTGTAGTTTTTTGGCTTATTGCTTTAAAAAGCTGCTTGTTCTGTTTTTGAAGCCTGTTTTGCATCAACTTTATTGCTTAATCTCTCCCACCACAACACACATACACAGACAAAAAATGATGAAAAAAAAAAGTATTTTGATTAAAATCCTCTAAAGTTAATGTTTCATCCCCCATCATTTACCAAAGTAACTTTAAAGTTAGTGTTTCATCGTATACTTTCTCTCTCTATATATATATAGCTACACATATAGATAGAAACCTAAATGATTAAGGGTTCGTTTGGTATCAGATTTTGGATTTTAAAAATCTGTTGGCGTTTGGACAGTCAGATTATTTTGTTTTTAAAAACCAGATTTTTAGGCTAAAAAAGCTAAAAAAAATTTGGATTTTCAATTGATTCTTGAAACAAATTTTTTAAATCTGATTTTGCACCAAAAAACCTGTTGCCAAACAAAGCCTAAGTAAGGTTGATTTTATTGCAACATTTTGGTGATGGGTTGTGAGTTGTGACTGAAATTCTTATTCACTGCTTATGTAGTTAAGGTTTCATCATCATGTGCATAGTAATAGCTTTTAGTTGACAATCAAGTAATCAACAATAGCTTCTCTCACTGTATATAATATGTATATGATTTTATAAATATTCCATGTGTTTGTTTGATGATTTGGGTGGTGTTTGCGAATGTTTACATTTTTTTATTTTTATTTTTGTGTTTGATGTAATTGGAATCCTAATTGGAATCAATTAGCATTGACTTGATTGCCTATTGAACATTTGGGAGATGGGTTGTGACTGAAATTTTATAAGTGGACTATATGCTATAAGACTTGTTTGGTTGCAGCTTTAAGATCACTCTTTTTGCTTTAATACTTAAATTCTATACTGCATTTGGTTGACTAGTTGGAAGTTGGGTTTTCTGGACTGGAAAGCTAGAAACTTTAAGCTGGATTACCTAGATAGTTCAGTTTCAAAAGTCCAGCTTATTTGCTTAAGAGCTGCAAGCAGACCAACTTACATTATGTTTTTATGTGTTTGTTTGGGAGTGTTGTTAATTGATGCAATCACGAAATCTAATTGCTATCTAATTAGGGCATCATTAAGCTTATATCTGATTAGGGTTTTAAAAAGTATGTATCAGCTTTTACTTGTGTTTTTTGTTTGAATCATTTTGCAAATTGATGCGGATGAGAACCCTAGTTGTCACATTCCGGGAGATGGGTTGTGACTGAAATTCTTATAGATGCTTATGCACTATGTTTAGGAATTTATAAGCTTATACTTGTATTTTTGTTGATTTTATTTGCGAATTTGATATAATCGGAACCGTGATTGATCGATTAGGGTTGACTTCACTGTCGATTCAACATTTTGGGGAGTGGGTTATGGCTGAAATTCCTTATTAATGCTCATGTAGGCTTGTTTAGGGATTTGTGCTATAAATACCCATTTAATTTTTTTAGGCGTTTGTTTGGAACCCTGTTTCTAGTTAATTAGTTGGGAGAGGGGTTGTGATTATAGTTTTTATCAATTTGCTATTATTATTATTTAGGGGTTGTGATACTTTAGAGTTTTTCCCCTTTTATTCGCGTCATGGTATAGTTTCACTGATACAATAGCATGTCTAATAGGATTTATATTTTTGGGTTTTTAGCTTTATTGATGTTTTGTAATACCTTATTAAATGAGCAGGATCCGGATCTCGTTGTTGAAGCTATGGCTTCAGGCACTTCATCCCAGTCAACTAGGCCGACACAGTCCTCATCTTCAACATCAAATGATCAAGCACGACCTCGTAATTCAGGTTGGAAAATAATCCTTTTTAAGCTTTATTTGCAAATAAGTGTTTCTTCAAATTCAAGTTTCATAATGAAGTGCTTTTTTATACTTTGTAGGATCAACTACAAGAACGACAGGACCATCATCAACTCCCGGTGCTGCTGCTGCTAATCAAACTTCCATGCTTAATCGACCTACTATTCAATTTTCTGTCAACGCATGGGTATGAATATAATTTCTACATGTGTTACTAGATCATTCAGAATATATATATGATGGATATATATGAGCGTGATTTGGTAACATTTTATGCATTTATATTTGTTCCAAGGTTTTTACTTCACCGTGTACGTATGATTCATGGTCAATCTTATCTTATGTCTAGCTGCAAGCCGGCAATGCAGCTTTATAACTGCCCTTTTCTTGCTGTTGGCCTATCTGTGGACACTTGCTTTTTACAACATCCTAACTATTTGAGGGAATTTATTTTTATATTTTCAACCCTTTTCCTGTTTTTATTTTGGCTTCTACAATACAGCGTAACCTCAAAATTTTCAATAGACAAATATTGCCCTTTTTAATTGATTCCATTTACACTTGATTTCATGTTTTATTGATTTTTCTATTCAGATTGTTAGGTTTTGAATTCAGGTTTTTGAGAACATAGCCTTTCACAAGCATATATGCAACGTTTGAATCTGCATGTGTCGTCTTCTGTGGCTTTTAAGCTTGAATCTTAAAACTTAGTTTATCGGTTAATGTTTATGCTCATTTTCCTATTTCAGGTGTTTGTCGTGGCTGTGCTTGCAACAATACCACTTATTCCTACACACTTGTCAAATAGAGCATACCGTCTTGCCTTCTTGGGAACAGCATGCTCTTCATTGTACTCCTTGTACACTCTTTATGGGGTAAAAAAGATTCTTTGCCGAATCATTTCTAGTTATGTCTTATTTTAAGATAAATTCACTGACCTTTGTTTCTCTTTAATTTGCTGTTGCTTTCAGAAACCTAGGGCATGGAATTTGCAGGCATTGCAAGTGTGGTTCCAATCTATTATCGCTACCAAGGATTTTATCTACTTCGTCTACTGCCTTAGTTTTGTCACCTCACATCTTTACCTCAGATGTTAGTGTCACTTCCTTTCGATATTTTGATGATTACTTATTTTGGCTTGTTATTTTTCAATATTTTGATTTTTTTTCTTTTCAGTTTCTTTGATTCCCATTTTGTGCCGAGCATTGGAGCATGTAGCAAAGTTCCTCAGACGTAATTTCAGCAGTTCTTCCATATATAGGTAGGAAGATTTGTTACTCCATCAATTAAATTGATAGTCTTTTGCTTCCACTTTTGAATTTTCTAAGTCGCCTAGTTTTTTAAACGTACTTTTGCTTTCTATATTGTATTACCTAGTTAAAATTTACAACTCTGTTTCTTACAAATGTCTTGGCTTTCACCTGGGGTGTGAGTACGCTGTTAATATTGATGTGTGCTTAATTTTATCAATTTAATTACTAATTTGTTTGAAGATCCAAGTTGCTTGCAAACATAGTCTCTAGTTCTTTGTTGAAGTTATCTGGTTTCTGAGTCACTTGTTCATATATATGGTATTTATCAGATCGTGTGAATTATAATGAAAATGTAGAGAAGTGACGGTATGCTCGGGAATTGGTAGTTAGTTGTTGGAGACGTGGAGTGGTCTGCTAAACACATGTTCGTATACAATATAGATAACAAAGTAAAAAGGTGTTCTTTCATTGAAGACCAAATATATATATGCACTCCACTCCTTTACTGCAACCTTGTACAATAAGGTCGTTAAAAAAGAGTGTGCATGCATAATTCATAATATTATTTTGTTGTGTCATACTTCACTTATCTCTCAATTATTTTCTCTATGTTTTTTTGTTCCAAATATAATGCCAACTCCATGTATTATTCTCTTTACATCCAATCCCGACGAGTCCTGCCAGACGTTGTAAATTAGAATATATTGCATGGTTTGTCCTCTTGACTTATTCTGCTTTTCGTAGTATGCGATTTTGTATTTTCTTCTTCTTGACGTATCCTGCTTTTGGTAATGTGTAAATTTTGTATTCCCTTAAGAGTTTATGTTTATATTTCTTTTCTTTGGCTGTTACCAGGAAGTACTTGGAGGATCTTTGTTTGTGGGTTGAAACAAACACGCCTACTCTCAACATGCTTTCATCACACGCTGAGATTGGACTTGGATTTCTGCTTGTTATCTCTTTATTCTCGTAAGTAATCAGCCTTGCTTATCATCTTGTTCATATGATCTTGTTGACAATTGTTGCCCCATATTTTTAATGGGTTATGTCATTTATTTTTTAAACACAGGTGGCAGCGAAACATCATACAAACTTTCATGTACTGGCAGGTTTGTTTCTTATCTCCGGCAACCATTCTGCAAAATCATTTCGACGTGTTTTAGGATTATTTTAGATAAATAACTGACTTTAATTGGTAAACTGAAGATATACATTACTTAACCCCTTTATCAAATCCCTGAAGTTTAATTTTTTATTCTGTGATCCGGTAGGAAATGAACAGATAGTTATTACGTAGGATGTAAATTGTAAAGCATATATGAAATTCTTAATAATAAATGGAATGCTTCGAAAAAAGTTGGTCCAACACGTAGGGTTCATTACAATTTTGTATGTTAACAATCATCAGATTTAATTGTGTAATTCAATCTGTAGAAGTTAACAATTACTAATTTTGTTCGTGTACACCAAAGGAAAAGGTCATAGTTTGGGGACTGAAATAGAAAAAGGTCATAGTTTGGGGACTAAAATAGAAAAAGGTGTGATAAGCCAAGAAAATTATGCTCCGCAGTATATTACTAATTTTATATGTTCTGTAATCTTACTCAAAAAATTCTACCCTGCAGTATATTGTATAAGAAAACTACTTAGTTTTGTATTTTCTGTAATTCTTACCCGACGTATGATTTGTTTCCTTTTTATTTGTACACTGAATTTATTAAACTGGCGAAGGAAATAACTTTACTGTACTGTCGCCTTTTATTATTGGCTGATGTACAAAATTGACATCAGATGCGTAAATAAAGTCAGCTTTTAAAGCTCTTTGATATATACCATGATTATCTAAGATTTTGTACTCTTTTCTTCTTGACAGCTTTTAAAGCTCATGTATCATGCCCCTGTGACTGCGGGTCATCACCAAAACGTGTGGACAAAAATTGGAAGGACCGTTACTCCGCTAATTCACCGTTATGCTCCATTTTTAAACACTCCACTTTCTGCTGCTCAGAGATGGTGGTCAAGGTGAAAAATGAAAAGAAAGTTACTAGCCAGATTAGCAAGGGATAACGAAGTTTCTAATTGGAATAGTATTGTTGCACACTTGCAAGGTTTACTATTTTTGAAACTTTTCGTACAAGAGCGGGTTTGTTATAAGATTTGATTCAGATCTTACACTGTTGATGCTTTTTTATTGAAGTTTCGGTAAAATTCCAATTTCGTTTCTTACTCGGTAGTCCACTCAAATATTAACAGCATGTTGACAGAGGATCCATGAATTTTACCACTATCGTCCCAAAATAAGATTGCTACTGTATATGTATTGATTGTTTATTTGATATCGACTAAAATTCCTATTGACATGCTTTAAGATACTCATTTAGTTATCTGTAAAGTATGCAATATGTTTATCCAAAATTGATTTATTGAAACATATGTAGATTAGGGGTGCAAATTTGACCAAGTTAGTAGAAAAAAGCTTTAAAAAGTCATGCTAAATCCTAGCCTTTTGAGGTTAGGTATGGTAAGTACTAAAATATATCCAACAAAGATTATTGCCAACTAGTTTAATTGTAAGTTGTAACCATGTTAGATGTGACATGTGCAGGGCGGTTTTTAGAATTTTGGCGCTTTAGGTCACCTTAAATTGGGTCTTATTTTCGATAAAAAAGAAAATGTTATTTAAATAAAATTTATAATATACGATTAATAAATGATAAAATATTAAATTATAAAATATTAGATGCAATAAGTTTAGCACATTTAACAAAAAAAACAATGATACGGAACAATTTTTTTACAAACTTCGCATTCGATCTAAAATTATACTATGATTTTTTAAAAAGGAAATTATTGACTAAATATGTTATCTATTTAACAAATCAGGTCTTTTTCTGTTTTCTTTAATATAGGAGACCACATAGAACTTTACATAAAATTAAAGGGTTCACTAAATTCTATAATGAAATAAAAAAAAAAAAACATAATATTGTCTCCACAAGGCTCGAACACATGTTGACTAAACACTTTAGTAAAAAAATCAACCACTCAACCATTAGACTACAAATAACTATTGTTTAGGTAAAGTAAAAATAAATTATATATATATATATATTAAATATTTTGTTAAACGGGAGTTTTGAAAATATACGTTTTTTTAAAGACTCGAGACCTGTGCCTCTTTGACCTAGGTCAGAAGCCGCATGTGAGTAATGTTTCCATAGAGACAAACTATTCTTAAAATTTTAATTTCTAATTTATAAGCTTTTTGGTTGTCAAAGTTTGGTTTTCGATTGGGTACACATCATTGCTTGTTTTCTTCAACAAATGGCAGTTATAAAAGAAGCTTTTGGAAAGCCAGCCACATGTTTGATAAATATGATAAGAATACAAATTAGTCAAACATATTTTCCAAAGTTTTATTTTTTTAGTGGACCTGAAAATTAGTATAGTAAAGAATCAACTTTAGTGCTTCTCATGTGTGACAGTGATTCACATCAAAATTTGGAGACGGCAATTCAAATTTCAAAACTTATTTTATACGATTATGTAGCTTTTAAGAAGAAAATATAGACTAATGCTATCTTTTGTAGCTTGCATAAATTATTGCACTTGATAAGTTTAATGAATCATAAACTTGAGAGTAATTAGTAGCTTCAATTGTTAGTATTTTAACTATTTTGTTGTTTGGATTTAAATTAGAAGTTAATTAGGTATATATTTTTTTTTAAAATGTATATCGATATAGACACTTGTATTTATGCATGTATATGTCAAAGTATGTAAATTGATCTACTACCATGAAAAAACAATTTCGCAGTATCAAAAATAATTTGTTACTTTTTTGACTCTATTCAATAGCACAAAGAAACTTTAATCATTCACAATGTTCTAAAATGTGTAAGACGAATTCTAAGCAGAAATAGATCGGTTAACATTTAATCTCGTATAATTCTGCTTAATCGCCTAATCTACTCCAGCTTAGTCTCATCCTATCGTTTAGACTTCATCTAATTTCGTTCTAGTCTTGCCTTTTAAAACACTGGCCATTCGTGTTTTTACTTAGATAAGCTAAGTCAAATCATACACGTAACTAAAGTTGAGACCTAAAACCAAACCAATGGAGCAAATAGACCTTGTTCCAAACTATAAGATCATTAGTGTAATTAACTACACCCTAAACAAAAGAACAAAGCCCGGAAACATAGTGTGATAGAACATAAAAATCAGACCCGAATATTTTTCGGGTCATAATCAACTCACTTTATAAATGGGTATCCAACGCTTAATGGGTCATCTCATATTGGTTATAGGAATTGAGGTGCTACTACCCAAAGCCCAAGCCCAATCAAATGGGGACCCTTGTCTGAGAAATCCCTGGGATGAAGACATTTGTCACTATCCTAGAAGGCGCAGTTGCCTATAAATAGCCCACTACCCCTCCTAGAAAAGGACCAGAAAATCTATCCAAAAAATATAGAGAGAAGTTAAGAAAAGAGAGAAACTAACCAAAGCATATCACATCGAGAAACAAACCGAGAAAAGACAGCCGAGCACCGAATAAAAGAGGAGAAAGATCAAGACGAGAGATTAAATAGTTATATCGAGCATAATTGTAAAATCGGAATACGAATCCGAACAAGTGTAGTAGTCCGAACAAGGATAATAATCCGAGCAATAATAAAGATCAGGAAGTATCATTTATTCACGTCGATTTGTCATTTTTATCTTCGTTGAAAAGCCTAACGCGACCGACCAAAGTTATGGCTTTATCAAATGGCGCCGTCTCCGGGAATCATCTAGTTCCCAACTAGTTTAGAATTCGAATACCAATACTCTGCCAGACGAGCGACAATGGTTACCAATGTAGAGGAAACCCATCCCGAGATAGTAGAAACCAATAACCAAAACACGCAAATTAGCCAACAAGACCTCGACGATCTACTCGCTATCCGCGACAGATATGAAGCTATCCAATCCGGAAACCAACCAACAACCTCCTACGCAAACCAAGAACAGCCGATCGAACCACCTCGACATTTCATCGAAGGGATTGTCGACGAACACATTTCGTCCTCGGAGGACGAACAAGACGTGCCCGTATTAAGGCGTGCACGAAGACGCTTAACCGGGTCCCAAGCAGGGCCAAGCCCTAGAGTCCCTTTGCCTACGACCTCGGTCAACTCTGGTGCCCGTTTACAAACGGACGAGGCCCATCAGTTTGGCATGCCCGAGGATCGTGTACTCGGACAGTCGCCACGACTGCCGACTAATTCTCCGAGGGTGATTACACCACCCACGGTGGAGGTACAACATGTCGTTCCCTTAGCCGATGAAAGGAACTACACACAGCTACAAGCTCAGCTGGCGGCATGCATGACGGCCATGACAGCGGCCGGCATCGCATTGCCAGTTATCCAACCCAACAAAGACCCACGCCATGAAGGGGAAGATTCTGCCTACAGAGCCGCCTTGGAGGCAGCGGGTCGGCGAACCGATACAAGAGTCCCCCACCAAGGGGGCAATGTCCCAATAACTATCGTCCATCCGAACACACATATGGAACGTGTCCACACAAACACGAAGGACGATAGATATCCCGAATACAGGATCGGGGAGGGATATGGCCCACCACCACATCAGGAAGGATACCCTCCCCCCTACCAAGTCACGGATGACGCGTTCCAACAGGCTTGGAACGTATGCCAAGAAACCCCGTGTGCTGAACAGATCACACGGTACCGCAATCCTATGGGATTCGTCATCCCAGAGTTCAGGCTCTATGACGGGAAGAGTTGCCCTATCGACCATCTGAGGCACTACAAGACGAAGATGGAACTGTGGAGTGATGACCATGCACTGATGTGCAAATTTTTCAAAAACAGCTTGGGTCAAGAGGCTTCGTCATGGTATCATAACTTACCACGGGGCTCCATTAGAAACTGGGCAGAACTGCTAAGAGCGTACTCCACCCGGTACGCTGCTCATCGAAAAAAGAAGGTTAGTATCGAAACCCTTCTTAAAATGACGATGATGCCAAATGAAAGGCTCAACGATTACTGCATACGTTTCATCGACGTAGTAAACCAGATTCCACGATACGCCAATAATATAGCCATCCAAAACTTTATCAACTCCATCCCTAATGGCTATTGGGCGAGAAGGAAGTTCATAGGCAAAAACTTCCCGACCACTGATTCCCTGCTAGCCTATTGTACCCACCTCACCGATAAGAACGACGAACTGCGTTTCCTAAACCGAACTCTACCAAGAAGAGAGTCGGTCCGTGAGGCACAGGTGGGTCGCAAAAGAGTTAGAAATAACCAGGGAGAAGCATTCCAACCGACCAGGAAGGGCAAAGAGCCCGAGGTCCATAGCAGGGGAGAGCGACCACGAGCACTAGAGCCTAAACCGCTCCAGATCGCATACCCAACACCGACCAACGAACATAAACCGCTCCAGCTCGCCTACCCGATGCCACCCAAGCCATTTCAACAGGTGCGGCCCCAAGAGAGGGAACACCGAGGCACTGTCGGACCGGTCGAGCTGCGATACACTTTCAACCTGTCTGCTGAAGATATCCTCAAGGATATATGCAGGGAAAGTTGGTATTCCCGACCACAACCGATCATCTCTCCCCCCAATCAGAGAGATTCCAAGCTCTTCTGCGCGTATCACGAGGATCACGGCCATCTCACTGAGCATTGCCGTAACCTACGATGGAGAATGAACCAGTGGGGCGATGCAGGATACCTAGCCAAGTTCATCAAAGGAGCTGGGAATAAAGGCAAACAACTGGCCATCGAGGGATCTGACAACCGGCAAGGCAAAACGATCAATGTCGTTCATATGTCACGACCCAAGGGCCCAGGCGGGGAACGATCACGACAACGGCAGCTGGCCCACTTTAGCCAAGTAGCCAAGACATCACAGGCGTCGACCTCAAAACGACAATGCACACCACGACGTCATCCGCCCATTTCTTTTTCGGATCTTGACGAAGAAGGGGTGATATACCCCCACGGAGACGCCATAAACCTCCGCGTTCAAATCGGCCTAGACACAGTCAGCAGGGTACTTGTCGACCAAGGAGCCTCTTGTGATATCATGTACAAAGAGCTCTTCGACAAGATGGAACTCAAGCTGCAAGATCTTCAGCCTACCGATGTCACACTGATCGGATTCATCTCCGAAACGACCAAACCTTTGGGTAAGATCGTCCTCAGTGTCACAACAGGGTCCATGTCGGTTCCCGTGGAGTTCTTAGTGGTCGACGACCACTCCGGGCACAACGCAATATTGGGTCGACCTTGGCTACATGCCATGAAGGCCATACCCTCGACCTATCACCAAAAGGTCAAATACCCGAATGATAGGGGGGCGATCGAGACAGCCAGAGGATGTCAAGAAGATTCAAGACGCTGCGAGGACATCACTGCGACTCTCCAACAACAACGAAGCACTGTGGAACAACCCACCAGCACAAAGAAGCTGATCAGCCAAATATCCAAGGCCGAAAGGGTTGTCGAAGAACAAGTAGGAGAGACACTTAGGAAGGTGTATATCCCGGATATGGACGAGGAGTACTATTTCCTCATCGGCGATAACCTTCCAAAACAGGAATCCGAGGAGTTAGAAGCGTTCCTTTTCAGCAACATTGATAAATTCGCCTGGAGTCCTAAAGACATGCCGGGCCTAGACCCCACTACAGCATGCCACCACCTAAGTGTAAACGCCGAGTACAAGCCAATAGCACAGAGAAGCAGAAAAGTCTCTGTACAGCACAGAGCAGCTATAGTCGCTGAAGTACAAAAGCTATTGGAGGCTGGAGCCATAAGGGAGGTTTACTATCCCAAATGGTTGTCCAACCCGGTCGTCGTCCCTAAGAAGAACGGGAAGGAAAGAGTCTGTATAGACTTCACCAACCTCAATAAAGCCTGCCCGAGGGACCACTTTCCCCTTCCAAGGATCGATCAACTGGTGGACGCAACAGCGGGAGCGGAACGGATGACCTTCCTTGATGCGTACTCAGGATACCATCAAATTCCCCTCGCCCGCGAAGATCAAGAAAAGACATCATTTATATCGCCTTTGGGAAATTATTGCTACACGGTAATGCCGTTCGGCCTACGCAATGCGGGGGCAACATACCAAAGGATGATAACACGGGTATGTCGAGATCATATAGGGAAAACGATGGAGGTATACATAGACGACATGGTCGTCAAAAGCGAAAGAGCCACGTCCCACCTTCAAGATATCAGGGACGTTTTCCGAACGCTGGGCGAGCACAAACTGAAACTCAATGCGAGCAAGTGTGCATTTGGCGTCAGTAAAGGGAAATTCTTGGGGCATATGGTTAGCCGACGAGGAATAGAGGCTAATCCCGATCAAATAACGGCTCTACGAAACCTAGCAGCGCCCAAGAATAAGAAACAGGTACAAGAGCTCACGGGAATGATGGCCGCGCTGAGCAGGTTCATTAGCCGATCTGCAGATAAGGGACGGCCATTTTTCGAATCACTCAAGAAGGATAAAAAATTCGTCTGGGATCCGGAATGTGAAGCTTCATTCAACAATCTCAAAGAGTACTTGAGGACATTGCCACTGCTAGTAAGGCCGAACAGAGGAGACATTCTGGCATGCTACCTAGCAGTCTCCGCCACAGCTGTGAGCGCGGTCATCCTAAGAGAAGAAGGTCGCGAACAATTTCCGATCTACTTCGTCAGCAAGACTCTGGTCGAAGCCGAAACACGTTATCTACCCTTGGAAAAGCTATGCCTGGCATTGGTCGTCGCAACCAGGAAGTTGCCACACTATTTCATAGCTCATCAGGTCCGGGTATATACAAAGTTTCATATTAAAGAGTCACTTCGACGGACGGACATTAGCGGCCGAGTTGCCGCCTGGGGGGTCGAGCTATCCCAATTTCATATTGAATTCGCGCCCCGCCATTCCATAAGGGGACAAGTCCTGGCCGATTTCGTCGCAGAATTCACCGAAGGCTATGACGAGCCTTTGGCACACTCTCCCCAATCACACTGGCAGATACATGTCGACGGATCAGCCACCAAGGACGGATCAGGAGCAGGGATCGTCCTAAAATATAGAGAGGGAGCAATCATCGAAAAAAGCATAAAACTGGGCTTCCGAGCTACCAACAATGAGGCAGAATACGAGGCCATGATAAATGGCATGCTTATTGCCCGATCCCTTGGATGCTCCCACTTAATTGCAAGCTCAGACTCCATGCTCATCGTCAATCAAGCCATCGGCGAGTACCAAGCGAAAGATGATAGAATGATCCTCTACCAAGAAAAAGTCCAAAGCTTGATGGCCACCTTCGAACAGTGTGAGTTAGTAAGAATCAATCGAGCCGAGAATTCACATGCTGATGCATTGGCCACCCTAGCCTCGACATTAACATTGACCGACTCCCGGTCGATCACAGTGGAACTACTGCCGACCCCGAGCATAACGAAAAGGGTAAAACGGGTGACATCGATACAATACGAACTAGGTTGGATGGAGGACATGACCCATTATCTGCGAAGCGGAACGCTTCCGGTCGATAAGATAAAAGCGCTGAAGATTACAAGAAAATCTCCTCGATTCTGGCTATCCGAGGATGATAAACTATACAAATCCAGTTACCGGGGACCACATCTACTGTGCGTCCCGACCGAGCTACAACTGCCGGTCTTGGAGGAAATCCACGAAGGATCCTGCGGAGCACACATCAAAGGGCGATCCCTTGCAAACAAGGCAGTGACCCAAGGATATTGGTGGCCCTATATCAAGCGAGACGCCGATGCATACGTCCAACGATGCGACAAATGCCAACGATTCGCCAAGATACCACGGCTCCCATCATCTATGATGACCCCGGTATCAGCACCATGGCCGTTCGCTCAATGGGCAATCGACTTGGTCGGTAAACTCCCAAGAGCACCTGGGAATGTGGAATATCTAATCGTTGCGACTGATTATTTCACCAAATGGGTCGAAGCAAAACCCCTCCGAGAAATCAAAGCCAGCAACGTCAAACAATTCATTTGGGAATACATCATAACCAGGTTCGGTATACCGTACGCAATAGTCGCCGACAACGGAACCCAGTTCAAAGATGCCAATTTACAGCTGTGGTACGAGGAACTCGGTATCCGAAAATTCTATTCGACGCCGACATACCCACAAGGGAACGGGCAAGCCGAAGTGTCAAACCGAACAATATTAGACGGCATCAAGACCACCCTTGAACAAGCAAAGGGGAGGTGGCCCGAGCGGCTACTCAACGTTTTATGGTCATGCCGAACTACACCCAAGACGGGCACCAAGGAAACCCCGTTTAGCTTAGCATACGGTGTTGAGGCCATCATACCGACAGAGATCGGGCTACCCACGCTCCGAACAACGTTGGTCGAGCAGGGAAATAATGAACAAAGAATGAGAGAAGAGCTCGACATGATAGACGAGAAACGAGAGATAGCGGCCCTTACCTTAGCTAAATACCAACAAAGCGTAAAGCAAACCTATGACAAGAGAGTAAAAGGGTCTAAAGAATTCATGGTAGGAGAACTGGTGCTGCGACGAGTGACGGTCTATACCCGCAACGAAATACATGGCAAACTAAGCCCTACCTGGGAAGGCCCATACGAAATCGTCAAGCAAACAAGTCCAGTCTCTTACAAAATCAAAAGCGTCCTGTTCGCCAACAGCCGAGGGGAAAAGAATTCTTGGAATGTGGCTAACTTAAAGAAGTACTACGTATAGGCAATCCTCCGAATACAAGTACAAGTACAGGTGCTACCTTACCCTTCTTGCTTAATGGCATTATCTTTCTTCTTTTGAATGAATAAAATATATTACTATGCTGTCTACTGATACTATGAAATTCCCAACATGGCCGAAGTACCTAGGAATACTATGAAAGTCCGTAAATGGCGTGTTACCAAATGAACGTCAAGGCATACTATGAAATTCCCAACATGGCCGAAGTGCCTAGGAATACTATGAAATTCCGTAAATGGCGTGTTACCGAAGGAACGTCTAGGGATACTATGAAATTCCCAACATGGCCGAAGTGCCTAAGAAATACTATGAAATCCCGTAAATGGCGTGTTACCGAAGGAACGTCTAGGGATACTATGAAATTCCCAACATGGCCGAAGTGCCTAGGAATACTATGAAAGTCCGTAAATGGCGTGTTACCAAATGAACGTCTAGGCATACTATGAAATTCCCAACATGGCCGAAGTGCCTAGGAATACTATGAAAGTCCGTAAATGGCGTGTTACCAAATGAACGTCTAGGCATACTATGAAATTCCCAACATGGCCGAAGTGCCTAGGAATACTATGAAAGTCCGTAAATGGCGTGTTACCAAATGAACGTCTAGGCATACTATGAAATTCCCAACATGGCCGAAGTGCCTAGGAATACTATGAAAGTCCGTAAATGGCGTGTTACCAAATGAACGTCTAGGCATATTATGAAATTCCCAACATGGCCGAAGTGCCTAGGAATACTATGAAAGTCCGTAAATGGCGTGTTACCAAATGAACGTCTAGGCATATTATGAAATTCCCAACATGGCCGAAGTGCCTAGGAATACTATGAAAGTCCGTAAATGGCGTGTTACCAAATGAACGTCTAGGCATATTATGAAATTCCCAACATGGCCGAAGTGCCTAGGAATACTATGAAAGTCCGTAAATGGCGTGTTACCAAATGAACGTCTAGGCATACTATGAAATTCCCAACATGGCCGAAGTGCCTAGGAATACTATGAAATTCCCAACATGGCGTGTTACCGAAAGAACGCCTAGGAATACTATGAAATTTATATGCAGGTACAATGCAAGGAATTATTCAGATCCACTTTACGACGGCGAAGTAATATAAATTGGCTAAAACAATGAAGGAGAATCAATCTAAACGACAAAATATCAACAAAAAGCATCTCCAAAACAGGAATAACGAAATAACAAATGATTTGGCAAGGAAAAATCGATCCGACCAATTAAATAGCAATACGGCAATGGAAAGGTACAAAACAGGAATCAAGAAATCACATATATAATCCTCGCCCGCATTACGGAGGCAACAAGAAGATCAACGACACTAAACAGATTCATTTAAGAAGAACTACTGCAGGAGGAGCACGACGGTAAATGACCGAGCTCAATCTCTTCGTCATCCGTTGTTGTGTACCCATCAGACTCATCACCATCAAAACGCTCCTCAGAAATGAGGGCATCAAAATTGGTCGTATGAGCCCCAACATAGGTCAGCGTCTGAAGCCGCGCGTTGAACTCGGCTTCTTTGGCGGACTCGTGAGCATCCGAGGCCGCTTTACGGCGATCGTCGTCAAAAGAAAGGTCACGGCGAGCTTCAATCACAGCTGCGGAAGCATCGTACCTGGCGCGGGACAAACGGAAATACTTCACCAAAACGTTGGCCTTGGTCACAAGCAACTTTAATTTGCCGAAGTACTCGCCCTTTGCACGCCAGTATCGATCCAAACGACGCTCCTGAACCTCAACAGCGTGCTCGGCACGGCGAACGTATTCCCGAAAAGAGGCCGCCTGGGTTTTCAGCTTGGTCCGCAGTCGAGCACATTGGTCAGTCAATTCGACATTTTTGCTCATCAAAACAATGTAGGGCCACCTGTCAGGCACCTCACTAGCCGCACCAGATGAGACCTCGTCCCGGGCAGCACCAGTAGGTCCTAACCCCGGGTTAACTAGGCATGGAGAACCAGCCTGGTGCGACGTAGTAGCATGTGCCTATAAAAAAAAAGAGGGGGGGAGAAGAACGAGAAGAGATGAATAAAAAAAAAAAAAAAAAAAAAAAAAAAAAAAAAAAAGAAAACGACAAAACAAGATACAAAGAAAACGACAAAACAAGCTATTTTATTAATCCGACAACCCCACAACAGACGCCGAAGTCTCTACTACATCGGCAAAATGAATATCTCGCAATGAATTAATTTGCGTCCCCAAACGCTCACGAATGACCGCCTCGATTCGGTTCAAGGCAACAGTGGTTTCAGTCACCCCGGCCTTCGCATCCACCATGCGCTCCGCCCGGGACACACCACTCATTCCTTTTATATGCTCCAGCACCTCTAAGGCGCGAGCTCGGGCCCAATACGCTTTGGCGAAGGATAGCAGCAGATCCGCGTCCTCGAAAACAGCCCCAAGGACCAAGCTCAAGCTCGTCACACGACCTCGGGCTTCATCACGAGAACGTCGTAGGGCACTGAGAAGTTCCTTTGCTTTACCCTTATTTGCCGTATAATGGGCAGTCTTTTTACTAAATTTCTCTCCCAAATCACGTAAACGGATCGCCAGGTTGGAAATATGAATATTCAGACCCTCGATTTCCTGATAGGCACAAGTCAATTTCGCGGTAAGGGACGCGTTAGACCTTTCCAAATCCTCCATTACGTCACCTACACTACGACTAGGCGAGGTCCAGACCACCATGGCAAGGGGGTTATTTGGTACCTGACAATATTTTGTTTTCATATCCTTCAAAATATGACGACCATCAAAAGAAATTAACCCAAGCAAGTCCAACAGAAAGAAACCACAACACCTATATTATCACTTCCCCAAAAGAATCTGTTTCTAGATACCAAAAAAAAAAAAAAAAAAAAAAAAAAATTTTTTACAATGCCAGAAAGATAGTCAAGGTTCCACCTGAGGAGATGTTGGTGGGGGAACAACAGTAGAATCCGGTCGAGGAGTGGACGCGGTCGACATAGAATGCGGACGCAGCGCTGTCGAAATGGTCTGCCCCGGTAGCCGCGGAAGCTCTTCTTCACGAAGATTCGCCCAGTCCAAGGGTTTCGGCGGTGCACCATGCGGACACGGATACACCAACTCCGACCACGCCCTATCCGACAGAGGAACATTCGCGAAATTGAGCGCCCGCACATGAGCGCAGTATACAGAAAAGTTGGCCATCATTGCTAACTTTTTCCGCTCCTCCGCCTGTGCCGTTTTCAGGGCAGACACCTTAGCCTTCTCGGCTTCCACGTCCTCAGCCAGGAGCAAGTTCTCCTCCTCTACTTCGCCGTACTTAGCGGCCATGCTCTCTTTTTCCACCCTCAATTTCTCGACCTCCTCGGTCAGGTGCAGGAAGTCCACCGACAGTTTGTCATAATTCTCGCCCAGGGTTTTCTTCTCGGCGACCAATTTCTCCTTCTCAGCCACAAGATTATCCTTCTCGGCCACCAACTTCTCTTTCTCAGCCCCTAGAGCCCCCAGTTGATCCCGTAGCGCCACGGCACTCACAGCAATCTGCACTTCAACACATTAGTTTCCTCATAAAATACAAGTATCAAACCTATATAGTGCAATACGAGCCCCACATACCCTCAGCGCATCTGCGTGGGTCTGCTCTATAACTGACATAGTAGGTTGGGAAGATAGCTTTTCTGCATTCTTAAACACAAGGGGTTTCAGAGCCGTATACCCCATCTTCAGCGTTCTCGGTTGATCCAGCAGTTCACCCCTACATCGGTCAATGTACCGGGTCATTGCAACCCCGTCCACCAACCCCTTCTCGGATCCGTCGAGAGTCTCACCCTCGACACCCATCACATCATCCCCGGCATTCTCTTCGCCGCCTTCCATCTCCACCCCCACGTCCTCCTCCAACTGCTCAATCTCAGGGGCCCTATGCCCGATCACTTCCTCATTACGGAGGGGCGAGCACACGGACAACTCTATCGGACCCTCGGTGGGGATAGGCGAGATAACCGGCAAAGTCATCGTACCCTCTCCCATATTCGTCAAGAGGTTCATATATCCGAATACATCGTCGACCGACCCCTGAAACACAATAATACCCATAGACCGGGCAAGAGCGAGGGTAACCAATTGAGAAGTCAGTAGCTGAAACAAGACGACTAATAAAGCAAAGCACTAGCGAACCAAATGACAAACAACCAAACAACAAGAAAATCATACTACATATACACATACCTCGCCCGGAGCAGAGGCATCCTCGGCGGTATCCCCTTGCGCAGCGGCAAACACCCCCTCGCCAGAGCCAACGTCAGCATCTTCCTCGGTAACCGAAGTATCAGTTCCCCTAGCCCTCTTCGTTGCTTCAACAACAGGGTCAGCTGCGCGACGCTTAGAACGAACGGCTCTTTTCCCAAGCCGCGTAGCACATCGAGCCTGAACCATCTTTAAAAATTCCTCCTCGGGCTCTTTCGGGATTTCGGGTACAGGATTCCCCTTGGTCACCGACCCCATAGGGTACCCGAGCAACATGGGAGCCGTACGACTCGCAGGATCCGGCGTAGGTCCAGGCCCCCACCATTTCCAAAGAGCTAATAAAGCCTCTACATTGGGAGCGCCGAGATCTGGCATAGTGGGAGCATTGGTAGCCGGTCCAGGAATCTGGTGTCCCCGACAAGCCCATTCACCAGACGCAATAACAATACCGAGATTGCGCTCTTTGTTGGTATCCGGCAAACCGATAACGAGCCGGCAAAAGGCACGCAGAGTCTTCAAATACGAGCTGCGACGCTCAAAGCTCAAACTATAGACTCCAAAGACGTCCTTCAGTTCAATCGGTATTCCGGACAACTCCGATAGCCTTTGGATACCATTCAGAGTACGGTAACCATTTAGGGCTAGTTGGGCCGGAGCAATTTGGACAGCCTCAAAGAACGAGGCCACCCAATTTGTAAAAGGCAGTCGAAGACCCCCAGTAAAGAATGCCGACGAACGCACAGCTACCTCGCCGGCAGGAACAAATCCCAGCACCTCCTCGTCCGAAATAGGAAGCCGAATATGTACGTTGTCGGGTATTCCGGCGAGTTCTTTAAAATCCTTCTCCACGAATGTGCCAACTTGGGCCACGCTTTGGGTCAAAATTTCCTATACAACGATCATCAACAGTCCATCAATATACTAACCAAATACACACACCAGAACCACATCAATAGAACGAGAGCCACCACCCCCCTCATGCACATTATATCAGAATCATCAGACATATATAGCTAACCTGAACCATATACCAACGACACACCTATGACCGCAACGACAAATCAAATACAACTCTTAAAAGAGGGAAAGGGGGAGAACGGAAAATCACTTACAGTTATCATTATGAGCAAGCAAGCGCGAACAGCAGCAAGTCTTCCAACAAAAACACGAAACCCTAGATCAAGCGGCCGAACTCTTTTCCTTTTTGGCGGGAAGAATATGCTTTAGAGAGAGAGATATTTTCTTCAGCGAATTTTGTGATAAAAATAAACAGGACTACTTGGCACAATAAAAAGGAGTGGAGTCACAAAAGGAATAAAATAATAACCGTCCTTTCGTGTACCAGAGGTTTCCTTTTTTTTCCAACCATACAAAAGTCAACAACCGCTGCTCTTTTTAATATTTCAACGCTCCAGATTTCGCCACGTCAGCGCATATCCCACTACCCAAGGCAGTTCCATCATTACACCTAAATAAACGGCCAGTGGACCCTACCACGAAAAGCTTCCCACATACGCTACCAATTTTATCACACCAAGAATGTCCCCCGATAAAGTTCCTCGACTCCCAACCATTTCTTACCCAAATGGCATACCGAACAAGGTGCACGAAGACCGTTTCTAGCTTGATGGCAGAGAGCATCAAGTCTAACAACGCTCTCCGGGGGGATAACCGGGCATATTGTTCGATGTATGCTCAGAAAAAAAAAGAGAGAAGCAAGCAGGAAATAAAATAGGACAGAATCAAATGCAAGGCAAGTTTTATTCATCCACAAAGGGGGAAACACAAACAATACAACAGAAAAAGAAAATACACACATCCTACTTTTTCGAACTATCCCCCATAGCAACATCCCTCTTCGCCAAAAGTTCCTCCAGACGCTCCTTCTCCCTAATCAAACGAGAAATCGCCATCTCAGCCTGTTTCAAGGCGTAAGACTGAGACTCGCATTTTTGCTCGGCCTTGAAACGAGCAGTGCCCTCCTCGTCCCAATATTGTTTAAACCTCCTCGCTTCAGTCCGAGCACACATGAGATCATGTTTCAGCCATGACATCTCAATTTCTTTTAGTTGAAGAGGAGTCAAATCCTCCTCCCCAAAGCCAGGGGGACGGGGTAGCAAAAAGGTAGGCTCCTCTTCCATAAGGGCTTTCTTTTTGGAGGCAGACCTAGTGATGGGAGCCATCTCACGCAAAAGCAAATTATAAAACAAGAAGAGGTAGAAATTGATAATGAGATACACGCAATAGGGAGCATTTATAGAGAATCAGAAGGCACAAAATACGAAGCGTTACAATGGTTCACAAGACAGGCACGAGATACGAAAAGATACAACTGATTCATCAAATACAGAAGGTAAAACACAAATGGCAAAAGGGGAAATGCATAAGAAAAACCAGCCCAATCTAAGGATCAATGGGTGGAAAAACCGAACTGCCAGACCGAGAGAAAGCAAAACGAGCAGAACAATTCAACCGAGCTTGGTAGGAATCGTTCATGGCGACCAAATCGTCATTCTCCGAGGAGAGCCTGTTGTTTTCCGTAGTAAGAACCCTGACGCGTTCCACGAGCCGAGCATTCTTTACCATTATGTTAGCTAGGCCTTGAGGAGAGTTGTCAAACTCATCTTGAGAATGGTCCCAAATTTCCTCGGCATCATACCAGGAGTTGGCCAGACGGTTTCTCTGCAGCAACAAGTGATCGAGCTGGCGACTCAGTGCCGAAATCTCGGTCCACTTCACTGTCTCTTCGGGATAAGAGCCGAACAAGCTCAAGGCCAAAGCGCCATACTCTTTCTCAAGCCTTGCCATCCGACTGCGGACCCGAGATACCTCAGTATCCAAGCCCTTCATCTGAGCATGATATCTCACCACAGGTCCAGACATTCTGGGAAATTGTTTAGTATGGAAGAAAATAAAGGGCTAAGGAAGAGAGAAGCAGAAAGCGCCTGATAAACTACCCAAGAAAAGAGGGTACTTATAGAACGAAGGGTATGATATTTTATGACCTTGCTTGGGAAATTGCATATTTCCTGACATGCTGGTGGGGGGCATGTGCATTTCCTGACCTACTAGGGAGCCTGCACATATGTTTGACAGTGATGGGGACATCTATTGACATCTGAGACTACAGTGCAGAAGAAATAAAGACGAGATATTCAAAGATCTAGATTCCAGACAAACAACAAACCACAGGTACAATATAAAAAGAAAGGCAAAAAGAAAAGGGCAAAAATACTTTTCATTAATGAAGATGGAATACATCATTGTTCATTACATCAAAAGACAATATTACATCATGGTCAATTACATCCGAGATAAAAACCTATTACATCCGAAAAAATCTATTACATCCAAGAAGAGCTAGTACAGAAGATCAGGCAAAGGATCAACTATGCCAGCTGACCAAGTGAACAGGAGACGCCAAAAAGAAAAAGTAAGAAGAAAGAGAAAGGAAAAGCAAGAAGAGGAAAAGAAGAAGAGTGCAAGAAACGAAGGAAAGAAGCATAAAAAGAAAACAAAAAGGGAAGAAAGAAGCGAAGAGGAGGAACATAAAGAAGAAGGGATAAGAAAGAAGAGTCAAAAAGAAAAATGACAAAAACCTTAGATGTAACACAAAACCCTTAGGATCACAGGGCTGATTGTAACATCGTAGTGGTGCAAAAAAGAAGAAAAAGAAAAAGAGTGATGGGAGAGAAGATGAAGAAAAAGAAAGAGGAGGCACAGAAGAAAAACAGATGAGAAGAAGATAAAGAGACGAAGGAGACCGACAAATAAGAAGGAAGTCAATGAAACAAAAAAGAAACGGAAAAAGAAAAGAATAAAAAGTACGAGAAAACAGAGTATAAAAAGAAAACACGAAAGAGGAAGAGGAAAAAATGATGGAAACGGAGAAAATACAAAAGAAGAAAAAAGAAGAGATAGGAAAAGAAGGGGAAAGAGCAGGGAAAAACAAAAAAAAGAAGGGGGAAGGTTAGGGGGAAGTCGATCGGTATCGATGAGAGGGCCCGGCAGAGACATCCCTGTCCCTCAGTGTCGGGTTCCCCCTTAGCATCTCATTCTCTTCGACTAGAGCCTGACGAGCACGTCGGCAATAATCCAGTTCGGATCTTAGCCAAGTTAATTCCCGAACCATCTCGGTATGGTGATAACGCATCACCTTCAACTCCTCCTCGGCATCCCTCAACAGCCTTTGTACATGGTTATAGGAGGCTTCAAAGGCCTTCACTTGCAAAGCTAATGCTGATTGGGTGAAAGGACCAGACATCTTAGGGAAATTATAAGATGAGGGTCTATATATGGAGGAAAATAATATGTTGAGAAGTGTGGATGAAACCATGCTGTAAGCAGGTATTTATAGATCAACTGTATGAGGGCTGGGATTGAGAGTCGCAACCATTCGCCAATGGGTATTCAGAAGCGATGGCACTCAAAAGAGGCGACTGTTCAAGAAAAACGTTTGGATTCCCAAAAGATTCTAAAGAGCGTGAGTAATTAAAAGCCACACCTGTTCAAGAAACGCTTGGATTCTTACCAATATTTAAAGGGGGTAAGTAATAATGGCAACAAAACACGCGTCATTTTTGGGAAGGACAGCGGATCGAATAAATATCCCAGATCTTTTGCGCAAGGCTCAAGAAAACTCTGGTGGATAGGATTTTCTATGCACAAGGCTCAAGAAATCCTATTAGTCCCTAGATGTAAAGAGTAAGAAGGTCCAATGGATAAGATCAAACGCAAGACCCAAGAAAAGCATTAATGAGGCCACAAGCGTGCGCAGTCAAAATAAATCGCATTGGGAAAGTAATTCAGATATAAACAAGAAAAAGAAATCTTTATTGATTGGTTGATACTTCGTTACAGAAGAAGCACAAAGAGGAAATACAATGAAAACAATAAAATCATTTCATAGAAGGGCCCGCTTCATCATTCGGCTTCCTTTTCGACCGAGCATACACTTCCTTAAGGGCCAACTTGTAAGCCCTCTTGGAAGCGAGCTGCCTATCTCTGGAGGCCTCGAGCTCTTTGATCCGGGCACGAGCACGGATACTGTCAAGCAAAGACCTCTGGTGCTCCTTCTCTAGGGCATCCAATCGCTCGTCTAGTTCGGCGGCCCGACGAGCTTCCACTGACAGCCGGGCAACCCTCTTCTCGAGATAACGCACCTTCTGAACTTCCTCTTCCAGACGGGAAACGTATTCAGGAAGGTTGTCACCATACTTTTCAAGAGGAGAAGCCATTTGCTCGTTAATAAAGAATGAACTGCATAAAAGATACTGGGACAGTCCCCTTTTATAAGAAGAAACAAGGAGTAGATCAAAGGTCATCACGAATAAATATAGCCTCTTGAACTTCCCAAGAGCATTAAAGGCAAATTAACCACAGTTCCAAATCCAATTAAAGTCATCCAAAAAGACATCAAGAAGATAAACAGACAAGAACAAGGAAAAGGAAATATTTTATTAATTCCAAAAACTTCGATTACAACTGAGGAGAAGACTCCCCATCCAAGAGAAATTACGACAGAAATTACAAAAGACTAATTATTTCGAGGAAGAGCCTTCTTCATCGTCATCCGAACTCGGTTTGGACCGAGCGTGCAACTCCTTGAAGGCAATCTTATAGGCCCTTTTAGCCGCCTTCTGCTTAGCCAGATTAGCCTCGAGCTTCTTTATGTGCTCATAGGCCCAATCCCGATCGGCCATCGTCACATGATGATCAGAATCCATGTCAGACAACCTTTTCTTGTAGTTTGAAACCTTGGCCACGAGTTTCTTATTCGCGGTACGAGATTTCTTGATTTCCGTTTCTAAATATGAAATATAATTAAAGGAGCTCTCACCAGTAGAACCAGAAGAAGCCATTATGTCAAGGGCAAATTAGTAGTAAAATGCCTAATTATGGAGGGAGCACACCCCTTTATAGGAGTTTTCCTCGAAAAAAGATACTAGGATAGGAAACATTAAATGTGCCCCCCTGGGAACCGTCACGAGTCTATTGCGTTTCTCGATGAAGCATTGGGAAAAATAAGACCGAAGTAACGTTCTCGACAAACCGAACATGACTCCCCCGAAATGGAAACCACGCCGAGGAAGTCAGGGAGCACTTGATAGAACATAAAAATCAGACCCGAATATTTTTCGGGTCATAATCAACTCACTTTATAAATGGGTATCCAACGCTTAATGGGTCATCTCATATTGGTTATAGGAATTGAGGTGCTACTACCCAAAGCCCAAGCCCAATCAAATGGGGACCCTTGTCTGAGAAATCCCTGGGATGAAGACATTTGTCACTATCCTAGAAGGCGCAGTTGCCTATAAATAGCCCACTACCCCTCCTAGAAAAGGACCAGAAAATCTATCCAAAAAATATAGAGAGAAGTTAAGAAAAGAGAGAAACTAACCAAAGCATATCACATCGAGAAACAAACCGAGAAAAGACAGCCGAGCACCGAATAAAAGAGGAGAAAGATCAAGACGAGAGATTAAATAGTTATTGTTGGTCCGTAGGAGTCTAAACCTTAGAGGGGGGGGTGAATAAGGTTTTCGTACGTTTTTCGCGGAATTAAAACTATGGGTATTTAACTAAGTTAATTAGTGATATTTATAACCTAAACTCTTTTGTTACCAAATTAACGCTAAAATGATCTAAGCAAGCAATAAATATAAGCGATAAATGAATATGGAAAGTAAAAGTTAAGGGAAAGAAATAACGCAAGATTTATAGAGGTTCGGCAAACCGCGCCTACGTCCTCTCCTCGGTATTTTCACTACCGAGTGTTTCACTAAAAATCTTCGTTTCAAGGTTACACCTTAACGAGCTTAATCAACCGATTACGCTCCCCCTCACTATATGAGTATCCCGAATAAATGACCTAGAGCTTTTAAGCTACACTTGCTTAAAAGCCTCTACCCAATTCACTCGCTCACTAATGAGTTTATAAAATACTCTTTTACAAGTTTGATTTCGAATCGCTCACTAACAAATATTATCTCGATGTTTATACAATTACAATAAGAATATACTCGAGAATATTTTTGATTACAAGTGAGAAATAAGTAGTATAAGCTTGAAGGATTTTCTTGTAAGACTTGCTTAAAAGTTGTGAATGCTTGGATGAGCTTCTTCAAAGTGTTTTGGGGCTTTTGTAGAGTCACAAAGGTGCAGCAATAAATTTCAGACCGTTGCTGGTTGGTGAGTTCATTCAATGCTGTTTTTGCAGCAGTTCGCCCCATTTTCAGGAATAGCTTAAAAGCTGGATTTTGAAATTCTACAGAAACGATCGGTCGTTTCTGAAAAACGATCGGTCGTTTTTCAATTGGACTTACTGGACAAAATGTGCACTGAAACGATCGGTCGTTTCAGATTAATGATCGGTCGTTTTTGCTGAGTGCTCACTGGAAGAAATCATCAATAAAACGATCGGTCGTTTTATTATGGCGATCGGTCGTTTTTGTCCTATGCTCACTGGAAGGATTTTTCGCATTTATGATCGATCGTTTAGGGTTGATCAGTCGTTTTTTGTTGTTCTGGGTTATTTTCGGTTTTCTCGACAAACTTCGAAACCCCGTAACTAATTCGTTCCAACTCCGATTTAGGTTCCGCTTGAACCAATGGCTTCGTAATTACGCATTCAATCATTTAGACCCTTTAACACACTCGATAAATGATTAGTACGCAAAACGAGCTTTTATCATGTTTTACAAATATTGTTATCATCAAAATAATCGATTAGAAGAAACTACGTTCAACAATCTCTCCCTTTTTGATGATGACAAAATATTGACTTCAACATACTATAAGCTCTTTTTGTTTAAACAAATATAACCGAAATGTATAGATGACGCTTTACTTAGATAAAAGTTTTTAGAGAAAAAAACAAGTAAATGTCATAACATCCGATTTAAAATGACGTAAAAAGAAGCTAAACGATTAGGGATTATGAAGATCTATATGCAAGCGAAAAATTGGCCATAGTTTTGCCTAAAAATGGTCAATCGCCACAAAAGAAAAACAATATATATAAACCAATCAACTAGCAAACTATGCACACAAAATGCAATAATATCAAATAAGGTTCAAACGCATAGTTAAAATCGCAATCACACAATGCCAATATAAACAAGAGCAAATGTAAAAATAAACGCATCATAATAATCAAGTAAAACCGTTTCCTACTTATTACATCAAAAACAACTTGTTCAACTCAAAGGAAATAGAAATACAACGCAAAGAGAAAAACAATAGAGAGGTATTTCTCCCCCTTTGACATCATCAAAATCGAAAAAAATAATATATCCGCCTAGTCGCGGTGGGAAGTAGCATCATCCTCTTCGTCTTCTTCATTGTTAGGACCGGCAAAGTCGGGAAAATAACCATGGAACCTTGCCCGTTGCTCGTTGCTTAACCTTTCGATTTCGTCCATATCTTCTTGACTAGGATGCATGGAGCGAAACATGCGTCGTTGAAGTCGCGCATTTTGATATTGATCTATATAGAGATCGTTGTAGAATTGTTCGGTGCGTGGAGGAAGAGTCGAAGATCCTACTTTAGCTTTTCCGCGACCGCGAGAGGGACGGGAGGAGGTAGGGATATCGGTGGGAGGGAGAGACTCGGAGGAGAATTCCTCAAGAGCGCTTTGAGGTGTCGGTTTAGGGCCGACGTATTCTTCCTCTTCGGGGGAAAGAGGAGTATAGCCGGGGCCGGATACCCGCTTACCGGACCAAGTTATGGACTTGTCGGTATTGTTGAATTTTATCGACATTTGGGAAAGATAGGAAGTGTCCCAAATGTGCTTATCCTTATTTTTGAACAATGTTCCACCGGGAACGAGATTTAAGTCCTTCAAAATGGCCGAAATTAAGGCACCGTAAGGTAACCCATTCTTGGACTTTGTTTTAAGCGAGTCCATCTTAAAGAAAATGAGGGATGCAAAGTCAAGGCGGACTCGGCGGTGGATACACCCAAGAAGAAAGATGTACTCATTAGTAACATCCGTAAAGTTGGAGGTGTGTGGGAGTACGATATGAGAGAGTATGTGGTAGGCTAGTTTGTTACGGAATAGAAGGCCATGGGCTTTGCTAGAGCGGTTGTTATGGGCCGGATGAAAAATTTCATCTTTAAGATCATTGAAGTTTTCGATTTCTAGAGTTTCACAAAGTTCCTTGCTAGACTCATAGAAACCGCCGCTATCTAGGCGTAAGAGAGTTCGTAAACGGTCTATACCGTAAACGAATTGTTGTCCGTTAAAGGATGAACGCAAACGGAGTGCGTCATCGGAGTCCCTATCTAGAACTAGATGATAATAGAATTCATAGACATTCTCTTTATAAAAGGGCTCTTTGAGAGTAAGAAGGGTATCAAGTTTGTAAAAACTTAAATCGATCATGAGAGCGGGAAATCGTTCTCGGAATAAAGGCATGTCTAGAGTAAAATTAGACAAAATACCTCTTTTACTCATCTCGGGTGGATAGAGAGGAGGTAGAGGGCCGGAACGAGAAGCGGAGGAAGAGCCGGTGCGTGGGGCACGAGGAATAGCCGGGCGGCGAGTGGGTGGAGGCACGATCTCGTCGTCATGCTCATCAACGAGGTTGAGTGAGGCTTTCTTCGTGCGAACCATTTGATTGATTTGGATAGAAAATTTGGTTTTTCTTGAGATTTTTGGGTGATTGGGAGAGGAGAGGACGAATTTTGAGAGAGAGAATAGATTAGGGTTTTAAGTGAATTGGTTTTGGGGTTTGAAAAATGGTTTTTTTTAAAAACTGACAAACTGAAAAACGATCGGTCGTTTTGGGTGTCGATCGGTCGAAATGTAGCCAAATTCTTCCAGTGAGTCCACGTTAAAAACGATCGGTCGTTTTTAAGGAACGATCGGTCGAATGTCATAAAACGATCGGTCGTTTTTACAGACGATCGATCGACTGTAACAAGGTTACAGAACAGGAATTTTTTGCACTTTACGACACTGATTTTGCATAGAAAATGTAAAAATACTTAAATATATCAAATATATATATATATCACACATCAAACATACCTAACTCTCGGCGAATAAAGCAAAATTGTTCCTCATTAAGGGGTTTTGTGAAAATATCGGCTAATTGCCTATTTGTGCTTATATACTCAAGTGTAATATCCCCTTTTTGGACATGATCCCGTAAAAAGTGATGACGTAAATTAATATGTTTAGTGCGAGAGTGTTGGATCGGATTTTTCGAAAGGTTTATAGCACTAGTATTATCACACAATATAGGTACACTCTCAAATGATAATTCAAAGTCGTTTAGTTGTTGACGCATCCAAAGGATTTGTGCGCAACAACTACCCGCGGCGACGTATTCCGCCTCCGCCGTGGAAAGCGCAACCGAGTTTTGTTTCTTGCTATGCCAAGAAACTAAGGCGTTTCCTAAAAAATGGCAAGTGCCACTAGTACTTTTTCTATCTAATCGACAACCGGCAAAATCGGCGTCGGAATAACCAAGCAATTCAAACGAAGTATCATGCGGATAAAACAATCCTAAATTGCAAGTACCTACAAGATATCTAAAAATGCGCTTAACGGCTATAACATGCGATTCCTTAGGGCAAGATTGATACCTAGCACACAAGCAAACACTAAACATGATATCGGGTCTACTTGCGGTTAAATATAAGAGGGATCCAATCATACCTCTATAAAGCTTTTGATCCACGCTTTTACCCGATTCATCCTTGTCTAGTTTTGTTGCTGGACTCATCGGAGTTCCTAGCGGCTTTGCATCGCTCATGTTGAACCTCTTGAGCAAGTCCCTTGTGTATTTGGCTTGATTGACGAAAATTCCGTCCTTTGTTTGTTTGATTTGCAACCCAAGGAAGTAGGTGAGTTCACCCATCATGCTCATCTCGAATTCACCTTGCATACACTTAGAAAACTCCTCGCACATGCGAGCATTAGTAGCACCGAAAATGATATCATCAACATATATTTGAATTAAAAGCATGTCTTTTCCATCCTTTTTAATAAAAAGAGTAGTGTCTAGAGTACCACGAGAAAAACCCTTTTTAATCAAGAATTTACTAAGTCTTTCATACCAAGCCCGGGGTGCTTGTTTTAAACCATAAAGTGCTTTTCGAAGTTTGTACACATGATTAGGAAACTCGTGATTTTCAAAACCGGGTGGTTGTTTTACATAAACTTCCTCATTAATAAAGCCGTTTAAAAATGCACTTTTAACATCCATTTGAAATAATTTAAAACGTTTAAAAGAAGCATAAGCAAGCAACATTCTAATGGCTTCTAATCTTGCTACGGGTGCGTAAGTTTCATCGAAATCGATGCCCTCTTCTTGATTATACCCTTGAGCAACTAGTCTAGCTTTATTTCTAATGACTACCCCGGATTCATCCATCTTATTGCG
This sequence comes from Primula veris, assembly GCA_963682055.1. NCBI lineage: Eukaryota > Viridiplantae > Streptophyta > Magnoliopsida > Ericales > Primulaceae > Primula > Primula veris. The sequence continues at coordinate 1,338,446 of OY821751.1, forward strand.
AAATATCCATTTCGTACCTATAATGGTTTTCTCACGCGGTCTAGGTACTAATGTCCATACGTTGCTACGCTCGAATTGATTTAATTCGTCATGCATAGCTAATACCCAACTCTCATCGAGTTCCGCCTCATGAATGTTCTTGGGCTCTAATTGAGACAAGAATGCAAAATGATTAACTATATTTCTTAATGATGAACGTGTATGCACTCTTTCTCCCGGGTTACCCAAAATTAAATCTTGCGGATGGTGATTGGCAAAACGCCATTCTTGAGGCAAATCCTCATGAATATGTACGCTAGATTCTAAGTCCTTTTGAAGTCTCTCTATAGTGACTTCTTCATCAACGGGTTCAACCTCTATGCTAGGCGTTGAATCTAAGCTAGATGTAACATGATTCGAAGAAGATGCTTTATGAAAAATATCATCATTAATATTATGAATAATTAAAGGCTTATCAATTGTCGGCACATTCTCATCAAACGAGACATGTACCGATTCTTCCACCAATAAAGTTCTTTTATTAAAAATACGATAAGCTTTACTCGATATAGCATATCCAACGAAAATTCCTTCGTCGGACTTAGCATCGAATTTCCCTAGATTATCCTTACCATTATTATGAACATAGCATTTACAACCAAATGCACGTAAATGAGAAATATTGGGCTTTCGCTCATTCCATAATTCGTAAGGTGTCTTTTTTAATATGGGCCTAATTAAGGCTCTATTTAAAATATAACAAGCGGAATTTACGGCTTCGGCCCAAAAATACTTTGGCAAATTATTTTCGCAAAGCATGGTCCGTGCCATTTCCTCTAGGGTTCTATTCTTTCTCTCTACTACCCCATTTTGTTGGGGAGTACGAGGAGCCGAAAAATTATGATCAATACCATTTTCATCACAAAAAGTTTGAAATGGAGTATTCTCAAATTCCTTACCATGATCGGTTCGGATACTTTTGATCATATAACCCTTTCGTGTTTGGAGCTTTTTGCAAATGATAGAGAATTCTCTAAATGCTTCATGCTTATGAGTTAAAAACAACACCCACGTAAAGCGACTAAAATCGTCAACCATGATGAAAGCATATGCACGCCCGCCAAGACTAAGTGTCCGGGAGGGGCCAACTAAGTCCATATGAATGAGCTCCAAACAACGAGTAGTAGAAATAATATTTTTAGACTTAAAAGAAATCTTTGTTTGTTTGCCTAATTGGCAAGCGTGACAAAGTTTGTCCTTTATATAAGGAGTTTTTGGTAAACCTATTACCAAATCTTTACTAGAAAGTTTAGCAAGTAAATCAAGACTTGCATGACCAAGTCGTCTATGCCACAACCAACCATTGTCGTTGATAGTAACAAGACACTTGACCTCATCATCCACCGAACTATTCAAATCAATCATATAGACATTATTTTGTCTTTGACCCATAAGAATAGTTTTATTATCCGAAATGCAATGAATAATGCAATGCGATTTTTCAAAAATGACTTTGTGACCCAAATCACAAAGTTGACTTATACTAAGCAAGTTATGTTTAAGACCATCAACAAGCAAAACATTATCAATAATGACATTAGATGGTTTGGAGATACTACCAATACCAATGATTTTGCCCTTGCTATTATCCCCGAAGGTCACAAAGCCTCCGTCTTTAGGTGCAAGAGTGGTGAATTTTGTTTTGTCTCCCGTCATATGTCTTGAGCATCCACTATCTAGGAACCACTTGTCCTCGTTGATTTTTGATCTCAAGCATACCTACAAGACAAAACGATCATTGGTACCCTAATCCATTTTTGGGTCCTTGAGGGTTAGAGTCTCGACCCTTTGGAATCCAAACCAAATCATTTCTACTTACTTTATACCTATTAGGGCAATATATATAATCCTCATAGTGGTCACTACGGTTGCAAGTAATACATTTTATATGCGAGATAGGTTTAACAAAACGATTATAAACTAAGTTACTTTTATATGAATTGTTCTTACGGGAGTAACTTGGGGTTCTATTTTCATTTTTCTCCACTTGTTTGGTGAATAGATTTTTATGCTTAGACGCTAAGAGAGGGTTGTAACCTACACCGGTTTTATCATATGCGCCTTGTTGAGAAGCTAATATAGTACTTAGCATTTTGCTTCCTTTAGTGAACTTAGAGAGAGTGAGTTCGGCGCTATCCGCCTTAAGTTTACATGACTTAAGGTCATCAACTAACTTATTATTTTCTAGGGTGAGTTCGGTATTTTTAGTTGCGAGTGTGTCATTTTTCATAGCTAAATTTTCAAGTTCGTCTTGTAGAGTAATTAGCAATTTTCTAAAAGATTTGTTCTTACCTCTAGCTTTTTCTAAAGATTCTAACACATCATTAATATCAAGACAATCATCACTAGAAATAGAGGAGTTAGAGGAGTGATAGCATACTTCCTCGGAATCATCGTCTCTAGCCATGAGACATAGATTTGCGACTTCTTCATTGTCGCTATCGGAGCTATCATCATCGCTCCCCCATGCGGCTAAGAATGCCTTCTTGTTTTCCCTTTTCTTGACGAACTTGTCCTTTTTCTTCAAGGGACATTCGTTTTGCATATGGTCGGGTTTGTGACATTTGTAGCAAATGATTTCGTCCTTTTTGCTAGATTTTTCGGAAGTCTCTTCCTTATATTCCTTTTTCCGAAATCGTTGTCCACCCTTCTTTTTCCAACTTAGGAATTTGTTGTAGCGTTTGGCAAAGAGAGCCATCTCATCATCCTCACTAGATGAATCATTTTCGCTATCGTCATTTGTTGTGCATTTGAAGGCAATGCCTTTCTTCTTTTTCGAGTCATCCTCATGCTTTCGAGTCGTCATGTCGAGTTCATGAGTGCTTAGGGATCCAATGAGGTTGTCGAGAGAGAGAGTGTTCATGTCCTTGGCCTCTTGTATGGCCGTCACTTTTGATTCCCACTTCCTTGGAAGACTTCGAAGGATCTTCGTCACCATCTCCTTGCTAGAGTATACCTTTTCAAGTCTCTTAAGATCATTAGTAATCTTAGTAAAACGAGTGTACATAGAAGCAATAGACTCGTCATCATCGACTTTAAATAATTCATAATCATGAATAAGCATGCTAATTTTAGAGTCCTTAACTTGACTAGTTCCTTCGTGCATAATAGCTAGCTTATCCCACATTTGCTTAGCGGTGTCACAACCGGAAATCTTATCATATTCACTAGGCGAGAGCGCACAAGTGATAGAAGTCATAGCCCTACAATTTAGGGAAAATGCTAGGCGTTCATCGGTGTCTAGTTCCTCTACAAGTTTATCTTCGCCATTTCTTCTAGGCGTTTTATAGCCTTTACTAATACTTATCCATTGGTCTATTTCAAAACCACAAAGGAAATTTTTCATAAGGTCTCTCCAATAGGGATAGTTAGTACCGTCAAAGAATGGTGGCCTAGTTATGGATTTTGAGTCGGCGTATGAAGACATAGTGGATCTTTAAACTATAAAATCGTTAGATTTTTATGAATAGAATAGCTAAGCTCTGATACCAATTGTTGGTCCGTAGGAGTCTAAACCTTAGAGGGGGGGGTGAATAAGGTTTTCGTACGTTTTTCGCGGAATTAAAACTATGGGTATTTAACTAAGTTAATTAGTGATATTTATAACCTAAACTCTTTTGTTACCAAATTAACGCTAAAATGATCTAAGCAAGCAATAAATATAAGCGATAAATGAATATGGAAAGTAAAAGTTAAGGGAAAGAAATAACGCAAGATTTATAGAGGTTCGGCAAACCGCGCCTACGTCCTCTCCTCGGTATTTTCACTACCGAGTGTTTCACTAAAAATCTTCGTTTCAAGGTTACACCTTAACGAGCTTAATCAACCGATTACGCTCCCCCTCACTATATGAGTATCCCGAATAAATGACCTAGAGCTTTTAAGCTACACTTGCTTAAAAGCCTCTACCCAATTCACTCGCTCACTAATGAGTTTATAAAATACTCTTTTACAAGTTTGATTTCGAATCGCTCACTAACAAATATTATCTCGATGTTTATACAATTACAATAAGAATATACTCGAGAATATTTTTGATTACAAGTGAGAAATAAGTAGTATAAGCTTGAAGGATTTTCTTGTAAGACTTGCTTAAAAGTTGTGAATGCTTGGATGAGCTTCTTCAAAGTGTTTTGGGGCTTTTGTAGAGTCACAAAGGTGCAGCAATAAATTTCAGACCGTTGCTGGTTGGTGAGTTCATTCAATGCTGTTTTTGCAGCAGTTCGCCCCATTTTCAGGAATAGCTTAAAAGCTGGATTTTGAAATTCTACAGAAACGATCGGTCGTTTCTGAAAAACGATCGGTCGTTTTTCAATTGGACTTACTGGACAAAATGTGCACTGAAACGATCGGTCGTTTCAGATTAATGATCGGTCGTTTTTGCTGAGTGCTCACTGGAAGAAATCATCAATAAAACGATCGGTCGTTTTATTATGGCGATCGGTCGTTTTTGTCCTATGCTCACTGGAAGGATTTTTCGCATTTATGATCGATCGTTTAGGGTTGATCAGTCGTTTTTTGTTGTTCTGGGTTATTTTCGGTTTTCTCGACAAACTTCGAAACCCCGTAACTAATTCGTTCCAACTCCGATTTAGGTTCCGCTTGAACCAATGGCTTCGTAATTACGCATTCAATCATTTAGACCCTTTAACACACTCGATAAATGATTAGTACGCAAAACGAGCTTTTATCATGTTTTACAAATATTGTTATCATCAAAATAATCGATTAGAAGAAACTACGTTCAACAGTTATATCGAGCATAATTGTAAAATCGGAATACGAATCCGAACAAGTGTAGTAGTCCGAACAAGGATAATAATCCGAGCAATAATAAAGATCAGGAAGTATCATTTATTCACGTCGATTTGTCATTTTTATCTTCGTTGAAAAGCCTAACGCGACCGACCAAAGTTATGGCTTTATCATAGTGCATGTTTGGCATCAAATTTTTTTATAGCTTTTTTAGCCTTTTGATTTTAAAAGGTCACATGCGTTTGGTATCACTATTTTTTTTAGCTTTTAAAAATCTAGATTTTGGAGAAATATAACTAGAAAGGCTAAAAGCAAAAAAGCCACACATTTTGAAGATTTTGATAGCTTTCTCATCACTATTTTAACAATTTAAATGAAAATTTATCTTATACCAACTAAAATTTTATTCGTATACTTGACGTGTTATTTGCTCGTTTAAATATGATATTATGAAAATTTATAAAAAAATGTGTTATAAAGTTATTTTGATTGAAAAAACAAAAATTTATTAGCTAATGTCAAAAAACAATATGTTGAAAGTTAGTTTTTTTTAAGTTTTTCCAAACACTCGTGTATATTTTGGAAACCAAACTTTTTTTCTACTATTTTCCGAAAGCAGCTTTTTTAATGAAAAAACTGATACCGAACGGACCCATAGTCACCACTCTAATCTCTAAAAAAATTCTCCATATATATATATATATATATATAGGTTGTTAATGAAGCGAAATAAGACGAAAACGGTCTATTTCGTTTTCTCTTCGTTTAGTTTTGTTTGTTTTCACGACGAAGAAGAAACTTTCGTTTCGTCTTGTCAAGGATACGATCATTATCATATCGTTTCATTCAGTAACGAACGAGAACGAAAACAAAAACAAAATTTCTTCACGAAATCATCGCGTCATGAACAAACAAATATGATTCCAAAACTATGGGACCATTAATGTAAATTAATTACCCACTAAAACAGAATAAAGCCGGGAAACACTCTCTCTCTAAAAGTATACATATAATCTCTCTCTCTCTCTATATATATATATATATTTATAAATATATAAATATATATAGATTTACGCGAACATAGATGGGATCACAGGCGAATGATCGGAGAGGAATATACGGTGAGGGTACGATAACGAGGAGACGGATGAGGAGGGGAGGTGTTGAGGTGTCACGGAGGTCGTTGAGAGGGAACATCGAGTATGCTGCGGCCGAGACTTTTTTGCTCACCGGACTCGCTTTCAAACTCCTCCGTTACTTAGGGTATTTATATTTATACATTATACGTATATACATTCATTGTGTACTTGTATCTATCTATATCTATATCTGTATATGTATATGTATATAAGACCATATCTGTAAAACACTGCAAATGGAACAAATATTAGACCGTATTCCAAACTATAGGACCATTAGTGTAATTAACTACACACAAAAACAGAATAATCTATCTATCTATATATATATATATGCGAGTAATAGTTGTCAACGTGTTGAGTGTGCGATACGCAGTAATATATATATATGATCCCGACAAATAAAGTTAATATATATTTTTTAAATATGAAATGATTAAATATAATTAATTAACAATCGTATATAAAGAGTAATATAATGTTTTACTCTTATAAAAAATACATATGATATGATGATTTTGTTTGGAATATAAATAATTATAGAAAATAACACTATTTTTTTTTTAATTTCAGAAAAATAGAAAGGGTATAATTGGAAAAAAGAGTGATAAGATTTTGCTAGTTATGTGAGTGACATGTATTGGCCTGAAAATATGTAACTCAGTAGTGGAATTATCCCAAACTATAGGACCATTGATGTAATTAATTACATGCTAACCGAACTATTTGATGTACGAGGTTTGGTGAAATTGAAATTTTTGCATAAATAGACAAATTCTACCCCTGGCAAAATTACCAACAAAAAACTAATGGCACAAATACACATTATCCCAAACTATAAGTCCATACCTGTTGCGGTTAATTGATGTAAAACGAATGGATTAAATAGACATTATTCAAAACCATAGGACCATTTCTGTAAACAACAGAATAAACCTTATTTTTTATTAGATTTTGGGACTTGCGTGTGCACTTAAAAGGCGTGAAATAGAGCTTATTCCAAACTATAAGACTATTAGTGTAATTAATAGACTTGTTGTGGTTGCTCTAAAACGAATAAGACTATTATCCCTCTCTCTATACATATACATATTCACCGCAATCTTAAGTAAAAGAAAGTTCAATCATTCGCGTTTTTTACTAAATTAGTTGACATTATCCCAAACTATATGACCATTAGTATAATTAATTACACACTACTGCAAGGGGGACAAACAGAGGTTCCCATTTTATGCAGTCATTGAGGTAGACTATACAATGTTCAGTCACCTTTACAACCATTAGATTAAAAAATGGAGAGTTAGATGATACATTTTCAATAACTAATTTAATATATTAATTTTTATTATATATTAGACAAATTAGGATTTAATAAATTAAAAACAAATTTTACAATACAATAAAAACCCAAATAAAAGTACAGAACCCTAGTGGATACTACCTTAAATTTAATTATTAATCAAAATTTGAAAACGAGAGTCTGTGTCGTTCAATTGATTGACTGCACAAAAGAAAAACCCGACAAATAGACCGTATTTCAAACTATATGACCATTAGTGTAATTAATTACACACTACTGCAACAGTGCAACGGGACCAAATTAATTAAAATTTGAAAACGAGAGTTTGTGCCGTTCAATTGATTGACTACACAAAAGAAAAACCCGATAAATAGACCGTATTTCAAACTATACGACCATTAGTGTAATTAATTACACACTACTGCAACAGTGCAACGAGACCAAATTAATCAAAATTTGAAAAAGGGAGTTTGTGCCGTTCAATTGATTGGCTGTACAAAATAAAACCCCGACAAATAGACCGTATTTCAAACTATACGACCATTAGTGTAATTAATTACACACTACTGCAACAGTGCAACGGGACCAAATTAATCAAAATTTGAAAACGGGAGTTTGTGCCGTTCAATTGATTGACTGCACAAAAGAAAAACCCGACAAATAGACCGTATTTCAAACTATAGGACCATTAGTGTAATTAATTACACACTACTGCAACAGTGCAACGGGACCAAATTAATCAAAATTTGAAAACGGGAGTTTGTGCCGTTCAATTGATTGACTGCACAAAAGAAAACCCCGACAAATAGACCGTATTTCAAACTATACGACCATTAGTGTAATCAATTACACACTAATGCAACAGTGCAACGGGACCAAATTAATCAAAATTTGAAAAAGGGAGTTTGTGCCGTTCAATTGATTGACTGCACAAAAGAAAAACCCGACAAATAGACCGTATTTCAAACTATATGACCATTAGTGTAATTAATTACACACTACTGCAACAGTGCAACGGGACCAAATTAATCAAAATTTGAAAACGGTAGTTTGTGCCGTTCAATTGATTGACTGCACAAAAGAAAACCCCGACAAATAGACCGTATTTCAAACTATACGACCATTAGTGTAATCAATTACACACTACTGCAACAGTGCAACGGGACCAAATTAATCAAAATTTGAAAAAGGGAGTTTGTGCCGTTCAATTGATTGACTGCACAAAAGAAAAACCCGACAAATAGACCGTATTTCAAACTATAGGACCATTAGTGTAATTAATTACACAATACTGCAACAGTGCAACAGGACCAAATAGACATTATTGAAAACTATAGGACCATTTCTGTAATTAACTACACACTAAACAACATAATAAAGCTGGGAAACACAGTCCCAATCTCGGGGGATTCTTTTTTCATTACTGCCTTTACTCATACCTATAAGAGACGTGGGATTGGGAATTCCACGTCTACGTGGCATGCCACGTGGCAACTTTGCCAAAAAAAAAATTTCTTTCATTTTCTGTTTTCGTTTTCTTCTTTGATTTTCTGTTTTCTGTTTTACCTAAAAAAAAACTTTCTCAATTTTACCCAAAAAAAACCCTAACCATCAATTATCAAACTCTTTCGTATATCAAATTAATATATTTTTTTATCAAATCAATATCACTCTACCACTACAATTATCTCTAATTTTACCAAAAAAAAAACCTCTCCCAATTTACCAAAAAAAAAACTTCCTCAATTTTACCCAAAAAAACCCTAACCATCAACCATCAAACTCCTGAGTATATCAAATTAATATATTTTTTTTCTTAAATCAACATCACTTTACCACTACATTTATCCCCAATTTTACCCAAAAAAAAAAATATCTCCCAATTTACCAAAATAAAACCTGTCACAATTTTATATAAAATAAACTCTAATAATAAACCAGCAAACTGCTTCCTATACCAAATTATTAAAAACTATATGACCATTTCTGTAATTAACTACACACTAAACAACAGAATAAAGCTGGGAAACAGAGTCCCAATCTCTCTCTCTCTCTCTCTCTCTCTCTATATATATATATATATCACTATCTCTATATATATATAAATGAATAAATGAATAAATTAGCAGTGATGAGATAGAGAAAAGTGGAATTGGTAGCGGAGATGGGATCACGGGAGACGGATACTCGGGAAGATGATTGGAGAGGAATATCGAGAGAAGGTCGGATAAGGAGGAGGATGACACGTCAGCTAGAGAGTAGAAGGAGGAGGACGTTGAGAGGGAACATTGGATATGCTGCGTCCGAGACTTTTTTGCTCACCTCTCTCGCTTTCAAACTCCTCCGTTACTTAGGGTATTTTTTATTTACTAGTAATGCCTGTGAGACGCGTAATGACATAAATCTCGTAATATATTTTATTTTTAACATAGTATTCAGATTTGGTATAATTTATTATAGTTACGGAGGTTAAAACGAAAAGTTAATTAATTTAGGGTATATCCGTAATTAGTAAAATATATTGAGGACAAATAGTTAATTAATTAGATTATGTATATTGGTAATTATTAAAATAGAGTGAGGGTATTTTTGGAAAAATTTGACAAAATTGGGCAGCCTCAATTTTTTATTGGGTCTGTTTATATTAACAGCATGATATATAAGACTTATTACTGGAATTATCCCTAACTATAACACCATTACTGTAATTACTGTAATTAATTAACACACACTAGTATAACTGAATAAAACACCTGTAAAGGGACCAAATTGATCCTACTCCAAACTATAGGACCATTTCTGTAATTATTTACACACTACTATTACACCAAGAGTTTGGTACTTTATTTGAAACTAGAAGGACCTTTAGTGTAATTAATAGACCTGCTGCGGTTACTTGCTCTATAACGAATGGACCAAATAGACATTATTCCAAACTAGAAGGACCATTTCTGTAATTAGTTACACACTACTATTACACTCTAGAAGGACCATTAGTGTAATTAATAGACCTGTTGCGGTTACTTGCTCTATAACGAATGGACCAAATAGACATTATTCCAAACTAGGACCATTTCTGTAATTACTTACTCACTACTATTACACTAAGAGTTTGGTACTTTATTCGAAACTAGAAGGACCATTAGTGTAATTAATAGACCTGTTATGGTTACTTGCTCTATAACGAATGGACCAAATAGACATTATTCCAAACTAGAAGGACCATTTCTGTAATTACCTACACTACTATTACGCTAAGTGTTTGTTTGGCAACATACTTTTTTTAGCTGATTTTTGGATTTTGGATTTTTAAAAATCTGTGGGTGTTTGGATAGCCAAATTATTTAGATTTTCTAGCTGCTTTTTGGGTTAAAAAGCTATTAAAAAAAAAATCCAAAAACAAAAAAATTGGATTCTGGTTGGATTTTAAAAACAGATTTTTTAAATCTGATTTTTGACCAAATAATCTGTTGCCAAACAGACCCATAATATGTTATTGCATGTGCGATGAGAAGCGGCTTAAAATATACTAACATTACTGTAAAACACTGCAAAGGGACTAATAGGACCATTTCTGTAATTATTTACACACTAAACAACAGAAGAAAGCTGAGATACACAGTATATATATATAAACTAGTAAAAATCCTATTGGGTTAGTTTTTTTGGTACTTTATTTGAAACTAGAAGGACCATTAGTGTAATTAATAGACCTGTTGCAGTTACTTGCTCTAAAACGAATGGACCAAATAGACATTATTCCAAACTAGAAGGACCATTTCTGTAATTAACTATACACAAAAACTGAATAATCCCAGGAAACAAAATAAACCTTATTTTTTGTTAGATTTTGGGACTTGCGTGTGCGCAGAAAGGCGTGAAATAGACCTGTTGCGCCTAGTTGATGTAAAACGAATGGACCAAATAGACATTATTCGAAACGAGAATGAAGAAGTCTATGTATATATATTCCCTCGGTCTCTTATTTATTAATGGGTTTTGGGGAATGTTGAAGTTTAAGAGGATGTAATGATTGTTTTATGAAGTTAAATAATACCTACAAAAAGAGAAAAACTGTCACGACAAAACTTTTTTAGTTTAAAACGTGAAGTGAAGTGTATGGTGATAATAAAATAGTTACTTATTGGTTAGGTGCACCGTTTTGAGTGGATGGACCTGATACAATGGAAATTCTATCGTGTTCTAGCAACCTTAGAATATCAGTTCTGGACGGATCTCTATGGCTCATTCAGTATCGTAACTTGGATTCTGATATGGGTAGGGCTGAGTTACATGTGTATAGTTTATAATAATTATGCGAAGTGGTGAGATACTATAATCGTTCAAATTTTAAGTAAAAGTGCGGGTGTTGTGGTCCCTTTCGGCCGGCTATTAGTTCCTCCCCTGGGCTCATTATGTATCTATCTGTGCCAATCGTCAGTACACACACATACACTCAACAATAGCTAAAATGTATGTTACCAAAGCTAAAAAGTGACAAACACAAGTCACCAAATCACAATATTTACCTTATAAAAATTTATATGCCAAATATCTAATGCGGATGGTCCTTTTTTTAAATATAGGAGGTGATGTAGCCTATCAGTCCCCTCCTAACTTCGCCCGTGCAAATCCATACGCTTCTGCGTTTTTCTCTCTCTTCGTTTTCTGCACGTGGAAATATTTTAAATTAGAATGACGTATTGCAACAATTTAGAAGAATTAGAGAAATTTTGGACAGTGGAATATAGGACTTGTATGTTGCAGACTTGCAGCGGATTGAGTAATTACTAATTAGGACCGACAATCTGAATTAAGAAAGGTTGGATTCATTCATCCTTAAATTTCCTTTCTTTTTTCAGGTCAGAAAACCAAAAATTTCAGCTTTTAGACAGCAAAATCCACCACCAAAACTTGTTAGAAGGAAAGTAGAAAACCAGATATGTAACTATATAATGTGGTCATTTGGACATTGGGGATGTACCAGATGGTGATGCAAGAGGCCATAACCCTCCATCTATACAATTTCTAGTTTTCACTATCTATTTTAATCAAAATCATCGACTAATAGCTTCTGTCTCCATTTAAATAGAACTAAATATGGCCTTAATGAATTCCATCCCGTCCATCTAGTGAATCATTGTTCCGTCAATGGCTATAATACTCCTATTATGTACTAGTAGGTAACTAGGGGGAGTTCATTAGTGCTTTTTCTCTAAGTGAGTGGATAAGCATTTGCCAGATAGAATTTGTGTACTCCTGATTATTATTTGTCTGTTACTGCTCGTCCTTGCTTATCTCATAATGTAATTTAACTGCCACTTGCCAGCTCGTGTAATGATGGAAATAGACAAGTATCAGAAACTGAAAATTTGGTACCATCACATTTGAGTGTCAATTTTATAGCGTTATTGCATACCTGAAAGACCTTCTTAATTTGGGGAGATATTTGTTTAAACCAAGGGTCCATACTCCATATTATACAATTCTTGGGAATATACTCGCTGTATAAATTTGGTCATCTGGTGTTTTACCTAATCATTAGTTCTTTCGTTCAGGGTAGGCTATCGGTGGATCTCAAAAGTTCTTGCCCTCGGCTTTTATGCCATGCTACTTATGCCAGGATTTCTCAGAGGTGAGTTTGTTATGCCATTTTTTTCAAAAGAAAAAATACTTATTATAACAAAGAGTTCAAAGGAAATACTTAATAATTAATAGGTATTGTTAGTTGTTACTCTACTGCATCTCATCTTTTTGTAGTGAAATTGATAGACAATTCCCTTGCTTTTATATATTTAGTTCAACAATTCACTAGGTATTTTTGTGGGTCTATAGTTAAAAATTCTAATCTTCTTCCAGCAGCGAAGCAAACATTAAAATTTTAGGGTTGTAAAGCATAAAGGACTATTTTTGAGGGATTGCAGTATACTTAAATTCGAATTATTTTGGAAAACATCTACCTAAAGAATAGAGTTTTAGTAAATCACGGATTTGTGATGTTCATCCTTAGCCACCATATACCTCCGCCCTTGCCTTTTCCCCTTTTTCTAGTTGGTTTTAGCCAGTAATACTATAATCCATGCATTTTGGTTCTATTGTTTATTCCATTTTCGTGTATTGAGCTTGTACTTGTTGCGCGGTCCATGAAGAAGAAGATTAATTTCATTTGTCGGCTAAATAATTTTTCCAAGTTAGGTAATATGATTTGACCTGTGGTGCTCAAGACTGATTTCTGATGTTTATATGTGACAGTGCTGTTGCACTATATCTTTTCAAGCCAAGTTCGTCGCGGTATCATTTATGGGGATCAACCTCGAAATAGGTATTTTATGTCAATACTTTGGGCATGACCTTTTGGGGCATACCTACTCTAAGATGAAATTTGCATAAATTATATAAACTGACAAGTTTTGTTTTCCTGAACAGCTTGGATCTCTATTTACCGAGAAACAGTGACGGGGAGAAGCCAGTTCTAATATTTGTAACAGGCGGAGCGTGGATTATTGGGTGAGCAACTTAGCTAGGATACAATTTTTTGAGAATAATAGCATGGACCTGCTATGAGAATTTAATATTAACTGATTGCAGGATAGTAATTATTCAGCTAGGTATTACCTGCAAGTCTTGATTTGTTCTCTCCTTGTATGGATCGTGCCTTTAAAATTATTTATTTTGAAATTCATTAGTGGGTTATTACTGGTCGTCGAATGGTTTGTTAGAGAACGGAAAATTTTTTGGTTTGTTGCAGCATATTGCAGAAGAGTGGTCATCAAGGACATTTTTTGAGCTTATGTTTAATTGATTTGGTTAGTTATACAATGATAATGGAGGGTTCAATTTGAGAATTTGTTTTTCAGATATCTTATATCATTGAGTATCGAACATAAATTGTTGGACAAACTAAAATATTCTTATTTCCTGCTTTTTGTTGTTTGAAGTTAATTGGTAGTATTTCAATTAGCTTGTTGCAACAATTTGTTAGTTCATGTTAGTTGAAAGTTGATACCTTCAACCTAAGCAAGGGAATTGTATAGTTGGTATTAAAACTATACAATTTATAACATTTGTTATTTCTGAATATATCTGTTTCTATCCATCACAATTCACAATGGCTATTGAAATAAAATTGTATAGTGTACCTAAGTGTTTTTTTTTTTCTATTTGATGGCAATATTAAGCAAAATTTTCTTTCTCCGTTTAATTCTGTAATTGTTTTTCTTAAGGTATAAAGCATGGGGTTCTCTTCTAGGAAAGCAGTTAGCAGAAAGAGATATCATAGTTGCGTGCCTTGATTACAGGTGATTGTTTACTTGAAGCTTGTCATGAGCATAGTTTCCACATTTCTTTGTGATCTTTCACGTATTTTTATAAAAAATTGGAGGTTCTCTTTAAACTTTCTTGATCTGTAAGTAATTTATGAGAGCTGTATGTATCAAGTTTCTGCCCGGAGTCACACATTTGATATGATAAAAAAACGAGTAGTTATGTACATCTTGTAAGGTGACGTTTTCTTGGTATTAAAACTAGTACGGCATTTTTTTATTGCTTATGGTCTACATATTTAGCGTGATAAAAGCAGCAATATTGTCTTACCATTCTTACAAAATATAATTGAGTATTGATTTTTTCTTAAGGTTACAGGAATAAGCAGTGAATTCTTTTAACAAACATACATTATGTACTTGTCAGTTTCAATTTGTTCTTTTATAGCAGCCAATTTTTAACAATAAGTTTATTCCTTAAAAGTTGAATGTGACTGCAGAAATTTCCCTCAAGGGACAATGAGTGACATGGTTGCAGATGTTTCTCAAGGGATTTCATTTGTGTTGGACAATATTGTTGAATTTGGAGGAGATGAAAACAGGTAAGAAGCCCTAAACGTTGCCTGATATTGAAACTATTATTTTGATACTATACCTATCATGATTTATGATTTCATTCTATTCTCATGTAGAGTTTATTTAATGGGGCAGTCAGCGGGTGCACACATTTCTAGCTGTGCTCTTTTGGAACAGGCGGTTAAAGAATCCAAAGGAGTTAGCGTCTCTTGGAGAGTTTCTCAGATAAAGGCCTATTTTGGTTTGTCTGGTGGGTAAGTTTTTCCCCCCCTCTTTGGGTTAGTATTATATTGGACACATGGAAAAATTGTTAAATTAAACTGGCCTTAAGTAGGAAACCTGGCTAACCTGATTTTGGTGCTTTAAATTTCACAAATAGGTACGACGTAACCAGCTTGGTTGATCATTTCGATAACCGAGGCCTGTATCGCTCCATCTTTCTGAGGTTTTTAGTCTCTGCCAATCTGTCTTGTAATCACTTCTTCATTCGTTTTTGTGTTACTTCCTGCCTTGGTAAAACTAATTCACTTCCATGTGATTATAGCATAATGGAAGGGGAAAAATCATTGCAACATTTCTCTCCAGAAATTAGAGTACAAGACCCCAGTTTAAAAGAGGCTATTGATATATTGCCTCCAATTATACTTTATCATGGAACCGGGGATTATTCTATTCCATCAGATGCAAGGTATGAACACTTCTCCGTTATAGATATTAAATTTTACTTGGAAATAGGTTATTTCCATGGGCGAGGCATTTATTAATTATACGCTTTTGTACCATCAGTAATCAGTTATTCTACTTTTGAGAGATAAGGAGTTAATTTTCTTTTGCGTTTGCAGTATAAAATTTGCAGAGGCTTTGTGTAAAGCAGGAGCCAAAGCAGAAGTAATTTTGTATCCTGGCAAAACTCATACAGATTTGTTTCTTCATGTGAGTAGTTTTGCAATTCCTTTTTTTTTTTTTTTTGCATTTGGATTTTGTCTACTACTGCAATGTATAAAAGAAAAGAAAGCGACTCTTAGTGGTGTTAGTGGAAGAGCTGTTTCTACTTATAACAGTTACAACTACAGCTACAATTTTGGTATAGCGTTTTCTTTTCCTTCCGGTTACTTTTATTGTGGGCACAAGTCTTGAACGGAAATGTATTCCCTCAATAAAGTAAAACTTATTGAATGCTGTGATTACTGATTACCATGGTCCAATTAGTACGTTACTAATTTCTAGCATGAATTAAAACCCTTCATTTATATATATTTTTCGACTTATTTCCCAGGATTCTATGAGAGGCGGGGAAGACGAGTTGTTCGATAGCTTGGTCGCTAATATACATGCTGATGACGACAAAGCCCTTGCAAAAGATGATGTAACACCTCCAAGACCACGTCTTGTTCCCGAAATTTTATTAAAGTTGGCACACATAGTCAGTCCCTTTTAGTCCCTGTTTGTCATTTGAAAGTCGTGCTCTAGTTTTGATGATTCTTTTACGACAAAGTCAGTTGTAAAAATATAAAAAGTTATGAGATATAATACTGACCCATTTATCCGGTCTAGGTTAAAGATATCTAGACATCATATCACTTGTATGTTTTTTTTTTGTCCCCAAATGTTATAAAAGCCATGATGTGTTATAGATTAGTTGTTACCTCCTTGTTGGTTGAAAATTGGGATTTTTTTTTTGATACAACGGAGGAAACATCGGAATTTATCGAGGATGTTATTTGTTGCTTTACACAATGAAAATTCTCCCCACAGTTTTGCACTTGTTTTGTTGAAAACCTTCTAACATAACACGTTTTGGTTAGTACTTGTAATCCCGCTTTCACTTTCACACCCTTTTAGAGACAATATTATCGTTGACTCGTCGTATTATATAACTAATTTGTGTCTCGGTTTGTTTATTAAGGTTTTAAGGAAGTTTGGGTTGCCAAGTAATAACCAACGGATCACTGGTAAGAACAAAATATAACGGTTAGATGGAGTAACAAAATATCGTAATCAGAAATGAATCGTAAACATGCTGCTATAACCACATTTTCGATGCTTTTGAAAAGAATTAAGATTACGCGAACTTATAATTGCTGTATTAATTATTTAATTACAAGCCCGTTTTCAAAGTCATAAAACAAATAATTCGTACATTTGTTGCCAGTAAAAAAATCTTAGGCGAAATTCAGTATTTCTATTGTTACTTAAGATTTGATTCGGTGATGAAAAACATAATTCACTAACTTAACCTGCTAAATATAATCCTAATCCTTTTCCAACCAACAAGTGAAACACATATCAGGAGCGAGTACGGAACGGGTTGTGGTGGATTGAGCTCAATCATAATTCAATGTGCAAAATAAATTATGAGACGGGTTGGGACGAATTAGTAAAATTTAAATTCCAAACCAACTTGCATAATAAATTGCGATTGGGTTCGTATTGGTTATTAAATTTTTATTTTGATAATTTATTTTTCTTATTTTGCATAATCGGCCTAAATTTTAAACAGGATAAATTAACAAAACATACCACATTTGAAACTAAATTAACAAAAATATATCCAAAAATTTCTAATTAACAAAAACATACCCAAAAGTTCATACACTAATTTGTATATTTCATACCCTTGTTCCAAAAGTTCATACCATAATTTGTATATTTCATACCCTTGTTCTAAAAGTTCATACCCTAATTTGTATATTTCATACCCTCATTCCAAAAGTTCATACCCTAATTTGTATTTTTCATACCCTTATTCCAAAAGTTCATACCCTTATTTTCAAATTTCATACATCAATTTATGTAATTCATATACATAATTTTCAACTCCATAAAATTAATTCACGTAATTCATACACTTATTTTTCAACATTATAAATTAATTAACAAATCTAACTCTTACCCGTCATCCGATCTCGAACTATTACGTCTGTTGACACGTAAAATTTATGGCTACTAAAAATACGCCATGTGTCTTTTAAACAAAATTAAAAATGATTACTAATTCTAAATTTAAATAGAAAATAAGTTATTAGTAATTTAAAAGAAAAAAAATTATAATTTATTATCGCATAAAATTAAGATAGTAAATTTAAATAAAATAAAAGTATTTCTTTTCCTAAAAAATACATTTAGTATGGAGCAAACAAAGAGTTTTTAAAATTATAGAACTCGTTAAAATGTTTTCAAACCACAAATACTAAATTTAAATCAAATGACAAGTGTTAGTCCTATATGATAATGGGCTCAAACTTGAGGAGGTGACCTTGCAAATAAAAGTCCATCCCAAAAGCTCTAAATAGAGGGGTGGGGGTGCCATATTATAAAGAAATAAAAAAATAAAAGTTTTGAAAACTAGAGAGAGAAGCTCCTCCACAGACGCCAGAGAATTAGCTCCGCTCCTCCACGGTCGCCAGGGAATCAGCTCCGCTCCTCCACAAACGTCCGGGGATCAACTCCTAGGAGAAGCTCTGCACACTCCGGCCTCAACGAACGTCTTCAAAATCTGCAACAAATCTGCAATAAAAACTTGGCATTCGATCTTCAAGAACGTCTAAAAGCACCAAGTAAGGCGTTTCTACGGATCAAAATTTTCAAGGTCTTCACCAAATCTGAAGAACTTCTACAACAAACCGCCATTCGATCTTCAGGAACGACTACAAGCAATAAGTAAGACGTTTCTGCAAAATCAAAGTCTTCAAACTTCTTTACCAAATCTGAAGAACTTCTACAACAAATCGTCATTCGATCTTCAGAAACGACTACAAGTAAAAAACAAGACGTTTCTACAAATCAAAGTCTTCAAACTTTTTCACCAAATCTGAAGAACTTCTACAACAAACCGGCATTCGATCTTCAGAAATGACTACACAAAGGCAAAAACACGTTTCTCTAAATCAAAATCTCCAAGTTTTTCACCGAATCCAAAAAACGTCAAGATCATCAACGAAATCAACAAAACTGCAAAGTTCTTCATCAAATCCGAAGAATTTTACTCAACTTGAGCAAAGTCAACAAAATTCATCAAAGAGTCTACAACAACATTTCGAGCCATCACAAATTGTTCGAAGAGGAGAATTAAAGGACTTTCATTTCTATATTTTTTTTTAGAAATTATCAGAAATTGTACCCGCAAATTAATTGATAAATAAAATTTAATTTGCTTCGCATTCATTTTTTCTGTTTTCAGCACTTGGTGAAAATTTGTGTGAAATAACGTCGTCGTCGTGGGCCTCTCCTTCGACGACCACATCTCCGTCAACATCAAACTCGAGTTTTCGATCTCGCTGTACACACTCGTCGCCCATTCCGATAGATGTGTCCGTCTCAATCTCTACGGAAAAGAGTGATCGGAGAGAGAGGAGAAGAAATATGATGAGAAAGATCAGAAATAGAGAGTAAGGATGAGAGTGAGGAGGAGGCGATAGATCATATGGATAGAGAATGAAGATAGAGACATTAGAAAGAAGGTGAGAGGATGAGAGATAGAGCAAATAGATTGGGAGGGATAAAATCAGATTTTTTATTTTTTATTAATTATTAATTGAATGTATGTTTTTGATAATTTAACTTTTGAGGGTATATTTTTGTTAATATAATAGGGTAATGTTTGTCTATGTTAATTGCCTCTTTTAAACAAATTAAGTCTTTTAAAGATAAATATAAATTTAAATTAATCAAAATACGTCTACAACATTTGCAAAAAAGTAACAAAACTAGAATATAACAAGAGCAGGAGATGGGTATATTGAAATACACACGATGCATATGTAAACTTATATATTTATATTTATATATACATATTGCGGGTTAGGACGGATTAACTCGCAGTTTGAAAATTTCAACCATAACCCAACCTGCAAAATATATAATGGATTGGGGCGGGGTGGATTGATTTTTTTTTGAACACTCAACCCGTATGTTGGTCCGTAAGTGTCTAAACCTTAGAGGGGGGTGAATAAAGTTTACGTACGATTTTCGCGGAATAAAAACTTTGAGCTATTAACTACGCTAATTAGTAGAATTTTATAACTAAACACTTGTGTTGGCTATTTAATGCTATTTTAAGCTAACTAAGCAAACAAAATAAGCAATAAATGAGTGCGGAAAGTAAAAGTTCAAGGGAAAAGAAATAACACAAGAGTTATAGAGGTTCGGCAAAACGCGCCTACTCCTCTCATCGGTATTCACACTAACGAATGTTTCACTAGAATCTTCTTCCCAAGATTACACCCTAACGAGCTAATCGACCGATTAAACTCCCCATCACTCTATGAGTATCCAGAATGAAAAGACCTAGAGCTTTTAAGCTACACTTGCTTACAAAGCCTCTACCCGATCACTCGCTCACAAATGAGTTTATAATTTACTCTTACAAGTTTGAATTTGAAATGAATCACTTACTAACAAATAATATCTTAGTGTTTATAAGATTACAATAATATTATACTCAAGAATATTTATGAATACAAGTGAGAGAATTAAAGTATAAACTTTGAGTATGATCTTGAATTTGATAGCTTAATTGTTGTGTGAATTGGGGGTGGTTTTGCTTTTGGAATTTGGGGGCTATTTGAAAGATTATTGGTCTTGTTACCGTTGTATGAAGTGTTATGCTTTTATCCAATGGTTTTCACCAGTTGTCCAATTTTCCAGAATAAGTAAAAAAACACTTTTTGAATTTCTCCAGAAAACGATTGGTCGTTTTCTGAAAAACGATCGGTCGTTTTTATGATAAACTCACTGGAACATTTTTGACCAAAAACGATCGGTCGTTTTTGCCATTTCGATCGGTCGTTTTTCAGACGACCTCACTGGAAGAATTTGGATAAAAAACGATCGGTCGTTTGTCCAAAACGATCGGTCATTTTTTTTCTTGCAGTTTCTCGGTTTTCTCGCTATTCTTCGAAGGCTCGTAACTTGTTCGTTTTGAGTCCGATTGAGGTTCCGCTTGAACCGATGGCTTCGTATTTACGTAATCTATCATTTCAAACCTTTAACACGCTAGATAAATAATTAGTACGCAAAACGAGCTTTTATTATGTTTTACAAATTTTGTTATCATTAAAATAATCGATTAGAAGAACATTGTTCAACACCGTCCCAATCCGTGCGGGTTAGGTTCCAGGTTGAGTTTGCGGATTTTTTGCCCACTCATAACACACATTACAACCTCAATAAAAACGTAAATTTCGAAAACTGGTTTTTAGCATAAAAAAGAAGTATTCCCAAAAAAATAGTTTTTTTTATTCATGTATTGTTTCACCAAAGGAAAAAGATTCATTAAAATCCAATCCATAATAATTATTATTATAAAGTGTTAAGCCTTTTCGAAATGTAATTACTAAAAGTGTTACTAATAATAATGATCCGCATAAAACAGCTGCATAAGCCAATTCCATCGCTTACGTGCATTATTAACCACTCGGATCGGAGAGCATGTACTAATATTTGGGATTGATGTATTTAAGTTAAAATACTAAAGTAGTAAAACCTTGTGTAAAAAAAAACAATTGGTGCGTTACTATACTTAAATCATTTTTCCTTTTTTCTAAATACGAAACAATATGAATAATGGAGAAACTCCATGAAAGGAAGATTAACGATTCATATAATTTACTTAATGGAAAATATCCCGAATAAACCCAATAAATGCTTAATAATCCCATTATACATATAAAAAAAATCGCAATCATGCCCCTTTTCGACAAATCACTGAATCAGATAATTCTACGATTACACCGACTTATTAAGGTTATTAAATGAATTGTAATTACAATCGAAACAATCGAAAAAGGAAATATAAGTTAAAAATATCATTAAAAAAAAAGGTAAAATGGTCACTTAACGAGTCCAGATACTCTGCCCCTAATTATTGTCCCATTTCGGACCTTCTTATCTTTTTAACTCAAAATATTTGTTATAATAAATTGATTTTGTTTAGAGGTACGATTATACTTATATTGATACACTACAACTGTACAACAATTATTTTTTTAAAAAAAACACCACACAATTTAATTGGGAATAAATGGAAAAACTAGTACAATTAGTGAAATAAAAAAAAATCATTTAGAGTAATATTATGTCAAAATATTATAAAGTTTGTATATAATATATTATAAAAGTCTGAAAAAAATTTGAAAAAAATTAAATTTTGGAAGAAAAGAGACAAACAAAGATTAGGACACAACAAAATCTCATCGTTAAAACACTTTTGTTTTATTTTTAATGTTATTATTTATAATTAATAATAATAATGTGTTTCCTATCCGTACATGGATTTAACAAAAACTAAAAAAAAAACATCTCAATAGTCTTATTAGGGTTTGTTATATATATATATAAATATATGAATATATAATAAGTTAATAACTACTTTTTATTATTAATCTCTCTTCTTAAACATACAAATAAATTAAAGATAAAATAAATTCAAGGCTCCTCCCAGATTCTCTCTTTTCCCCAGGTATTTTTTTAATTCTATTAATTTATTGAAAAATTGTTTGGGTTTTTATTTTATATTAGTAATTTCGTGTTTTTTAACGATGTTATGAACTGGGTATTTTTTTATTTATCAATTTTTGTATTTGTTTGGGTTAAATAATTATAACAATTGTGTTATGTAATGAGGGTTTGGTACTAGGTGCTTTAATTATTGATTTAGCCACTTTGCGAAAACCCGCAATTTATATATAATAATATTAATAATATAATCTCAAAGTATATTATGTGAATTTTGAAAAATTGTTGCAGATAGTTTATAGTGGAATACTGTAATTTTTTGGTTTAATAAACGTTGAAATTTTGTCGTGTAACGAGGTTATGAATCTGGTGGCAACACGTGCTAAAACCTGCAATTTCACAGATATTTTGTCGTCGCCATGCATTTATTGTAAAATTGAAAACTGTCACAAATAAGAGCGAATAGTAATAGAAATATGTATATGATTGCGGTAATGAGTACATGCATGTTTGTATCAGTTTGTAATTTATGTTTGGTTTAGCAATAGGAGCAGGAAAAGGATTGTCATCACTATGAATTTCAGTGATAAATTGAAATTTGTAGCAGATTAGTTTCCGCGAAGAAATATATGTCAGTTGTATGAACTTTAGCCCTTTCCATGACAGGATCATGGCTCAGTTACTGTTTGTGATGTTCAATTCGAGAATTAGGGTTCATTTAGATGCAAAATAAGTTGGTTTATTGAACCTAAGGAAAAAAAAACAGTTTCGTTCGGCTTAATACTTTTAAGGTTTTTTTTACGCAGAAAAGCAAACAAGACTGGCTACCTTGTTGATCATGCTAGTGATTACATACATGTGTGTGCTTAGTTAAATGAATATCTGTTTGGGTTGGTTACCCAAATTTTGGTACAACTTATTAGCAAAAGACCTGAGTGTCAAAGCTGTAACCAAACAAAGAGTTTAAACTTATAAAATAAAAGAGCTGTGAGTTAAAGCTGCAACCAAACAAAAGGTTTAATCTTATCGAATCTCTGAAAAAAAATCAATGAAAACTTTTGTATTGGCTTTGATTGAATAACGGGGCACGCTAGAAATTGCATTTTGTTTGTCTCTGTGTTAGTCTTACATTTTCGTCTTGAACTTATGTCTGTATTTGTTTGAAAGTTTTCCATCTTTTTTATATTATTAATTATTATTCTTTATTTGTAGATTTTCTTTGTGGAAAAAATATCCCGTGTGGGAACAGTTTGGCATCTGATCATGCTTGGACTATGGAGAGTGCTATAGCATTCCATCGTGCCTCACAGGTACCTTTTCTAGATATACACGATCACTTATCAAGTTCTTTGCTTTGCCTAGTGTGTTTTTAGATAACCCGTTGTAAAATTGACTTAAAGTAGGTTAAAAGTCAAAAACTTGAAAATGGAAAAACATCTTAGTTTGAATAACATTGGATTAGTAGTTGTTGTTGGTTGAGTAGTAGTACAGATTGAGGAAACTGGTAAGAAAACGAGCATCTCTAATAACTTTTATAAATTAGCATCGCAAGTGAACCTATAACTCTTTCCGCACAATATGTTTTCCACTCTTGTTTTGGTGTTAAGATCTCTTTCAAATTTATGCTTATTATTGTAAAAACGCAGATAACACCACCTAATCAGTTTCGAAGCAGAATTAGGAGTTCGACATGTGAATTCAGCTTACCTGATGGTCGAGAACCTCCTTGTCTTACTTCTTTATTGCCAAATTCTAGGGCACGTTATTATTTTAATAACGTCTACAATGTCAATACTATCGACGACACATTGAAGACCAAAAGTAACGGGTCTAAATTCTACGGAGATTGGTCATTCGATAATTCCGCTGGTGAGTTTGCTTAATACTACCCTTGCAACTAATTCGATTTAACCGAAAACAGTTATTTTAAGTACTCTCGTGAGGACTCTTCGAACCTTTAGCAATGGTTTGTTTGCTTTTGAATAATTCATTATTCTATGTATGTGATTTTTGGGTAAGTAACAATAGTATAAAAATCCCAAAAGGGCCATACCACAGATCTACAAGAGAAATATCATGAGCAGATAATCGAAGTTTTTTTTTTTTTTTTTTCATTTCCTGCAGGCACAGTGCAACTTTCTAGTGAGATAATCCCTTCTCCTGAGCAGCTCTCATCGATCACATACTGTTCCGATGGGGATGCATATTCGGACTCTGGATTTATTGACAATGGATCCATTTTTCATGATAGCAGAATGAGGCCTGCGTCTGAGGCAACACCAACTCAAAATTGTAGTCAGCAAATGCATTTTGTGGAAGGTAAATAAATTTGAATATACTTTTTGAGTAGACAATCAATGCATTTTATTTCCAAGTGTTTTGATATTAGCCAAGTATGTTCTGTTTCATGTGTTACGCAGTGAGTGATGCTCATAAGAATATCTAAGCATTCAGACTTCCTTTGTGTTAGACCTGTTCATGTTGTTCTGCTATCAGAATAGAGCATATTTGAAGTACATGCTAGAAACCATATCGGTGATCGTCATCTGAAACGTGCTTATAATATGATTATCTGCGTACATGTACTGCACTAGTGATATGCTTTTTTAGTCCCACTTTCTTTGACACGTCTAACCCATCTTCTGGTTGTGTTTTGACTAACTTTCTACATTTATTTTGTTTTCCTTCTTACAAAATTGGTTTTCCAATGATTATTTCCCAGGTAACTTGAGTTCGATAAAGCATAAAAGTTTCTCAGACTTTTTTTCATCTTTTGATGGTGTTAACTTGGAGGTTCCTTCTACAAGTTTGTATACATTGCAAAAAGATTCACGACAAGTACCCAGAGCCCCTGTTGCATGTATAGATACTGCAAGGATGTCCCTTAATGAAAATTCAAGATTTGATTTAAAAATGTCAGGATCAGAAGACCCCTATTTCGGCCTCGATGGGTATCATTGCCTGGAAAAGTCTTTTTCTTCAGATGCCTATTCTATCCTTTTTCCAACTGATGCTTCCAAAAATGTGTATATGGACAAAAAAACGTTACTAGAAGATCTTAATACCTATACAAATTACAAGAGGGTTCATATCGATGGAAGTGAAGTTTCTTTTGTTCAATACATGCATTCAACTGTATGTAATGACCGGACTTGTAATTGTGATCGTTTTCTGCTAGTATCCCATTTCGAAAGTTGTCGTCTTCGCGAGTGTAATGTATGTGAACCTGTGAGAATGCTTTTTCTTAGTGGTAAATCTCCAACGAAAAGAAAAATCGAAGAAAATAATAGTCAAATTCTTGTTTCGTTTGAAAATGACAGTCCACTTCCAAGAAAGCGTTTCAAGACCAATAGTCCTGTTCCCTTTAACATGAGCGTTTCTTATGCATTTTCGCCTTTATTGAATAAAAATAGTGTGCCAGAACAAAGACAATGGTCTAAATCTCCCTTATTTGACAATCTTGGCTCATCTAACTATGGGATAGGGGTATTATCAACCTCTCAAATTTCGTCGCACAAAGAGTCAACTGGGAATGAAGTGGCATATCCTAAAGATCTTAGTGCATATCCTAAAAATGAGGATTTGTTATCTAAGGACTATGGTGGGGATGGAAATAAGGTAATAGAGTGTGTTAAATTTTCCGATTCTTGCTGTGCTTCTCTCTCCTCTGGGGAGGTTTTGATTGATAAAAAGGCTGAGGATAAAATTTGTGGTGCGGATATAAAATGTAATTTGGCATTAGTGGAAGCTGATACAGGAATAAAGAAATCAAAGCCTGAATTAATGGGAGTTTCTTTGATTGATTATTTTACTGTAGATCAAGTGAGGGAACACTTGTCTAGTCTCTGCCCCTCTGTTAGCCAGGTTTGTAAAAAAATTTTCCTACTATTTTTGTTTAGCTTATTGAGTCTGATTTAGTTGTAGAGATTTGTTGGATTTGCCAGAGAGGTTCTAGTTTGGTATAATATTTGTTAGATTTGCCAAATACTATTTAGCATTTACAATCACTTCTCAGTAATGGGTTCCTTTGATTTGCAGTTAACTTCATGTATTATTTATCTCTGCAATCAACACCCATATTCAACTTTGGAATAGAAATCGTTTTGGAGAATTGTCTTTTTGATGCAATTACCTATTGGTAGCTTTGTACATAAGATATTCCTGAACCACGTAAAACAAATAGAGCAATTTTTGTTAAAAAAAACGGTCAGATATACTTTTTACATAAAAAATATTGATTTCAAACCATTTATAGTACTAACGTAACTAATTACCTAGAATAAAGAAGAATTATCCAACGAAATTGAGTAAATTAATTCCGTATTTCGAAGTTGGACTTGGATCTGGGTGTTGATTGCGAACTGAAGGTACATGGGAGTTATTCGCAATATACCATTTTCATTATTGCAAATCTGCATTCTGCCTTTCATTTTTATAAACCCTTGAAATAAAGTTTTGGACGTGTGATTCATTATTTAGTTTATAGCGTTACAAATTAAAGTAACAAAATTTTGGTGCAGGAAACAGAAGGAAAACTAGTGGATTCTGTCACGGAAAACACATGCCAGTTGTGCTTTATGGAAAAGCTTTCCTTTGCTTCGACACCAGTTTATTGTTCTTGTTGTGGTTCTTTAATAAAACACCGATTATTATATTATAGTTCAACTGATGAAATGGGTACAAGACTTTGTTTTTGTACTCGGTGTTTTAAGGCTTCTCGCGGTGGTGACATATCATTTCATGGACTCTTTGTTTCCAAGCAAAAGCTTCAAAAACAAATTAACAGCCATATAGATGATGAATCAGTAAGCTCTCTCTCTCTCTCTCTTGTCTCCTTGAAGTGTTAACTTAAATATATGGTCTGTTTTACCATCCCTAATTGTATGCACAAATATTGGAATTTTGTAAAATCTGGACATAAGTGTCTCGTGTATGAAGTTAGGGGGATTTGTTTTCCCAAATTATTAGTAGTAGACTTTAATCTCAGGGCTTCTGGAAAATTTAAGTAAACACCCCAGCACTAAAGCTTATGATTTTTGAAATTTCAATGGATCTAATATATTTAGGTTTACTTGTTTTTTAATGTTTGAAAAAGCTTGAAAGTTGAAACTAAAGCTGAATGCTTATTTAATTTTGCCTATCCAGTGGGTTCAGTGTGATAAATGCAAAGGCTGGCAGCACCAAATATGTGCCCTCTACAATGATAGAAGAGATTTGGGAGGAAAAGCTGAATATATCTGTCCAAAGTGCTACTTATTGGGAATTAAGTTTAAATACCACACACCATTACCCAAAACCGGTGCTTTCATAGCAAAAGATTTGCCAACTACCATGTTAAGTGATCATATCGAGCGAAGGCTCTTCAGAAGACTTAAAGAAGAGAGAGAAGAGAGGGCAAAAGCTTTACAAATGAAGTACGAAGAGGTATGTTGCAAATATCTTTACAAAAATTAGTAATTGTGAGGTCGTATTTTACAGAGTTGGTCTATATAGTACTTTTTTGTATTGGGCTACCGAACTTGCTTGTCATCTTTATTAGCAAGTCAATTGATAGATTTTTGTAGCATTTCCATCTCTCAATGTGTTTTTGTCTATGGGATCTTCCACATATGTTATAAGTAGGCAACTCTTAGCTCCTAAAGCAATTGAGTGCACTCATATCTATCCCTTTAGATACCCTTTTCTAGAAAAATCGCATGGAAAGTTAGGCGTAACGTTTTTAAAATTTTACTAGTGGAAATTAAGAAAACCACTTTTTTTCTTAGTTGCAATAGTTGTTTGATCTGTTTTTTCCTGTCATTGTAGGTACCTGGAGCTTCTGATCTTGTTGTCAGAGTTGTTTTGTCTGTCAGTAAATTACTGAACGTAAAGCAACAATTCTTAGATATAATTCCTGCTGAGAAATACCCAACGGAATTTCCTTTCAAATCAAAGGTATGAAGGTTTTTATGTACAATGACGATGTATTATCTTGTTAAAGTAGTTTCAGGAACTCTTTTGGACCCAAAGTCTATGCTCACAATTTCTGAAATAACAAAAGTTACTCTCTGTTTAGGTTTGGTCACCTGTCGGCTGTCTTTTAAGTGAATCCTTTTTACTTGGATGAAAATAGGATGCCTGTAGTATATATAAAAGTGAAGCCAGTATCTATTGTATTAATTGGAAATGTCAACTGTTTATTAATAAACACCATTTTTTTAATATAATTGATGGTATACGATATGTTGGGAAATCTTTTAGGCTTATGTTATTGTTATCTACTACCCATAGCGCTCTTCTGGACAATTTTAAGTGTCATTATTGTATGCTTCCAGGAATTCTTACAAATTTTATTTCAAACAGGTGATTCTTTTGTTTCAAAAGATTGAAGGTGTAGATGTA
Organism: Primula veris; assembly: GCA_963682055.1. Taxonomy (NCBI): domain Eukaryota; kingdom Viridiplantae; phylum Streptophyta; class Magnoliopsida; order Ericales; family Primulaceae; genus Primula; species Primula veris. The sequence goes on from OY821751.1 coordinate 1,367,353, forward strand.
TGCCTATTTGGATTTTATGTCCAGGAATTTGGTTCAGAATGTGACCCACCAAATAATCGCTGTGTATATATCTCATATCTCGATTCAGTAAAGTATTTTAGACCTGAAATTAAAACTGCATCTGGTGAAGCTCTTCGTACCATGGTCTACCACGAAATATTGGTAATTATCTTTCAATTTATTTATTTGAATAGTTTGAGAGCCTTAAGTATCTATCGGTTTCTTTTATTCATTTTATCACCTATAACCTTATCCTTATAGGAAGTAAAAGGGTAGAAAGATAAGGTAGATGGATTCTTGGCATATAAGTAATTACAATATTGTACAAAAGTATCATCAGTTTTCGATTTTGTTCATTAACCTACAAAATCAATAGTTAGAACTCGAACTTTTCTTCTTCTTCTTTTGTGCACTACACAGAAAGAGCTCCACAGTGTTGTGACTAAAACAGGAAAGTTTATTTTCTAGAATATTGTACAAAAGCGTAAAAAAATCGAGCGGTATTATTGTGTAATACATCTGGCTTTCTTTATTAAGGTTTAGGACCCCATCCTATGTCTTTTTCTTCCCATCTTGGTGTACTAAGTGTACTGCAAAAGTGAAATCAGAGGATATGTTAGTGTATGTAACTGTTATTATTCCCTTAAATTACGTATGTAACGGGACTGTGTTTTTGTTCTGATCACAGGTAGGATACCTTGATTATTGCAAAAAACTTGGTTTTGCAACATGCTATATATGGGCTTGTCCACCAACGAAAGGAGAAGATTATATATTGTATTGCCATCCAGATATTCAGAAAACTCCCAAGTCGGATAAGCTGCGACATTGGTAACTCTTCTCTCTGTCAAGTATATATCGTATTGTATTGTGAGCTTGGTGTGCATGCCTACTCCTAAATCTATGCTTATTTGCATATATTTTTTCCAATCTTGTCATAATTTACATTTATGAGCTTTTATTCTTAACACTATTTGTTGTGGATTTGTAACCTTACTTCTAAATTGTTAGTTAGAGGAGTTTAACTTAGTTGTGAACATGCAATGGGTAATTAATAATGTAACTGTGCAGGTATAAGTCGATGCTAAGAAAAGCTGGTGAAGAGAAGATAGCGGTGGATTGCACTAATTTACATGACCATTTTTTTGTTCCTAATGGAGAATGTTTCAGTAAAATAACTGTTGCGCGTTTACCTTATTTTGATGGTGATTATTGGTCGGTTGCTGCTATGGATATGATCAAAAGAATTGAGCATGAAAATGGATTAAATTCACAAATTGAGGCTAAAAAGATTTTAACAAAAAGAACCTTGAAATCTATGGGACATTCCAATATTCCTGGTGACGTGGTTAAGGATATCCTTGTCATGCAAAAGGTGAGTTTGTAAATAATATTTCGGGTTAATTACAGTTTTATACACGAACGTACCTCTTGATTTCGGTTTTCTACACAAGTACAAAATAAGTAATTAGTATACTACCTTTCCATTTTGTATGATTTTGAAGAAAAAAAAATTATAGGGAACTTAATATTTCCTGAAACAAATTTATTTATACACAATTCTATCTATCTTTATTTATTATATTTTGTATACGCTTCTTTCACGTTTTTCCTTTTTTTCTCCCCAATCTATGTTTTTTCTCTCTTTTTTAGTTCCAGATTTATGGTTTTATTCCTCCGAAATGTACTAAAATCAACAGGGTATGTAAAGTTAGTGAATCGATTGGTAACTAAAATAGGCTGGTGTACAAATTAAAAACTGAAGATAGGGTAGTGTACAAAAATCTAATTTCCTTTTTTTCTTTCTTTCCCACAATGATTTTCTACATGTACCTGTTTTGTTTTTCCTTTTCATTTATTACACTTCACTGAAATATCACTAATAAATATTCTCAAAATATTCGTGTCTGTTTCCTTGTGTAGTTGGGACAAACAATCTCACCGCTGAAGGAAGATTTCATTATGGTCCGATTACAATATACTTGCACTAGCTGCCATGAAGTAATAATATCTGGATTTCGTTGGTATTGTGGACAATGTAAAAGTGTTCATTTCTGTTCAAGGTAAATTATATTTCCTTAAACACTGCCTGGCTCTTCTATGTTTCACCCTTCTATATCACCATACTGATAATATATGTATATACTGGTGTTTATGGAGATTTAATTTATCTATTGGAGTTCAGTATTTTAGGGCTTTCGTTAGTAATTTAGTTTTATTGTAGATGCCACGAGAAGCATGGAAATACACACACTTCTGGTAGCGGAGAAAGACACTCTCTCTCTCAGGTTATTCCCATTCTCTATACCTACTGTCATTTTCTGGGTTACTTACAGTTCCGTACACCAACATATCATTATACTTTGATTGTGTAAACCAAGCTACAGTAGTTAGAAATTAGTATCCTAGCTTAACAATACTTTCAAAGCTAAAATATGAAAAAGTTGTGATATAGGAGTAATAGTATGCGAAAAAGAAAAAAAAAATGATGGAATGGTGTAGGTTTTTTTATCTTTTTTTTTGGATTTTTAGTACCCCAAACGTACGATTTTCCATTTGGGACACCAAGTGTACGAAATTGCCACAAATGCACTGATCTATTTGTAGGTTGATCGACAGAATTGAAATAAGATGTTATATTAGAATAAAACCACAATTATCTCTATTTTTTTAATGTTTCTTTATCACAATATTGAATGAAGAGAACTTACTCTCAGGCAATAGGAGATGCCGTACCTGAAGATACAGATGATAGAGACGTGACCCTAGACAATGGTTACTTAGAGTACAGACATTCCTTTTTGGGTTTTTGTCAAGGGAATCATTTTCAATTCGACGAGCTTCGTCGTGCTAAACACTCATCGATGATGATTCTCTATCATCTACACAATTCGACTGTGAAAAGCGTCGAAGTTATTTGCACTTTATGCGACCAAAAAATGCCGGTGAAACAGGGGTGGCATTGTCAGACTTGTCATGAGTTTAATGTTTGCGAAGGATGTTACAGAAAAGAAGGCAGTGATTGTCATGAACATGAATTGATTCCGCATTCTTCTTCTGTAAACCGTTGTTTGAATAGTGGACAAGCGCCACCTCATGAGCTTTTACGGGTATGATAAGTTCCTAGCAATGTGCACTAAGTCACTAACCTTACGTTTGTTGATGATTTAATGTACTCACTCTACCAAGTACAAAAAACCTTAAGTTGGAAACTGAATAATTATCGAAAGAAAGTTTTATGCACTATTCTTTTGTGTTATTTTACATTTATATTTTATACTCTAGTCTAACAATTTTATCCTGTTTTAGTCCCTAATCTATGGTTTTGTTTGTAAAGTGCACTTTTTTTTAAAGAAAAATATTAATTGCTATTTTTCGTAAGTCGGTTAACAAAGTTGAAATATGGTGATACTGTACCTTAATGTATTAGAATGTAAGTAGCCCACTATAAAACTCCGTTACGGAAAGGTGGCTTGGATTAGCATATTACTGTCTCTCAGTAATGGGTTTTGTTCCTTACTGTAATTTTCTAGCTTATTAAATGATCCTGTTTGAAGTCTTAGTCTATCTGTTTATTTATTTATTTTCACATTTTCCAGAAAATGATACGTTTTTTTCTCAACAACTTACAAACCTAATGACTGGGGAAACATTTTTTATTGGAAATAGTAACTTGAATTAGGTGCCGACCACCTAAATATTACTACTGTTTTTTTATCTTCACTTGCCTTAACTGGAAACTTTAATATCCTGAAATTCCTTTTAGAAAGGTTTTGTAGGGTCTGTTTGTATAGAGGATGGCTGCAGCTTTTAAGCAAATAAGCTGGACTTTTTTTTGGTCGAGAAAGTAGCTGGGTTCATCTATCTTAAATTTTATAGTAATCTCCAGACCAGGGCCGGTTATGGTGTAAGCCAAATAAGCCGGTCTGCTTAGGCGCCGGTCCCTGAATAGGTGCAAAAATGAGAGAAATAAATATTTTTTTCTTTCAGAACTAAGTTGTTTTTTTACTATACAGTCTAAGAAGAAGTCATGTCATTTGATGGTATATTTTTGTAATGTAAAAGACAATATTTTGTTTTATTGTGACATGGTTCGAAATTTGTAAATTTTCTGTGATTTTTTTTAATGCAGTTTATCAATTTTTCGGACAAAGTTAAAAAGGCGCCCAAAAAATAGTACGGCTTAGGTGTAGAAAGGCTCTGGACCGGCCCTGTCCAGGACACGATGAAAACCTTAGGATTTTAGCTGGTCAACCAAATAATAAATATAGCCTTGCGTCTAAATAAATAAATAAAAAAAGTGAGCGTAAAAGCCACAACAAAACAAAGCCTGAATTAGTGAATGTTCTGCCTCATATTGAGCACAACTTAGTCGTTATACAGCATTAATCTTTTTTTAGATGTTTTAACCTTTCTACCATTTCAATGTTCTATATTTGAGTTAATTTTTCTCTTAAATTCTTGATAAGCATGTGACCATTATGAAGTTCTAAATATTTTTCTTTTGACGCAGTTGAGAGGAGTTATGGAAGGTCTTTTAATGCATGCGTATCAATGCGTTGAGACCAAAAACAGCACATGCCCTTATCCAAATTGTTCCCCGGTTAGAAAGCTTTGGCGACACACTCAACATTGCAATATTCGGGTCGGTGGGGGTTGCCAATCTTGTCACAGAACTTGGATAATTCTTAGGTTGCATTCTGAAAATTGTAAAGATTCTGGTTGCCGGGTTCCTCGCTGCATGTGGGTTTTACTCTCCTTTTTTCCTTCTTCTTTTTATGTTTTATTAAGACAGGTTAACAACAGTCTCGTGCTAATGTCTAATCAAATTTTAGTTTCATAGAGCAACCTGTGAAAATTAGCAATTAGTACACTTGTTACATTATTTGGCAATTTAGTTACTAGTGTACCAAATAAGGAAGTAAAAGATTGCTTGGGGTTTTAATCTAGTTTAAGCTTTAAGCTCGTCGTTTTTTATGTTTGCTTAAACGATGGTTAGGCTTTGGTTAACCAGATTAGAAATCGACGAACATTGCTTTTTTCCATATATTCAAAGAAAATCAGCCTATTTGCTTGAAAACTGGAACAAAGTCCCTAACAAAGCCTTTTATTAGGTTCGAAGGCCAAATGTCTTACACGCCATACCATTAGGGTTTTAACTAATTTGATGTTTTTTTTTCTATTCCAGTCTCCAACCTTTGGATTTCACTATGTAGTGTACAAGTACGGAAAGAAATGTTAGTTTGGGTTATTAATTGCTAATAATTGTAATCTGGTAGAAAATTGCGATAAGATGTTACTTTAGTGTAAAATCTGTAATTACCTAGCGTGATCGAAACAGCTAGTATTAACTAGTTTTTTAAATCTGAAATCATAACAGAGTGTACCCATTGTTCGATTTTTGTGTAGATCGATGTCGAAATTGTGACATTTAATAGTAGTACACGAATGTTAAAACTGTTATTGTTAGGTTGATGTACAAAATTGATATTTACCCTTTCTTTTTAAGGTTAACGTGTAATCAGATTTCAGTTTTATAGACCAACCTGTGAAAAATAGCAATTAGTACACTTGTTACATAAATCGGCAATTTAGTTACTAGTGTACTGAAGAAGGAAGTAAAAGATTGGTTGGGATTTTAATCTGGTTTAAGATTAAAGCACATCCTTTTTTATGTTTGCTTAAACGATGGTTAGACTTTAGTTAACTAGCTTAAAAATTGATGAACATTGTTTTTGCCATATATTCAATAATATCCAGCCTATTTGCGTAAAGGCCACAACCTGAAGTCCTAAACAAAGCCATTAATTAAGTTCGAAGGCCAAATGTCTTACACGGGCCACACCGTTAGGGTTTTAACTAATTTGATGTTTCATTTCTCTGTTTGTCTCCAATCTTTGGATTTCCCTATGCAGTGTATAAGTGTGGAAAGAAATGTTAGTTTGGGTTACTAATTTCTAATTTGGTGTACAGGATCGAGATATGATGTTACTTTAGTGTAGAACAGTAACTACCTAGCGTGATCAAACAATTAGTATATATAAATAGTGTTTTAAAGTTGAAATTTTAACATAGTGTACTCATTGTTCGGTTTTTGTGTAGACCGATGTCGAAATTGTTACATTTAATAGTACGGATTTTTAAAACTATTAGGTTGATGTACAGAATTGATATTTTTTTCCTTTTCTTTTTAAGTTTGTAGTTGAACATTAAGGTTCTAGCGTAGCTAATTGTTCTTTCTGATGTGCAGGGATTTAAAAAAGCACGCGGCAATGCTAAAATCGCAATCAGATACTCGTCGAAGTGCTGCAGTATTAGGTTCAGTAAGAAGCGTCTAACAAAATGTTAGAGATAGAATTGAAGTATCGAACACAGGTTATGAAAGAAGTACATAAGAGTTGGATTAGTGACATTACCTAAGTAATCGTCAGCCGATTTTGTAATGATAGATATAGATTGGGCAAGCAGTTAGGCTTTTACCCTTATATTGTTATCTATGGGAGATGATATAGCAATTTAGTCCATCACCTTTTTATTCATGGAAAGAGTTGAAGTAGCAGGTGGAAAGAAGAAATTATCATTTCATTTCTGTCGAGCTACGATACAGGAGTATGTAATTAATATAAGTACATTTTATGTAAATATTTCTTTCACAAAGGTATTGTTTAGTTTTGTTATTTACTCAACGTGACAACTTCGAGTACAGTTTACAAATGGTGAAATATTTTTGATAATTAGTGTACATTTTAAAATTTTCTCCTGGTTTCTTTCTTATTTATTTTGTCAGCGTATATGTTTTTGAGCTGGTTTACATGCGAGTATTATTGCTTTGAAATTGAGTAGTCGACATTGCCTTCGTTTTAAATTAGCTGCTGCTGTTTGTTACTGAATTTCTTTCATACAATTGGACCTTTCAGCTTATGAGCTTATCAAAGTATTTCCAGGTAAATAGTTGCTAATAATGTTCCTTTAGTAGTATATGGAATCCTATTTGTTTGTGAAATTGATAAATCTACAGAACATGTACTATAGATACAGGTTGTTTGATCACAAACTATAATCATCTATCGAGGCCTTGTGCTTTTTAGCAGTGTTTTAAAAGGTGAAATGCTAAAGCGTTGTTGCAAGAACTACGCTAAAAGCAAAGTCTAAGATTTAGCGGCGTAACAAGCGAAAACACAAGCTTTTTAAGCTTTTTTTGAAGCATTGAATCGAGTTGTTTTACTAAGAAGCGTGTTTTTTAAAACAGTGCTTTTCCAATGGCAATATAGCTAATGGTCGATAAGACGAGATCCGTAGTAAAAGCCGGTTATATTATAGTATGCATTTTATTGGGTTGAACATGTATGAAATGATTATAGTAAATTAATTTGCACGCATTGTTGACTAGGCAAATGCAATTATGAAAGTGAAAATTTGTGGGTATTATTATACAACATCTTTTACTAATATTATTCCATCTTTCCCAATTCCTATAAGGGTCGTTTGTTTGCAATATTAATAGTAATGAGACAAACAATATATTCAGACTATGACGGAATAATAAATGAAGGCCGGATTAACAGTATAGACATGAAAAATCGATGAAGTGTTTGTTTGCTTTTTATTGGGGTTGGACTATTTTACAAATTTATATTTATATTCATAATAAATAAACTTGCAAAATACACACACATATAAATATATATATATATAATTTTAATATTATTGTGTGACATATTAGCTCGTTATAGGTATATATAGATATATGTATAGATATAGAGAGAGGTATGAGAGACAACAGACGAAGTGTTTATTCATTAATATGAGTGTACAGAGAGATACATCAAGAGACTTCTGACCCTCTTTATATAATTGAGGGTAGGGATATGCTAGGAAAGCTCAAGATATGCCCAATAGAGTAAAGTCCAAGATGGCCAATAATATCCTACAACACTCCCCATTTGGTCGTCTTGATTTTTTCTTCATGTTGTCGATGTGAGTCGAGTTCATTCGCAGTGTTAAACACATAAAAAAACCTTAGGACCGAAAAACCCAGTGTGGGACAAAACCGGTACCTAGGAGAAACTGTGTAGCCGAACGATATAGGCCGAAATATCATGTAAGTAACTAACCACAAAACAGTGTGTCTCATCAAAACCTTGTCAGAGCAAACTCAATGGGAAAATCTCTGATCGAAGAAAAAAGAATGCAACAATGGTAGTAGTAGGGATCAACCACAAAACAGGTGCCTCATCAAAATACCAGAAGTACGGTACAGTTAATTACTCACGCATAAAATTGTATGTTTAATTATTCTGGAACTTGATCATAAACCGGTAATTAAGTACTTGCATGATATTTGCGAAACAGTTGCTAGTATATTAAATAATTACGACATTGTTTGTATGGGTGCATAAGTTACACTTAAATAGTAGGCTTGGTATAGATTAAAACCTAATGCTATATGTTAACAAAACTTTGTTGAATACTGTAAGTGTACTTGTAAAGCAAAACGTCCACCTTATAACTTTAAGTTTCTGGTAACTGTATTCATCACGTATGTAATAATCTATATGCTACTAGTACAACTGATATTAACTCACTAGGTTGGAAAACTATTGAAACTTATATGTGTCCTAGTTTATGAGAACAATTACACTCTAATTAATACTTGTTGAATCGTTAAAACTAGATCCGTTGGACCAAGACTTTTAGGTTTATGTGAATATGTACAGAACTTATACATATAGTAATAGAATAATAAAATATTGACTAAATCTTGCTAGTGTAAATTGATAATTACTAATAAATTCTAGATTGATGATAATTTTGATTAATTTGATTTCCTTATTAGGAAATATATATTGCAATATATATGTTAATCGTGCTGATAACGTGTTGTGTGACATATTAGCTCGTTATAGATATATATAGATATATGTATAGATATAGAGAGAGTTATGAGAGACAACATACGAAATATTTATTCATTAATATGAGTGTAGAGAGAGATATATCAAGAGACTCCTGACTCTCTTTATATAATAGAGTGTAGAGTTACATATGCTAGAAAAGTCCAAGATATGTCCAATAGAGTAAGGCACAAGATGACCAATAATATCCTATAACAAATATATATATATATATATATATATATATATATATATATATATATATATATCACACCCCCTTTAGTCTAAATGCCCCTATTTTCTAATACCACACCTCCGCTATTACTCCAAATACCATAATTTCTTATCATTTCTAATCTCACGTTTACTAATAGTACCGTCTTCACTTTTCATACAAAACACGATATTTATTGGTCCCACAATCTTTTAATAATACGAGTACCTTACTCTCATATTAATAATACACCAAACAAACCAGGTCATAGTGTAAGCACATGGGGACAGAGAGGATATATGCTTATCTTAACCAAAACGCAAATTCAATTTTCCAAAAAATATAACAAAAAAACAACTCACACACACCTTGGCATTTCAATTGTGGATATAAATCAAATAAATGTCCAAAAGACCCTCAAAATATATACATATTGTTTTTGATAGTAGACCCAGTATTAAAAACCACTACTAGTATTATAAGATGAGTGTGTGTATCTCTTAATTTCATTGATGAAAAATATATGTTTGCTTCATTTGTTTATTAAATTTTGATATTATATATTTTACTATTAAACTATGGAGTATGATGTATCAAGATGGTGGAATAAATAAATATTTACTATATGGTGCAATAAATTTGGCTATTGATATTTACTTAAAGTGAGTTATTATAGATATATTATTGATGGTATGAGTTGAAATTTACAGGGGAGAGCTATATTGACACATAAAAACACACACTATGATTACATTTTAATCATAACCATTCATTTAGGGTTTTTTCAATGGCCAAGATATAACTAAAACAAAGAAACAATCACAACTCTTAAAAACATATGTAATGAATGATTATGATTAAAATGTAACCATAGTGTGTTTTTTTATGTGTCAATATATACTTCACCATATTTGTAATATTAAAAGATACTACATGAGTGTATTACTTATTTTTCACCTACACTACATGAGAACTTTATTACTCAATGCTAGCAAGTAATGAACCAATTATCAAAAATAAAATAAAAAAATTAATGAACCCATTATCTCATATAACATTCATTATTTATTCTACAACCATATTACAATTCCAAAAAGTCGTTCAAAGTTAATTTTTAACCAACATGTCATTATATATTTATTAGTCGATATCATAAATAATCTTACAATAAATAAAAACTTTCTTTAGGAGTTATTTATTCACCACCATTACATCATATTGGTTTACTCCTCCCTTATTATTTAATTTATACATTACGAAATTATGTGTAATTTTAATCAATTTATAATTTGTATCAAAATTATTGAAATAATTTTTTTTAAATCTAATTATAAAATTTAACATTTAAACTATATAATCATTTTTTAAATTTTTTTTATTAATATATCGTAAACCACTGGTCAGTTGCCACCTAACTAAGGGATTGTTTGGTCACATCAATTATTACTTTCCTTCACCCACGTTCCCATCCAAAAGGCGGCCCATCATAATACCCAAAATACCCTTTAGTCAATGCCCATGCTTGCTATATCTTCAAATGAAAGGAACATATAAAAGTTTAGGTGCGGAGCCAAAAGATTAATATTCAGAGATTGCATAAATCAAAATGTTATTTTACAAGGTTACGAGACTTATTGTTTTTAAATTATTTCAAATTTTATTATAGAAAATATGATATTTTCGTGTTTATTGTTGGGGTGCAGGTGCATCTCTTTGTAATATATAAGATTCGTCACCGGTTTCGATTGTTTGAGAAGTTTAATAGTATTCGACTGATTTTCACAACAAGGTTTGAAAATATTTTATTCCATGGTAATGGTTAATGAAATCTAAAGGCGTCCATGTTTGATTTAACGCACGGACCACGAATTGAACAAACTCGTTTGGCTATATCTGTTTTATGTTTGCTTCTCATGAAAAATTGATTACATAAATAAATAAAATATAATAAGATCAACAAAAGATCCATCAACACCTATCAAGCATGACTAGAAAGAATACACCGAAGTATAGGCAGGGCATGACGATATTAGGCATCCACGACTAGAACAGACGGAAAAAAAATCCATAAAATTTCCATTAATTTTACACATTAACACTTTATCCCCAAGTTTAAAAAAATAAGACACATTCATAGTATTCGCATAATATACAAAATTATATGCATTTAAGTTTTAATAGTTGTATCATCGTATTAAATGTCCTCTATTATTAAAATCTATCATATCTACATAAAAGATTTGTAAAATAAAACCTCTAAAAAATTAATAGCGTTACAGCCGAGAAAAAAGTATATACTTACATACACATTATATATTTTAAAAAGCAGCTTTTTTGGCTAAAAAAAATCTGAAAATCCCAAAAAGCAAAATGCTGGATTTTCATTGAGGCATGCTTGACATCAATTTTTTTTGTTAGCTTTTTTACCTTTTTGATTTTAAAAAGTCACATGTGTTTGGTATCACTGTTTTTGTAGCTTTTAAAAATCTAGATTTTGGTGAAATATAACTATAAAAGCTAAAAGCAAAAAAGCCACACATTTTGAAGATTTTTGTACCTTTCTCGCCACCATTTTAAAATTTTAAATAAATATTGATCTTATCTCAACTAAAATTTTATTCGTATACTTGACGTGTTACTTGCTCATTTAAATATGATATTATGAAAATTATTAAAAAAAAATGTCTTTTTAAGTTATTTTGATTGAAAAAGCAAAAAAAGTTATTAGCTAATACCAAAAATCAATATGTTGAAAGTTATTTTTTTTAACTTTTTGCCAAACACTCATGTATATTTTGGAAAACAAACTTTTTTTCTACTGCTTTCTAAAAGTAGCTTTTTGACTGAAAAACCCGATAACAAACTGACCCTAAATTTTCGAAACTAATTTTTCAAAAACCTTTTTTTTTCTTCAAAGAAACTTTGAAAATTTTACAGCATACAACATATACCAAAATAAAATAAAATAAAATAAAATTACAACATACACAAAAAGTAAAAAAAAAAAAAAAAAAAAAAAGGGCAAAAAAGTAAAAAGACAAAAAGGAATATCATTGTAAAAAAGGAAAGAACGTGATTGATCCTCGCTCACATAAAATATTTTAATATTCATATACAAAAAAAGTGTATTCTATAAAATTATTAAAAATCCTTTATCCAAAAAAAAAAAAAAAAAGAACGTTAGAGAGAGAGAGAAAAAAAAAGCATAAATATTTCAATTCAATTTTGTAGATTCAGTTCACGTCCGGTAAGGTTTTTTTTTTTCCCCTAATTTATTTTATTTTGTGCCCTAATTTTTTAAATTGTTACTTCAAATTAGCAGTTTAATAGATTAATTTTTTAATTCGTTTTGTACCCTTATTCGTAAATACGTTGTTTTGGTGTTTTTGAGCCTTAATTTTGGTTATCAAGATTATTTTTTTAAAATTTTTGTGTGCCCTAATTTTTTAAATTGTTACTTCAAATTATCAGTTTAATAGATTAATTTTTTAATTCGTTTTGTACCCTTATTCGTAAATACGTTGTTTTGGTGTTTTTGAGCCTTAATTTTGGTTATCAAGATTATTTTTTTAAAATTTTTGTGTGCCCTAATTTTTTAAATTGTTACTTCAAATTAGCAGTTTAATAGATTAATTTTCTAATTCGTTTTGTACCCTTATTCGTAAATACGTTGTTTTGGTGTTTTTGAGCCTTAGTTTTGGTTATCAAGATTAGTTTTTTAAATTTTTTTGTGCCCTAATTTTGAAGTTGTTACTTAAAATTGGCAGTTTGATAGATTAATTTTTAATTCGTTTTGTACCCTTTTCTTAAAATTTCCCTAATTGATGTTTTTGTGTGTTAATTTTGATTTTCTCCTTAATTTTAGTTATAAATATTAGTTTTTTAAACCTTTTTTTTTTGTGTCCTAATTTTAGAAACTGCTACTTGAAATTTGGTAGTTCAATAGATTTGTTTTGTAATTTGTTTTATACCCTTTTTCTTAAACACTCTACTTTGATGTTTTTGTGTCTTAATTTTGGGTTTCACCTTAATTTTAGTTATCAAGACTTGTTTTTTAATCTTTTTTTGTGCCCTATTTTTCGAAATTGCTACTTGAAATTGTTAAATTTGGGTAACCTTAATGTTAGTTTTCACCTTATTTTTGGTTATCAAGATTAATTCTTTTTATGTGCTCTAATTTTGAACTTGCTAATTTTATAATTTGGGATTATTTTGAAATTACTAATACTATCTGGGTTTTCTTTAATTTGGGACTATTCAGAATTTGCTAATTCTGTCTGTGTTTTCTCTAATTTGGGATTATATATAATTGCTAATACTAAATGGCTTTTCTTTAATTTGGGATTATATTTAAATTACTAGTACCATCTTTAATTTGGGATTAGAAGTTGCTAATTGTTTTTTTTTTGTGCTTTAATTTTGGTTTTCACCTTAAGTTGTAGTTTTAATTGTTGTCAAGATTAGTTCTTTATGTGCCCTAATTTTGAAATTACTTATCATTTATGGTTTTTTTTTCTCATTTGGGATTATCTTTAGCTAATTCTGTTTTATTTTTAAAATTGGTTTTGTTCTAATTGTTGATTTAGTTAACCCGATTTGTGTTTTTGTTGTGTTCTAAAACTTCAAATCGCTATTAATTTTATTTTATTTGGGATTGTTTCAAAGTAGCTAATTCTGTCTGGGTTTTACTAATCAGTGAAATGGGTGAAAAAAAGGATGAAAATTATGTTTTGAATGCCCTAATTTTGAAAATTTCCTCGTAGATTTATTTGATATCCGTTAATATATAGCGATTTGTTTCATTACCTAGTTTTTGAATATGCTACGATGATTTTTTTGTGCCCTTATTTTGGTATTCACCCTATTTTGTAGGTTGAGCTGTCGTGACCTAATATCGAAATCACAAAATTCGTCTTAGTTTACCCGGAATTGGAATTTGGGTAAAAAAAGATTGAATATTTGAAATGCTTACACCTCAGAGGAAAGTATGGTCTGGTTGGTCACTTACACCACATAAGAAAAGTGGTGGTGCTGAGTCGACTCAGGACCCTAATTCAAACCAAAGAAGCGGTAAAGCCGTTGCATTTCTCGATTCTACCCCCGAAAATGGTGTCATAGGGTTCCATGATTCGACCCCAGATCGCAGATCGATGGTCGAGGATCTTAAAAATGAGGTTAGTGCTTATCTGTGTATGTATGTACCTTTTCTTGTTGTCGGTTTTTGCAATGTTTGGTCTTTTTTATTGCCTATCATGTTTGTTAGATTTTGCCACCTTGGATGTACTGATCCTATGTTTTGATTGTTAAATTAATTATTATTAGGATCATCGTTGTAGCTTGTACTTCCGGTTCTAGAAAAAGGTAAACTGTTACATTTGACTATTGGTCGATTTCATGACAGAAACCCCTGCTTTAGTTTACGAGGACATTTTGTTTTTTTATATATTCTGTCACAGATTAAACAAGCCTTTAATGACCTTTCTAGATTTTTTTTACACTTGACTATTGGTCGTTTTGCACTCCTGTTATATTTTAATCATCATTCTGAGGTAAATAGTTGATACTTTCCGTAAGAGTACCAATTTCCCAGCAGCTACTGAATTTAAAGCGGGAAGAAAAGCTTGCTATGATAGAAATTGCGGTTATTGTTTGGAGCAGGTGTAGATAACTTCTCCTTGGTATCTCTTTAATTAAGTGTATATATAACTTCAATTCTGTACCTTTTGCTTACCTAAGGTTGCTATAGTTTATCGAGACATTGAATCTTGTATACCATAGTCTCTTAGATTTGAGCTTGATAGATAAGGAAGAGTCTTTCTTAAGGTGAAGCTGTGTTCTTTAGAGCTTAAGGATTTGAGACATTTGCCTTTGTTTTAGTCACTTATAGTTATATCATATAAGATCTGGTTCTTATAGCATAAAGACTAATTTAAGAATATTTCACTTAATTTTGTTCCAACTTTATTTTGTTGACAGCTGGTTGACTATCAGTATAATATGGGTCTTCTCCTCATTGAGAAAAAAGAATGGACATCGAAGTATGAAGAGCTGAGGGAATCTCTTGAAGAGGCAAATGAAGTTCTTAGAAGAGAACAAGCTGCTCATTTAATTGCTATGTCTGAGATAGAGAAACGAGAAGAAAACTTGAGGAAGGCTTTGGGAGTAGAGAAGCAATGTGTCACTGATGTATGATCCTTTGACTATCTTATTACTACTTTCCTTTTAATGTTGTTCTACCGTAAATATAGGGTTCTTGCCTGTCTTTTTTTTTTTGATATTGTTTTTGGTTTTTCATCTTTGTGACAATAATTTTGTTAATTGGAGAGCATTATGTTATAGTAGTATCATTTGGGTTTTTTCTTTTTTATGTTTACAAGTGTTAAATCTCAAAAAAAAAATAGGAGTTGAGGTATTATTCTGTAGGTTTGTTTGGATGCATATTCTTTTGAGGTCTTGGAAAATATCATGTTCATTCTTCCTGTCTTAGTTTTTTCATTCCCAAAACCATTTAAGTTCAAGTTTTAAGCTGATTGACAATTTTGGCTTTAGAAAATTAGCAGTAAAGTTGAGTTTAAGAGCTGCCATGTAACGACCTACGAGTACATTTTAGACCAAGACAGTTATCTTGTAGCTTCTGCAACATTTACTCTTTGTTTGATATTTTTTTGTTATTAAAAAATGTTCATCTTTTATGCTGTTTGTTATCTTATGCATGATTTAGCTAGAAATACTAGGAATTTCACTTCATTTTTATGTAATAAGTGATTTTCCGTGTTCTGATGTCTTTATGGTTTTTACAGCTTGAAAAAGCTTTACGTGAAATGCGTTCACAACATGCAGAAATTAAATTTGTAGCCGACTCAAAGCTGGCAGAGGCTAATGCGTTAGTAACTAGCGTCGAGGAAAAGTCTTTAGAGGTGGAATTGAAATTACATGCTGCTGATGCAAAAATTGCCGAAATAGATAGAAAAACAGCAGAAATGGAAAGAAAATCACAAGAAGTGGAAGCTCTAGAAAGTGCACTACGAAGGGACCGTCTATCCTTTACTACAGAGTATGTTTATGATTTTTGATTAGTTTGATATATTCATTTTGAATTGTGTGAAGTGTAAACAAATATTCAACCACAGTTATGCGATCTAGTACTCTAAACGTATCATCACATTTCAATTTTGTACAACCAACCTAGTAAAAGTTAGCAACTAGTGCCCTGGAGTTTAAGATATTTTTTTGTCTACTTATACTGTGTAGAAAAAAAAACCGTAGTTTTGGGACTAACAGAGGAGAAAATCAATATAAGATTTATAAAAAATAAAATAACTTAGTGTACATGATATTTTGTTTTCGTAATTAATTAGCATCATAGCCTCTGATTTTTTCTATTAGGTTCACTAAGTATACTACATTGCTTAAAAATGTAACTTTTCTGTAGCAATTGTCAAATTTTGTAGGTCGGTGGACAGAAGTGAGGTAACTTAATGCGTAGATTATCCCTAGTGACAAAACTGTGATTAATCCTGTAGATACCATATGATGGTATTTTACCTATGATTGTCCAGAGAAAATGATTCGAAATTTTTATTTTAATCTACGTGTGTCGCATTTATCAATCAAGGTGCTTAATTGGTTAACTTTTATTTCTATTAGGCGAGAAGCGCATGCAAGTAATTTATCCAAACAGCGAGAAGACCTGAGAGAGTGGGAAAAAAAATTACAAGGGAGAGAAGAGGGATTGGCTGAGGTTCGTAGGTTGTTAAACCAGAGAGAAGAGAGGGCCAATGAGAATGATACCTTGTTTAAAAAGAAACAAGAAGACCTAATCGAAGTGCAAAGAAATGTCGACTCGGCTAGCAATGCTTTGAAAAAGAAAGAGGAAGATATAAGCAGCAGGATGGCTGAACTGGCAGTGGAAGAAAAGGCAAGTCTATATATATATGTTTTCTCTCTACCCTTGTTTAAAATAATGTTGCCGATATGGTAGACATTTACTTCTTTGTACTCATCGGTTCTTATTAAACAGGAAGCTGATATGAAGAAAAACAGCTTGTTGGTGAAGGAAAAGGAACTATTAGCATTGGAAGAAAAGCTTACTGAGAGGGAAAGAGTAAGTTTTTTGTTTTACGCTTGATTCCAACTTTCTTATGCTTTTGCAAGTCTGTCATGTATTACGGATTAACTGCAGTTGTATAGAATAAAATACCATCACATTTCAGTATTTCACATTATCTTAAAAATATATTAGTGTTGCATTTCAGAACAATTTGGTTCATTTTCTGTACCAAATATAAAGAAAGTAAAGTATTAAACAAAATACTTTATACACTAATTAGATATGTTTTTCATACTACTTGACCATTCTATTTCAGTATCCAACCTATACGTTCTAGTGTAGAAGTTCGAAGACATTGTTTTCTTGGGGGTATTAACTTCTAATAATTGAATTTTGATGATATGTTAATCTACAGAACTGTAATGAACCTTATTTTTAGTTCTGATTTTGATAACTGACCTTTACATACATATGTGATTTTTTTCAGGTTGAGATCCAAAAACTCCTCGATGAACACAATGCCACTCTGAATGCAAAGAAACAAGAATTTGAGTTGGAATTGGAACAAAAAAGAATAACTTTCGACGAAGATTTAAAAAACAAAGCTGTTGGGGTGGATAGAAAAGAAGCTGAAATTCTCCATATGGAGGAGAAATTAGCCAAACGTGAACAAGCATATGAAAAGAAATTGGAGAAGTTTAAAGAGAGAGAGAAGGATTTCGAAACAAAGTCAAAATCTTTGAAGGAGAGAGAAAAATCAGTTAAAGCTGAAGTGAAGAGTATTGAGATTGAAAAGAAACAAATGACCTTGGATAAAGAGGAAATGATTAATCTCAAGGCTGAACTTGAGAAATTAAGGGCTGAGATTGAAGAAAAACAAACTAAGATAAAAGAAGAAATTGATCAACTAAGGATAACCGAGGAGGAGAGAGAAGAATATGTGCGTCTGCAGTCAGAGTTGAAGTTGGAAATTGACAAGTGTCGACAGCAGAGCGAGGTACTTGTTAGGGATGGTGAGGAGTTGAAGTTAGAGAGAGAGAAATTTGAGAAAGAATGGGAGGAATTGGATGAGAAAAGGGCTGTAGTTATGAAAGATCTTGAGAAGGTAAAAGGACAAAAGGAACAATTTGAGAAGATGAAAAAAACCGAAGAAGAGAATTTGGAGAAGGAGAAACGGTACACAAGTGAATATGTGCATAGAGAAATGGAAACTCTTAGAGTAGCTAAAGATTCATTTGTGGCTACTATGGAACATGAAAAAGCGGCAATTGCCGAACAAATTCAGAATGAAAAAATGAAATTGGTTCGTGATTTTGAGGATCAAAAAGAGGAACTCGAGCTTGAAATGCAAAAGAAGACTGAGGAGAGAGAAAATAGTATCAGTGAGAGAGAAAAGAAGTTTGACGAAGAAAGGGAGAGAGAACTAAGCAATATCAGTTACTTGAGAGAAATTGCGACGAGGGATAGGGAAGAATTGAAAGTAGAGAGTGTACGAATAGAGAAAGAGAAACATGACATTACGGCTAATAAAAATCATCTTGAAGGGCAGCAGCTTGAGATGAGAAAAGATATCGATGAACTCGTTAGTCTTAGTAGCAAATTAAAAGCCCAACGTGAGCATTTTATTAAGGAAAGAGAACGCTTTATCGCGTTTGTCGAAAAACACAAGGGTTGTGAGAGTTGTGGGGAAATTACGAGTGATTTTGTTGTTGCTGAATTACAATCGATACCCGAAATAAATGACATTGATGTCCTTCCTTTGCCCGCATTAAAGAGTGATTATTTAGTTAATTCCAACATTCCTAGCATTGATTTAACTCCTACTGTAGCTAATTTAGCATCTCCTATTGCTGGTGGTACTATGTCTTGGCTTAAGAAAAAGATATTTAGTATTTCACCAGTTAAAAGGGGTGAATTTACTAGCTCTCAGGCTATAGCAAATGATAACTCGAGGGTAGATGAGTTAACCAGTTTGTCACATTTACAATCCGATAAAGAACCACTGTCCCAAGAAATTGCGGAAAATTCACAAAATTCTGGCCTAAAGCTGGATAAAATAACACCTAGAGGAAGATACATGCTTAGTGGTACCCGATCTATGAGAGCAGTGGTAGCAGATGCAAAAAATTTATTTGGGGGCCAAGTTGGCAATTCGGAGGGGTCGACACGCATGAATAATGGGGGTAATCATGAAGAGCCTTCTCTCTCTGGAAAAGAAAAAACAAAAAATACACGAAAGAGGGGTCGGCCTCAAGGGTCACAAAACACAGAGAGTGAGCATGATCCGGACTATAGTGAAGGGCAATCTGGTAATTTTACTGCTGGTGGACGCAAGAGGAGGCAAAGAGCTCCCCAAGTTGTGCAAGCTCCTGCTGAAATGAGATATAACCTTCGACGGCATAAGAAGTAAGTTTTTAAAAAGAAAGTCCTTTTCACGAATTGTGCATTTCCCTTTTTATCCACATTCCCTGGCCCCATTAGAAGATCATTGCAGGCCAAATGTTAAATAATTGAAATTATTGTGGCGTTCCTTGTTTGGCTGTAGCATTTAAGCCTTTACCTTCTATTGTTCCTTAAAGGTTCCTTTTTTTTGGCCTAAAAAAGCTATATAAGCTGGATGATCCTTTTTTTTCATAAATCAAATAATCCAGCTTATTTTCTTAAAAGCTACAGCTAACAAGCAATCCCTGGATTTAGTTGTGCGTGATAGAACTAGAGTTGTAAGCCTTTAGCTTCTTTTGTTCCTTAAAGGTTCCTTTTTTTTGGCCTAAAAAAGCTATATAAGCTGGATGATCCTTTTTTTTCATAAATCAAATAATCCAGCTTATTTTCTTAAAAGCTACAGCTAACAAGCAATCCCTGGATTTAGTTGTGCGTGATAGAACTAGAGTTGTTTAATAGTACTTTTTCATCTTTGTTTACGCCTGTCCTAAAATGATGTGGAAATTCCTTTCGGGAAAAAAGTGGTTGTGGATGTCTTTCCTAAATAATAAATAATGTTTCTTTAGGTCGGCGAAGGAGGTGGCTAATAATGGAGCTTTATCTGATCTGAGCAAAGGAGAGGAAGAAGCTGGTTATGATGGTATTGCAACAAAAGCTACTGGTGCAATTTCTACAGAGATTGCAAGTGAAAATGGTGGAAGCACAAATTTTGTGGAGGTGAGAATTTCTTTAAACAATTTTCTCTCTCGTAAAATTATACTTATTATGGGGTTATATATACATGTTTATACTCCTCACCCACGAAAAGTGAAGCTGAATGTCCAAATTTGTATAAACCCGCATGAATGTAAAATATTAATTCGAGAAAGTCCTTGTAGAAATGGAAAAAAGTTTATTTTTTATAATCTGTTTTTAATTGATGTAGTTTCCCCGTTTTAGCGACTAGATAAAACTCTTTTTTCCCCATTTGTTGATACTTTTGATGTGGTACACTTTACTAAATTGAATATTTATTGACCTACTGTAAGTAAACTGATTTTGTAGGCGAACTTGATTTTGCATATGCTTAGTTTACAGTATTAATGAACGAGTGAGAAGAAAAAGTTTTCTCCAGCACTTATTGGTGAAAGTCTTTCCAACCTTAAGTTAATTATCTCATTGCCAAAATTTTCCAGTCTGCCAACATATTTTTAGTTCTAAAGGTGGCAAGGGACTAGTCCGTAACTTAAAAAAATCAAAATAAAAAAAAGATCACGATTAACGTCGGATATAATTTGTTATGTAGCAATACGAAGGTGATGGTTTCTATGGGAATGCTGATACTTCAAGCAAGCAAGTGGAAGATGATTTGGTCCTGAGTGGGGAAGTGAGCGGAACACCAGTTAAGCAAAGTGAAGCGCACAGTGACGAGGCGACAGGTGGTGATGTCGAAGATGATGATGAGGATGATGATGACGAGACTGAGCATCCTGGAGAAGCTTCTATGGGGAAGAAATTCTGGAATTTTCTCACCACGTGATCGTAGTTTTTGAGTCCTTTAGTGTATTTTTTGTGCCGATTTTCGTCCCTTCGTCTTCTGTCTAGGTTTGGGATTTAATGTGTAGTGTGTATTGATCTGAAGATGTAGTCTTAACCACGGAAATATCATCTGAGGCGGTATTTGCTTTCGTATGTTTTCGCTAGGGTAGGTTGTTAGTTGTGTTTATTAAGATTTGCGTTTCCCAAGATTTTTTGTAATATTCTTACCCTTTGAATTGACTGTAGTACTCGAATCTAATCGTTCTGTTTTCTTCAATGTTCATTATGTGGTTGATTTTGTTATTGCATTGCACACTGACCACTAACCTATGCAATTTTGAACTTTTTAAGTGCCTCAAGTTGTCGCTCCAGTGTATATTAATGACGTTTGTTTTAGTTCAGAGCCTAATCAAAATGAGGATCTTCTGTTTTTGTGTTTTTCAGCAAAGGGTTGGAATTGGTTCATTGGTTTTCTTGATCCTCTTTTTGCACTGTTCATTTTATTTTACGTTTTCCTAGCTAGGTCAACTTTTTGTGTGGATTGATACCAAAACAAACAAATAAATCTTGGATTGCTTCCTATGAGAAATTGCACAACAGCTCATATTACTATTCAGTGATGTCAATTCTATAGATACTCTTGAACACGATCAAATTGATGAATTGACATTCATGGGAAATTAAGATTTAGTTTTTTATTTATTTTAAACATCAATTATTTCCATCTTCAGAAGGTTGCAATAGTTCCGTCCAATGTTCTAAAAGGCGCAAGACAGAATTTAGACGGAAGTTGTCTGCCACATAATCGCGCCTAATCACTGCCTAATCTGATGGGCTTCTAGGCTCCGCCTAGTGCCTAGGCTCTGTCTAATTTCCGCCTAGGCGCGCCTTTTAGAACACTGGTTCCGTCAAATTGTCTTCTTTGGGTCGACATATTTGGTATTGACATGTAAATAACTAGGTTAACGAAATAGATAGAACTCGAGAAAAAATTAAATGAATCCGTACAGTATTGTTATGATGATTAACGAGTGCAAGTTATAAATCACCTGCTAATGCAAAAATAAATTATTACTAAATAACAAGAAATGCACAGCTTAACAATCAAAACTGGGAACTAGGAAGCGATGCGGCTCGATTATATTCATACCCTTGTAATCAATAACAAAAAACTCCAAACTATCATAAAGCTTAAAAAGGAGAAATTAATTTAACAAGCCTGAAAGGAAGTGAGAACAAAAGTTTATAGAAGTCACACACTTCATGTTCATATTCAAGAGTTATGAAACCACAAACGGAAAGCAATAAGATAATTTAAACAGCATCACAGTTTTGAACTTGGGTCACAAAGTTTCTTTGCTAGTAAGATGAAAATTTCATATGAAACTAGGGTGAGTGGGTCCCTTTGAAACTCCAAGACGAACTTCCATTCCATGATGCATGTCGAATGGGCGGATTGTCTCGGACTCACGTGGATCTGCAACAAGTGCAGACATAAAATGTAAGTAACCAAATCAAGTGAAAAGCTTGCGAAAAAGAATTAGAGCTAAGATATTAAATGTTCCATGTTTCAGCATTATGATCACTATAGTAGGAGCAGAGTTAATGTGTGTAGTAAGTCATTACAAAAACTTGAAATCCGCAGTTTGCATAATGAACTTTGACTTGTAAAAAAGGAAGAAAAAAAAGAAGAGCGAGAATTGAAGTAAAATCTATATCTAGTCCGTTTCCATAATTTTAATCTCCCAGGAACCCGTAAAAACTCCTTACTTTCGACAAGGTTACACTAGGTAAAGTTCGACAATGTGTAATCTTGTTCAAGAGTCGAGATGTTATAAGAGAGTACAATATACTGATACAGTTAAAACGTTCATTCCTAACCCAAATCTACAAGTGCCTAACGGAACTCCAATTATCTCTAGTTGTTATTCTATAGCATGTCAGTGGAAATAGATACTAAAAAACAAGAAAAGACATAGGGCCAACTGAAGTTAAACTTCAAATCACTGACGACAAGGAACAAAGTTGACATGAATGCAAGACGTAACACTGACAAGTAAATGATGAAACAATAAGGTATATAACTCGATGTAGGTACCATTCAAATAGTCTTCAAATCCGAAGTCTTCCAATCCTCCAGTTAGAGCTTCAAATCCAAGCATTGAAGAAGGAATCAGACCCGGAGGCCTTTGGAACCTGCATATTTACAGAAATAAAACAAGGTTAATATTTAAAGACAATATTTTTAAGAAAGTAAACATTCTAACCATGTACACACAGCAGATGCAACGACCTAATATGAATCTAAACACGTAGATAAAAGATTTAAAGTAAAACCCTCTGAAGCCCTAATGATGATGGTGATCAGTGATGCTCAATGGCGGAACCATGAATTGCCTGTGGGAGGGGCTAAAAATTATGTAAGGGATTTTTTGTACTTATGAGGTTGGAAGTGATATGTATGGAAAAGTTAGGACTAATTTACATAGACACCTCTTCTGACCACTTATGCTTTGTTTTACAATATTGGAAGTGAATTGTTTAAGGACTTGTCGGACGCATAGTGAAGAATCTGTCACACCTTACTATCCTTTTCGATCTATCTTAAAATGTACAAACAAAACCAACAAGATACTTCATACTAAGCGTTAGATGCTAGGTTCTAGGCCCTAAGGACCTCTCCTTTTGTCTTTGTAGTGGCAAAATAATGAGTGAACTTACTTTCAAATATTCAGTTGTTAGTCAACTATTTTTTATGGAGTACTTGCCGTACAGTTGCAACCTTCAGTTGCAACTCCGTTACAACTGAGACAAACGGTCAAATTCAGTGAATATTCATTCTGTCAAGAGAGCAAAGTGAGGTTTTCAATACAATTCAAAGTTTAGAGAGGGAAGAACTCAAAAATCTACGAATGATTTATACTTATCAAGGTGGGATACCGTTAATTAGTTTATAGTAATTGTGCGATAAGTAGATATTGGAAAGGGTTCAAATTATTGTAAGTTTTGAGTTTATAACCTTAACGATATCAATGCATATTGGGTGAGTGTTTAGGTCGAACTCCGCTAACAAGCTTTGGGTGTTGTTAAATTATGTTCAATTATAATTTCAGAAACTTACAGTTGCACTTTGGTTACAACTGAGTTCCACCTGAAACTGCTCAACAACATTCAGAACTAAGGCTCAAGTAATTTCACCATCCATCACCAGATAGTAGATACTAAGATAAACTTTTAGTTTTCTCTCTACGACATAGGTTTATGGCCCAAACAAGCCATATAACAAAGTTTCAACTTTTTATAGATATTGATTAGGATCTCAACTAACATACTTTTTTATAAGCCGTTACATTGACTTGTCCATCCCACCTTACGATTTTTGTCTTTACCTTCGAAAAGGCTAAAGATTTTGAGCTAGATCAATCTAGCTTTCTCTGTTTCATCCTGGGTTGAAAGAAAACTACCATGCGTAAAAACTAATAAACTCATCAATTTTTAACGAAACACAAACAAAACCCCTAATTTGGGTCTCAGCGACTGCTCCAGTTCATCATACACCAAAATAACTAAATTACAAACACAATTTTATACACAATTATCGAGCAAGGATTTCTCTATTAAAGTTCATCTTTGAAGGGAAAGCTGAGCCAACCTCAAAGCTACTATGCCTAACAGCTACTATGGCTACGAAAGATCCCGCCTTGATAAAAAAGCTACTATCTTAAAAGCTAAAATCAAACAACCTCTCTAAAAAGATCACCCAAATGAAGTCTTCGCATATATTTTAATCACTTTCTCATACATTATCCAAAAAAGAAAATCTTAAATTGATCTAGAACTTTTCATCACTGCAAGCTGTTCAAATTACCAGTAAACAAAAACCAAAGTAACAAAACAAAACAAAACAAAACAAAAAAAGCAGCAAATGATATGTATATATATAATTAGCAAACAAGGATTTGATGGCAAAAAAGATCACCATTAACTGATCAAAAACATATCATCCTCCAAAACACATCATTGCAAGAATTTGGAGAAGGTAAGAGTCTAAGTTACGGGAAAAAAAACACCAAATACCAAAAATACTAAGTTACACAAATAAATAAATAAAATCCTCCTTTGACTCATACATGAAGGCAAAGCACAGAAGCAACAATATCCAAAAGCTATATGCCTAAAAAAACAAAATAAATCCTAAATCACCCTCTAAATCAACACCTTAACACAGATTTAAATCACTTTGTAATACATGAATGCAAGCAGTTCAGAAGAAAAATAATCAGAAGCCGAATTCATCATATAACAAAAAACCCAAGTTACAAAAGCAGAAAACGCAAATTAAAAAAAATTATTATTACCGGGCAAGGATTTGACGATAATAACTCAACCTTTAATTGAGACCAAGTTACAAAAAAACCAAATTCCCCAATACAAAGAACCAAGTTACAAAATCAGAAAAACAGCAAATAATATAAATACCCAGCAAGGATTTCACAATCAAAGTCCATTGTCAAAGGAAAAGCAGAGCCAACTATGAAGCTACATACTTGAAAACTCCACTTACTATAAAAAGACCCTATCTATAGAAAAGGCTAATATGGCTAGAAGATAAAATGAAACAAAATGACCAAAACATAGATTTCAATCACTTTTTGAAACATGAATTCAAGCAGTTCAAACGGAAACCGACAAAAACCCAATTCACCAACTACCAAAAAACCCAAGTTACGAAACAAAACAATTTAGTCTTTAATCCATCAAAAAAATATTATCCCCCAAAACACATCACTGCAAGAAACTAAGTTACATGCACCTCAATTAATTAAATACCAAAAACCCGAGTTAGAAAAACCAAAAACATAAGTAGTACAAAGGGCTGCTAAAGCTCCTGCAACGCGCGGGGTTCAGGGAGAGATCGGGCCACTTTGGGCCTAATGTAGACAGCCTTTCCTTGCATTTCTGCAAGAGGCTGGTTCAACGATCGAACCTATGACCTCTAGGTCACATGACAGCAACCTTACTGTTGCACCAAGAATTTGATGATCAAACTCCAGATTCAAAAAGAAATCTAGCCAACTCAAAGCTATCATGCCTAAAAATGACCCTGCTTTTAAAAGAAACTTCTATACATAAAAGTTAAAATCAAACAAACTCTAAAATGCCCTATAAAATTACACCTTAACACAAATTTCAATCTGAATCACTGTCCAATGCAAGCAGTTCAAACCAAAAACAAACAAAAACCCAATTCACCGACTACAAAAAAAAAAACAAGTTACAAACCAAAAGCATAATCTTTAACTGATAAAAAAAAATTCATTCCTTAAAATTTATCACTGCAAGAGACTAAGTTACCAAAAAAATCCAATTCATCAAATACCGAAAAACTAAGATACAAAACGAACAAAAATCACAAATAACAAATGTAATTACCTAGCAAGGATTTGACGATCAAAGTCCATCCTCAAAGGAAAAGCAGACCCATATGTACTTGCCAAAAGATTCCTATCCATCTGTTCTTTCTCCTCCTTTACCTAATCAAAACATATTTAACTTATAAGAACATCATACACTGTAAATCATTCACATTTGTATTGATCAAAATCTTATATCCCATTAACACTGTCAGGTTTTACTACTTGCTATGACTTTATAAATACGACAATTAACTTTTTAGATATTTTTTTGAAAAGTTCATCATAATTCACATTACATTAGCCCAAGTAACTATTCTCCAGACTTTTCCCCCCCTCTCTAATTCAATAAGCAACCACCCATTTTTTAGTGGATAATAGCTAAAACAGTATATATACATCTAACTATAATTGTGGAACTCAAAAACCTTTTTGTAAACTATTAAATTTCATTGTAATATACAACACAAAACCATAACCTTGGAACTCAAAGACCTTTTTTTTTCTTCTTTTTTTGATAATATAAATCCCGGGTAATAACAACAATGGGGAATACTAAATAGGTATACAATCTGACTAAATATGTATGTATATACAACACAAAATTATAACCTTGGTACACAAAGACGCTGTCTTTATTCTTTTTTTGATAAAATGAATTCTGGGTAATAACAACAAGAGGGAATAAACAACAATCCTGACTAAGTGCCTATTTGGCCACAGATTTTTGTTGCAGTTTAAATCGCTTTTTGATTAGGAAAAGCTATTTTAGTTTAGTATATTAGCCTTTTCAGCTTTTCAAAAGCTAGTTTTTGTGTCAAAAGAGTATGGGGATTTTTGTAGTTTTTTCGAACTAAATCATTTTATATGTTTACAAGTCGCTTATAAGTTAACATAAGTGAAAAATGACTTATCAACAAAATTAAGTTATGTCACTGATAGGTCAATAAAGCTAAGGTGGTGCCAAAAACTTCTTTAAGCAAGTTTTTTTCTCATTGCTTTTTAAAAGCAGCTTTTTGACCAGAAAAACCGATGCCAAACGCGCCCTAAACATGTATATATATATAATAAGGCCATAAACCTTGGAACAAAAAGACCTTGTCTTTATTCTTTTTTTTTTATAAAATAAAATCTGGGTAATAGCAACAAGGGGGCATACTAAAAGGGTAAACAACAATCCTCACTAAACATGTATGTATATAACCATGGAATCGTCTGGCATCAGATTTTTTGGGTCCAAAAGCTGCTTTTTAAAAAGCAACGAGAAAAAAGGTTGCTTAAAAAAAGCGGTGTAGTGTTTGGCACCAGCCGCACCACTGCAACTCTTTTACTTATAAGTGACTTATAACTTTTTTTTATTGATTTCTGGAAATTTTAATGTGAAAAAAACTATAAAAAAAATCCATACATTCCTAGCTTCTCTGCTTTTCATCTTTTTTTAGCTTCTTAAAAGCTAAAAAAGTGACATACCAAACACCTATGAAATTTATTAATCAAAAAGCTAAAACAGCTAAAAAAGATAATAAAAAAAGTTGTTGTCCAAACATGCACAATATTTGATCCAAATAACTAGTTTTAACACTGTTGAGACCAAATCTTAGAGTATCGTTTTGTATTCCACCTATTTAAACTTATAAGTGACAGTTTTTATTTCTGGAAAATTTAATGTGCAGAAACTAAAAAAATCCACAAATTACTAGCTTCTATGCTTTTGAGCTTTTTTGACCCAAAAGCTAGCTTTTAAAAAGCTAAAAAGCTGACATACCAAACACCCATTGATTTTCTTAATCAAAAAGCTAAAAAATTAATTAAAAAAAACTGTTTCCAAACATGTACTATATACAGTAAATTGTAAATTCTCACCTTCTCTGCTTTTAAGCTTTTTGACACCAAAAAAGCTAAAAAAACTAACATACCAAAAACCCATGATTTATTTTTAATCAAAAAAGCTAAAACAGCTAAAAAAAAAGCTGTTGGCCAAACATGCACAATATTGATCCAAATAACTACTATTTTGCAAGTAATAACAACAATGGTATTATACAACAAAATCCTGACTAAACATGTATGTATATATACAACTATATACAGTAAAAAATATATAGAAAAATTACAAAAAAATAAAAATAGAAAAAAGGGAGTTATACCGATTTGTAAGAAGATTCAAGAGGATGAGAACCAATAATCTGAGACCTAACACTGTTTAAACCAAATCTTAAAGTATCGTTTTGTATTCCACCTATCTCATGCTCTATTTTGTTCTCTTTCTTTATTACCTCCATTTTTCTCTCTCTCTATATATCTCTATTGTATATTTGTATGTATATTTTATGTAGTTGGGAGTTATTTGTGACTTTCTGGACAAGAAATAAGAATTTTAATGGGGGGTAAATTGTACTATTTGGGGGATTGATGGACTAAATTGGTATTTATTCGAACATTAGAAGGTTGGTACGATTCAGACAAGACGACTTTGGTGGTTGTGTACACTGTACAGTGATTAAAAAAGTCGGTCTTTTCGGAAATTAAGCAGAACTATGGGGGATTATGCGGAATTATGGGGGATTAGGCGTTACTTGTAGGACTGAGTTCGGTCCGGTTCGGTTCGGTTTTTAAAAAAACCGAAACCGAACATATTTTTCAGTTCGGTTTTTTTCGGTCCAGTTTCGGTTATTTTTCGGTTATTTCGGTCTTTTTCGGGTTTTTTCGTTTTTTTTTTTCGATTTCGGTCTTTTTCGGTTCGGTTTTATTGAAAACCGAAACCGACCCGAAATTTTTTCGGTTCGGTTATCGATCCGGTTCGGTTTTTCCGATTTTTCGCACAGCCCTAGTTACTTGTCTCTTTCTGGATAACAAATAAGTTAAAGGCTACTTACCCGGGAACAAAAAAGTTTGCCTAGTAGGGAGTTAATGCACTGTTTGGGGGATTGGGGGACTAAATTTGAGTTTATTAAAACATTGTAAGGTGAGTGCGATTCCGACGACTTGGTGGTGTGAATGTTTTGAAAATCATGACTAATCGGAAATTAAGCGGAACTTTAGCGTCCGATTCTAGAAGGCTAACAAATTAAGCGGGACCGACGAAAAAAAGCTATTTACTGCCTAATCCTATCAAGTTGTCGGAAAAAAGCTATTTACGGGATTAAATGCTCTATTTTGTTTTTTTTACTACCTCCATTTTTGCGCTTTCTCTCTCTATATATCTCTATTGTATGTATGTGTGTGTGTATTTTATGTAGTTGGGAGTTATTTGTGACTTTCTGCATAAGAAATAAGTAAGGTTAGTGGGTTAAGTGTATCATTGGGGGATAGATGGACTAAATTGAGATTTATTACAACATAGTTACCGGAAACCATAGTTACCGGAAACCTTGTTTCCCCTTTTGATAAATTATGCTTTCCGTTTCCTGTTTTCTTATTATTTCAAATGTAAAATTTAGAATTTAGATTTTTTTTTTATGTTGATGTATATGTATTGACGTCTATGATTGGTACAATTTGAACGACTTGATGGTGTACATTATTTTAAAAGGCGAGGTTACAAATCTAAGAGTGTCGTTTTGTATTCCACCTATCTCAGCTCTATTTTGTTCTCTTTCTTTACTACCTCCATCGCCAACTCTCTCTCTCCATGTATGTATGTATTGCTGAGTTATTTGTGACTTTTTGGACAAGAAATAAGTAAGTCTTGGTGGGGTTAATTGGACTTTTAGGGGATTGCTGGACTAAATTTGAATTTATTACAACATTGTAAGGTTGGTAACTTGGTGGTGGACACTGCTTAAAAAAGTCGGTCGGAACTTAAGTGGCATATCGAGTCTAAAACGCTAACAGATTAGATGCGCTTAAACGGAATAGGCAGGACCGACGGAAAAAAAAAACTATTTACTTCCCTATCCTATCAAGTTGTAAAGATTTAGTATTCAAGTTACTTGTTTTTTCAATTTACTCAATATTTGTGTTTCACATCCGCTTAATGCAGTGATGTCCAATTAAACATTATACCTAATTGGTACATGATATAAATACATGTAGTTTAGTCATGTGTATTGCAAGTTGGATTACAAATCAATAAAAATATGATAGTATACACCAGTGAAATAATATAGCGGCAACAACCAAGAATGTGTTGATTGGAGATTAAAACATTAATGTTGGGTAGGAATTGACCAAAATAAGTAGGTTGGATCCTTAAATTGCTAAAAATTGATATGTTAGGTACTATTTTAATTTTTTTTCGTTTATTTTGGTAATAAGAGTTATACTCCAGGAACAGGAAATTAAAAAACCTAGTGGGTTTGGTTGCACTTTACTTTATGGAGGATCGTGGATTAAATCTCAATTTATTACAACATTGTAAGGTTGGTACAATTTAGACGACTTGATGATGTACGGTGTTTAAAAAAGCGAGAATAGTCACAAATTAAGTTGGAACCTAAGTGGCAAACCGAGTTTAGAAACCTGACAGATTCAAGGAGATTAAGCGGAATTATGCGTGATTAGGCGCTATGCGATCAATTTTCACCTAAAATCTATCATTCTCCTTTGAATATTGGTGGTGTAAAAAGAGGAAATTGTAAAAAGTTGCTCTTGTTGTGTGACATATTAGCTCGTTATAAATATATATAGAGATATGTATAGATATAGAGAGAGGTATGAGAAACAACATACGAAGTGTTTATTCATTAATATGATTGTACAGAGAGATACATCAAGAGACCCCTAACCCTCTTTATATAATAGAGGGTAGGGTTACATATGCTAGGAAAGCCCAAGATAGGTCCAATAATATCCTACAACACTCCTCATTTGGACGTCTTGATTTCTTCGTCTTCATGTTGTCGATGTGAGTCGAGTTCATTCGCAGTGCTAAACACATAAAAACCTTAGGGCCGAAAAACACAGTGTGGGACAAAACCGTTACCTAGGAGAAACTGTGTAGCCGAATGATATAGGCCGAAATTCTATGTAATTAACTAACCACAAAACAGTGTGCCTCATTAAAACCTTGTCAGAGCAAACCCAATGGGAAAATCTCTGATCGAAGGAAAAAGAGTGCAACAATGGTAGTAGTAGGGATCAACCACAAAACAGGTGCCTCATCAAAACCTTGCTAGAGTAAACCCAGTGGGAAAAAATCTCTAGTCGAAGGACAAAAGAGTACACAGTGGTAAGAAGTATACAATAGCATACTCCCCCTAATTTCGGCAATCTTAAGTGAGATAAGATGGGAACGTGTCTCGCTAAAAACCTTGCCAAGGAAAACCCAGTGGGAAAAAACCTTGGTCTAAGGACAAAAAGAGTACACGAGCATACGACTGGATGCTCCCCCTCACTTGCACATGACAGGGTGCGAGAATTTCGACTAAGTAGTAATTAGTACAATAAGCATTCACCTGGATGCTCCCCCTCACTTGCACACGACTGGGTGCAAGGATTTCATATTTCAAGAAAGAGTACGAGTATTCGACTGGATGCTTCATTTACTTGCACACGGCTGGATGCAAGAAAATCTAACGTGGAATAGAACGAGCATTCAACTAGATGCTCTTAAACTTCATATGTGAAGATTCATTTCGGCAAGAAATGCTAAATAGCATAATCTAGTCATGTCTCTCTTGATCGATAACAACAAGTTGTCATTAAATAAGACAAGTGTTTTATCCGGATCGTGAGACAGAGCATATATAATTCAAATATGGCTAATACGAGCTCGAAGCCATATACACTCTCTAGTCGTCTCATAGAGCACGAGATCAGAGTGATTCGTTTGGAGTCATTCCAAGACCTCCAAGATATTGCCTTATTCCTAATGGCAAAGACTTACCATGTTAGGAATATCCCTTATACGGGTCTGATAAGTAACCAGCATCGGTATAACCGTAAAAGGGTTGCATTAATTCTAGTACCGAAGGGGTAGGTACACTCGAAGACGCAAAATGGAATAAGACAAGCCCTCATCCACAGTTACCTTAAGGTAATGGAAAAATGTCTTTTATGCCATTTCGATGGCAGCGTGTTAGCGCAATGTTGTGTCGAGCTATACCATTCAAAACATACAAGATGTTCGTCCTAGTACATTAGACCAAGTACAATGATGAGCTTATTGTACTTAGATATGAACATGATGGTTCAATATCTCTTCATCGTCTCATCAGGGAAGGACTGGGTCTATATCAATGTCTAGTGATCGAACGATCATGGGAGAATCTGACGACTTAGCGTCATGATGACTAAAATGTCATAACACCTTCTTGGTGTAGTCTGAATCATGAACTTAGATTCAATCTTTACGGGACTCGATCATCAGGCTGAGTCACTACCGTTTCTTCCCAAGATCCTTCATCTCGAAGGCAAATCCAAAAGTGGATCGCATAATAAAACACGCAAGGGCATAATACTTGTTCAAGTATCCCAAGCTAATCAAGTACTCACTTAGACGGGTATACCACATCCGCTCGGATTATATTAATCTATATAGTGAACGTCTCATTTAATTGAGATCGTGTTCCGTGGTCAGGAACTACTTGATTCAAGCATTATGAAGTCACACAGAGACCTGCATCTATATCTCTTTGTCTAAATCCCCATAGAGATAAAACTGTGACCACAATCGCATGCTGCATAATCAGTTTTTTGGAAACTACTAAACTGATAAAGTAGGAGACCGTTATAACGTCCGTTACGAGGAAATCAACCATCTCGTAATCAATTCCAAGGTGTGAGAGAAGCCTTGCGCTACTAGGCGAGCATTCTACAATCTCATTATTCTCATCACTCTTCCTTACAAATAACCAAATAAACGAACTCGTTTAACATTGGTGGTGTTGGAGCTACAGGTCCGAACACACTTTCGCTAACGAGTCTACTTGGATTACAAGTTTCCATTAGTCCAGTCTATTCTCCGTTGACTTAAGGCAACGGTACATGGTTCTCTGTCATAATTTGCTCATATTATCAGTCGTCACCGAATATATGAATAAGTAATCAATAACAGTCTCGTTTCGCTTCAATATCGTCTAAGATATCATGATCGACAGATATTTCGAGATTTTTAGGATGAGGAGGAAATCACACATCTCCTTGATCCTTTATAATCTCGTGCGACAAACGAGTTTCAGTTCACCACCTCTGGGGCTGAACGAATTTGGAACCGGTCAACTTCCTTGTATCTTGGAAAGGACGACAGACTGACGGCCGACGGCAGCATCCTTTGCTTGGCGGGTTCGGCCAAAGCAACGTGTTACGACAGGAACACGACGTCCGACATGGACGTCTATCCTTGCAAGCATTTTGCAGCAGTTATAAATGATATCGTGACATCTCATAAATTCATTAAATGCGTCTGGCATTTAGTTAGACTTGAGGGAGTCTATGCACTTACTTATCACTAAGTGTAGTTTTGGGGATCAAGCTAAGACCGAGTGGGTTATGCCATGTTACTTCACGTCATTCCTTATTAACGGTAACATGCAAATCTCCCCCTAACGACGGGGAGAACAGTCTTAGCGATGTCACTTGCGCATATCATGCGGTAAAGAGATCGCTTGCCAAGGTTACTCTATCAAATGATAGGTAGGGGATTCATAATCGACTTATGTCCCCTTCAGAGATCCATATTTTGAACGCTATAGCGGCTCAATCAAAATATTAAGCACTCAAACACGCGTTCATATGAGGCATCTGGCTCATAATCAGTAACAAATTGGTACGCATTTAGTGTTTTGAGTGACTATGGGCCTCAGACGGACCAATGCAGCAAAATAGCATGACCAAGAAGTGCGTGCAACCATTTGCAGTCGCATCATCAAACTTTCTGTGAGTCCATTTGGGTCTGAACATAATCAACAGGATGTTCAATTTCAATTTCCAAACTCAAGTAATTCCAATCGAAATTTCGATTCTTACTTTTCGGAATTATCAAGTCGACTAGACTTTTCAGGAGAATCCGGATCATGAGCCATCAACTTAATTATAGGGCTAAAAGTTTGGAAAGTGCTGCATTTATGTGGACAACATTAAAATGTGACCATATTGTCGATGCATCAACCATAACCATTTATATTTATGGTCCGTCTTATGGTTGGATAAGTCCACAATAACTCCTTCAATTCTTTACAAGAATTCTACGAGTTCATTTCGTGATCTTTACACATACTAGTCTTTCAAAGTGAGCATTAGTGGCATGAATTTCGGATTAATCACGAAATATATTCTCAGAGAGAATCCAAATGCGATGCGATTATAAATCAAGCATCGTCTTTTGACCCGGAAATATCTCATCCGGTCAATGCCACAATATCAAAATGCTTTGATCAATCGACGACATGCGAATGATACTATAGACAATCATGTCTTGGCATCTAAATCATTTATCATCCGACGACAGGCGAAATGATAAGGTAACTTTAAATGCTTTTAAGAATGTGGTAGCAACCACTTGAAAGACATTTCAACTCCTCTAAAATACGCTTTTGGTCGTATTGAATGGATGCTATGTAAAGAAATTTTAATTCTTTCATGAGCTATTACCAGATAATACTGGTTTTCTCGAATATTTTATAACTCAACAAGGTACGGCAGGACCTACATGAGTATAAGACCTCATATTTGACAAATCAATTTGGTTTTACCAAATATTTCGATTTTGGAACGACAGGTCCAGAATTATTGTCACTGAGTACTTTTTTTAGGCAAGTAGTTGGTGAAATTATGTGGTACACTGTTACCCACTATTTCCAGAAAAGCAACTACACCACAAGTATTGCCTAAAATTTCATAATTTAAAGTTTGGTCACATTTGTCAAAGGAATTTTCTCAAAGCACTTTAAATTATTTCGAGAAATTTCGTAAACAGTAAACCACAATCCAAAAGTATGGTCCAAATGGAAAATAATAATTCACATGTAAAAATATAATCCAGATGAGCGAAAAAATGGCTCAATGATTTATCAAAATCAATAAAGAAAGGTATCAAACTCATTTGAGTCACAAAATCGGGGGTCTCAAGAGTTTCCTTTCAATTAACTTTAACCACATTAGCATCGGTTTTTCCACCTTTATAATAATTGTGAACTATTTAAGGAGTAACCGTGCATGACCTTTGTCTTTATAGCATAGAGTTGGCTCCTTGAGCATCATCTCTTACTTTGTGACAACGGCCCATATTGTTCATTTCAATTACTGTCTTGGAGCCACAGGTTTTCGATTTTGACGATTGTCTAAAATCTCGCTTGGCTAGGCGATTCATCGGGATCGCGACAGTTCGAGAAAAATAACACTTGTCTCGGTTCTCGATTCGTGGAAAAACAAATATACACGAAGAGCATTAATATCAGGCAAACAATTCGCCATTGACCCAATAGGATTAAAACTACTCACCGGGGTAATTTTCTTATCCAATAACAGATGGGTGATAAAGGAACATGGTGAATATAAATTCACGATACTGTTTAAGGAATACAATTTCCAAGCTAGTATTTTGGTGAAGGATTGCTCCAATATGTCAATTTCAGACATTTGTTCATCATAGACGTCATCACGTCTCAAATGTGGCGGCGGAATAAAATCAACGCCTTAGCATTCATCCTGATGGTAATAACAAACTCGTGTTTTACTCATCAAAGATGGCATCCAAAAAAATTTTTTGGGCATCACATTTTCACACATCAGGGTGACTAACATGTGGCGACGCATTAAAATCAACGTTTAAACAGTCATTTCGCAAGTATGTTTTACGATTTTTCTCATCATAGATGGCATCCAACATGTGTTAGGAGTTCTGGATTATTTATCATATAAAACGAATGGTTTATATGTTTATGGTTTGCACAAGCACAAACGTTTTTTCGAAACGACAGGTTCGAAAACATTAGTTTTGCTTCTTATATGAATCAGTTCTCATTGATCGAACGACGGGTCGATACTGAAACACCAATTCGGCGAAACATACATCACTATATAAACACACTCGGGGAAATTATTATTTAGTCAACCCCTTTCGGTAGCTCTATTTGAACACGACCAGGAAAAATGGTGAGAGGGGTGGGCACGAATGCTTCTTAAAAACCGATCTCATTTGGAGAACGACTTCCGCCTTTATCTTTCCTAGACATCGTATCCAAATAGGTGAGCCTATTTGGGGAAGATTCATAATTTTTCCAACTTAAATGTGAATATATACGATTTTTGCTTTTTATATATGACAATAATATTAACAATATAGACAATATCTATATAGATTAACCACATATATATAAACAGGTAGTAAATATATTTTATGATCTATCTAATCATGCAGTAGATTTGGTGTTATAAACAAATCAATTTAAGATTATCAATCAATGCATAAAGATTCTAACATATCAAATCAAATCAATTTAAGATTATCGATTAGATCTAATCTAATAATTTACTGGCATATGTGATATTTATATATATGATAATATCAAAAAGATATGATTATGCTAACAAGATATTAATCAATTATCTATGTTTATCGCCATATTAATAATTCTATACATGGTTAGTATAAACTTGCAAATAAACAATATATTTTTAATTACCAATCATTTCTATATATGGTAAAAAAATATTTTAACATGCAGATAATACAATAATACTACCATATCCATATTTTATATATAAATCATGGTGGTTCAATTTTATGTAGTAGCAAATCTAATTACACATGCAATTTTCTACCATCACAGTGATAAAAAAAAATTATACCTTCCTTCTGTTATTTTGGTGAATGCTGATTGAACAAAAGATTTCAAAATTTCCTCGTATGTTTATAACCCAGTATTCGAGCTTAAACAATGTTCTTTGAACAAATATCTCAATCTCCTAGCTTTTATTCCAATCTTTGCGAGCATCGTGCTGATAACGTGTTGTGTGACATATTAGCTCGTTATAGATATATATAGAGATATGTATAGATATAGAGAGAGGTATGAGAAACAACAGACGAAGTGTTTATTCATTAATATGATTGTACAGAGAGATACATCAAGAGACCCTAACCCTCTTTATATAATAGAGGGTAGGGTTACATATGCTAGGAAAGCCCAAGATAGGTCCAATAATATCCTACAACAGCTCTTTAATTTTAGGCTCAATATTTTGATTATACCACAAAAAAAAGGTTATATATTGATAAAAATTCTTTTTACAATGAATAACCATTGTAGACTCATTCCAACATCGTTTTCCCAAGACACAATTCGTAAGAAAAATGAATTCAAACAGACGAATAAAAAAAACTTTTTATTTTCATTGCCTAGTAAATCGTCTTGATCCGACATGACATTTTTTACATATTCATCCATATTAAAATCGGGATTCACTTTCATCTTTGACCAAGATAGCATAGATACGATCATACGAGGTGATTTATAGAGATAATTAATGTTTACTATATTCAACTATCATGCGTTTTCGATTTAGTATACTGAACTAAAAAATTTACTGATTAGCATACTGGACTATGAAAACTTTCGATTTAGTATATTTCCGTAAAATTATCTAATAAAAATTAGTAAAGTATAAAATTACCCTTATGAAACTT
This sequence comes from Primula veris, assembly GCA_963682055.1. Lineage (NCBI taxonomy): Eukaryota > Viridiplantae > Streptophyta > Magnoliopsida > Ericales > Primulaceae > Primula > Primula veris. The sequence continues at coordinate 1,405,454 of OY821751.1, forward strand.
AAATTAGTTTTGATTTAGTGTATTTTACTAATATATTTTTTCAATTTTGTAAACTATTTTTTTCTATCAACTTCACACTTATTCATTATTAATGAAGTAGTCCTTGTAGTTTATGAATATAATCAATCTGATACTTATAATCTCAAAAGACACCAAATATTAAATAAAAGAAAGTGTAAAAAATAATATGTATGACTAATAACTTACACTACAAATAATAAGTATTTTTATTTTGTACATTTCTTCATGTATAGAAAATAAAAACTATAGCACATTTTTTTCTCATTAAAATTTAAATTGTTATAACAAAAAAAAAATCTATGTTTAGAAATTATAACTTAAATACTATTCATCGGTAGAAATGCTTAAAAAAAATAAGTCATTTAAAAAAAACATATACGACGAAAATAAAATTATACTAAAAAAATAAAATAATTTTAGTTAGTGAAACTGATAATTTGTAATGAAAAAAATAGACAAAAATCATATTTTTGTTGAACCTTTTTTAGTTGGTACGTTTGGTCATGCATGTATGATAAAAACAAGAACTCGTTTTTTCCATTCAAATTTAAATTGTTTATAACATAAAAACCCATTTGTCTAAAAATTGTATCTTAAATACTACTTATCAGAGCAAAGTAGAATTTTTTTTAAAAGAAAGTTACTGAAAAAAAAAAAAAAAAAACAAATATGTAAGACCAAAAGAAAAGTATACTATAAAAATAAAATTATTTTAGTTAGTAAAATTGATAACGTGTAATGAAAAAAATAGTCAAAAATCATATTTTTGTTGCACCCTTTTTAGTTTATTTAAGAAAATTGAATCATGTCTATAAAAGATTAATCTAGTCATTTTCACATTTTCTGCAAATTCTTTTTACAAATAATGCCCAATAGGTACCACTTTTGAACTTATATTACTCATAACTACCTCCATAAGTTCATATTCACTATATGTACCACTTTTTAATTTTTTTAATAATTTTTTTGATTTTTTGTGATTTTTTATTTTTTTTAATGAATTTTTGTGATTTTTATAATTTTTTGTTATTTTTTTATATTTTTTTATGATTTTTATAATTTTTTGTGTTTTTTTTATTTTGTTGTAATTTTAAACTATTTTTTTGAAAATGTAAGGACCAAAATGAAACAAAAATAAAATTTGAATTTTTTAAAATTTACGAAATCAGTCCCAAAGTGTATATATACACATCTATACACAGATTGAGTATATATATATATATATATATATATATAACGTTGTTACTATAATAAAAGTATTGGTGGCCAAGGGTTAAAAACCTTCAACTTAACTGAAAACGTTAGCTGACGTCACTATTTCACGGTCAATTTGGACGAAAAATACTAAATCGAAAGTTTTCATTTAGTACAGTATACTAAATTAAAAAATTGATAGTTGAGTATAGTAAATCGAAATGAGCTGAAAGTTGAATACGCTTAACATTAATTATCTCTGATTTATATCTATGGACTTTTTCAAAATATTTATTCACAAAAGCCAGGTTTTGTATTCACAAAAATAAAAATGGGATTTAACCGAGGTTACATTTTCAAAGAAGCTTATATTTCACCCTTAGCAACACACATTTTTTTTCCGAAATTGACTCAATACTTTATACCTCACTTTTAACTTACAATTGTCTCGATCGGCAGTACTATACAATGACCATCATAAAAAACAAAATAGAAAAGTTAAATATATGATATAACATTGAAGAACTTTTATAATTTAAGATAAGCATATCACATATCGGGTTTCCAATTTTTCAGAAAAAGAACATACTCTTTCATCTTGGCTGCCTCTTCTTTTAGATCTCATTTATTTTATTAATAATCTTATACTCTACAATATCTATAGTTACCAGCAACCATTGGTCCAAATACTGATGGTAAAATGAGTGTCGTTAAATTTAGCAACAATTTTTGTTGCTAAACTGCTGCTAAAAAAAATTGTTGCTGAAATTTAGCGACACTCACTTTACCAACAGTTTTCAAAAAGTAAACTGTTGATATCTTAACTTTTTCTTGTACCGTTACCAAGTATTTCTTTGTGTTTTTTTTTCTTTTTATGATTGTTTTTATATATAAATTTAGTACAATTTGGCAACCCCTAACATTCGGTTTTGTGAACTCCATAATTTTACTCCGGCTCCGCCCCTAAATGTGAATTCGCTAATAGAATTTTCTGATGAGAGCGCCTAAATTGTGATTTATATGAGCAGCAATGCCGATGTAATCGTGAAGTGTTATGTAATGTCGTGATTCTTCGAGTGGGTTGAAGTAAAATGATTTGTTACATTTGCCTACTTGATGAACCGTGCAAATCAATGATCTACAAAAATGTCAGTTTCGACAAGTTATTTAATATTTTATCTTAAAAATAATGGTATGCTCAAGAGTTTTCAATCTTTTACTAAGTTTTTATTGGTTGAGACCAACATATATATCTTAGGTTTACTCTTTGGTTCAAGGTTAATATTGTCTCAAGTTGATTATCCATAAGTTTGTTTTAAGTCCCCCATTTTTATTTGTTTCATTATTTATGATCAAATTCCGTAGGCATGTAGTCAAAATTCGGCCATAACAAGTAGGGCTAGATTAAGGGAAGAAGAATTCATGTTTGTTTGCAGTATAAGTATAAGAGCTGGTATAAGATTATTAGTAACGTGGGACACGTTGTTATAACTTGTTTCTTTACACAAATTGCATCTGATATTATATAAGCGATAATATTAATTATATTACAATTTATGTTAATAAGGGGTATACCAATACCATATATATGGTGGTATTATCTATCATGATACATAGTTATAAACTATAACCTCTTATATTATATTGCAAACAAACATCGCCATGAGATTTGATGAAATATGATACCTTTCTTACATCTATTAATGTCAATTCTAGGTCATAGAATTTCTCAGTTATAAGAGAGTACCCAAATGACTAAATGAACTTTGATTGATTTTTCCTGCCTTTTCCTCATTATTGTACTGGAATACCTAACTAATTATTCAAACGAGACACAATTTTTAACATTTTCCTTTGTAATCTTTAATTTTTATTCAAAAAATATTCTTCGAATTAGGGCTAACATAATATTCTTCGAATTAGGGCTAACATAATTTTTATCCTAATGTACCAACGTGTAATTCTTTATTAAGTACTTTTTTACGTGTACATCGTTTATCGGATGCTTATAACTTATTACAAGGTATGCTTAGTTTAGGATTAAATCCGTTTTTACAAACCTACACTTTGCTTTTAAGTTGCTGTACCGAGGCCCAAACAGATTTTGACATGGGATTTTGTTGTAACCTAATGGCGGTAACGGGCCACCCAGCCAATTCATTTTTACTTTCAATGCCTACTAGTGGGCCCGATAGGCAAAATGTGAGGGATCACATGAGCGGCTTCCTAGACTTAATGCATAGCGAAGATAGAGAGAGTAAAAGAGGTTTAGTAGATAACCATTATCGATTTTTTGCACAAAACGGGGTTGAAAGAAGAGGCGGGTTCCGTTTGGGAAATAGCAGCAGAGAAAAACGTGTACCCAGATGCCGTCACGCGAAAAAGCCCGTGTTACTGGCTTATAAATCTGCATGTGATGTCTGATGGGACAGCAGTTACAGCACTTTCGAGGACTTTAGCTTTTTTCCGAAAAGAAATGTTGTTTTCTGGTTTTTGTCCAAATAGGATTGATATTGTGACGGGGTGGGGACGGAGGAGTAGAGTTACAGGAACATCGTTGGTAAAAGACGCGGTTGAGAATCTGGTGAGTATTTTTAGTTTTCCGTTTATTACTGAGAATAATAATAGCGGTTGTTTTGTCGGGTATGGAAAGAGTTTGAGTAGGTGGTTGGTCGAGTCTTATGTTGAAAGGATGCATTTGCTGTAGTGGTTGTTTATTTGCGTAACGTGATCTGAAGTTTTGTCGAGTGGACTAAGGTGATTTATTGATTAGTTCTTTAGAAACCGGTATTAGATTATTGTTACTGGTTGTAAAACTACTTAAATGTTTGGAATTATGTAATAAGAGTAAATCATTCAGGAGAATGAGCTCTGAAATTAGCCAAATATTTGTTTTGGTGTTTGGACTTAAAACTATTTAACAGTACTGTGGTTCAACTATGTTTTGCTATAAAAAAAAAAGAAGAATTAGGGCTAACATATCTTAAAAATAACTACAACTTTCCCATATATATATATATATATATAATGATGTGGATGCCTTTAAATAAAGACACGCATCATTGGACTGGGTAAAATGTGACTAAATTGACTGGACAAAAACTACAAATGATTTCCCAAAACTCATCTCTAACCTTTTTAGTACCTCCTTATACCTTGTTTTATCCAAATTTTTTTAAAAAAAAACTTGAAAAAAATTACACAATTACTATAAGACATGTATCAATGCATCACAATAATTGTTTTTAAAAGAAAATCCACACGCAATTTATTTTGGAATAAATGTATAAATTAGTGTAAATTAAACATTAAATCTTAGAAAAATTGTCTAAAACAATATTATGTACAAATGTTTTAAAATTTGAATACAATATAATATAAAAGCTTATAAATTTGTGAAACAAGTTGTGAAAATTTAAATTTTGAGTAAAAATAAGCAAATGGACAAAAAAGAAGGTAAAAAATAGGGATAGAAGATTTGGACTACCACTATATATATATATATATATATATATACTAGTATATATATATATATACATATGATGGGTCTAATAATATTCCACATAACAAAGTACGTTAGGGTTTATTATGATGTTTAAGAAACCATTTAAATAGAGCAACAATCTTACAGTAAGAGATACACTATATTTCGTGATTTATATCGATCACAAGAGACTATGATCATACTTAACGATTGTATGCAAATATACACGAGATTATAATGCACTAAATTTATAAAATAAGTGACAGACCATGGTAAAAAGTATTAGGGAAAATCTAAATAATGTCCCTAGGCATTTGTTAAAAATATTTGATATGCCTTTTAATTTAATTTATTTTATAGTAATTCATTAAAAACATTTTCTTAGTCAAGTAATTAAAAACATGTTTTTGTAGAAATAAGGGTAGAAATAAGTATCACTGGCTAAAATGGTCTAAATTAGCTTGCCCTGTAGCTGAAGGGGGTTTAGGCATTAAAGAGTTTGAATAATACCATGAAAGCACGTCATAGTAAGATGAGCTGGAGGTTAATTGATACTATAACACCATGGACAACCTTCATGTTTCAAAAATATTTTAGTACTGCGGAAAATTGGGGGAGCCATGTGGTTCATCCCTCACATTCCATTGCTTGGAAGACTTTTAGCTCTAACTTTAAAGTCTTAATGGCAAATAGCAGGTGGAACTTAAAAGAAGGTGTTATTAGTTTTTGGTTTGAAAACTGGATGGGGGAGGGTCCTCTTTTTAATAACTTTGCTGTTACTTATCCTCATTTACTTCTTAACCAGGTTTATAAAGCAACTGGTTGAGATTATGAGCTACTTCACACTATGGGAGGTAATGACCTTATTGCTAAAGTGTCTAATTATAATTTCCTTTTCACAAAGGGAGAGGACACTAGATACTAGTCTAATACTCTTAATGGAGTTTTCACAACTAAAAATGCTTTTGAGTTTTTCAGAACCAAAAAAGACATTCTGCCTATTGCTAAACACATTTGGAACCAGGTTTTACCTTCCAAAATTAGTATATATTTCTGGAAGTTTTGGTGCAATGCTATTAAATTGGATAAGGATGTTAAAAAATATGGCATTATCATTGCTACTAAATGTTGTTGTTGTATATCTCATTCCACAGACTCCATTGAGCACCTCATGAGCTATAGTGATATTGCTTTTGAGGTCTAGAATCATTTTGCTAAACTTTTTGGCTATCCTAAGTATGTGAAAGGTACATGGAAAAGTTATGTGGTTAATTGGTGCAACAACTGTGACAAAACTCAGGTTGGGCTATTGGCATCCTTAGTTCATTTTCTGATAGGTTGGGAAATTTGGCTAAGTAAGAACATCTACAGGTTTGATAATGATTGTATGAGCTCTGAGAGGATAATTGATAAGGTTAATAAGTGGTTAAGGAAACTTAACATGCTTATCAAACTTAAATCCCCAGCTGCTAATTTTCAAACTCTTACTATTAATGCTTTACATGTCAATAACATCAGTTGTAGAATGAAGAGACCAAAGCTAGTCTCTTGGCTCTGCCCCCCTCAGCTAAGCTAAAACTAAGCTGCGTTGGTTCTGCATATGGCAACCCTGGTCCTAGTAGTTGTGGTGGTATATTGAGAAATGATAAAGGCATTATGTTTTTTGCTTTTTCTTATAACTTAGGCAACCACACCAACAATTTTGCAGAACTAATTGCTTTGAGAAATGGTCTGCTTATGTGCTACAGTTTGGGTTTCTTTAACGTGCTTATTGAAACTGATTATGAGATAATGGTTAACTGGTGGAAAAAGAATACATCTCCTGGCCCTAAATTTGATTACATTTGACATGATATTTTATCACTAATGAGTTTTGTTGGCACTAATATTTGTCATGTATTCAGAGAACAAAACTAAGTGGTAGATAGCCTTGCAAAAAAAGGCATTCAAGGGCAAAATGGGACTTTCCTTTTTCCAAGAGAACTTTCAAGTGATACATACGCAGCATATTGGTTGGATCAAAATAAGACACCTTACCTCAGAGGGAGTGTTTTTATTTTTTAATATAGAGCTAATGATGCAAAATGGCTGAAGCTAGCGAGTACTTCTTCTAAATGGCAGCAAGATATATGGTTTTCTCTTGTAGATTTTCCGTCCCTTAGTTAAGATCTTGGTTTTCCAAGGTCTTTAATATGCTAATGATGAATTTTTTCTGAAGCTTTCGCATAAAAGAACCCACAAAATACATCGGTGTCTTTACATGTGTTCTATCATACAATAAGCATGCTCCCCTACTCACACGCAGAAGACTGCAGATGCAGAATTGAAGAGTGAAGATTTGCTTTTTATTTTGATAGCCTTTTGGGCAGCTCACTTGTCTTTTATATTTTTATGAGAGACTATAGATTATTTTTACTGGTTTGCACCTTTAAGTGATCTTAATTTTGAGTTTATTGGAATAATCCCCTTGCGTTTTCTCTGTTTTGGTAATGTGCAAACCAACCTGTTTGGTGATTTGAGAAGTGTCTCAAGACACCTCTACTTTGGCAAGTTTAAACCTTGACGAACTTCTCATATCTGCATTCATTTTGTTTACTAAACATGAGAGGTGAGGGTCGCATTATGAAAGTTTCCCAAAATAAAGTTTCAATAAAGGCGCTTTTCCCAGTTTTTGATTGTAATTGTTTGTTGGTTAGCGGTCTCCGGTTGTAATTGCCAATATGAGTTTGTTTTGTAAAGACTTTTGGTTATTTTATAAAAGATGGTCCGGTGCTTATTAAAAAAAAACATGTTTTTGTAAAGAATGAAATGGAGTGTGTCAAACTAAATACCTAAATCTAATAGATATTGCAACTACCATTTTCATAATGCCATGGAAATCTAGAATAACATAAATATAAATCTTAAATGATAAATATGGAATAATCAATGACTATTTATATTTCTTTGATATGATTTTCTTGATATCCTTGTGATTGTCCTTCAATGTTGCTTAATTATTCTAATTCTTCTTCTCATTTTTGCAAGTCAGTTTTTTCCAAATATCGAAATTGGTACATAAATTTATAAACTCGTTGTTGAAAAATAAAAGTTTTATAAACTCATGGATACTCTTTTTGTTCTTTTCTGGATCCTTTTTTATTCTTTAGATCAAATGGTCTGCAAATTAAGGTTGACGTTACACATTGGGGATTGTAACCTTCTAAAAAATATTACGTGTACGTTTCTAATTGAATATAAGATAAATAAAATCTAAAAATGGACAAAGAACAACAAAAACTGGACTAAAAAAAGTACAAAAAAGGATTTGTACATCACTGATGAGGTATTATATATACTGAGTTTTTAAAACTCTTTTTTTTTTTGCCACCACATTGTACATTTATTTATACCTGTATTATTTTTTCCATTTTATTTGCTTCCCTAGTGTGTTTTTGACGTGTATAAATATTATACCCCTATTCTTTATCTCTTTCGTCCTCTCTTACTTATTTTATCCAAAAAACAATTCTAAAAAACTTGAAAAAAATTGTGCAATTACTATAATACATGTATCAATATATTTCAATAATTATTTGAAAAAAAATCTATACGCAATTTATTTTGGAATAAATGTATAAATTAGTGTAAATTAAACATTAAATCTTAGAAAAATTGTCTAAAACAATATTATGTCCAAATGTTTTAAAATTTGAATACAATATAATATAAAATCTTATAAATTTGTGGAACAAGTTTTGAAATTTTAAAATTTAAATGAAAATAAACAAGGGGCATGAAAGGGGTAGAAGATTTGGACTCGTTTTTGACAGAGTGACATCATTTATTTTATCAAAGAAAATTGCTTTTATGGTTGTAAAAAACTTTTGTTTATTAACGAGTTAGAATTTGCATCTTGCATGTGACATAGTTTCTTTAGTAATTTATGAATATGGTACATCATTGTCCAACCATAAATTCGAATAATGATTTAAAGCTCTTTTATTTATGCATCTTAAAATAACAGTATGTTGATTAAATGAATCTAGGGTTTTTGTTTCTGAATAATTTATGAATATATGGTATATATCATTGTCCAAATATAACTTTGAACCTAGCTAGGGCTGTTAATTTATAACATAATTACGAGACAAGTATATATATATATATATATATATATATGTTGATCATTATACACAATTATGCTGGTTTCTATATACTACTCATTCATTTATTCAGAAACAAAAACCCTAGATTTAATTGCCTAATAAAATAAAAATACCTAACAGGTGCCACAGAGGAATAATTTCGTTAAAAATAGTATGATCAACAAGATTTGTAAAGTGAGTAACAATCTTAAGAATAGTTTTAGTTGACTACTGTGATATTTTGTTTGTTTGTTCCTTGTATTCTTTATAGGTGTCGGACCCTTTATTTATTATATATATATATATAAGTCGGTTTTACCCTAAAAAAGTATGTTAAAATACAATTTTTTATGTATAAATTGGTGGAGAAAATGCAATAAAAAAGGGTCGAAACCACCTCACTACTGTCGAAATCTAAATTTTAAATATATATAATTTGTTTACTTAGGATGCAAAACATTTACCGAGCATTTAATAAGTAATACAAATATTTTAAGATGCATAAATAAGAGCTTTAAATCATTCACCAAATTCATTACTTCCTACCAAATAATTTGGAATGCTATAATAATGAATTTTAGACAAATCTAATTAATTATGCATGTACGTAGTACATGTTCTCATGTCAATCATTTCTCATTGAGAAACAACAAATTGTAGAGTTCTTTTATTAATATTTAATTCAACTAATTCAAGGAAAATGGAAAAGATAAAAAAAAAAAAAAAAAACTGTTACAAGCTTATAGCATTTTCTGTTTAATTTTATTTTTGCAACTCGCCTAGTTACATAAAAAACCGGTTGTCAAAGGACTTGATGTTTTTGTAAATAATTTTAAACAAGAAACAGCTTAATTAGTAGGCGAGGATAGAAAGTTATAGCCAACAGTTTCTTTATCCGGTAGAGAGTAGTCAGATCGATAATCAGATATTGTTTGATTTTGTTTGTGTAAACTGTAAATTACATTACATTGTCATTGTGGCGTGCAACAAATTAAGCCTAATGCCGACAATCGATATATCTCAAAACTTGCAAGAATGGAAACTAATTTCAAGTCACCTAAATAGCGAAATCTAACACGCAGAAGTTGCAGTATAAACTAGATGGCATAAAGTACTGATCAATACAAGAAAAAATCATCTAGCCAATAATTTTTTTTGTCGGGTCAGCAAAAAAAAAAAACTGTGGTCATAACATTTAGGTCGCGTCACAAACCTGTAGTGTGATTTCAGCAAGGATCTAATTCCATAGAATGAAAGGTTGTGTTTAGCTTTGATAATTAGACCATGACCAGTGTTTTAAAAAGCGAAAATTTAGCTAAAACGTATTTGAAAGAGCTATGCTAAAGGCGCAAGATTTTATCGGCCTAAAAAGCAGAAAAACAACCTTTTAAAGTTTTTTTAAGCTTCGAGTCCAGCTTTTTACATGAAGTGAGCTTTTTAAAACAGAGATTAAGACCTGGCTATAGCATAAAATATTGCTTTCCTCCCATCCATCTGTCACACCCATCAAAACCCATTCTAACAACAACTTATGTTAATAAAATATAAGAAGTTAGTATGAAATATCACCAAACAGCTAATCGAAACCCACATTAACGGATCTACAAGTCTTGTTCAATCTACTTGAGACATGATCGATCACATTATGAGCTAAAGGGTAAGAGTTCCATGATGAAATGGAAACCCCAAAGATATCCAGATGGCTTAACCTCTAGGAGCATGTTCCAGGAGCACAGAACCTATGTAGTTTCTCCCATTGTTATTCAGTGATAATGAGTGTTTCTACCAAAAAATACATATAAACGAATAGATCCGATTAAACCAGGGCGAGACTAGAGAATGATCTTACAATGCTTCAGAGGCTTAAAGATTCTGTGGTTTGAGAGTATAGTGGAAGTTTTGAATAGAGAAGTTCGGAAAAAGTAAATATATCAGCACTTATATACCATAGAGTCGACATGCCAAGTTAGTAACCTAATAAGATTCAAAGCCATACTTTTTACTGGTGATTTCGTGAGAATCATTTTGATTTTTATACTGAATTCTCATAGCCACATTCTAATGAACTAATAAACAAAATTCATGCATATAGCTAGCCAAGAACCCTAATAAAATAGGAAAGAAAATTAACAATGCAAATCAACTCATAAATTTATAGGTAAATTGTACAAAATGGATAATTATCAAATTAATTAGAAACATATCAGTAACAGTAACATTTTTTTTTACAAAAAAGAGAGAGAGAGAGGAAGAAAACAAATGGCTAGCATCAAAACTTGGATGGAATAACTAGACACAGTTTATAAGCTAATGTTCCATTTATTTTTTCATAATTATAAATAAAAGCATTAACATACACCGTCTTATTGTGATCTTGAGAACCGTCTTATTGTAGACCTTTGCTCCGGAAATTTCTAGAGATCTTGCAATCCTGAAAAATACACCAGAGAGTTAAGGAATGACCAAGTATTTGAGAAAGATGGATCTTCTAAGTTGGTTGGTATTGAGAAACTCGTTGCACATTCAAATAAGTTTTAGAGTACCACATAATTTATTGAACAATAAAGTATCAAAAGGAGATCAGTAATCGATATCTCACATTTGTGTTTCACTTTAAGAAAACATATTTACCTGTATCTAGAGGCGGACTTTACAAGTAGGAAAATGGTTGAGAACGAAGCGCAAGGGCACCAATACTTTCCCAATTTTGATAGTCAGTTGAGGAGCTCGTTACATTTAAATTTGGAAATGGCTTCATTAAACTTCCGTTGATCGGAAAGTGTTCCTCATTCGTGCAGATTCTTTGTGCTTTACTAACCTTAAAACAAGCATCTTGTTCATTTGAACAATTCACAATCATTGTCTCTCTATAATCAGGAGCTTCAATTTCGTTCATAATAGAACAACTTGTACCAAGATGCATTATGTCACAAGCCCTTGTTGCACTCATCTTTTCTTTAGTTCGTTTCCGTGCCCTCTCCCTAGCTTTGGACCTTGAATCTCTTCCCACTAATTGAGACGAAGATTTACATGTCTTTTTATCCCGAGTAAAAGTGCCCTTCAGATTAATTTCTTTTGAGTCTTCATTAGTCTGATCAGAGAAAACTTGACAATCACTACTGCAGTTAGCACTTTTTTTGCGGCTGTCGATGCTATTATCATATCGACCACTTACCCTCTTTAATTCTTCAATAGAGGAGGTGGATTGACCAAGCAACCAATCTAGAGTTTTGCTAGCTTTATCAAACCCTAGCATATCTTGAAGATCAAAGAACTTTTGGGCAACATTCAGAGAGAGTCTCACTCTCCTTTCCCTTGGACCCCTCGCCGTGATTATCTTCCTATTCGTATCTTTCTTCTTTTTCGGCAGTTCTTTAATCATATCACTCTCATAACTTGAACTAAAATGCTTCACAAATCCATTTGAAATAGGGTCCAGTAAGTTAGGAAAGTCATGTTGAAGAAGATTAGGGTTTTGAGGAATAAAGAGAGCCTCATGGCCAAAAAATGAAGTTGAAAGAGGAAAATAGGGTGAAAATGAGCCAATTCCATTGTTGCTTGAAGAGAACATTTCTGGATTATTTTGTGTACAAAACCCTAGGTTTAAAATGTGAAAGGACTAAAGGTTACTCAAAGAGGGTAATTGAAAAACTGACTAGTACTTGGTGATTGCAATTGTGCTTCCATTTACATGATAAAGAAAAACTTGAGAGGGACAGAGAAAGCAAGTGGCTAGGGCCTTAGGTTGAATTAATGAGTGTTGGCACTATCATTTAATAATTGAAGGGATAAACTTACCCCTTTTTTTTTTCCTTTGTTTTCCTAACTTTTAGGGCAACCATTTGAGTGATACTGTTGAAGAAGAGTACAAACTTAGCTTATCTTGATACACTTGTTTGGATCGAGCTTATAAGTTTAGACTGTTTAGTGTATTTTTTCAGCTTCAACTTGGATGATATTGAACAAGATGAGATTTTTAATAGACCCTTGTTGTAGTTTTTCCTTCATTTGAGAAAAAAAACTGACTAGTGGATTTTAGAATTAATTCTGGGATTCTTTGTCAGCAACATTTATTACTCCATCAAGGCATCAAAATTGAGTTCAGTATCAGTGTATCACCATAATATTAAATTAATAGAGTTTCTAGTTGTCCACTTTTACATACCAGGGCATGTTCAAGTTTTAAAAAAAAAAAAAAAAATTTAACAGACCAACTTAAATTAATACTTACCCTGCCAAACACCACTCGAACTACATGAGTAAATTAATAAAATGAAAGGAATTAACCAAACCTGAGGCTCAATTCCACATTAAACTTGGTATGAGTTTTCTTTTTCTTTTTTTGGGAATTTTCAACAAACAAACGCCACCCTGATACAATTGGAGGTCTTATCATCCATTTTTGCTGCCCTAATTTTTTTAGGGTAGCATACCGAATTTTTATGCATCATTTGATAAAAAACAATACAATTTAATGGTCAATAAAAACTATGAAAAAAAAAGTAAGTAAAAAAGGGATGACATGATTACATATCCGATACTTTTTCGGTACAGTTGATAAAAAAAAAATAATTTTTTTTCTTCATACGGTGCACTATAATTTAGGATGTGTCGACCAATAAATATTTTAGTTTTAATTTTAAATTAATTTTATGATATTAGTTATTTTGAGTTAATTAATAAGTGTTGGGTTTTTAGTGGGTGATACACGTTTACCGAATTTACGATAGTGTTACTCTAAAATAACATACCGTAATCGCATTGATATATTTTTTTCTAACTACTCGTGTTACCAAGAAGTGTATGTAGCTAATCATACATAGTAATATTTTCATAATTTTTATTGAATTTTGAATGAGATTGATTTTAATGGACTGAACTTAAAATAACCAGGATAGTATGCTAAAAAAAAATAGATCATCAAAAATGGATCCATATTTACCGGCTCAAAAAGATTCTTCAGTACACCAAAAGAAAGCAATGTCCAAAAAGTCATTTAATTTAAGTACAAATAAAAGCAGAATAGTCTAAATTGTACCATCTTCAACTGAATCATAGTAATTCATAAGTACAAATTATTTAAAAACTAATGATAGTACAAAATACCAGGCAAATATTTAACCAATTTTCGTACTAAAATTTCAGGCAGACCTAAACAAGACAAAACCATGGCATTGGTCTCAGTCATGAACAAATGGCAGAGGCACTATTTAGCTTTATTATAGTGGTAAATCACAAAAAAAAAAAAGTTCATCATGTTATTTCGTCAGGTCACACAAACCTTAATCGTGGCAACTTCTCATTGGCTATAACTCAAAAACCTTGATGCTTTGGTTGTTTATTCCAACTATTCTCGTCAAAAAGGTCAAAAACCACTAATTGTTTGAACCATAACGTGGCAATTTCTTATTGCCAGTTCGTGTGATCTAGTTCCATATTCAACAAAGAGATTAAGGGTTTATGTTTCTCAGAAAAAAAAGAAAAAAAAAAGGGTTATGTTGGCAAGACTTGACACCTTTTGCAAGCATTTTTTTTATTTTTATTATTTTTGTAATCACCTTTTGCAAGCATTATTGAATAAATGCTTAGGCATTTTGAACCGGAGAGATTATGTGATATAAGTCCATAATCTCATTTTCATTCACATATGAAAACTTTTGCAAGGTTGATTAATATTTATGGAGACGGGGTTTTGTTCCTCCATCCCCCGCTTTTTTTTCTAAAAATAAAATAAATTCATGATTCTAATTTTTTATAGCTAAATTACAATGTAACTTTTCTTTTTGGCAAGCAAGCGAATAATTAAATAAAAGTTCAAAAAAGGTAGGATAAAACAAAATGCTAACTCAAGCAAGCTCAAAGAACAGTTCATCACAACTAGAAAAAATGACCAATGAAACAAGGACACAAGCCTTGGAGCAAAATAAGAGTACAATTACAATAAATCTCAATGTTTCATTCAAACTATATTTAGAATTGAAATTGGCTCAAGTTCACCGGGCAAAAGCCTGCGGGACGTATGATTGACCCACCACCCGAGCTGCGAGTTGACATGAGGCACAACTCGGACCATTTTTTACTTCGCTAATTTGTTATTTTATGTTTTGTCATGGGATCTAATTAAATTGTTTCGTTATTTGTTAGACTTGCCAATAATCTTAAATATGACACTTGAATGTTTGTTATTTACGAAGAGGTCCCTTTCATATTAATGAGTAGGGTTGCCTCCGTCACTTTTTCATTATGCATTGAACCTTAAGCTTTTGTTATTGGTTTTAAGGTTTTCCTTTTTAACAAGCGTGTGTTGAGATTGGTCAATCGAGCTAACCCTTGTCTAGCTGGTTGAGTCCATCAACGTACCACAAAGCTCTTGAGCTCTTCCAATTCCAAAGCAACGATTAAAAGTTATATCCCTTCAATGTTTTCTAGCAAAATGAATATTTGTTGTTTGTGAGATCTTCTTAAAAACTAGAGGTCCAATGCATGGATGCTAGAGGAAATAGGCCTAGTATGCTTGCCATTTGTGTTGTTTGAATTGTGGAGATTGCGAATAAAATACACGACTCTCCTTACGATTTCGCACACTTGAAAATATCTGATTACGCACATTGGTTGCAAAATACTGTTTTTTGGCTTTAATGCATATTTAATGAGCTTGGGTATTTCTTGCAATATAACTGTATTGATCAACATGCTTTATTTATTAATCACTTTCTTTATTTGATAGACTATTTAGTTATTTATGCCATTTATTGGACTAACAGGGTAATTTACTACTTACAGTGTAAGTCATTAGACCTACTTGTGAAGAGGGGTTTACATTCTTTATGCCTGATTGATTAGTGTAAAAGTTGAACGTTGAAACCTTGTAATCTTTGCTTTTCACATAAGTTATTTGTTTCGTAAAAGTTTGTTTTTTATTATCTATATTTAACAAGGGTTAAATTTGTAGTTCAAACAAGTTTATTTCATTTGGCTTATTCATGTACCATCTCGTATCGATTACGATGATGTAATGGGGTACTTTTGGAGCTTATATATACATTTTTGAGTATTCATATATTGTAGCACAAATCAGGAGAAGAGTGATAGATAATTACTAGAAAGAGCAATACATTAAACTTGATGGATGCCCACCAAGAGTTTCTTTTTGATTGAGCCTAAAGTTGTAATCACTCATATATTTATAATAAGTTCATGTTTTCTCCATCTATTAGTCAACAGATTACATATCTAATCGTTTGTAGATCAATTAAGTCATGGTGTTTCTTTTTCCATTATCATTAATATATGTTTCTCTTATTTGGTTGTGTTTCAATTTAGGGTTTATCTTTCTTGTTTATAAGCATTTGTTTTAACTTCCGCACAACATATTGGTATCAGAGCTCAATCTTGATTTGGTCGATGGTATGAGGAATAAATAAATAAGTGATTTCTTAGCAAAATCTGGATGTTGTATTTGAGAAAGGGCCTAAGAAGATGGCAGCCGTGAAGGAAAAATTTAGTGCATTATATTGATCTCATATTTTTGACCCTAAAAATTATCACTTGAATTTACTTATATCGGTTATATTTTTTTTGTATCTTAATTACTTTTGTTTTGTGATCATGTATGGTCATGTGTTATACTGTATGATCTGGTGTCCGTGTTATTGTGTCTAATCTTATGTTTGTGTGATCATGTGTTGTGTTGTGCATGTTATCATATGTGTTCCCGTGCTGTGTGATTTTTTTATGATTTTGTGTGGTCCTGTGTTTGTAATCCTACGTTGTATTGTGTGTTTAATTTATAAATTTCCCTTGATTTATTTTTTGGGTTATTTAAGATTTTATATATTTTCCCTTTTTTGATGTTATTTTGTATTTTTTGAATTTTATTTTTAACTTATGTACCTACTTGATAACAGGTGCACAAGCGATTTTCTCTTTAATAAAAATGATCCAATCTATTTAGAGGAGAGACTTACTAGACGTTTTATGCTTTACTAGACAACTTTGGAAATGTAAAAGTTTTACTACTCGGCAGAGTAATGCTCTAAGAAAGAAAAATAAATGGCGGAGAGATAGATAAGTAGGGGGAGAAGGTAAGCATGAGAGATAAAGGGTGTATTGATAGAAGGCAGATCAAGAAGATAGATACTTGTAGATAGAAATAGAAGACAGACGCCACCTAGGCTGAAGCCTTTCGTGGAGAGTAATGCTACGTTCACTACTCTAACAGTCATTGTGAGAGAAGTGAAGACAAAAACGCTACAGGACAAACCTGCAAATTTTGTCTTCACTTCTCTCATAAAAATTGTAAGGATGAATGTTAGAGTAGTGAAAATATATTTACTCTTTCGTGGACAACCTCAATTTATGCTAGGCTTATATAATGACATGAATTTTTTTTCAACGGCGGTCAAATGCGTAATTAGGCTTAACTAGGCAGCTTAAGCGCATTTAGAAGTCAAATACTTTTTTAACAAAACTTTTTTTTAAAATGGGTAAAAAGCTTGATTAAAATTTAAAAATATTTATGGGATTTTTTTTTTGTGATTCAAAAAACTAATTGTTTTAATTATTTGCAAATAGTTGCAATTATTTTTTATTTAATTTTTTTTTGAAAAAAAATCTCAAGATTAGGCGAGTCTAGACACAATTAGGTTGTGGACGCCCTTTAGCACACCTACCGGCTTGCGTTTTTTACAATAAACTATGACATATTAAAGTATTCGGTAAGTAGAAACTGTTTGTAAACACAAAAATAATTGCAACTGTTTGTAAACCATTAGCACAACAAACACTTGAGATGATAACTAATAAAGTACAACATATTAAAACAACTAATAATCCAAAAGGAGAAGGAAAGTATACGGTAAGTAAAACCTTTGTTATAACATAATGATGACCCTCTCGAAAAAGAAAGACTCTCTTAGTATGATGAAACTTGAAAGTTTCAGGAGAAAATGGACGAGAAAACAGATATCAATGTATGTCAAAAGACACAATCAATCGAAATAAAAGATAAAAGATAGAAAAGTCTAGGGCTATGCCCTTTTCTTAAAACTCAATTCTCAAAATCAAATATGTTTAAGGGTATTAATATATCCATAACAATCCAAATAACAAATAGATCCTCAAATCTTAATAAAAATAATAAACAAGCCATGATAAACATAAAGTGGCTAATAAATAATAAATGATCGTGAACCCAAATATGTCGTGCTCGTCATAGTACCTACAAGTCGACCAAAAAAATAAACGTCATCTCTATTAATGTTTGCCCATTTAATCACACTGCTTGTTCATGTTTAGTTTTGTTTCACTACAAGTATTTAGGTGTATAGTGACGAAGGCTTTAGTCATTAAAGACCCCATTTCGTCACAACAGACCTCGATAGTGATGATACGTCATCGTCACTAGGTCGTCACTACATGTCCGACACTAAAAGGTAATTTGTGACGGAAAAATAGTTCGTCATTGATGTTATCTTTAGTGACAAGAAATTTCGTAACTGAATGTATACTTTTAGTGACAATAGGGTTCGTCGGGTTCGTCAGTGCAATCGAAAACTATGTTGACCAAAAGGTTGATGAATAAACATTTGCTTGAACATGTTCAAGAATGAACAATTTATTTCACAATATATAAACCTGTATATTGTTTGACAGGTTTGACAACCTTTAATTATACATACCAATAATAACAATTTGTTCACAAATAAATAGTTAACATCATAATTAAAAATTGTGTTACGACCCGATCACAAATTTATAATTTATAATATTGTCATAGAATTGTATGAAGAAAAGAATTACATATATAAATGTAGGTTTTCAGATTTTTAATGTCTTATATACCTATATCATACATCATTCTTTAATTATTAACACATATTCTACATAGTATTGAATTAAACTTAAATTTCGAACTCTTGTGAAACTGAGCTCTTAAGGAACGAACCGTTTCGTACGCAATAGATTTTCGAGCTTTTTAGCTAATGAACGATCTCGTATCTAATATTAGATTTTCCTTCAGAAGAAACGAACTGTTAACTGATCGTATACGATATATCGATGAATGGGTGATTTTATTTTATTTTATTTCCGATTCCAGTGCGATAAAAGCGTTTATCACATGGCTTGTAGTACACCACTATGGACATTAAGTATATATAGTTTACCTACGTTCACATAAATTAATTCCCCTTAATTATAACGTTAATTTACGTTGTTTATGTTGGTTTCCGTGTACGAAATAACAATTAAATAATAATAATAAAGGACTAAACAAAATTAAACAAAACCAGTGTAATCTTTATTAATTTCAAATTGGAAAGGAAATTACTGATTACAACATGTAGGTACTGAATAGTAATTAAATCAAACGTTATTCAGATTATTATTAATTAATAATCTGATGTACTGAATTGCAATAAATAGAAACTGCCGGACTGGAAAGTATAAACTTAACGGCCGGACTGTTCTGATTGAAATTGAAATAACATGACTGAATTGAAACTATTATAATTACAGAATTAAATTACATAATTGAAATTACAGAATAAAACAGTACTTAAAGAAAATTACAGAAAGTTAAATACATAATTGAAAAGTTACAGCTAAGTACAGCAAATTAAAATACTGAAATAAAATGACAGAATTGAAAAGACAAAAATATAAATTACAGAATTGAAAAACGTTAATTAAAAGACAGAATTAAAAAAGACGAGGCGACTGTAAACAGTCTGCCCTTAACCGATATTCGCCCAACCATCTTGATGTTTCTGGTTACGTTGGCGCTTCGTGTGTTTTGAATGTGAAGGGGAGGTTGCCTCATATAGAGGATTCTAAAACCGCAGCCTTTAATGTAGTCATTTAATTCTGGGAGTTAAATCCCCAGAATCCGCCTCCATTATTGCAGGAGTTACAACCTTGCTGGAACTTTATACAAAAGTCCCTATTTCAGTTTAGTACGAGACCCGGGACCCAAGTCCCGCGTCCCGAGACCAGAGAACCGAGCAAGCGCGCGCATGTTTGGTACACACTAACACACTCATGGGTATGTGGACATGATAGTTTAACTACTACATATGATGGATTTGTATTTATATTGTAAAAATCACTCCTGATTTTACAATGTGGGATAACCTCCTGGTTTAAATCTCAACTCCTTTTTTCATTTTTCAGCATTGACTTTTCTTTCTCTTTCGAGTACCAATCTTCGAGTCCAATTATCATTCACACCCATTTTCCGAATAGGTCATGCGATATATCGTTGCGAAGCTCGTCGTACGAGCTACTTAAACGCTTTGAGTACGGCTTCAGAAATTCTGAGTTATCGCATCGAATATTGAATCAAAAATGGTCACTAACCACTCGGAACAACCATGTTTAAAAACATGTTTTCCAAAAGTTTACTACTCCTAAGTGCCATTGATATCAACCTTTTCATAATTGCTAATTCATCTTCATCAATTTGTCTTTTACATTTTAAACACAAACGGTTTTATCGTGGCTCTTTTTCTTCCATTTTGTGGGTAGAAATTAAAATCAATCTATAATTAAATTATTTTCTTCTCTGAAACTATCACTTAAAAATGTGCGAAATGAGTATTAAGTAACCTGATTTATCTAACTTTCAAAAAACAAGTTAAGAGAAGAACAAAATGGAGTAATTAGGAATTTTTGCTGGCAGACTTGAAAGGGGAGGAATGAAACGATTTTCGATAATGAGAAGCTTAATTAAAGCCGAGCAAGATGTATAGAGATTTCGTTACAGATTGTTATAGCACATGGAAAGAGGGGGCTTTAGGTCCGGAAAATGTTTTTAAGAAACGGTAATCCCCCGGAATGTTTCATCAAATTAATGTTGATACAACTTTCAGAAAGCCCAATCTCATTGGGTTGTGGTATGGCTCGTAGTGATCTAGGTGAAGTTGTTGACTTATGGAGCGGTGGATTCTAGCAAACTCTTCTCTTATGATAGAGACAATGACTTTTCGTATCGCATGTTCTCGTGCTAAGAAGATGTATTGAGATAAGCTAATTTTCAAAACGGATTGCAAAGTATCATCAAAAATTTGTTCCCACCTCGACATATATTTATAGCGCTTGTGTATCTTCAAACTATTCAGGATATATTAGTGAAATTCGAGTTAATTTTACTTGAATTTTGTGTAATATACAGTATCGCCAAACTATATATGTCGCCCGCTATTTAGTTAAATTAATGAAGCTAATGTAACTTACTTTAGTTCCGCTATTTGGTCTACCCAGTTGTGGCCTTTATTTTGGTCAAATGGATTTAGTATAATCGAACCGATAATCGAACCGAAAATCGAACCGATAATACCCGAAAAAGACCGAAACCGAAAAACCGAAAAAATTTCGGGTCGGTTTCGGTTTTCAGTAAAACCGAACCGAAAAAGACCGAAACCGAAAAAAACCGAAAAAGACCGAAAAAAACCGAAAAAAACTGAAAAAATAAATAATAAAAAAATAATAATAAAACCGAAAAATAACCGAAAAAACCCAAAACTGGACCGAAAAAACCGGTCCGGTTCGGTCCAAAAAATGAAAAGACCGAAACTGAAAAAAACCGAACCGAAAAATATGTTCGGTTTCGGTTTTACCAAAAACCGAACTAGAGCGAACCGAACCCAGCTCTACTCCCAATTATGAACAGAATTGTTCACAACTCAAGTCGCAATTTTTTTTATTTTTTGAAAAGATAGTCAAGTCCCAATATAAAAAGACTTATTTTAAAAGCAATATAAAAAGACAATTTGAGCTCCCAATTTAAAAACAACCCATCACCAAGTAAGAACTTTCCTATATTAATTATTACTCCCTACATTTCTATACATAACACTCATAGCCCAAACAAGTCTTCCATAACCCCCTCTCTTTCTTCCTCAAACACTACCAAAAATGCCTGCCACCTCAGCTTCCTTCCATCTCCATCCAACCACCACCTTCCCCGGAAAGCTACCACCCTCCTCCGCCACATCATCGTCCGGAAAATCCATTTCTTTTAAGCCAAAAAATCCACTTTTTACCCAAACTATCACAAGCACAAAAGGCGTAAGTTACAAAACACCCTTTGCTATCAAGAATATCGATTCATTGGGTCCTCGGAGAGCAAACAAGGGTCTTCCCTCTGTGGTTAAATCTTTTTTGGATTATTTTTTTCCGGAAAAGGTGCAGAAGCTTTGTGTTTATGAAATGAACGAGAGGGACCGAGGTAGCCCTGCGTATCTACGGTTGAGTCAAAAGTCGGTTAATTCTCTTGGCGATATCGTGCCATTTAGCAACAAGGTGATCTCTCTTCCCCCCTCTCTCTATATATATATGTTATACATATATGAATATTGATATGTATATATAACGAAGAACGAAGATATGAAAGGTGAAAAAACTGAAATATATAATAGGAAGCGGGAAACCAGACACGTGATTTTTGTAATGGGAAACGAGTTTCTCGGTAACTATCAATGTGTGCGTGTGTATATATATATTTACGGTTGAGTCAAAAGTCGGTTAATCCTCTTGATGTTGAAGAATGAGGGGGTTAATTGTTAAAACTAGCATAGTACTATATCATTGTAATAGTATCTTTCTCTAAACTTTGTTTAGTTTTTGGTAGGTTAGGTTTATATTCTTGCTAATAGTTTTTACAAGTCAGTATAGTAATCTACCACATGCTATGAAGCTCTTTATGGAACCTAGTATGAAGTTGGAATTTTAACAATTAAACCCTAGTACTTTCAACACCTCAGGTGCAAAACTAGCTAGGTGACATTAATTTATGAGAAATGATATAACCATCTAAAAAAGTTATCCAAAAACTTTACTCACTGATATGACGGGTTCAGTGTACCAATCATTATCATATTTTCATTTAATATATAATTGGTGCACATAATCCGTTATATCAGCGAGTAAGGTTTTTAAGTGGTTATATTGACCCGAAAAATGGAATGTTTTCTTAAAAGATTATGATGTTTGTTACTGTACTAAAATTTTAAAGTGGTCATTGATTGAAAATGAATTAATTTAGTTTCTAAACCACATTTATTTGGTTTAGTTATTTCTAGTGTTATTTCTTCTTGAAATTATTCATAAATCTTGTTGATCTCGTATTATATATATAAAAAAAAACCTACTTATTTTCCTCTTCATTTTGTGGATATAAATGTGTTTTATGTTGTCGACATTATTTATCTTAGTCCTTACTCTGTCCATGTCTTTCCACCTAATTTCACGTGTCAATTGACTAGGTCAAAATCATTCAATTTTATTCAATTATTTAAAATCAAACCCCACCTACTTTGGACTTTAGTTTCAATTTCCAAATAAATTGTCATAATTGTGTCCCATAAATAAATATAATATGTTCGAACACTTATATTTTGAAAAAACAAGTGTGGAAACCATGCGCCAAAACCCGGAAAAACCAAAACGTAACCGAACCAAAAAATACCGAAACTGAAAAACCAAAAAAATTTCGGATCGGTTTCGATTTTCAGTAAAACCGAATCGAAAAAGATCGAAAAAAATCGAAACTGGACCGAAAAAACCGATCCGGTCCGGTTCAAAAAATAAAAAGATCGAAACTGAAAAATATGCTCGTTTAGATTTCGGTTTTGTCAAAAACCGAACCGGACCGGACCCGGTGGGAACCATATTATATACAAAAACAAACTCACTAAATTGACTATTCAAGATTCCTTAGATATTCATAGACTAAAATTTCTACTACTGGTCTCATAGTTTGGATTATTATAATTGAGTCCTTATAGTCCCTTATAACACATAAATAGCTTCAATTCTCTAAAATAACGAATTCGATTACCCTACTCCACAGCTATACAGCGGTGACTTGAAAAAGCGGTTGGGAATAACAGCCGGAATTTGCATTGTAATCCAAAATAAACCGGAAAAGAAAGGCGACCGTTACGAGGCCATATATAGCTTCTACTTTGGCGACTATGGACACCTTTCGGTACAAGGGTCCTACTTGACCTATGAGGACACGTGGCTTTCCGTGACTGGTGGGTCTGGAATCTTCGAGGGGGCCTACGGACAGGTGAAGCTACAACAAATTGTTTTTCCGTTCAAATTGTTTTATACTTTTTATTTAAAAGGAATAGAGGAGTTGCCGGAGGAGCTGATGGGCGAGGCAGTGGTGCCGCTAGCGACGGTGGAACCATCGCCAGCAGCCAAGGCTTGTGAGGCTGGGGCAACGGTCAAGAATTTTACAGATTAGATGTATTTTTCGTAAAATGTCATTTCATTACGGGGCGACCTTTAAGAAACGAATTCGATGTGTTTTTTTCCGTATAGTTGAAAACGTTTGTTGATGTTTGTTTTACTAGTAAAAAACCAAAAAAATAAAGAAAAGTAAAAAGGATCTATGCCATTTTATAGTTCATGGTTGTATCAAATTTTTTGTGTTCAACTGCTTTTAAGTCATTTTTTTTGGTAAGGTTGCTTTTAAGTCACTGATTGCATCAATATATTTGCTCAGATTGTTTATTATTGGATATTAGATGATGTATTTTCTTATAGACATGCAATTTGTACTTTGTCCGACGGTCCAGGCATGTGAAGCCGGACCGACTTTTTATTAACTTTACCGACTAGGAACTTTGCTCTAAATCTCGCATTGGTAAACTTATTAATTTAGTTAATAAGTACAACCATGTTAACCCTCATAAAACAATAATGTTATATGCCAAAATCTAATCATGATTCATGACTAAAGTTGGGGCAAACAACAGTTTTGTAGTAGTTAATTACATCAATCAACTTAAGAAGTATTGCATACAAAAGCAGTTAATTAACACGTTATTTAACGTTACATATATGTTTTGCTTCTGTTATGCTTCAATAAAGGTCCCGTTCTTGAAAAAAAATTAAAAAAATTAACACATTATTTGTTAAATGAAGATTGTAGACCTCTTTTCGGCTGAAATGAAACTCTCGATCCAAAATTGTGTTGGAAAAAACCGTAACGGTTTTGAGTTGTGAATGTAATTTAATATTATAACTTATTTCTCCCCATTTATGGTATTGAAGACATGTAACTTATGACTTGTTTTTTATATAAAAAACATGCATGTATATAAGTTTTCTAAGATAAGAAAAATTAAAAAGGAAAAATACATGGCATATACACACATTCACACACATACAAATATGCATACATATAGAGAGAGTACCGCACCACCAACGGTCCGACCGTGGCTCGGTGCCGTTTTCGTGGAGTCACATACGATAGACGTTGTATCTTGGGAACGAAGTGCACCATTTAGCCAGAAGCAGAGGTGGCGGGGCAAATATCGTTTAAGTGAAACTGCTTGCAGTTATCTCGTCTCGGACTTTTGTTTATTTCGGTATCATTTACATTATTTTATGTTAAATCTTGTATTTGATATTTATATATTTGAGGAACCATTTTCTGTTTATTTGTCTTTTTTTTCTTCCGTTGAAATTATTACGTTTATTTACAACGTACCAAACAAATTGTTATCAATTACGATAACATGTTCGGGACAAAATATCAATTAATCCACTTTGTAAGTACGACATACCAAGTTGATGAACGTATTATTTGTACAACTTTAGTACAACATACCAATGTGCTTCCTAAGTACGACTTACCAAGCTGAATAGCTGGTGAACATATTATTTGTTTAACATAAATTATAAATAGTCGGGTTTTTTTTTGCGGAAAGGAGACTCTTATTCTAAACTTGTATGTATTCAAGAAACTTATTAATAATTTCCTCAATAACATATCCGGACACACCTTTTAAGATCCACTGTTCTGAGATACTCCTCTTCAGTTTCTTTCCGATTTTCGTACTCACATTACCTTCCATCAATTATTATCTTATCACACGCCCGATATCTTGTGCAGTTCATATAATCGGGTTATAAAGTACTACCTCCGTTTAAATTTATTGTTTCTTACGAAAATAAGTGGAATTTTAACTTGCAAACTTATCGTTTTTTTTTTTTTTTACCGAAGTGAGTTTTCTTGAAAGTTAATCACATAGACTTAAGTCTAAAAGTCTAACTAAATGTTTAATTTTTGAAAATTTTCATTTCACCAATTTAGATATATTAAATTATCATTCAAAGTTACACGCAATAGTTGTAGAAAGAGTGAACAAAAAACGACCCCATTTACCATAAAAATGAACAAATGAATATGTACCATTTGACGATGCATCCCAAATTTAATCAGTATGACGATCAACCCCAAAATTGAAAAAAAAACATTTTCCCAAATACCTTTTTTAAAACAAAAAACATGATACATGACATTAAAAAAAATGATTTTTTTTTGTTATTTCTAAAATGAATTTACTTGGTAGGCATTTTTCTTAATAATAACAAGTGGCAAAAGAAGACACGTCATCTTCAACTTTCAGCCTCATGTTCAACTTCCACTAGATAAAATACACAAAAAAAAAAAATAATACTAACAAAAAACTTAAAAAATAATAATAACAACAATAACAATAATAATATTAACCCAAATTTATCTCTTCATTCATTAACAACCAAGACCATATATATACAATGCCAACCTTGGCTGCCACGTCATCGCTTCCCGCCATGAGTCGAACGACAACTATCCCGTGCTCAAACCCGAACCGTTCATTTTCATCGTTTCCTCTTGGTATAAACAGCATTAGTGTTACAAGTAGTTTACTATCTTGTCAAGTTTCTGTTTTTACCAGTTCACATCTGTTAAGAACCGCCTTGGTTGCAAAAGCCGTGGACTCGACTCAGCCAGCTGGCATTTCCGCCACGTCGGATAAGGCGACTGTGCCTGACGAGGAGTTTACTTTGGCTAAGGTACTCGAACTAGTTAACGGATTGGCTTTCTTGGTTTCAGGAAGATTTCATCATGTATTTTACTAAAAATTGTAGGAAAGGAAATAGACAGGAGAGAAATGGGCTAGCCTTCGCTATTATGATATGAAGTGAGAAATTTTTGATCTTTTACCCTGTATTGTTAATAACTTGCTCCTAGTGAAACAATTTAGAGCCTTTTAAAAAGCAGAAACTTAGCTAAAGCGTTTTTGCAATAGCTATGCTTAAAGCAAAAAAAGGGTAAGCTTTTAGTGGACTAAAAAGCGAGCCTTTTAAGCTTTGAATCGAGCTTCTATTAAGTCCTTGTATAAGAACTTGTTCTTTTTTACCACAGTCTCCAAAGTATTGCTCAGCTACCATTTATCTAATTTTGTTTATCATTCACACGACTGTTCTAGGTTTTTCTTATACATTTAATGTCGTGTTTTCGGTAGTAGCAAATCCTAAATTTGCTTGGGGACAGGGGCGAAGTCAGAAACTGTAAAACCGGGTGCCAAATTCACATAAAAATAATGTTAGTTCTTGTCATGATGGGTGCCAAATCCGCAATTTCAACAAATAACAGTAAAAACACATCACAAAATATAAATATAGGTTTTTCCGGGCTGTCGCGGCCCCTGATGTTCTCCACTTAGCTTCGCCTCTTCGTGGGAAAAGGGCTGAGATTTATGTATGGAGTCGGCCAAATTGCTATAGTTGGAAGATCTTGAGAAATAAAAAAACCATATGAGCGAATAGATTTTTTCATCAAAATACGGTTAAGATGTATTCATTTGTGCCGGCGTCTAGATACTTAAATCGCTTGTTTTCCATCCTTTACTGCTTTGGTTTATAATGCCAAAAACAATGGATTTTAGCTAGTAGTTATTTTTCTTTGTTAAAGTTTAGCTTCTCTATGCTTAAACTTTATGTTCATGAGTTCATTACACACGTGGTGTGTTGGAAACTGAAATCTGTTGTCTTGCAGATTTCTTTTGGTGTTATTGGTTTAGGGCTTGGTACATCTCTTCTCGCGTGAGTAATCTTCTCGGAAATTAATTTTCAATGTTGCCTTTAGCAATGGTATCACTCATCATAGATAATGTTTCTTTACGTGCACGTAGATATGGTTTTGGAGCATACTTTAACCTCCTCCCTGGATCCGAATGGTCTGCTATAATGCTTACATATGGTTTTCCCCTCGCCATTATTGGCATGGCTCTTAAGGTAAAAAAAAAAATGCACTTCCCATTAAATATGCAAAAGTTAAGCTTTTGGTTTCAATTTTTGAGAAAATGAGATTGTTCTCTTGAGGTTGAGAAAAAAGCTGGGTTCATAGGGGTAAAAGCTTGTAGGTACTTCAGACTAAATACCCGGAAAACTTGGATATTAAGCTGATTAACTAAATGTAATCCAATCTTTAAGTAAAAGGATAATAAAGACCTATTCAAAATCTGCATCCAAACGAAGCCTTAGGCTAACTCTGGAAAGAAATTTGGAATTGTATGGCCGCAGTTTATAACCGAAAAACCTGAATCTTTTGAACTTGAGAAAAGGCTGGGTTCATATAGGACAAACTTTGCAGCTTATTCATGCGAAAAACAAAAACATAGAAAGTTTTCCAGCGGAGGCAAACGAACAAAAGAGACGGGATTGGAGAGAAATTAAAAAGATCCTTGTCGTGAAGATTACATTTTTCTCCCTTTTTTTCCCGAAATTGTTCAAATTTTTGCAGTATGCCGAGCTGAAACCAGTACCTTGCTTGACTTACTCAGATGCTTATGCGTTAAGGGAAAAATGCGCTACACCAATTCTTCAACAGGTAATATTCGTATTTTCATTTTTAGATTGAATTTGTGGAACCAAACTTTTTCCTTTTGTCCTGGCCTCAACAAGTCAGACTCTACCAGTTTCTTATATTTCTGTTTACAACCTTACTAATCGTTCATACAAGTGACAGATACTCGTAAATTTACTATTCAATTCTTATTAGCGTCTTTTATTAGTGTTTTTTAAATATTAACAATTATTCATACAAGTAACATATGTACAACATTACAGGTTAGAAATGATGTTACAAGATACCGATATGGGGATGAACAACATTTAGAAGAGGCATTGAAACGAATCTTCCAATATGGTCTGGTATATTCTCTTACTTACAATGTGAATGTGTTTGGTTTTGGTTCTTATCATTTTTCCTTTCCTGTGGATGAATTTGATAAGGCACATTTATTTCTTATGTTGATGAATAATAGTTTTCGTAGCTAATTGACTAAATTTTAACCTGTATACGTCTCTGTTCAAGGGTGGAGGGATTCCACGAAGAAGTGCACCTACTCTAAAAAATATCCGTGAAGAAGTAAGCTTTCTAATTACGTAGAATATATTACATAAACGTCCATCACTATAAGGGGTTTCGGGAAATTTTTCTCGTTGACATGAAATAGATATTTCAATGTTGAGCAATTGAAGCAAAACTTAACCGACAAGGTTTTTTTTACCCTCCATTAATTGTTTGGACTTAATCTGCTTCATCGTATATTAGGTCTTTGCGTTGGCATTTTTACCTTATTTCTTTTTGGTTTTTGCATGCTTATCCCAGCTTAAAAGTTG
Source organism: Primula veris (assembly GCA_963682055.1). Taxonomy (NCBI): domain Eukaryota; kingdom Viridiplantae; phylum Streptophyta; class Magnoliopsida; order Ericales; family Primulaceae; genus Primula; species Primula veris. Next base: position 1,434,749 of record OY821751.1, read on the forward strand.
AGTTTGTCAACTTATCAGATTATATGCTTATCATTTTGTTTTTGGGATTGTCAATTACGCCCCAGGTCACTGGAGATGGCAAATACAGTTTAGTTCTAGTTTTTGAGGCAAAAGGTCTAGAGTTGTCAGATTTTGAAAAGAGACAGGTAAAAGTAAAACCATTTCATTAGACGGAGAAATTATTTTGTTCAGCTATTTTCTTTTAAGCCGCTACTAACATATTTTGAAATGGTTTTTTTAGGCAAAATTTACCTCATTTTTTGGACCAGGGATCACTGCTGAAGTCGGTAAGTTTACTTACTTTGGTCTAGTAAGGGTTTGTTTAGCTGCAACTTTAAAATCCAACTTGTTTGTTGTTTATTTCGGTGTACAGTTTTTAAGATGAGCTTTTTGCTTTTCTACTTTTCTAGCCCAGATAAGACTAGAAGTATATAGCTAGATTGACTCACATCAAAATGAAGTCTCTTTTTTTTGTTTTGCTTAAACAAGCAAACAAGCATTAAAGGGTTGTTGTCCTGCAGCTTTTAAACAAATAAACTTCTAGCTTTTTCAAGCCATAAAAACATGAAAAGCTCGACTTTACAAGTTAAACAATCAAGCTTTTATACAAAAAGTCGGACTTCAAAAGATGCACCTAAACAAAACATAAGTTCTATTGAGTTTTATTTTATGTTCGTGTGACATTATTGTGAATAATGTCTGCAGGAATGGGGGAAGATAATCTATATGAAGTCCGGCTTATTTCAGATACAACTCCTTAAGAAAGCATTACTGTGATATAACTCGTATCGAATCAAAACTATTCACATCAACAAGCAGAAGGGTTACCATTCAAGGAGTTGAGATCTATTCATTTGTATAAAGACTATGATATTAACTAAAAGGAAAGGGTGGAAATACTGAATCAAATCTTATAGAGATTTTGCATAAGGTAAGATTATCTGAAATATATTAATGTTGTTCTTCAGATACGAATTACGTATGAGTTTGTGTTTTAACAGTGTGATCAGTGCATCTATAGACAGATAAGAACAAATGCTATTCCATCGACTTTACATGTTGGGATTTGAATGTTTATATGGCCAAATGCAAAAGCTATGTTTGGAATTGAACTTTCAAGCTATTTCTCTCTTTCTTATATATGCATTCAGTTGACAGTGTCAGATTTTAACTCTCCCGAAGGTTGCAAAATCTTTGGCATGTTAAATGTTTTTTATGCGAAATCCTAGGTGAATTTGATTTCGATTATGTTCGAGAAGTAATATACTCATCAAAATCTCTCTCGTGTTCAGAATCTGAGGTCAAACATTTTTCATCGTTACCAAAATATGAGTACATTAGTACATTTAGTTCCCACCAGTGTTAATAAACGCGAATGCCAGTGTTATAAAACGTGAAATTGTAGCTAAAGCTAAGCTACTGCGTTTTCGGAAGAGTTCACTAAAGAGTAAGCATTCCATGTCTGAAGAGATGAAAAAGTTTAGTCTTTTTGAACTTCTCTGCAGAACGTCTTCATTCTTTTCGCACAAACGAGAAAAGGCAAATTTTTTGATTTTCCAAAATTCGAACTCTGGTAGAGACCATGATATACCACTATGCAAAAATTATGTTGTCACAATCTTTGACACAAATTTCTGAGTTGAGAGAAGATAATATTTTATCAGTTACAAAAAAATAAGAAAATTAACATTTCACTTTTATAATCAGTTACGATGTTGACTTATGGATTTTTTTGTTATAAATTCAGTTTTTTCCCATATTGCTACATGAAAAATAAAAGTTTCTACGTGTTTCGAAAGTTAGTACTTGCTCCGTTCCCAATTAATTGTGCATTACGAAACTACGTGTAATTTTGATCGACCAATAACTTGTATCAAAATTATCGGAATGAATTTTTTAAAAATTAATCATATAGTTCAAACATTAAATTATATGATTTAATTTTGATTTTTTTTTATTTCGACAATTTTGATACATATTATAAACCGATTAAAATTACACGTAATTTCGTAAATAACAATTAATAGAGAAGGGATGGAGTAACATCTTTTTTCTGTTTCAAGACACTTTCAAGTTTCAACATCACCTTGGTTATTAAATAAGGAAAGAAAGAAACTTGAGCTTTTTAATTTAAGTACAATTAAGCAATACTAGCCTACTAGGTACCATAAAATATGTGCATATTATAAGCAAATGGAAAACTAATTATTAATATATAATTTGCAATGTTATTAGGTACCACATATATTTTAGGCGAAAAAAATACGTATAATAGTTAATCCTGTCTAATTCCAGTTAATCACCGCGTAACCTACTTAGACATTCAGGAGTGGCCTGTCAGACAGTCCAATAAGACTGGAACCTCAGGCAATGAAAGCCTAATTTTTTTTATTTTTTTTTTAAGGATAACTTCGCAACACGAGTATCTAATTACTAAAATATTAATGATTAATTCAATAAACATTGTTGTAAGTGTTTGTGGTGGAGTGATTAATAATACAATTTAAAGTAATGTTTTTTACTTAATGATTAATAGTTTGAATCTTTTTATCGTCTAATTTATTCTTTTAATATAAAAAAACAAAATCTGGGATAATCAATTTTTTTTTAATCTCGAACAACTCAAAGTAGCACTCTGGTCTTATATTTCATCTATGGTCTAACTTTCACATGTACTCAACTTTTACAAATTTAAAATTTGAGACTTAATCATCAAATACTCAATATTATTATATCTTTTAAATTAAGTACATAGTCATAAATACTACATCAATTTACAACCGTTATCATAAAAACACAAATTAGGATGATTTAATACTGCATTAATTTTTTCAAATTAGATTTTATAAATCAACTAGTACTCCCTATTTGTTTAAGAATAATGTTAATGAGCACTAGTTCTTAATGTAAATTTAGAATTTCATTTTCACCACGAAATTTAAGAGTCTTCTATTCGGTCATATATTTAATATTTTTAATTAATATTTAAGTTTATGATAGTCTCAAATAGGGTTCTATAATATTATATTTGGATTTTTATTTTGTTAAATCGTCAAATAAAATATATTAAAATCATTAAAATTTTAAATATTTTTAATTAATATTTAAGTTTAGGGTAGTATCAAATATGGTTCTATAATATTATATTTGGTTTTTTATTTTGTTGAATTGTCAAATAAAGTATATTAAAATCATTAAAATTTTAAATATTTTTAATTAATATTTAACTTTAGGATAGTCTCAAATAGGGTTTCATAAATATTATATATTTGAGGTTTTATTTTGTTGAATAGTCAAATAAAATATACTAAAATCATTAAAATTTTAAATATTTTTAATTAATATTTAAATTTAGTGTAGTCTCAACTAGGGTTCCATAAATATTATATTTGAGATTTTATTTTTATTTTGGTACAGTGTCAAAAAAATTCTAAAAATTACATAAAAAACTATCTGTTAATCAGTTTGTTTGAGCCAGTCTGATTATATATCATTAATGTTTATCTAATGAGTCAACAACATGACAAGGTACTATAATGTTGAAATGTGTGACAGCTCCACGCTTATAATAAAGCTGCAAAAAAAGCAAACAAAATAAAAACAATAATTATGTAAACACTTCTACTACACGCCACGTGTACCCCATCTAAACTACCTTTCTTTAATATTTTTGGTAAAATGTAAATAACACCTATCAACTATCACTTCTTGCAATGAAACCCTTACAAACACTCTTTTTTTAATTGATATAACCAGAGGCGGCTCCGGACACACACAACAGACGTAATTCTGTCGGGTCTACAAAATATTGTATTTATTTTACCCCATAAAATTTGGTGCCCTTCTAGATATGTACTACACAAAAAATTCATGAATGCTAGTATGTGTAAAAACATAAATAAATAAATAAAAGTCCATTTTTGAGTTTGTATTGGGTCTCTTAAACTCTGGAGACGGCTCTGGATATAAGTTTTTAATCGATGATCCGTTTTGGTTGCTTTTTCATTTATTATAATCACTTGTTCTATATTCATGCATATCAAGTAATTCTTTTACCGAATGACAAAAAAAATAGTTTTTCTCACTAAAATAATACTTATTTTCTTATATAAAGCTTGTTGTGATGGATTTTTTACGGTAATTGGTATCTTAACTGATGTGCATTGACAAACTACATATATGAAACAAATAATATTGTAAAATGAACAAATGGAAAAAAAGTTATGTCATTATAAATGTTAGTTGCAAGAATTAAATGTTCATGAAGTTATTTACAGATAGCCTATAGTTCCAGGGGGTGATTTGCATTTTACCCATAATAATTTCATCACCTTTTAAACAAATTGTTACATTTTATAGTATTTCTTTGTCTCTATGCTTTGAGTTCAAGAGTGATCATGAAGAGCTAAGCTGAGAAACAAATACTAGAAAATAATAATAAAATTACTAATTGTTACAATATTAGTGTCACATATATTTTATAGTCATATAGTTATTATATAAATGGCAGTGGTTGGGAGGGGGAGTAGAAGTTTTATGGGTCCAGTGTTAGTAGTGAATTTTGTGGTGCATGTTATATTATTAGCAACTGCTGGATGGTCTCTTGATAAATATATTGATGGTGAACAAGATCATCCCCGTAAGTTTTTTCATTTTTTTTTCATTTTTTTCATGTAAGTGATTGTTTTGCATTGCGAAAAAGATGTCTAAATAGTAACCGGAATATTGTAGTGATTGGTTTGACGACAGTTTAGTCGATTTGTGACAATTTTTTGACTGGTTTGACCCGAATCAACATTATTTTGTAGTGCTTTTTTTTTTTGGCTTATAAAGAAGGTTAATGGTTCTGTTTATAAAATGCAGTGCATTTGATTATTCAACTTGGAGATGATTTGTGGCTTGAGTTTTGAGCTCTATGTTACCATTTTTCAGATTCAAATAAGGCAGCTAAATTAGCCTCAAACTTACAGAGCGGAACCGGGATTTAAATATGGGTGGGGCTAATTACATGTGCATACTTTTTATTAATTATGCGGGGTGTTGAAAGGCTATAAATGTCAGCTTTTCATAAAGATGTTCGGATTTTTCTCGATATGGCAGTGTTGTAGTACCTTTTAGACTCTACTCCTTGATATAAGTCATAAACTTATACTACTATTTTTGACAAATCCGACTTTTGATAGATTCCATACGAGTTGCATTTTTAATTCTATGGAATACAGCTCAGTAAAATCAAAATACATTAGTGCTAATTATGTTGATTAATTTGGTGTGTGCTAAATGAAGGTCGTACGTTAACAGCCAAGGAAATATGTGAAAATGAGTATTTATCTAGGGAAATTCCAGAATTGTCTTGTGAATTATTATTTAGGCACCAAGAGTGCAGATTATTTTTGGAATGTTATGTTCTTATAGAAGAAGAATCGCCATTTGGTATACGTTCACTGACATTTCTCTATGTAGAGCGATGCTAAAAATACAGCTATATTTGTATTTCCGAGCAGTTCACAGTTTATATTGTTCAACCAGATTCGCAATTGAAGGTTTACACTAGATGAGCCCTTAATCTGGGCTTATTAATTACGGACTAACCTGTATTAATGGCAGTCACATGTAACATATGTTCCCTTCAGTAATACATTAAATGTTAACATTGTTGTAATCTTACTGATATTACGCGTGTGAGGCGTGCCATACTTTCTGAAAGAAAATTTAGAACACGTATAAACTCGCAACAGCTATTGAATGAGGAAATTGGAAGAGAATTAGTCTTTCCTTGGCTGAGCTTCTAAGACATTGTTTTTCAAAGATGTTGATTTTGGACTAATAACATTGGGTTCTTTCATCGCGTGATATGTCAAGCCAACTTCTTGATAGGCTTTGTTTCAAGTGTCGGCCAAGTTAGACCTGCTGCTAAAAATAATCGTAGAAAGCCCCAAATTTTATGCTTAATTTATGAAATACACTTGCGTTATGTTATTATATCAACAGAAGTGACATGTTAATGATGGTCGCATCCTCAAAAATTCTGGAACAGAAGCTTCTTGGAGTGTAATATTGTTTTTTTTCCCTTCTTAAAATTAAAAAAATTGAAAAAAAGACTTGTTATGCAGATCTTGGTGGGAATCCCGCAACGACTTACATGTTGACTTTCGCATTGTTTGGCGGAGCAATTGGCGTGTGCTCGGTTATAACAGGGATAATTCACCACCGAGCCTGGCGTAGTGACAGCTTAGCGATGGCTTCTTCATCAGCAATCATTTCATGGGCCGTCACTGCTCTTGCATTTGGGTATGCAAATACCATCATTTAAGAATCTAAGAATTTGTTTGGTTGCAGATTTTTAGTTCAGTTTTATTTCTGTTCATAAAATCTAAACTGTTAGCTGGTTGGCTTGCTTGAAAGTCGAGCTCGACTTGTTTTTGGCATGGGTTGATAAACCTAGATTTTTTTTTTAAAACTCTCGCCAAACAAGCTCTTACATTTGTTTTAACTCTGCCTCTTTGCTTTCTTCTTTCATCGGAATAGATTGTTGTTGATTGACCAACTTAATACTGGGCTCTTCTGTTTTTTTGGCAAACACCTGACCTGAATTAAAACCACTTATGACTAGCGTTGCTTTTATTTTAATTGGAGACTAAATGAGAACACAAAGGACTTGAACCTAAGACACAAAAAACTTTTGAATCTAGTCCTGAAAAAATGTAAAGACACTGCGTAACCATATCTTAATCTGGACACGGAAAAGACTCGTTAAAAAAATAAAAAATAACATGTTTAACTATCATTTCGAGATCCATAATTTGCTTCATGACTCCCGCCAGACAACACTTGTTTAAGTTTATCCTTTTTGCTAGACTATAATGGGTTGACAGTTGACCATTTAAAATTTCAGTTTTTCTGATAATTGCCTGAAAGAGCTGGATGAACTCTGCGTTCTTCTGAATGACAGAAAATGGAACTTATCAGCTTAAATGCTCCATCCAAACACATGTTTTATGGAGTTTCCAATAATAGCTTTTGGAACCAAACTATTTCTCTTGTGGCATTTCATTAACAATTTCTTTAACAAAAAAATTCAGTTTCATTAAAATTTACAGATTTGAGGCCTTGTTTGGTTGCAGCTTTGAAGCTCACTTTGTTGGTTTTATACTTTTATGAATACTAGCTAAAGATTGGAGTTGATTTACCAGTGTAAAAGTTGATCTTTTCTAATTTTTTTGATTTGAAAAACGAGTAGCTTTAAGCGACAAATCTAGCTGCTTCAGGAAAAAAAATCCAGCTTATTTGCTTAAAAGCTCTAGCTAAACACACTTGTCTCTTGGAGTTCTTAAAATTAGTATTTGAAATCAATAAATGTTCTTTTCTTCTGTTTTCTCTCAATAACAATTTTGTATGAGCATGATAAAACAAAAAGGATTCATTTTCTCAATTTCGACTTCTCTCTTTTGGTACAGACTCGTATGCAAGGAGATTGTCATGGGAGGACGCAGAGGCAAAAGATTGGTAATGAGATGTTAGATAGGCTTTAAATTTATATTCCACCGCCATTGATGCACTTATCTAAAATAAGAAAATATGTTTAAATTGCAGCAAACACTAGAAGCATTTATCGGAATATCAACACTTAGCCAGTTTCTGTATCTTTTGCTTTTGCACACGGGTTTGTTTAACAACAGGTATGGTCCCGGTTTCCGTAAGTTTGATGATGATGGTATGGAACACGATCCCCTTGAATAAGCCATCTCATTTTGTAATCTAAAGTGTATTTTTGAACATTATTGTAATGAATTTGGTGAGACCTTTCTATGGTGGCTATTAAATGGATCTGTTTCGAAGTTTACCTTTGAATTTGTTGTTGCGCAGTTGGGTTCTTTTTGTTTTAATTAAAAGCCACAGTCGATATTGCATTCTGCATGCATATCTGTAGAGGAATTGTAGCAAAATGATACTCAGTTCCTCTTTCATTGCTTGATACAATTATATACTCACGATATGCAAATCTTAAACACCAAATCTTGCTTACATACAAGAAGATACCTTACAAATCTTTCTTATTCCGAAGGCAAACAAACAGTTTTAGGTTCAGCACAGTTTGATTTATGATCTCTAAAACAATATTTGGCACAAATTCGGCTGCAAACTATTTTATCCACTATGAGCCAATCATTTTTACGCTTGAATAATGATTTTATTTGTCTATAGACTATGTACCTTCAACTAACAAATCTTGCTTTACATTCTACCGAGAAAAGATTTAAAAAGCAACTTCCATGTAAATATGATACCAAGACTGAACTCACATAAATATGCCACAAACTGGAGAAATTTCAGAGTGATAAAAAGAAGAAAAAAACTCATGCCAATCAGAGTTTTACAATCCCAAACACTAAAGATCTTCATATTGATCAACTCCTACAAACCATGCATGCAAATAGAGCCTACACTTAAAATAGACAAAAAATTTAGAACACGGCATACGAAGACAGTGCTATCACTCTTCTCCCTTTGATGCTTCCTTAATCTCGTCTCCACCATCATCCTGAAGTCAATAAAACGATGCTAGTTAGAGAGAGTTTTATTTGCAAAGGTTTCCAAAATCTACTATAAGGAACTAGGTTAGCATCGAAGCGGTGTTAGCTTAAGTGATAATATACTAGCCTATATGGCAATCAGTACTTTCACAATAACATTCTCTTCCATTATGGAGCTCAGGCACAAACAAGTTCGATAAAAGTAGTTAGTGACCAATTAGAACTATCCTAAGACCCCAAAAAAATCGCCAATAGAGAGAGCGGGAGAGAGAGAGAGACTGACCGTGACATCAGAAGTCCACAGGGTCAGATTGTCTCGAAGAAGTTGCATGATCAATGTGCTATCCTTGTACGATTCCTCACCCAAGGTGTCCAACTCAGAGATTGCCTCGTCAAAAGCCTACAAGCAAAGCAACATACAAGAAAATTGATTTCTGAAATCAACAAAATTAAACAGAAAAAACAAGGCATAACACAGACAAATAGTTCAACACCAGAACTAAAGAATATTCCAAAGAAATACGTCACACACAAGGCTGGTCCTGGCTCAGGGCAGACAGGGCGACGGCCATGGGCCTTAAAACTTAATGGGGCACCGGGAAAAAATCCGTTATTGTTTATAGTACTTTCAAAATATGTATAGCAATTTTTAAATGTTTTTAAAATCCGCAGGTAAAATACTAGCGTCAGTTCAGATGGAATTTCACCATGAAAAGTAGAACGAAGGTCCTGAGTTCAAATCTTGTCCTTTACACTTCTTTTTTCCTTCATAGATATAATTATTCATCACTATTCTTTTCCTGGTAGAGAGGGACAATGTCCCCTTTTATAGTATTGGTTTTATGTAATGTTTAACATGAATGTTTTAGTATCATAATCGCATATCCTTTTCTAGTACTCACTGAACATGAAACCAACCACATGAAAGCCAACAAAAACTTAAAAGGAATTTTCTATATTTTTCAGTTCTTCAGCTTTGAGATATAAAAACAAGTGTGTTCAATTTTCTTAAGAATGTTCATATGAGCAAAATTTTATTAACCAACAGTACACATTTGAATTTTTATTAACCAAGGGTAAGCGCCTTATGAAAAAATTATGTTTTAGGGGCCTTTTTCCCCCTTCACCTCGGGACTCAAAAAGCTCAGGGCCGGCCCTGGTCACACACTTGCCACCACTGAAGTCTGAAGTTAGAAAGTTCAAGTCATGAGTAATCACCAACTCCAAAGTTTGAGAAAAAGATTCAACCTCGAGTTCTTCAGTGAGAAAATAAATTTAGATGGAGAAAAGAACAATGTGCATTACCTGCTTTGCAAGATTGCAAGCACGGTCGGGGGAGTTGAGGATCTCATAGTAGAAAACAGAGAAATTGAGTGCAAGTCCAAGCCTTATCGGATGAGTAGGAGCCAAATCAGCCAAAGCAATATCCTGCTCATACAAACGGTAATATATAAATTAACTAATGCAAGCATTATATTAAGATGACATATTAGCAGCAAAACAAAGATAACCGAAAATAAAAACATAGTCAAATCACTTTTCGAGAGTTGGTAAAGATTTTACAAACACGTAAGCATTAAGTCTAAATCATGAGCTTTGCATAGAATTATATTTATTAGGACATAATAATACCTATATACTTATAATGACATTGCGTAACTCATATTTCAAAAGTTCCACAGTTGAAAGCAATAGAACACACACAACTCAATAAGACGGTGTAAACATAAAACCAAATTCAAGGGTTATAATAGAAAGTTTAAAAAGTAATACAGATTTAACAACTATAATAAAGCTTACATTATACTTTTCAAAAGCACAGCTAGTTAAGAATTTATTTTTAAGATCGCAAGAAGAGGAGCTGTAAAGCGTAAAAGGTGTCAGCTTTGAGTTTTTAACCAAAGACATTTCTATGAGACAAAATAAAAGTTTTAAGGGGCCTTCAACCCGAGTTTTTTAAGTACAGAAATGTTCACACACCTGAGCTGACTTGTAAGCCAAGAGGGTATTCTCAGCAGCCTCCTTTCTCTCACCTCCGGTCTTAAACTCAGCCAAATACCTATGATAATCACCCTTCATCTTAAGGTAAAATACCTTGGACTCGCCCGAAGAAGCCGAAGGAACAAGGTGCGTATCTAACAAACTCAAAATCCCATCACAGATCTTACTAAGTTCAGTCTCAATTTTGCCCCTATAATCCTTAATTATCGCAACATGGTCCGCGTTCCCCCGACTCTCTTCTTTTTGTTCGATAGAAGAGATAATTCTCCAAGAGGCTCTACGAGCACCAATCACGTTTTTGTAAGCTACCGAGAGAAGGTTCCTCTCCTCCACAGTCAATTCTTCTGCGTCGACTGTTTTAGCAACCTTTTCCATAAATTCGACCATTTCTTCGTATCTCTCGGCTTGTTCGGCTAATTTCGCCATGTAGACATTGTCCTCACGAGACGCCTCAGTCGCTACCATCTTCGTTTACTTAAAGTAGTTCCAATATAAGTCACTAAGAACATTAATTGGTGCATCAATATAAGTCAATGTATGCCAACAATAGCAAATAAAGTAATGTTTGCTAAGAGATTCTGAGCAGGGTATGTCATGGCAAGTAACCTACATATCGACAACTCCTATTCTTATGCGAAACTAATCATCACAACATTTCAAAGCAATTTCACCTTTGTGCTCATGACAATGACTTAAGTCCTATAAACTCTGAGATAATTTTTTTGCGAATTACCAGTTAAACTAGAAAATAGCAATCAAACATGCCCTCCGACAGGAATATCAAGATAATAATTCAGTTGAACAAAATGAGTGATGTAAATTGTAAACTTGTCATCAGATCAGAGCTCATAAAAGTCTCAATAAACCAACTCCGTCAGAAACCTATGCAGTACCACATGTGATATTACATGGGTTAACCTTCTTGAATTCCCTGATTTCTAATTATATAAACTATGTTTCTTGACATCTCCAGTTACCAATTAAACATTCAAAGCTAGGCTCAACCGGCTTAAATCCAGAAACCAGAAAAGCTCGACATTAAAGCTTTTGAGCAAAAAATCTAAGCTTGTAAGATCCAACCATCCAAAGGTCAAACTACACAACCAAATAAATTAACTTTTGAAGTAAAAAGGTCAAATATCCAGACATAAGAAATTTAATACAAAGTCAAGGCAAAATTATATATTCAGCAACAAATTCAAAAACCACCTTTTGCAAATCAATTAATTATCAGGGATCAAATAACATACAGCTTCAGAAGACAGATTCACCAGATAAAACACAATAAATTACAGCAACGCAATACAATTTCGCTTTTGAACTATAATTTAAGTTTATAATAAACTGTAATCAAACAAGCTTAAAAGGGTTGTTTATCTTTCATTGAAAATGCTTATATGGGCTTCTTCAACTGCAACTCTTAACCATAAAAAACTGTATTTGTTTGAGGTCCAGAAGAGACCCATAAAAATCTAGAGCAGATTAATCAATTTCTCTTAATCACGGATAAAACACTCAACAGCAACAGATCTATCAAACAAATCAAGAATTTGCAGCAATCCAATACAATTTAGTCTTTGTACAATTCTAAGCTTAAATACTTCAACTATACAAGGCTTAAAAGAGTTTTTCATTTTTTATGAAATTGCTTATATGGGCTTTTCTTATTCCAACTTTTAAACAAAAAAACTGGCTTTTTGAAGGTTGAGAAAAAGTTTGGCTTCGTCCAACTTATTTTTCTATCTTTTATAGGTGAAGAAACAACAAAAATCTTAGGCAAATCAACAATTACAATTATAGCTTTTGAGTAAAAAATCTAAACTTATAAACTGCAACCATACAAGGCCCATATGTGTATTTAGCTTTATATACAAAAGAATCTCTGATATGGGCTTCTTTTAATTGCAACTTTAATACAAAAAAACTGTCATCTTTAAGGTCAAGAAAAAAAATTATTATAAATCTTAAGCAGACCAATCCATTACTCTTAATCAGCGATACAACTCTCAACCGTTTCAGATCGAGCAAAAAAACACAAAATTGTCTTTTTGTAATCACAAATACCAGAATTTATTGCAACCTAAGGTCCTAATATAATTTGGCTTCTGAACAATATTTCTCAGCTTATAAATCTTCAATCATACAAAGGGCTTTATACTTTTTTGAAAATGCTTATATGGGCTTAACTTTTAAACAAAAAAAAAAAGCTGACTTTGCAAGTTAGAAAAAAGTTGGCTTTATCCAACTTAATTTCTGTTTTAGTAAATCTTACGCAGATCAGCCAATTACAATGTAGATTTTAGGAAAAAATCAAAACTTTCAAACCGCAACCATACATGACTCGTAAGGGCATTTTCCCCCCTTTCTAAAAATCCTTATATTGGCTTAAAACATAAAGGGCTCACTTTTCAGGTTTATAATATAAATTGGCTTCATTAAACACATAAAAACATTTATTCATTTTTACAAGTCAACAAACAACATAAAAATTATACAGATCAACCAACTTCAATTTTAGCTAATTAGATAAAACCAAAAAAAGCTCAAATGGGAATTTTTCTTTTTATAAAAAAGCTGCTCATATGTGCTTGCTTATCTAAAAAAAAACTAGGTTTTTTTAGGCTTATAAAGGCAAGAAACAAAATTTATTTTTTTACAAAAAAAGTTTGCTTAAATATTTATCTCTTAAATGTCAATAAACAATATAAATCTCATACAAATCAACAAAAGAAACATTAAACAGCTTCAGATCTAGTAAACAAACATGAAAGAATTGTATGAACATTTAAAAAATATATATAAAAAATGCTTATATTGAATAAAAAAAAATGTGTCTTTTTTTAAGGTTGTTTCATCGAACTTAAATTTCTTGTCTTTTAAATACCAATAAACAAAAAAAAAATATGTAGAACATTAAAAATAGCAAATAAACATGAGAAGGTTTATATGGAAAATTTTCTTTTTTAAAAAAAACAAATGCTCATATGGGTTTATTTTATTGCAGCTTTTGAATTAAAAAAACTGGTTTTTTTTTATTCAAACTTCATCTATAAATATGCAGAACATTAGATCTAGCAAATAAACATAATAATTTTGTTACAAATAATTATAAATAAATAAAAAGGGAAAAAATAAGAAAGATTTAAGTATACCTTAATTTGTTGACAATAATAATCTTTTTTTGTGTTTATCTCTCTCTAGCAGACTATGAAATAATAATAATAATAATAATAATAAAATATAGAGAGATTAGGGTTATTGAATAGACAACCAATGGTGAAGTGACACGTGTTATATTGTCATAGGAATGGTTGCCACGTGGCTCCTTTAGTTTTATTTTATAAACTTTACTAAATATTGTTACGTGTTAGTCTAGTGTTTTAAAAGACGAGTCTTCTTGTATAGACAGTAAGTGTTTACTATATGACAAGTGTATTAGCGGGGATTAAGCGATTAGACTAAGTGAAATTAGGCGAGATTAGACGTTGGAGGACCTATTTTAGCTTATAAACTTGTATAGCGTCTTTTGAAATATTGGTTTCGTGTTCATGTGTTTCGCGTATCATCGGGACTTTACATCGTGACTAGATGTCACAACAAAACTATTGAAACCTTTCGCATAGAGGTGCATTCATACTCGGATAGTTGTAAAAGTTACTTTTACATGACGGATTTCGAAGCGACGTCTTTCGTTTTATTTATTTTTGTTAAAATGACTCTAAATTTACCATATTTGGAAAGACGCACGATGGTGATCTGACAAATGGTCATGGTTGCCACGTGGGTGTTCGGATCATAGTTGTTAACTGGATGCGGAAGGGGAAAACGATATCGGAAACAGGAAACGCAATCTAATATTTAATGACATACGGTGAACGCCGTTATAGTTAAAAATTCAAAATAGAATATCTAGAAAAGTTTAATTAAACTCTCCCGATTTTAAAAGGAAATTTAATGACAAAGTAAATGAATAGTTAATTTCTTATAATTTATAAGATATTATATAATAGCTAATTATTTAGTAATAACGAATAATTTGTTGGAGTTGTAATGATTTTGTCAGTGTGACACTTTTAACAAATGTTGTCTCCGTCTCGTCCATTTGTTGGGCAAATTTTGAAAAGGGGTAAAAAGCTCTTTAGTGTAGCATATAATCATTGTATTTTTCATAATTTGTGCACAACATTGAAGTTTTACCTATTTGTATTCTCATCGGCAATTTCATCAAATCAAATCAATAAATCAATAGTCTGACAGAATAAATCGATGAAATTTTAAACACAACATCTCATATTTGAGATGCGATCATAGGAGTGGTTATCACATGAGTGATCAGAGTTTTGATACTTTCTCTTACGTTGACTAAAGACTTTACAACATGTTGTGCATGCTTGACATAAACTTTTCTTCATACATTTTTTTAGCATTTTGACTCACAAAAATACAGTGATGTTTGGCATGTCATCCTTTTTATTTTTAAGTTAAAAAAAAGCTCAAAAGCAAAAAAGATATGAGTTGCGTTTTTTTTTTTTACTTTCCTCACATTAAAATTTTCAATAATAAAAACATTACTATAGAATGTAGTTGTATATGCAACTCATTTATAAGTTAAAATAACTAACCTAGTGACTTATAAATAAAATAAATTAGAAGTCACTTATAGATTAAGGAGTTGCAATCTTCACATTTTTGTAAGCAAATTTTTTTCTCATTATTTTTTAAAAGTATCTTTTGACAAAAAAAATAAGATGTATAAAATACTTTTTCCTCGATTTTTTTATTCAGGGAGTGACCCATGACTTGCCTCCACCTAATTCATTCAACGGCGATGCTTCATTTGTCATGTCTATTAGTTGAAATGTCCGTATCAGCTACTCGAAAAAAAAATGATAAACACAGAGAAACAAGAGTATCAATTTTTCTGGATGAAGTAAATAGGTATTACAAATGTTTAACGATTTAGGTACCGGAGTATCAATTTTAACAATTGAGCTATTAATCTACGAAATTTGTTACAATTCAGGGTATACCGTTAAACAAAATGATGAAACTTCACTCACGTTACATGGCGAATGCAATTATGTCAACATCTGCCAAAAATAGATCGACAAATGTGAGATATACCGACTGCAATTTCGTTGATTTATTTTGTTAGTCCCTTAATTGGACGAAATTTCGTAGTTTAGTATCTAAATTATTAAAAATGTTAGTCCATTGTGTAAATGGTTAACCACATGTAGGGCCGGACGAAAACCCGAAAAACCCGAATCGAACCAATAACTGAACCGAAAAAGACTGAAACCGAAAAATCGAAACTTTTTCGGGTCGGTTTCGGTTTACAATAAAACCGAACCGAAAAAACCGAAACTGAAAAAACCGTAAAAAAACGAAAAAACCGAAAAACCAAAAATAAAACCGAAAAAACCCTAAACCGGACCGAAAAAAACTGGTCCGGTTCGGTCTAAAAAAAACAGAAAGACCAAAACCGAACCGAAAAATAGGATCGATTATGATTTTGTGAAACCGAACGGAACCGGACGGAAACGAGCATGAGCACATGCAAATAAATTATTAATTTTGGAAAATTATGTAAATAACAAAACACCGACAGCTTTTTACTATTTCTTGCTATATCCGTCACTTACTCAATTATTTTATAAATATAACCCATTTTCATTTATCTAAAATAAAATAAAATAAACCCAATTTCTTATTACAACAAACTGATATTTTGCTCTGTTTTTTATTTATTTATTTATGGCTTTGCATTCAATTTCTTTGTGCTTTAATGGCTTTTCTTTAAACCAAAGAGATTTTAATTTTCCTCATAAATTATCAGTTTCTAAACAATGTTCTGTTAAAGCTTCATTTCCTAATAAATTCTCAACTGGGTTTCAGCTTAAAGGTATTAAGGCCCTGTTTGGATACTACTTTTATTAATTTTCTAGTACACATTCATTTTATATTTAATTTAGTGTTAAATTTAGTGCTAAATTTGGTGTTAAATTAATGGTTATTGGTGTACCTCTTTATAAATATTACTTAATAGTTATTGATTAGACTAAAAAGGTTTACTTTTAAGTCTTTTATTATGGAAATTATTACTTTTTTGTACACATTCATTTTTATGGAGTATTTAATTTAGTCTTTAATTAATAGTTATTGGTGTACCTCTCTATAAATATTACTGCATAAGTATTTAATTTTAGCTAAAAAGGTTTGATCTTTCCAGTTAGACCATTCTAGTTTTTTGTATTTAGTTTGGAATGATTACTTTTATTATGGGAATGATTACTTTTGCAGTACACATTCATTTTTGTAATTAATTCAGTGTCTTAAAAAGCGAAATCTTAGCTAAAGAGTTTTTGCTAAAAGCGTAATATGCGTAAACTTTTAGCTGCATAAAAAGCGGAAAAGAGAGCTTTTTAAGCTTTGAATTGAGCCTTTATCGATCTTTTTTACTACAAGCATGCTTTTTGAAATAACAGGCAAGTTATGGGAATGATAACTTTTGTAATACACATTCATTTTTATATTTAATCCAGTGTCTTAAAAAGCGAAATCTTAGCTAAAGAGTTTTTGTTAAAAGCGTAAAATGCGTAAACTTTTAGCTGCATAAAGAGCGGAAAAACGAGATTTTTAAGCTTTGAATTGAGCTTTTTTACTACGAAGCGTGCTTTTTAAAATAGCGATTTAAACAAGTGTTAATTTTATAGTTATTAATGTCACCCCTCTGATTATTACGTATAGTTATTGATTAGGCGCCACTGCTTATGACCTCAAGTTTATTTTTATTTTGGCTAAAAAGGTTTGATCTTTTGAGTTAGACAAATCAAGTTTTTCTCTTTTACTTTGTGGAAGAGATAGAAATAAGGCTTGTTTGTGTAAAGCTTGTAAGCTCAGCTTATTTTCTATTAATTTGAAGTTTAAGTTATTAATCTAGCTTTTTTCATTGTTCTCAAAAGTGCTAGAAGCCTAGAACTAATGACTGGTTAAGACAGTGGTTCCAAGCTCTGCTTATTTCTTAGTTTTCCGAAACAGGTTTTACTTATTCTAAGAAAGGTTAGCTTTGTTGTAGCATTTTTCTGTTCTTTAGTTTTTTTGTAAGCTCTACTTATTTTATCTGCAAGCATTTGATGGTTTTAGTCAGATATTCTATACTATTCCTAGTTCAAAGGAAAAATGATCAATTAGTACACAGTTTGTGACTTAATATTTATAAAACATGGTTAAAATCGCTTTTAAGATTAGATACAGATGCTCAATGATGTTGCTTCTTTTTACTGTAAGCTTACAAGCTTGAGCTTATTCCTTTTTGCTAAGGAAATACTCTGGTTTTAAGCTTAGATCAATCTTAAACTGTTTCTCGGTTTACAAAAAATAATTGAGCTGAGCTTTCTCTGGATAGAGATCATAAGCCTACGTGTTTGAATTTAGTTCGAAATCTTAAGCTACAGCAGTCTAGCTTTTTCTTCCTATCAGGGTTCCAAACTACTAATCACTTCTCAGGATTAGCAATTCCCGAACGATGTTCTATTGAAGAATTTTTTCCTCGTATTGACTTGTTTGGATAGTTCCTTTTATATCTGAGTATTGGTTTCAGCTTATACGTGTTTACAACTTGTTTGGATAGTACTTTTTATATGAGTACTGGGTTCTGGCTTAAAGGTAATTTAGCTCAGGCTGCTTGCATTATGGTTCTGTTTATTACTCAGCTTATTTTATTTAGTTATTTTCATTAAAAAGATACACTATTTAAAGTTAGATGAATCTAGTTATTTTTAGTTTGTGGAAGTGATAGAGGTAGTGGATGTTTGGGCAAAGCTTGTAAGCTCAGCTTTTTTGCTTTTAGTTTGAAGTCTTAAGTTAGACTAATTTTGGTTTTATTTTTTTTCTTAATTTGCTGAAATGTTAGAACCTAAGGCTTGTTTGGATTGAGCTTAGAAGATTAGTTGCTTTTTCTCCTTTGCAAATAGAAGTTTTAAGCTGGAGAAGGGCATGCTTGGATAGAGCTTAGAAGATTAGTTGCTTTCTCATTCGGAAATAGATTTTTTAAGCCGACTGGTTTACTCTTTTTTATTACTATTTTAAAAATGTTACCTTTGCTTACAGTTATCTGTTTTCTTAGTTTTTATGTTAAGTTGCCTACTTAAAGGCACTAAGCTCTTGTTCATACAGTGCTCATATTCACTGCTAATTTGCTTTTCATTCAGAGAAAAATATGATGTGTTAAGTTAGATCAATTTATGGATTTCTTCTTAGTTTCAAAAGTAATAGAAGAAGAGCTTGTGTTGATAGTCCCTTATATTCTCAGGCTTATTTGTTTTAAGAAAGAAAGTTTGACATTTTGACCCAGATCATCCTAGACCGTTTCCTAAACTACAAAATGATTGCACTAAGCCTATTTTACGTAAAGCTTGTAAATTCACTTCTTTTTTATCAGAAAAAAGAAATTATCTCAGCTCATTTATTTAGTATTCTCAAACAGATTTTATTTCTTCTAAGAAATGTTTGCAGTTTTTTATTCCTTAGTTTTTCTGGCTAAAAAGATTTGGTCTTTTAAGTTGGACCAATCTAGTTTTCTCTTGTTAGTTTGTATAAGTGATAGAAATAAGGCTTGTTTGGGTAGAGCAAGTCTTAAGTTAGATCAATACTGGTTTTAATTTTTTTCCTAATTTGCAGAAATGTTGTTTGGACAGAGCTTAGAAGATTAGTTGCCTTTTCTCCTTCAGAAATAATTTTTTTAAGCTGGATAAAAGCTAACTATTTTATCAACTTTGCTTACAGTTTTACTGTTTTCTTAGTTTCTTTGTTAAGCTGCCTATTTAAAGATACTAAGCGCTTGTTCCTACAGTACTCGTATCCACTACTAATTTGCTTTTCATTCAAAAAAATATTGATGTGTTAAGTTAGATCAATCTATGATTTTTTTCTTAGTTTCAAAAGTAATTGAAGTTGAGCTTGTGTTGATAGTCCTTATACAACCGGGTTTATTTGTATTAAGAAAGAAAGTTTGATGTTTTCACCTGGATCAGTCTAGACTGTTTCCTAGATTACAAAGTAATTCGACTAAGCCTATTTTAGAATTTCAACCAATCTTGAATTTTTTCCTGCTTCGCAACGAAATAATAGAAGTAACGCTTGGTTGTGTAGAACTTATAGCCACAGTTATTTGGTTTTTGCCTAGAAAGTTAATTTTTAAGTTAGATTTGTCATATGGATCCTAGGACGTGTTTGCTTGCAACTTTTAAGAACTAGTAATTCGTTTATCTTTTCCGTAAGATTCAGTATGCTTGGTCGACCAGGTTAGAAGCTTTGCCGTTTTAGTTTTCTGGATCGGATTACCTATATGTTATAAGTCTGATTGAACAATTATTAATTTTTTTTTTTGCAGTCTTAAGTAATCCAGCTATTTTGTTTAAAGATGCAACAAGATAAACATTTTAAAAATTATGTTTCTGCAGTTGCTTGGTAGAAAGATGTTTATACAGTTGTTGTGGTCATTATGTGTACAGTGATCTATTTTTGTTTTAGTCTAAGGTTTTAATCAAAGGTTCCCAAAATGATTCCCAAGTTATAGTTCTTTTAAACTTCTTATGTCAGTTCTATGTTCGTTTAGCTATTTGATTAAGTCATAACTGCACTTCCCCAAGAAGATGGTTCTCATAACCACGAGATGCTTCTTTGCCTTTCTAATATTTATGTTTTGACTTGTAAAAGGGTTTTTAATCTGGCAGCTTATCTCTCTCTCTCTCTCTCTTGCTGTTGTTATAGTTATACATGGTCACGATGGTTAATTCTGTTTTGTTAAAATAGTTACTCTGATTATACATGCTAACCTTGTTTCATTTTGACAATTTGACATGATTATATGTTTGATCATATATATCTCTATATATAGATACTGTTTGATTATAATGAAACTGACAATCATCGTTAGAATGTACAAATAGCATAAAAATTGAAGATAATGGGAATCAATCGGATCTAAAGAACATATAAAGCTATATGAACTGACAAAAAAGTTAATTATCTTAGTTAAGCCCTAATGAATGAACGGCGCATGCTAATCCACTTTAGTTTTACAATTCAAAGTTTCGCTGTCCTCAATTATCTCCCGGTCTTTTTTATTTATTTATTCTGCCGCAAAATTTTAAATCTTCCCTTTTTTCTTACCAGCAGGAATTTCAAGTAGTAACGGGACAGCGCAAACAGATGATTCCTCACTTGTGGTTTGTTTTGGGGAAATGCTAATTGATTTTGTCCCAACGACAAGTGGCCTCTCACTTACTGATGCACCTGCATTCAAGAAAGCTCCAGGTGGTGCTCCTGCTAACGTCGCTGTCGGTATATCTCGTCTCGGTGGTTCATCTGCTTTTATTGGGAAGGTGGTCATTTACTCTATGCAAATTTTGAATAACTGTAACTTTTTCCCTAGATATGCTGTATGGAGATCTCTACACATATCTGTAAATCTGTGTATTATCCAACGATTGTGGATAAGTTTGTGTGGAACCCATTTTTAACTCAGAAATCTTGCAATTTAGGGGGAAAAAGAGTTAATAGATCATGTGCAGCTCTGCATATAGATCTGTGTTAGCAATATCATTTCTTTCTAATTGTGTCTGAACACTATGCTTTCCTTTGGTGCAAGAATTTATCATTAGAAAATACAACAAAAAAGAGAATATATTAAACCAAGGGTCCAAGAATTTATCATTAGAAAATACAACAAAAAAGAGAATATATTAAACCAAGGGTCCAAGAATTAATTGTTTATTTTCTCTCACAAATTTTTAAATGGAGCATAGGTATTTGCAAACCTGGGAAAGGGGAAATAACAAATTTTAATTGTTAGGACACCACAGTATAAAATTTCGCAACGTTGATATCATTCCACACAAACCAAGAAATTAGCTAACCATAATATCAAAGTCTACAATTTAGACACCAATCTACTCAAAATCGAACAACTAATACATTCACCTATCAAGATTTACGAATTCTTAGAAGTTTCAACTTTAGTCCAAGTAACTCAATTGTTTGATTTGTGTAGATTGGTGCTTAGATGTAAGAATTGGTTTATAAGTAATGATTTTGAGTTGAAATTTAATGCATGTGTACTAAACATCGAATTTTGTATAGATTGGATTTTAAATTTTGACATGTAATAGAGTGATGTACTAATTGGTCTCTTCCCCTTTTGATCAAGTGTCAGTTGTTTATTCTGTCCAAAGGCGAGGTAGTCTCGAGGTACTGAGACCAATTGTGTTTCTTAATGTTGTTTTACCAGGTGGGAGAAGATGAATTCGGGTACATGCTTGCAAATATATTAAAGGAGAATAATGTAAATAACGAAGGGATGAGATTTGACCCTGGTGCTAGAACAGCTTTGGCTTTTGTCACACTAAAGAGTGACGGTGAACGAGAGTTCATGTTTTACCGTAACCCTAGTGCCGATATGTTACTCGAAGAAACTGAACTTGATTATGACTTAATCAAAAGAGTGAGTGGAATATGCATTTATATGTATCAAAATACTATCAATACTAGAAATGAAATTGGCCAAAATGCGCCCTAAAATACTTTCGAACTCCAGTATTCATTTTTAGTAAAAAAGGCTGAACTTGAATATTATTTAGTTTATATCATTGTCATTATAATTGGAAATGTTAAACACATGATTTTGGCCTTAGTTGGTTGCAACTTAAAGCACATGAGCTGGATTTTTTCTCTAGAAGTAAGAAAATAACTAGGCCTTCTCAGCTTAAAGCTTCTCGGCTTTTCAGGCGAAACTTCCAGAAATGCTCACCTTTCAAGCTGGTAACCAAACACAATCTTAGCTTTTAAAAGATGTTACTGAACAAGGCCAATTTGCTCAAAGGCTTAGCCAAAGAGTCCATATAAACGGGACAAAAGTAAACATTATGAACATTAGCACTTCGTCACCTAGCAGCGTAATTATCAGCTTTGAGTCACTTTCTAAATCTCATTAGTGTTATTTTTGGGTCTTTTGGCAGGCAAAGATTTTTCATTACGGTTCAATTAGTTTAATTACGGAACCATGCAAATCAGCACATATAGCAGCAACAAAAGCAGCGAAAGAAGCTGGTGTGATTTTGTCTTATGATCCGAATCTGAGACTTCCATTGTGGCCATCTGCAGATAGTGCAAAGGAAGGAATTTTAAGCATTTGGGACAGTGCTGATATTATCAAGGTATACACTTAGGTTTGTTTGGTGATTTGCTTACGAGTTGTAGTGGTAAGGAAAAAAAGGATTAAACCAGTTTAAAGATTTTAGTTTTTTCCACAAAAACCCAGTAAAGCTCAGTTTCTAAGCTCTCAACAAAATAGTGTTCAACTTTATAGCAAATTAAATTTAAAACCTGAGCTTAAAAGCTGCAATTGAACTAGACTATATAGTTTGTTTGGCAGTAGCTTTTACCCTAAATTCCTTTTCATTTCTGCTTTCAAGTTGCTGTGTAGGTGGCTGTCTAGCTTTTAAGCTGAGGTATTAATGCTTTTTTAGCGGAGACAACAACTTGTTTGGTTGCAACTGTTAACCTCAGCTTTTTTTACTTCGGATCTTTTCAGGACTGTTATGAAAAAGCTATACTTTTATGTTAAAAGAACTCAGTTTTTTTATGATACTAGAAACTCCAGCTTACAAACAGTTTTCAGTTGGATTTACCCATTCTTTTTCACTGATTGGATAAAGGTAACTTGCTCTCTGCGGTCCTAAGTTAGGCACTTATAGTGTTACCAACCAGTTAAAAGAAATATGGCATGACAGGATGCTAAAGTTAAAACACTTAAATTGATATTTGTTTAAAAGCTAGGTTTTTTTTTTCTTAATACTTGCAACTAAAGAAGCCATTATTCTCCGGACCCTTCATTATTATCTTATAGGGTTAAACCAATCAACTAAATGAAGAAATGGCGTGAAGATATTCTGAAGCTCAAGCCCTTCATTAATATTTTTTATTTCGCTGTCTAGATAAGTGAAGAAGAGATATCCTTTTTAACACAAGGAGAAGATCCTAATGATGATGCTGTCGTTCGTAAATTATATCATCCAAATCTTAAGTTGCTC
The DNA here is from genome assembly GCA_963682055.1 of Primula veris. Lineage (NCBI taxonomy): Eukaryota > Viridiplantae > Streptophyta > Magnoliopsida > Ericales > Primulaceae > Primula > Primula veris. The sequence continues at coordinate 1,458,378 of OY821751.1, forward strand.
CTCGTCACCGAAGGCCCAGATGGCTGCAGATACTACACTAAGGTAACCTTATTATGTTTACTTAAATCAATTAACTTGTTCAGACCCCAATCTCGTATTTGTTTATTTTCTATTTAATTTGACTAATCAGTCAGAACGTCGTTGTGCCAATGATATTCATCTAGAATGGAGATATCTTGTTGAATACAGAAAAAAATAGTCTGATTTAGTTTTTGTTAATAATAAAATACGGATATGAACAATGGTTTGGGGTTTTTTTCATTTCCTTGAGTAGCTTTTGAAAGAACTTGCCCTTACAGAAAAGAGGTGGTGTAATTTTTTTCTTCCTGTCGAAACTAGTGTGCAAACTTTACCAAAAGGCTCCAGTAGGCAAGTTAATGAAAACTATGATTAATTACACTCGTATATTTTAAAGTAGAGAGTGATATCTGTTTTTGGTATTTCAGGAGTTCAGTGGTAGGGTTCAAGGTTTAAAGGTCGATGCTGTGGACACAACAGGTGCAGGAGATGCTTTTGTAGCTGGAATTTTAACCCGAGTGGCTGCTGATGTCTCATTGCTACAGGTATGATCCTTTACGTAAAACAAAATGCTAAGGATACCAAATTTTATATCTACATAATAATGTGAGAACAACAAAATAATTCTTCGCCACAGTTCTGCAATTTTAAAACATTTCATGGGTTTTTTCGTTTCACATAGAGTGGACTAGTCCGATTTGATTTTGATCATACATAAACTCCTATGTAAGTTTTTTGAAATGCTTTGTTGTAATTTGTGTCTTACATGTTTGATTGGTACAATTTTGTGCACTGACATATCATCTGATTTCGATGTTGTGCACCAATGTACAAAAATTAGCAAGTGGTATTCGAATTTTAGCATTTTTGATTGCTTTTACAAATCACGTAAAGAAAAAACCAGATGTTGGGAACTATAACATTGATAAGTGATAGCACTTGTTTTTACAGCGTACAAAATATTAAATAATATAACAATGTATCTAAATTTTTTCTTGTATGTGGTACACTGGGTGTATTAAACGGCCTAGAAATATAATCTTACTGTAAGAAATGCTTAATTTTTGGTAGGCTGGTATACAAAATTTAAATCTGGTGATGTGTTAGTGTATAGACCGTTACCCCCATGTTCGATACTTACTATATCTTAAGCCAATGAAGCTTGCACTCTTAACCCAACATTTTTTTCTTTAGGATGAGGATCGACTAAGAGAGGCTCTAAGGTTCGCCAACACGTGTGGCGCAATTACCGTTCAAGAGAGGGGTGTGATTCCTGCTTTGCCTACTAAGGAAGTTGTTCTGGCTACCATGCTCAAGTTGGTGGCGTAAGTTCTGTTCGTTGTTGTATAATTTGTATAATTAGTTTTCCGGAAATCATTTTTTGCGGTTCTTTGGGTCCAATAAAGATGTCGAACACTGATAAATAAAATTATTATTAGGGGTGTAGTTCCTGAGATTTTGTAGAGATTCAGTAAATTACTTGCAAATATTTTCTTCATGTACGAGTTGGAACTTTGATCAAATCGAATCTTGGGAATTGGTTGGTTGCTGCTATATGATGATTGTCTTATTTACTTTATATTCGTTGTCGGTTAACTGTACTGGTTTTCTTTTTTTGGCTTGAGCAAGCTCAGTTTTTTTGTAATCAGGATAAACACGGTTTTTATTCTGTACTCAAAACGCCTCAACTGCTGAACAATCTTAGTTTTTTAGCAACTATATTAATTTGTTAGCTTTAGGAAACCCGATACACTATAATCTAGGGTGTGCCATCTACTAAAAACACAACATATATTAATGAACCCAAAAATAACTATTCTAAAATTAATTCAAAATTAAAACTAATTTGTTGTAAGATATTGTTGGACTCTTGGGACTTATACTTTATGGGCCCAATCCCTCTATCTATATAAAGAGGGTTAGGGGTCTTATATTTTATATCCATTCATATTCATTCATTAATAAAGACGATACTGTTATCCCCTCTCTCTACTTCTGTCTCCCTAAATACATAGCTAATAGTTGTATTACAACACGTTATCAGCACGATGCTCGCGGAGAATAGGATATACGCTCGCGGATATTGGAGATTTTTGGTAAACGCACGGATATTGGGTATCTATAAACCTTGAGGTTTATTCGGGTTTTATTGGGTTCGTTTCGACCTTTTATAACATACCAGGAGTACGGTATATTTTTTTATATACTTACACCTATCAAACACCGATGTTGCTATTGCATGATAAATCTGACCTGTATATTGTTACCACAAATAAACTGGTATGTATTACACTTGTTTGGATGACAAGTTAGTTTATTGTGATTATGTGAACAAGAATAAAATCAATTCTGTTAAATTTGCTACCCACGTGTACATACTGCCAACTTGGTAAGATATAATATATATTGTGAGTCAAATTAAGCATGGTAAGAAATCACTTTATAGTTTATCATACTCGACTGTGTATTAAAATTGATATACTTCCATGTTTAAAAACTATTCGAAAGAGGTTTATCACATGTATAGCCAAGATTGGATACTTGTTGGTAGATATTCACCTTAACAGTATAAATAAGTTGTCCCTGCCATGTTTAGATTTGTTATGTAGTGATACTTATATGATTCATCAATGCAAATTGCGTAAATATTGTAAATTGGTCATTAAAATATATTAGTTTCATGCATGATTTAGTTACCATGTATAAAACTTACACATATAGCAATAGATTTGTATAATATTTATTTAGATATTGCTAGTGTAATTGGTAAATTGGTTTTAAAAATTACCATATATAGAACTTGCATGTATACTGTATAATAATAATTAAAATTTGCCCTCCCTGCATGTGATACGGTAAATTAGTAATTAAATATACTGCACCATTGCATGTTGTAATTATCATTAATAAAATATATTTACTGCCTGTTTATATATATATGTGGTTAATATAGACAGGTACAATCTATATTTAATTTATTGCCATGTTTATGATATGATAATTTGCGAAATCATATATTTTCACATTTAAGTTGAAAAAATTATGAATCTTCCCCAACTAGGCTCACCTATTTGGATACGATGTCTAGGAAAAATATAGGCGGAAGTCGATATCCTAATGAGGCCGGGTTTTAAGTGGCATTTGTGCCCTCCACCCTCACCGTCTTTCCTGGTCGTTTTTCAAGTAGAGCTACCGAAAGGGGTTGACTAAATAATAATTTCCCCGAGTGTGTTTATATAGTGATGCATGTTTCGCCGAATTGGTGTCTCTGTATCGACCTGTCGTTCGATCAATGAGAACCTATTCACATTGAAAGCAAAACTATTTTTCGAACCTGTCGTTTCGAAATAAAGTTTATGCTTGTGCAAACCATAAACATATAAACCAGTCGTTTTATATGATAAATAATCCAGAACTCCCAACACATGTTGGATGCCATCTATGATGAGAAAAATCGTAAAAACATACTTGCGAAATGACTGTTTAAACGTTGATTTTAATTCCGTCACCACATGTTAGTCACCCTGATGTGTGAAAATGTGATGCCCAAATTTTTTTTTGGATGCCATCCTTGATGAGTAAAACACGAGTTTGTTGTTACCATCAGGATGAATGCTAATGAGTTGATTTTATTCCGCCGCCACATTTGAGACGTGATGACGTCTATGGTGAACAAATGTCTGAAATTGACATATTGGAGCAATCCTTCACCAAAATACTAGCTTGGAAATTGTATTCCATAAGCAGTATCGTGAATTTATATTCACCATGTTCCTTTATCGCCCATCTGTTATTGGATAAGAAAATTACTTCGGTGAGTAGTTTTAATCCTATTGGGTCAATGGCGAATTGTTTGCCTGATATTAATGCTCTTCGTGTACATTTTTTTTCCACGAATCGAGAACCGAGACAAGTGTTATTTGTCTCGAACTGTCGCGATCCTGATGAATCGCCTAGCCAAGCGAGATTTTAGACAATCGTCAAAATCGAAAACCTGTGGCTCCAAGACAGTAATTGAAAGGAACAATATGGTCCGTTGTCACAAAGCAAGTGATAATGCTCAATGAGGCAACTCTATGCTATAAAGACAAAGATCATGCACAGTTACTCCTTAAATAGTTCACAACTATTATAAAGGTGAAAAAACCGATGCTAATGTTGTTAAAGCTAACCGAAAGGAAACTTTTGAGACCCCCGATTTTGTGGCTCAAATGAGTTTGATACCTTTATTTATTGATTTTGATAAATCATTGAGCCATTTTTTCGCTCATCTGGATTATGTTTTACATTTGGATTATTATTTTCCATTTGGACCATACTTTTGGATTGTGGTTTGCCTGTTTACGAAATTTCTCGAAATAATTTAAAGTGCTTTGAGCAAATTCCTTTGATAAATGTGACCAAACTTTAAATTATGAAATTTTAGGCAATACTTGTGGGGTAGTTGATTTTTTTTGGAAATAGTGGGTAATCACCAACTACTTGCCTAAAATAGTACTCAGTGACAACGATTCTGGACCTGTCGTTCCAAATCGAAATCTTTGGTAAAACCAAATTGATTTGTCAAATATGAGGTCTTATACTCATGTAGGTCCTGCCGTACCTTGTTGAGTTATAAAATATTCGAGAAAACCAATGTTATCTGGTAATAGCTCATAAAAGAATTGAAATTTCTTTACATAGCCTCCATTCAATACGATCAAAAGCGTATTTTAGAGGAGTTGAAATGTCTTTCAAGTGGTTTCTACCACAATTTTTAAAAGCATTTAAAGTTACCTTATCATTTCGCCTGTCGTCGAAATGATAAATGATTTAGATACTAAGACATGATTGTCTGTACTATCATTCGCCTATCGTCGATTGATAAGAGCATTTTGATATTGTGGCATTGACCGGATGAGATATTCCCGGGTCAAAAGACGATGCTTGATTTATAATCGCATCGCATTTGGATTCTCTCTGAGAATATATTTCGTGATTAATCCGAAATTCATGCCACTAATGCTCACTTTGAAAGACAGTATGTGTAAAGATCACGAAAAGAACTCGTAGAATTCTTGTAAAGAATTGAAGGAGTTATTGTGGACTTATCCAACCATAAGACGGACCATAAATATAAATGGTTATGGTTGATGCATCGACAATAAGGTCACATGATTATTGTTGTCCACAGAAATGCAGCATTTCCTAAACTTCTAGCCCTATCATTAAGTTGATGGTTCATGATCCGGATTATCCTGAAAAGTCTAGTTAACTTGATAATTCCGAAGAGTAAAAAAATCGAAATTTCGATTTGAATTACTTGAGTTTGGAAATTCAAATTGAACATCCTGTCGATTATGTTCAGACCCAAATGGACTCACGGAAAGTTTGATGATGCGACTGCAAATGATTGCACGCATTTCTTGGTCTTGCGTACCAAGATTTATATTTCCGTGTGGGGTTATGCTATTTTGCTGCATTGGTCCGTCATGAGGCCCATAGACACTCAAACACCATATGCGTACCAGCTGGTTACTGGTTATGAGCCAGAAATCTCATATTTTAACGCGTGTTTGGAGTGCTTAATTAATATTTCGATTGAGCTGCTATAGCATTCAAAATATGGACCTCTGAAGGGGACATAAGTCGATTATGAATCCCATACCTATCATTTGATAGAGTAACCTTGGCAAGCGATCTTTTTACCGCATGATATGCGAAAGTGACATCGCTAAGACTGTTCTTCCCGTCGTTAGGGGGAGATTTGCACGTTACCGTTGATAAGGAACGACGTGAAATAACATGGCATAACCCACTCAGTCTTAGCTTGATCCCCAAAACTGCAATTAGTGATAAGTAAGGGCATAGACTCCCTCAAGTCTAACTAAATGCCAGACGCATTTAATGACTTTTTGAGATGTCATGAGATCATTTATACCTGCTGCAAAATGCTTGCAAGGATAGACGTCCCTGTCGGACGCCGTGTTCCTGTCGTAACACGTTGCTTTGGCCGAACCCGCCAAGCAAAGGACGCTGCCGTCGGCCGTCAGTCTGTCGTCCTTCCCAAGATATGAGGAAGTTGACCGGTTCTTAATTCGTTCAGCCCCAGAGGTGGTGAACTGAAACTCGTTTGTCGCACGAGATTATAAAAGATCAAGGAGATGTGTGATTTCCTCCTCATCCTAAGAATCTTGAAATATCTATCGATCATGATATCTTAGACGATATTGAAGCGAAACGGGTCTGTCATTGATTACTTGTTCATATATTCGGTGACGACTGATAATATGAACAAATTATGACAGGAAACCATGTACCGTTGCCTGAAGTCAACGGAGAATAGACTGTACTAATGTAAACTTGCAATCCAAGTAGACTCCTTAGCGAAAGTGTGTTCGGACCTGTAGTTCCAACACCACCAATGTTAAACAAGTTTGTTTATTTGGTTATTCGTAAGGAAGAATGATGAGAATAATGAGATTGTAGAATGCTCGCCTAGTAGCGCAAGGCTTCTATCACACCTTGGAATTGATTACGAGATGGTTGATTTCTTCGTAATGGACATTATAACAGTCCTCTACTTTATCAGTTTAGTAGTTTTTGGAAAACTGATTATGTAGCATGTGATTGTGGTTACGATCTTATCTCTGTGGGGATTTAGACTAGAGATGTGGATGAAGGTCCCTGTGTGACTTCATAATGCTTGAATAAAGTAGTTTCTGACCACGGAACACGATCTCAATTTAATGAGACGTTCACTATATGGATTAATATAATCCGAGCGGATGTGGTATACCCGCCTAAGTGAGTATTTGATTAGCATGGGATACTTGAACAAGTATTATGCCCTTGCGTGTTTTATTACGCGATCCATTTTTGGATTTGCCTTCGAGATGAAGGATCTTGGGAAGACACGGTAGTGACTCGGCCTGATGATCGAGTCCCGTAAAGATTGAATCTAAGTCCATGATTCAGACTACACCCAGAAGGTGTTATGACGTTGTAGTCATCATGACGCTAAGTCGTCAGATTCTCCCATGATCGTTCGATCACTAGACATTGATATAGACCCAGTCCGTCCCTGATGAGACGATGAAGAGATATTGAACCATCATGTTCATATCTAAGTACAATAAGCGCATTATTGTACTTGGTCTAATGTGCTAGGACGAACATCTCGTTTGCTGTGAATGGTATAGCTCGACGATGACTAACACACAGCCATCGAAATGGCATAAAAGACATTTTCCCATTACCTTAAGGTAACTGTGGATGAGGGCTTGTCTTATCCCATTTTGCGTCATCGAGTGTAGCTACCCCCTTCGGTACTCGAATTAACGCAACCCTTTTTCGGTTATACCGATGCTGGTTACTTATCAGACCCGCATAAGGGATATTCCTAACATGGTATGTCTTTGCCATTAGGAATAAGGTAATATCTTGGAGGTCTTGGAATGACTCCAAACGAATCACTCTGATCTACTCGTGCTCTATGAGACGACTAGAGAGTGTATATGGCTTCGAGCTCGTATTAGCCATATTTGAATTACATATGTTCTGTCTCACGATCTAAATAAAACACTTGTCATAGAAGACAACTTGTTGTTATCGATCAAGAGAGACATGACTAGATTGTGCTATTTAGCATTTTTCGCCGAAATAAATCTTCACATATGAAGTTTAAGAGCATCCAGTTGAATGCTCGTTCTATTCCACGTTAGATTTTCTTGCATCCAGTCGTGTGCAAGTAAATGAAGCATCCAGTCGAATGTTCGTACTCTTTCTTGAAATATGAAATTCTCGCACCCTGTCGTGTGCAAGTGAGGGGGAGCATCCAGGCGAATGCTTATTACACTAATTACTACTTAGTCGAAATCCTCGCACCCTGTCGTGTGCAAGTGAGGGGGAGCATCCAGTCGCATGCTCGTGTACTCTTTTTGTCCTTAGACCAATGTTTTTTCCCACTGGGTTTTCCTTGGCAAGGTTTTTAGCGAGACACGTTTCCATCTTATCTCACTTAAGATTGCCGAAATTAGGGGGAGTATCCTGTTGTATACTTATTACCACTGTGTACTCTTTTGTCCTTCGACTAGAGATTTTTTCCCACTGGGTTTACTCTAGCAAGGTTTTGATGAGGCACCTGTTTTGTGGTTGATCCCCTACTACTACCATTGTTGCACTCTTTTTCCTTCGATCAGAGATTTTCCCATTGGGTTTGCTCTGTCAAGGTTTTGATGAGGCACACTGTTTTGTGGTTAGTTACTTACTTGATATTTCGGCCTATATCATTCGGCTACACAGTTTTCCTAGGTACCGGTTTTGTACCACACTGGGTTTTCCGGCCCTAAGGTTTTTATGTGTTTAGCACTGCGAATGAACTCGACTCAGATCGACTGCATGAATACGAAGAATTCAAGACGTTCAAAGGGGGAGTGTTGTAAGATATTGTTGGACTCTTGGGACTTATACTTTATGGGCCCAAGTGGGCTTATAACCCTATCCCTCTATCTATATAAAGAGGGTTAGGGGTCTTATATTTTACATCCATTCATATTCATTCATTAATAAAGACGATACTGTTATCCCCTCTCTCTACTTCTGTCTCCCTAAATACATAGCTAATAGTTGTATTACAACATAATTGTTTTTATTGGTTCATATTAGCGTTTCTCGTGTAGAGTGATAACCAGGAACAACCACATTTATATAAGACATTCTAAATGGATTATAAACTTAATCTAGTTGTCAAATCATTTCGAAGAACAACTCAAAACATCTTAATTCTGTAAAACTGCACTGTTAAGCCAGTTTGGATCTACATAATATTCGTTGTTATATATTTTACATGATAAGATTTTTTTAGAAAATCCCTCAATTTTAACGTGTCCAAACTATACAACTTCCACATGAAACATTAACCAAATGGTAACCCTCTAATTATAGACAAAAGTGCTTGTTCATCCGCTAGTTATTACTAACCCCTATTCCAAAGGACAACCAATGTTTACATCTACATCTCTTTACAAAAGAGCCTAATCCTCACATTATTCTAAAGTCGAAACGAAAAAGCAAATACAAACATATAGCACAAAAGCACACTCAAGAATCAATGGCTGAAGACCCACAAGATGTAGCTGACCGTGAGCGCATTTTCAAGCGCTTCGACGCCAATGGAGATGGAAAAATTTCGTCCTCGGAGCTGGGTGATGCTCTGAAAGGCTTAGGCAGTGTCACTGCCGAAGAGATACAAAGGATGATGAGGGAGATCGACACTGACGGAGACGGTTTTATCTCTTACGAGGAGTTCACCGCCTTCGCCAAGGCCAATAGAGGCCTCGTCAAAGACGTTGCCAAAATATTCTAAATATATGGCATATATCATGTTTTTGTTAGTATATTTTCCACTTTCATGGCAATTGATGTCTTAGTTTGAAATTTTGATTGCCATGAGATAGGTGGATTTTTATGTTGAAACATCCACAATAAAAGAAAAGGTTGTCTTCATGGCTCCATTTAAATTTGTCATGACAAATGGTGGATTTTGATGTTCAAATATTTATACATTAATTTGTGTGTTGATTTTGGGATACAGATTTTATTTTTCTTTGTAAATGTGCAACACTAAGTTGATTGTTTTTTATTCAAGTGTTGATGTTGTCATCAAATTTCTAATTTGGATCGCCAGTTTTTTTGCTTCTTATAATGCAGTGGTTGTAGGAACCATCTTTAAAACTTTTGGTGTAAAATTTACAAATAAATTCGTCACCGATTAGATCACAATATATTTTCTCAAAGAAATGATATAAACATCCAAAAAAACTTACCCAAAAACCTTACTCGCTGATGTGGCGGGTTAAGTGTAGCAATCATTTTTGTTTCGATATTAAAATCACATTTTTATTTAATACATAATTGGTGTGTACATTTAGTTTTTCAAAATAATCATTGGATTTTTTTTTCCAATAGGTATAGAGTTTACTTTAAAACAAAATATATAAATCTTAAATCGTTTTCTAACTAGAAAAATATACACTTGATAGAAATCTAGATTATATATCTACTGGCATACATTTATGTTTATCATTTTATCGGCATAGATGAAAACTTGTACTGTAATATGTTCTATTGAAGTTTATGTTTTAATTCATTTCCATATTGTACTTAAAGTGTTAGTTCTGAAACTTGTAGTAGTGAAAGATAGTGTATAGCTGTTACTTTTCCATTCTGTAGGACTGATTTGTAATAAGTTGTAAACCTGAGAACTAAGGCTCATTCTGTTTAAGTTTGAGCCAATAATCATTTTGGCGGTTAAGTGAAATATACAGATATTTTCTCACTTCTTTATCTCTCTAAAAGGCGATTTCATTGTTTAATCCATAATTATGGATTCTGAGTTTTTCTACATGGTATCATAGCGAGATTGAATCATTCCGCTGCTACGATTTACTCGTTTTTGGTCAGATCGTTCTTCTTTTCCCTTCTTTTGGCAGAATTTTATCAATTTTTAGCTGATTTTAGCGATATCTAGGGTTTCGAAATTAGCGATTCTATAGGATTTGGTTCTATTGATGCTAGGTGATTACTTTGCAGTATTAACAGATAATTGGGATTTCATAATTGATTATTGAGAATTGAATATATTGCTGGATTTGATTCTTGATCTTGAAATTTTTTGGAAATATATTTGGTAATTGTGTATAAATAGCTGATAAAATGGGAGATACTTATGCTAATGTGGCTTCTGGGTCACGTGCTAGTCAAGCAGATTTATGTTCTGATCCTTATTTTTTGAATCCAAATGAGAATACAAATATGAGTTTGGCTAATCCTCTATTAAATGGTCAAAATTACCACTCATGGAAGATATCAATGGAAATTGCATTGGGAGCAAAATCAAAACTAGGTTTTATGAATGGTAACATAGTTTGTCCAGATATAGGGGCATAAAATTATAATGCTTGGACCAGATGTAATATGATGGTACAGTCATGGATTCTAAATTCAGTTAATAGTGAAATTTCTCAATCTATTCTATATGAAGACACTTCTTATAAGATGTGGAATACTTTGGAGAAAAGGTTTGCTCAAAGTAATGAGCCTAGAATATTTGAGTCAAAGCAAAAGGTACATGATTGTTCTCAAGGGTCCTTATCTGCAACATCTTATTTTAACAAGTTAGGTACTCTTTGGACTGAGCTTAGCATGATGAATCCTTTACCTAGATGCACATGTGGTGTTGTTAATGGTTGTAACTGCAAATTTTATGAAGAAATTTTGGAAAGAGAACAAAGAGATCTCAAAATGCATTTTCTAATGGGTTTGAATGAGTCATATGCTGCAACAAGAGGTCAAATCGTGATGATGAAACCAGTACCTACTCTTAATGAAGCTTTTAATCTGATAGTGCAAGAAGAAAGGCAAAGAGGAATCAAACATATTAATACATCTCTACATGAGAATATGGCTTTTGCTGCTAATTACTCTTATCATGGTGGGGTTCCTAGACCAAGTTATAAAAACAATAGAGGAGTTCTTTATTGTGTACATTGTAATATGAATGGTCATACAATGGAAAAGTGCTATAAGCTTCATGGATATCCATTAGGATGGAATAAAAGGGCTGATTTGGCACCACAGCTTGGAGCTCATGCTCATCAAGCTACTGGTAATCCGGGTTTTGATGCTAAATTGATTATTGATAATGGTAATCAAAGTGGAAAATCTGTGCACAATGAGCAGCAGAACACCTTATTTTCTCCCACTCAGTTACAAGAGATTTGTAGCTATATGCAGCAACATTTTAAGAAAGAAAATCAAGTTGCAAGTGGGGGTACTCATTCAAATATGGCATACACTGGATTTTCAGGTATAATTACTTCATGTTCTGCTACACATGAAGAAAATAGTCATATTAGTAAATTGAATACATCATGGATTGTGGATACTGGTGCCACAGAACACATGGTCAATTCTGAAAATTGTTATAATACTCCACCAAAGAAAATAAGATCTGCAGTTAGTCTTCCAAATGGCTATACAGCAGAAGTAACACACATTGGTACCATTGTTTTTGATACAGGATTGGTACTAGACAATGTTCTATGTGTACCCTCTTTTGGGTTCAATCTTGTTTCAGCCAGTAAGTTAACTCTAACACAACATTGTTTTTTGTTATTTCAACATGATACGTGTGTTATACAGGACCAAGTGGATTTGAGGGTGATTGGGAAAGCTAAACATCAATCTGGCTTACTTCACATTGCTTATCAGTTAAATCTTATGTTTCTGATGATATATGACACTTGAGGTTAGGACACCCTTCTTTATCTTGTACAAAGAAATTAAAAGAGAGAATAGCTAATATTTCTTTAGATAATATGCAAACTTGTGATGCATGTCAACTAGCTAAACAACACAGATTGCCTTTCCCAAATAGCACATCTATTACTATAAATTCTTTTGCATTGATTCATTGTGATATATGGGGTCCTTATCATATTGAAGCTATTGGTAAGTATAAGTACTTCCTCACTATTGTGGATGATTACACTAGATGCACATGGGTCATTCTTATGAGGCAAATATCAGAGGTCCAACAAAATCTGATTAGATTCTACAATACGGTGGAAACTCAATTTAAGAGTAAAATTGAGGTGATGAGATAAGACAATGGGCCTGAATTTAGAATGATTGAATTTTATGCTTCTAAAGGTATTGTGCATCAGAATTCTTGTGTTGAAACAGCTCAGCAAAATGGGGTTGTTGAAAGGAAACATCAACACTTATTGAATATAGCTAGATCATTATTATTTCAATCTAGAGTCTCTCTTAAATTCTGGGAAGATTGCGTCCTAACAGCTGCTTATTTGATAAATAGATTACCTACCCCTGTACTTGTTTTCAAAACACCTATAGAAATGCTTACTAAACTTATGCTTTCTTACAAGCATTTGGAAGTTTTTGGATCTCTTTGCTATGCGTGCACTTTGACTAGAGATAGAACAAAGTTTGATTCAAAAGCAAGAAGATGCATTTTCATTGGTTATCCTTTTAATGTAAAAAAATATAAACTCTATGATTTAGATACTCGTCGGGTTTTTATATCTAGAGATGTGACATTTTATGATCATATTTTTCCCTATAAAAATGGTTTTAACAAATCACATTATGATGATAGTCATATACCTATCTCTTTACCAAATGAAATAGTTGATTTCTTTGGTCCTTTATCATCTTCTTCCACTCTTACTGCTGTTAATAATAGTGCTGAACTTGATAATTCACTTTCTTCTAGTGATGAAGATTCTCACTCTATTCCTCCAATTTCTTCTCTTAATATAACTGATATACTATCTCGCATTCCAAAAATTAGAAAGTCCTCTAGACAAGTTGTTATACCAAGTCATTTCAAAGGCTATAATCTCTCACATTTACATCCAAAAGGTCATGCTAACAGTGTGGCTTTTCCTATACAGTTATATTTCCTATGATCATTTGTCACCTCATTACAAACAATTTTGTTTGTCTGTTAATGATAACCATGAGCCAAATACTTTCAAAGAAGCTGCTACCAATAATAAGTGGGTTGAAGCCATGAGTTTGGAAATAGCTGCTCTAGAAGCAAACAATACTTGGCTTTTGACACCTCTTCCACAGGGTAAATATGTTATTGGGTGTAAGTGAGTTTATAGAATAAAATATAAATATGATGGTACAATTGAAAGGTAAAAAGCTCGTTTAGTAGCCAAAGATTACAATCACCAAGAAGGCTTAGACTATGAAGCTACTTTTTCTCCTGTAGCCAAGATGACTACAGTAAGGGTATTGCTTGCTATAGCTAGTTCTTTGGGTTGGCACTTAGAACAGTTAGACATTAATAATGCATTTCTCCATGGTGACCTCTTGGAGGAAGTTTACATGTTACCACCTCCAGGTTTTGTGTCTAAAGGAGATCATAGGGTCTGTCATTTGCAAAAGTCAATTTGTGGTCTTAAACAAGCAAGTAGACAGTGGTATACTAAACTGTCCACTTCTTTGTTATCTTTTGGTTTTAAAGTTTCAATATCTGACAACTCTCTGTTTATCTTACACAAGAATGGGTCCGTGCTAGTTCTCCTTGTGTATGTGGATGATATCATCCTTGCAGGTTCTAATTTGAATCTTATTCAGAATGTGAATTCTTTTCTTAATTCTTCTTTTAAAATAAAGGACCTTGGTAACTTTGAGATACTTTATGGGTTTAGAGATAGGAAGAAATAAATCTGGTTTGACTTTATGTCAAAGAAAATATGTCTTGGGATTGTTAGAAGAGACTGGTATGCTCGCTTGTAAGCCAGCAAAATTCCCAATGGATACAAAAGTAAAACTTAGCTCACATGATCCAGAACTTTTGGATGATCATGCCTTCAATTGAAAAATAGTTGGTAAGCTGTTATATTTGGCAATTACTAGGCCTGATATATCTTTTGCTGTGTACAATTTGAGTCAATTTAAGGCTAAACCTTGTCAATCTCATTTACAAGCTGCCATGAAAGTGCTAAGATACTTAAAAGGTACACTTGGGCAAGGCTTATTGTATTTTGTAAATACTGACTTGACTTTACAAGGGTTTGCTGACTCAGATTGGGGTACTTGTTTGGATAGTAGACGCTCAATTACAGGCTATTGTATGTTTCTTGGAAGTTCTTTGATTTCTTGGCGTAGCAAAAAACAGCAAGTGGTTTCTAAAAGTTCTACTGAATCTGAGTATAGAGCCATGGCTAGTACCACTTGTGAAATTGTTTGGTTGATACAGTTGTTGCAAGATTTTGGTATTCTTCAGAAAATGGCTGTTAGTTTATATAGTGACAGTAAATCAGCATTGGCACTTGCTTCTAATCCTGTCCATAATGAAAGAACCAAGCATATTGAAATAGACTATCATTTCATCGAGATAAAATGATTGATGGTGTTATTCATGGCCTCTATGTTCCTACAGGTCACTAGCTTGCTGATGTGTTCACCAAGGTTCTCAATGTGCAACAGTTTCAGTTTCTTATCTCCAAATTGGGTGTGATTGATGTTCACACTCCACCTTAAGGGGCGTATTGAAGTTTATGTTTTAATTCATTTCCATATTGTATTTAAAGTGTTAGTTCTGAAACTTGTAGTAGTGAAAGATAGTGTACAGCTGTTACTTTTCTATTATGTAGGACTGATTTGTAATAAGCTATAAACCTGAGAACTAAGACTCATTCTGTTTAAGTTTGAGCCAATAATCATTTTGGCGGTTAAGTGAAATATACAAATATTTTCTCACTTCTTTATCTCTCTAAAAGACGATTTCATTGTTTAATCCATAATTATGGATTCTGAGTTTTTCTACATGTTCAAATCACCGTTTTCAAATATGTTTTAATTTGAACATATTACACAAGTTTAACATACCACCCTTAATTGATGGAGGTCTGGGGATCAAAAAGTTGAGAGACTGAAATATTGCTTTAATGCTTAAATGGGGTGTAATCTTACAAATCCTAATTATTTATTATGATTCTTTTTGGAAAAGATGGGTAAATATTTATATGCTAAATGAACAAACAATGCATGTGGGAGATAAAAGTTCCTTCTAACTCATTATGGACTTGGAAAAACTTGTTAAAGGTGAGACATATGGGTAGATCTCTTATTAACCAAAAAGTTTGGAAATATTTCTATAGTATGATAACTGGACTACATTTGGCACTCTTAATGAATTAGTAGGTTACTGTGCTATATATAACACATGGCTGACTAAAATAACAAAATTTAGCTCTATAATGTCTAATTCTCACTAGAACATTCCTTTTGCTAATTTAGATTATTCAGCTAATTAATAATGTCCGAGATTCTGCTTTTTGGGTACCTAAAGCTAGGGGATTTACCGTGAGCTCAGCTTGAAATGAAATTAGAGTTAAATCTATTGTTGTTCCTTGGTATAAACTGGTATGGGGAAGACCTACAATATCAAAATGCAGATTTATTCTATGGATGGGAATTAAGGAAAGATTAAGAACAAAATATTATATGTTTAACGTTGGGGCTGCTCAAGATCATATTTGCCTACTTTGTAACCAAGAGGTAGAGACCATAGATCACTTAGTTTTTCAACTGTCCTTATTCATATGTTGTGATCACCCATTCTTTGTTTAATTTCAACTATTTGTCACCTAATTGTTCATGACAACAATGGATGAATTAGGGAATTACGACCTTTAAAGTTAAATCAAGAACTGCTAAAAAAAGGGAAGCTAATTTTTGCAATTATTGTCTACAAATCATGGAATGAAAGGAACAGAAGATCATGCGAAGATCGAAACTTTACTTGAAATTATTGCTTCTGATGCCTTGTTTATGGCCAATTCGATTAAGGAAAGTGGAACGCAAGGGTGGATTGGCTCCTGAACCGAACTTTTTAACAAGGCATAAAAAGACAGTGTAATTTCCTTTTTTATCGTTATATTGTGTTAATGAATTGATTTGTCATTTCCATTTTTTTTAGCACTTATGATGTAAATAACTCTTTGCCAATACAATTTAATCTTTTGGTCAATTTTTTTTTTAACATACTTGATTCATGATTATTCGTAAAAAAAAAATAATGGAACAAATGACGTACAGTTGCTGTTTTAGAATTTGGAAGAATCTGTTCAAATGTCTATATACTCTCAAGGTCTCAACTATCAACGAAGAAAGGGAAAGGGATACCACGCCCACAGTCAGGGTTTTAACCCTGTCGCCTGCGGAATTTCGCAGGTTTTCGCAGGAGGGATAAAAAAAAGAAAAAAAAAAGGGAAAGGGATACATGCATGTTCAATTGTTGAATGTGCATATATTACTAAATAAAATTAAAGGGAAAGGGATACCACGCCCATAGTCAGGGTTTGAACCATGTTGCCTGCGAAATTTTGTAGGTTCTACCTCCAAAAAAGGGATAAAAAAAAGAAAAAAAAAGGAAAAGGGATACATGCATGTTCAATTGTTGAATGTGCATATATTAGGAAATAAAATCAAAGAGAAATAATATTACCATGATTCAATGAGCATGGCAAGTACAAACTAAAAGGCTACACTGCTATTTTTTTACAAGGTTGTAAAACATAATTTTTATTACAAAATTTTCTTGTAGCAAAAAAAATTGTAAAATAAAATAAAATAAAATAAGGCACATAATTTTTATTACAAAATTTTCTTGTAGCAAAAAAAATTGTAAAATAAAATAAAAAATAAAATAAAATAAAAAAGGAACATAATTTTTATTACAAAATTTTCTTGTAGCAAAAAAAATTGTAAAATAAAAAATAAAAAAGGCACATAATTTTTATTACAAAATTTTCTTGTAGCAAAAAAATTGTAAAATAAAATAAAAAAAAGCGCTAGAAGGAGGGGTCGAACCTCCGACCTTGTGGTTAACAGCCACACGCTCTAACCAACTGAGCTATTCCAGCTTACTTATTACTAATTTAGCAAATTTATATATTAAACTTATACCAAATAATGAAATTAGGGCTAAAATTGAGACCATCGATAATTAATTTTGACATCGTAATTGTGCGTTAATTTTGTTTTATAAAAATAATTCTCGTATAGTGACAGTGATGGGTAATTTTCGTTGGTTGTCGGAGAATTTATTAATTTCTTACTTATATTATGTCATTCTATGTTTTTTGATTTGTTTGTCCGGAATGGATTATTTGTTAGTTTTCTTGAGTTATCGCCCTTATGACGTCTTGTGGGGTAGTGAACTATATATTTCCGCCTGTTATTATTAATAATAATGAGCATGTTTTCATAAATAATAATAAAAAAAGTGATGGGTAATTTGCCTTTTCAAATATATAAATGATATTATATTGAATGCTATTTTTAAAAAACTAAAATAAGAAAAAAAAAAAACATTAAACTAGCTCAAGAATTTGGTTCATATCTTCTGTAACTATAAAATAAAATAATGTTAATTTTCTGATAGTCAAAAACTGTTAAAATTTTTTGTCACTAATACGAGACCGTTACAAATCGACTAAACTGTCGTGAAGCAGTCACCAAAACTCATAAAAAAAAAACGCTACCATTCTGCCTACTCCCTTCACTATTTTAGACATTTTTTTTTATAAAGAATTTCTTAAAAAAAACAATCTTTCAACATCCTGGAGATGAGTAGATGGCTTTCTGGAAATTCCTTGTAATGCTTGACAAGAAACAAAGAAAACCTTGAGTATGGTAAAAGAATTACTTTTTGGAGTTGTTCACAACATCCCAAACTTATCATTTCGTACTAATTTGTTCATCTCTACTATTACATCTAATTATGCCCCTTAATTAACCAACTTCTATCTAAAGGTAACTTGTTTAATATTAATTCTTTGTTTTCGTTGTCTGGGTAAGCTTGAGAACCTTAATTAAGCTATTCTTTATAGTTGTCCTAAGTTCCAGACAATTGTTAAGCGAAAAAAATCGTACATACAAAGGAACTATTTGTAACATTACGCATATTCTGAACGGAAAAATAATTCAGAACAAGATCATTTAGATACTAAAATAATCTGTATTTCTTATTAGATGGATGGTAATCATGGTGGGTTCTTGCAAAAAGCAAAGGCAGTCTCGTGCAAAATATGCCACGATGAAGATGAAGACTCGAACATGGAGGCGCCTTGTTCGTGTAGGGGCACTTTAAAGGTAGATGTTATAATTACGTACTATTTGTTTAACTATTGGATATTTATTTCCCCACTGATTGGGATAATTTTGATAATTTTTTTTTGTAAAATTAGAATAGTGTGAATGAATTCGCCTCATTTTATCATGCATAATCCGTACAAACGGAATTTATTTGTTTAATTGGAACGCTCTATGTGTGAGCAATATAAACTACAAGTTTGAGCAATATATATGGTCCATGTGAGATCATAATAAACTCTTAACAATCAGAGGTAACATCTTTGTTAAAAGAATAGCATCAATTTTTAGAACTAGTTATATTTCTATGTTCGAAAAACGTCAAGAAAACAACATGATCAAGAGATAGGTAACTTAACTACGACATGTAGTTTTTCGTTAAATACTTAAAATGGCATCTGGAGTATATAAAAATAGGTCGAGCCGTGGTGTGTTTCTCTTATTGTTTTCAACTGTTTAAAATTGTGAGAACTTTTGTAGGATCCGCATTTTATTTTCCTCTAGATTTTTGTGAATTTTAAATCCTCCAAAGCAATTACCTATGATCACTTCTTCGATCTCTATCTCTACTTTCTTATTTTCTATCTTATTTAATTATCTTTGTAGTATGCGCACCGTGAATGTGTTCAAAGATGGTGCAACGAGAAGGGTGACATAACATGTGAGATTTGTGACCAGGTAATCAAGTTCTTGCGTCTAATTTTTCTAGCTAAGTATGTGCGCAGCCAAGCGAGCCAGAATTGACATTCTGGAGTTGCAAATATATTTAAAATTTTAGTCATATAGCATTTTCGTTAATTGTGGGGTTGAGAGTACACCTCTTTGTATATTAAAGGCTCTGCCACTGCGCGGAACTCTTTAGAGAACAGTACTTGAAAAGTTTACTAATAGTGGATTAACCGTCTGGAGTTCTCGGCATAATTCACTTTAATTTACCTTGTAATTCCACATTGCTACCATTTCCAATCCAACTAAAATAACCATTTCATTCGATGCAGGTCCTCGATCTATATATGTTGATTTGATTACGTTTCAGTCCATTCAGTTCGAAATATGTTTCTTGCTTTACGGGTATATTATGGGTTTGTACAAATTCTTATGCTTGTGTCATTTATAAAATTGCAGCAATTCAAGCCAGATTATTCAGTGCCACCACCTTTGTGCTATTATGGTGATCCTCCATTGACCAACAGGCATCTCTTGTCCATGATTTGTGCATTTTCACTAACGAAAAACTTGTGGTTTTTAATTTTTTTTATGGTTATATCACAGGGGAAATTGGTATGTTTCGGGAAGGCACATACATGATCATCAATTTATTGATATGGCTGCTAATGATTACGACTTTTTGGACTCTGATTATGGTGACTATGCAGATATCTCTTCAAAAAGTGTATTATGCTGTCGTGTGATTACGATAATCGTATACTTCCTCTCCTCTTTCTCAAAAATTGCAATGCTAATAGTATATTTTTCTTATTTTGAAAACCTGCAAATTGTCATCAATACATTTATATATGCCCAATTAGACTACATAATTGATAAGTTACACCTCACAAGGTAGAGTTTTTGACCCAGTAACCCATTTTCTGAGACATGAATTATGTAAATAACTCATTTTGGGAATATATTTTGAAGTAACACTAGAATGAGAATTAGTTTGGCCAATAACACCGTCAAAACACCACAAGAAAAAGTTAAGATAGCAACATTTTACTTTTTGAAAACTGTTGGTAAAGTGAGTGTCGGTAAATTTTAGCAACAATTTAGCAACAGTTTAGCGACACTCATTTTACCATCAGTTTAGCAACAGACGCTCTGATGGTAAGCTGACATTTTCTTGTAGCGAAAACTTTACAAGGTATCCCTTACATGACCAATATGTTTAAGGTTATTTTTCATCTACTCAAAAAAAACAAAAAACGTTTAACATTTGATCATCACATCTTCTTGGACGTCACCTTTTATGACATTTTGTACTCTTTATTCTTGAATGAAAGTTAATGTTTAGAATGAATTTTCAGAGTTCATTAAGAAAAAGTCGTATTTGTGTTTTCTTTTAAAGAATAGCTACATATCAGTATAGCACCAGAATCGTTGAATAGAAAATGAATGTAAAGAGGAAAAAAAAGGCCTTAATTATCATTGAGAATATATAAAAAAGATTTTCATCCCATATTTTTTAAATAAAGACTCAACATTTGTATTAAGGGATAATTGTCTCTATTCTTTAGAGCTTATAATTTAGAACCTATCCATCTTTCCTTGCATGATCAAAGAAATATAACGATTAATGTTAATCAATTAGACAATTTAACGATTTCAATTCTTCATTACCGGCTGTTATATTGTTTTTCGTGTGAATTATGCAGTTCTTGACTCTTCTTTTCTTACGCCATACTTTACCAATAGTAATCGGTGGAAATGGTGATCAGACAATCAGGTTGTCCATGGTGAGACTAGGGAAAACAATATTTGTTAATTAGGTCAACATATTTTTTTTTTTCTAAAACTAAAAATCTACATATGAAAACATATATTATATACTGTAAAACATGTTTCGTGTCGCAGTCTCTATTCCTGAGTAGCATCGGAATTTTCTTGCCAATTTATGTCATGGTTAAAGCTTTCAATGCCATCAAATATCGGCAACACCAGCAGGTTAGTTATACATATCATCTTCTCACGCATTTGGTCTGTCTTTCGTGTCTTAAGCTACCGAAAGTAAAGAACGAGATTCATTTTTTTTTCTTTTGGTTTGACAGGAATATGGGAATTTCCGTTTTGAGCAATCAGATGAAGAAAATGAATTGCCACGTTAAATGCGCAGCCTCAGTAACAATTAACCCAAGATATACACTTCTTTTAGCTTGTAAATAATGTTTAAGAAGATCCGTATCACTTATTGATCCCATTGTATATAATCAAACCAATCCATATTTTTTTTTTATCAAAAAATGTTCCTTATTATAATAATATGCGCTAGCTAATACAAGTTTCACCGTCCTTTGTAACGTCAAGCTACAAAGGGCCAAAAAGAATCGAAAAATACATAGCCACGGTAGCCCGTGTGGGACTCTAAAAAGCCCACCTAAATCATCCTATCCATGGAAATTAAAACAAAGAAACCAAATAGAAAGGGTGAGATAGAGTTTTGATGCTAGGTCGTCATATACATATATACGTTGAACTAATTTGGCTTAAAACACGTTATCGACACTTTGCTTGAAAAAAACTCAAAAATAAATTGTTTAGACGGGGCATTTAGACCACTTCTCGCTTGAAGATTGAGCCTTTTCTCGGAAATCGGGATATCAATCATGGAGATTGAATATAAAACTTTTGGAAGTTTTGGCTAATTTGTTCTATCGACCTTCAACAACATCCCATGAGAACAGTATATAATTTTTATTTGTATAAAACGTGAAATTGCATGATTAATTAAGAATAAAATTGAAAATTTCATGTTTAAGATGTATATCACATAATTGATGGTTTATTTTTATGAAAAATGTCTATTATAACTCATGTATGTCACTTATAAAACGAGTTAAAACTTGTATAGTTAGACATATGAATCTGTCGGACAAAAACTGTCACTTTTAGAACGCTTCAGGATCATTATGCTATTTTCTGAAACAGTAAGACCGTATCTGTAATTATATTAAACTGTTGGACTAACGATGCAAATTAGCTAAAACTGAATATAATTTTTATATATATACCCGTAGTCTCTGTAGTTCTCCCCTTTACACAAAAATAGTATACGTGTATTAATTTGCTCATGTTTGGTCAAATTATACATAGTTATGTATTTAGAAACGGAAATCGCATGTTTTAATGTTAAACACAAAACTAATTAGTTTCTAAAATATGTAACTGAAACCATTATTGTCTGGAATATTACCAATACTAGTTTTGTGGTATGAATTTATAACATTAAGGTACTTAATGGCTACTAACTAAATTGTTAGAGTTATAAAAAAAGAAAAACCAATTATGATTTAGGTTACTAGTAAATAGTAATTGATGTTTAATGATAGTAACAAACATAAGTTACATGTGTAAATCATTTTTTTTTTTAACTTCAAATCACGTATTAATGTAGGATGATTAAATGTCTATTATCATATTATTGTGTTAATTATTACTTTTTAAGCCTATGTCTATTTAACGAATAGAATGTGTGAGCTTAAAATTTTGCACAAAAATTTGCTAAACCGGTATATATTCACATTTAAGTTGAATAATTATGAATATTTTTCAAATATGCTCAACTATTTGGATACGATGTTTAGCAAAGATATATGCGGACATCAGAATCATAATGAGGTTGGGTTTTTATAGCGTTTCGGTCCACTCCATTTGACAACACCATTTTGTCCTATGATCCGGTTTTGTCTTTCATCAGGTTTTTTACACTTGAGATTTTATGTGTTGGTATCTGTGAATGAACATCAACTCGATTGACTGCATGAAAACGAAACAACTAAGATGTATGTAAATGGACAAATAAGGGAGAGCGTTGTAATACATATTTATGTGTATGTAGTTTATTGTATAGCAGTTACAGCCGTTACATATTCATGTCATAATATACATGTTGTAACTCTCATTTCCTCTAGTTTATAAAGAGATTTTATGAGTCATTTTTTGACATATTCGATATATACAAAAGTTATATCTTCTCTCTCTATATACATGTTTATATTTTTCTATATAGATATATAAGTTGAACTAATTTGGGTTACAACCCAAATAATAATAGTTAGGTTTATTATAAGTTACACATACATAAATGTATAAAGGAAACTGAAGGTGGTATATATGTGAAGTGTATACATGTAATTATAATGACACGTCTTTAAAACGTAAATAATTTGGAAAGTGCCCCTCAAATGAAATGAAAATGGAGAAAAAAGTGCTCAACTTGTAGTATATTTTGTGTCAAGCCGATCTATTTAAAATGGTGAGATTAAATAATTAAACTCAAGAGAAAAATGAGTAATTAACCTTGACCACCTTTAAATTTAAAAAGACTTAAAATACTAAATTTTTATTCGTTTGACACATATAGTCTTGTAAGATAGACTGGGGTTCTTTTTTCTTTTCTTTTTTTAATTGAAAGGGCATGCATATTATTAAAAAAGAAAATGTTTGTGTGCATGGGGCCATGCCTACATGCTAGAGGATGAAAAAAACACAGTTGATATCGACCGTAAACACATTGAGATCGACAATAAACACACTTATAAGCCTATTATTCTCTTCTTCTCCTTATACAATCTCGTAACTCTTATCTCTCTTGCTCGGATGTGATCAAAGTGAGAGTTGAGAGCTACCATAAACATGTTCATGTAACTCGTGTTCAGAGTCAATCAGCAGCTGTCAAGACTCAGGAAGAACTGCGAGTCCCCCGTAATATTGTTGTATTTGTGATAGAGTTATCCGAATTAGAAATTTTAAATGGAAGTGGATGATATTCTACACAACTTTTTTTAATATCCTATTTGAGTTTTTTTTTTCGTGAAATTGTGTAGTAGGGGGGGATATGTTTGGTGGACTAATTTTTAAAATTTTAATCAAAATGCATAGAAAAATAGAAATTGCTTAGATGTGGTGACACATTAAAGTCTAAATACTTAACTAAAATGTGATAATAATATTTCACATTATATTTTACTTCCTCCTACTAATTTCTTCATTTATAATTTCTTAGTTAAATCATTTATGCCATTTCATTCACTTTCCTATCTCAAGGTAAGCTCTTTCTTCTAGCTAAGAAGATGATACATTGGGTTGTTTGGCTACATTAATTAGAAGCTACGGTGTTTTATTTGCTTTCTTTCTTTTTAGTTGTTCCCAGTCACGATTTTAAGGTTTATTTTTCTTTCGGTATTAGGGTTTTAATGAGGTAAAAACTTTTAAGCTGATTTTGAGCAACTTTTTTCGTGTGTTTTTTTAAAACTTAAAGCTGGAAATATTCACAAAGCTTATTTAATGGGTTGGATTCCAGCTTTAATTAAACTCAACTTTTGTTTCTAATTTATTTACATTTTTTATGGAGAAATGATCATTTAATACAAGTTTTTTTTTTTTTTTTTCATTTTTAAAACTCAAAAAGAGTACAAAGATATGAGTTTTAATTAGTCATACCTAGTTTTGAAATTTCTTAAAAACTCAGTTTCATAATTTATAAATATTTGGCCAACAAATTTTTATTTCTTTATAAAAAGTCAAAAAATAAAACTAAAAGAAAATCCAAAAAAAAAAAGTGAAACAATTGCAAAAAGAGAGTTTTTAATTTGTGAAACCTAGTTACATAATTAATTTTAAATTTTGGTGTAATATATTTTCTAAAAAGTTCAGAAAAGTCAAATAAAAAAAAGCCAGCCAAATGAAAAAAAATTCAATGTCTATACATTACTAGAGTTACGACTCTAGCTCTAATTCAGGAGCGAAGTCAGGAATGGATAATAGGGGTGTCAAAATTTACATAAACTAATAGATTAAATGAAATAAAAATACGAGTGATGCCAAATTATATTTTTAACGTATATGGTAAAAGATTACAATTTTTAAAATTATGAAAGATGCCGTTGACTCTTATAGTATGCACTTACCTACCCGGATACAAATATTGGATGGTATCTTTATACGAAACACAAAGGAACATATTTCTTCACAAAAGGACAGAACTTTTTTTATGAAGAGTCAACGGCCGTCTGAATTTAAACCCTCATATACTACTGCTAGTATACTTATACATTCATAAATTAAAAATGATCGAGTGGAAATGTATTATATATATATATATATATATATATATATATATATATATAGTAGATATCGAGAATTATTAGAGAATAGTCGCCTATATGACTGGTTCACAAACCGTTTGTATAAAAATGTGTCAAATGAATAAAAAAAATTAAATTTTGATTAATATTTACGTTTATGATAGGTCCACATAGGGTTCTATATTTTTATTTTTATTTTTATTGTGTTGTACATTTTGTTTTTAATTTATCAAATTCTAGTTTGTTGAAAATAGAAAAAATAAATTAGTTATTGAAAAATATCATCTAAGCATTCATTTTCTAATCTAACGGTACGTGGTTAAGCTGACTGTATCATAAACAGTCAAATAAGCTGACTGTTCCAAAGAGACACTCGTAGATATTACCTAAACAAAGACACGAGTATCGCTATATAAAGAAAAGCATATGCCCACCCTTGACAAATGGCAAACAATTATAAATAAAGTAAGTTTATAAATTATAAACTGCAGTTTGATGAATATTACCCGCAATCAACAATGCCTATATATATATACGATATGGTATAGAAGAATATAGCCAAGAGCCAACATAAGTATTACATTTTCCGTTTTGCTAAAGATCTATGGAATTGATGAGTTTATTCTTTTATTTCATATCTCTATTCCTCTTACTCGTTATGATGTTCGGTAGAAGTGAAACAAGACGGAAAGTCCCACCAGGACCACGTCCTTTACCGCTGATAGGAAACCTTCTAAAACTGGGAGAAAATCCCCACAAGTCTTTAGCCAACCTAGCCAAAATTTACGGTCCGGTCATGTATTTAAGACTAGGTCAAAAATCTACCATTGCTATATCTTCAGCAACCATAGCCAAACAAATTTTCCAAAAGCAAGACCTAATTTTCTCTACTAGGTCCGTCCCAAATGCACTCGATGCCCACGATTTCCCTAACTGCTCAGTGGTGTGAATGTCTATTTCGACAAAATGGCAAAAACTTAGAAAAATAATCAACATTGTTCTTCTTCAAACTAATAAGCTCAATGCTAGCCAAAATCTACGCCAAGAAAAAGTGCATGATTTGCTAGCCTATGCTAAGAAATGCTGTGAAGGTGGTTGATATTGGTCATGCTGCTTTCATAACATCCCTAAATATGTTGTCGAACACCATCTTTTCAAAGAATTTGACTGAAGATTTATCAAGTTAACTAAGGCATGCAATTTCTGAAATCATGGCAAATTCGGGAAAGAAAAACTTGGCAGATTTTTTTCCGGCGCTTGGAATGATTGACCTACAGGGTCTTCGATGTCAAATGAAAAATAGTTTCGAGAAAATGTTCAAGATTGTAGGTATGCTGATCGATGAAAGAATAGAGTCCAGGAAAGTGGACAAGAATAATTATGGAAATAATGTCCTTGATACATTACTTAATATGGTTGAAGACGTTGATAGAACTCAAATTGAGCGCTTGATTACGGTAAGTACAAACAATCATTTTGTTATTATCTTTCAGTCTAAGATGCTTCTGCTGTTCTGCATTGTTGCATTTTATTATTTGCATTCCAAAACCCACACAAGTTTTCAATATCTACTGATATGAGAGGATAACCTAGTGACCTATTTGGTAAGTATTTTTCATTTATTCGCAAAAGTAATTTAGGTTTTATGTTTACTATGTTTAAAGTTTTAGATGATTGTATTTAATTTTCTAATTATGATTTATTTGAAAATGCAACAGGACATTTTTATAGCAGGGACAGATACAACTTCAAGTACAATTGAGTGGGTAATGGCAGAACTACTAAGAAATTCAAAAGTCTTAAATTTAGCAAAAACAGAACTTGATGAAACGATTGGTAGAGGAAAACCTATAGAAGAATCCGACATAGCAAGTCTTCCTTACTTGCAAGCAGTAGTGAAAGAGACACTTAGAATGCACCCTCCAACTCCATTCCATGCTCGCATTGCGGGGACAGATATTGTAATTTCTGAGTACGAAATCTCCAAGGGATCAGAGATTATTTTTAATATTTGGGCTATGTGCCGTGACCCAGGTCTATGGGACAACCCAACATTGTTTGATCCTCAACGATTTATGGGCTCGGATATTGATGTTCTATTCCATGATTGCGAGCAAATTCCTTTTGGTTTCGGAAGAAGGAGTTGTCCTGGGAAATCTTTAGCATCCAGGACTATAGCCGTGATGGTCGGCTCACTCGTAAATTCGTTTGACTGGAAATTAGAAAGCGAGGTTATTCCCGAAGAGCTGAATATGGAGGAAAAATTTGGGGGACTCACCATACAAAAGGCTCAACCTCTTCGCATCGTTCCAATTTAAATTTAAAAGCGCATAAATAATCACCTTCCGATAATATATGTTTTATTCGTTTCTAAAATGCATAAATAATCAGGTTACAATTATATGTATTTTAAGGAAGGGGTTCTCTAAACCTTATGTGTTGATTTTCTTAGACATGAATTGTATTTTAAGTACCATTTATTATACATGTTTTTTTTTTTTTTAATTTAGCATCATCTATACTAAAACCCCGTTTTTATACCTTTCTCTATTAATACACTCGATTTATTAGCTAGTCTGTACGTCAATTCATTAACAAAATTACAGGTCACCGACGTCGTCACCACGTATATGTGATTTCACAATTTTACTTTTCAAATGAAAACGAAATTACACATGCCATTTTAAGAATACACAAAACAATTCTATAATTTTAAGAATAACATAATTAATTAAGAACATCACTGGGTATTTGTCAAGGAGATAAGGCATGCGATTTCCGATACCCTAACAGACTCAGGAAAGCAAAACTTGACGGATTTCCCCCCCGGCAATTGGAAGACGGAATGGTTGATTTACAAGGTCATTGGTGTTAAATAACAAATAGTTTCGAGAAAAATGTTCAAGATTGTTAGTATGGGATGTAAGAAAGGGTAGAGTCAAGGAGATTGAGCAAAGAATAAAAATGTATGAATGCTAAGTGAGGCTAGGTGTGTTCTTATTCTGATGCTGTAGTGGTTGTGAGTAATTTGTTTACACGATTAGCAGCATAAAATGTTGTTATTTTGCTATTAATTTATCCACAAACACTATATGATCATCAGGGTACACTACAACAAAATTTAGATTTAGGAACAATTTCTTTAAAGACATCAAAATTAGTTTCTAAATAGTACTTTTAAGGGACAAAAACAATTTTTTAGCACATTTTTTTTTATACTAAATATAACTTTTAGGGACAATTTTTTTTTTCTTCAAAGATAATCTCATACGGACATAAGGAGACAATTTAATTTCGTCTCAAAAAATATTTGGAAACAAATTTGAATTGTCTCATTATGTTCGTATGAGATTGACTTTGTAGATACTTGTTTTTTCAATTTTCGTCCCTAAAAGTTATATTTGAGGATAATAAATTTATTTTTGTATCTAAATATTATTTTTGTTCGTAATAGTTACTATTTAGACACAAAATTTGATTGTGTCTAAAAAAAATTGTCCCTAAAGATTTTTTTTTTTTTTTTATAGTGATAGGATTAGAATGTTTGTCAATGTTTAGACATTTTATTAAAGTGAATTATGCAAATGATATCAAGGACACGTTACTTAATATGGTTGAAGATATTGATGGAATTCAAGTTGAGAGCTTATTAACGGGAAGTATAAACAATCATCTAGTAATTGATTATCTTTCGTATACTTAGAAGATACAAAGAATACTATTTTCTATCCATTATTAGCGAACCAAAACCCACAAAAGATGATTTTTTGTTAATATATATGAGAGGAATATCGAGAAATTGTAAAACGTTTATCATTTATTCTCTAAAGTAATTATAGTTTTATTAGTTAATCTAGTTTTCATGTGTAATTAAGGTATATAATTCCAAAAAAAGTTCACTAATTTTCGAATTGCTTTATTCTTTAAAAATGTAATAGCACTTATTTATAGTAGGAACAGACTAGACATCAAGAATGGGCAATTTGAGAAGTAATAAGGAGCTAAAAAATATTACAAAAGGTCAAATCGGAACTTGAACCAACAATTGGCAATAAACCAATAGAAGACTCGAACATAGCACACATCTTCCTTAAAATATTACTATTTTTTATATATATAAATTCGTGAGTAAACTTATTATTTTATTAATAAAAAATTATCGTAATGATCTTACTACATCGAAAATCAACTTAAAACAATAAAAAATTGAAAAAATAAAAACTTATACTGTAGTGCTAACAAATTAAATAAAAAGCAGACTTTCATATGTTTTTCTATGCAATTAAGCAATTTGTTGTAATTTTTCGACATCTTGTGACAGCAATTGAGGATCTTCTTGGATGATATTTATTAAATTTCGTAGTAGCCGAGAAGACTATTTATGACAATTTTGTGACCGTCGATCACATCAACGTCAATTTGTTTGAAATAAAAATCTTGATCTCATTTTGATTTTGGTCTGAACGGAAATTTTGACACTCCACCCAATATTTTAGCGAATCGTATATTTGGTTGGGAATAACCCGTAGATTTTCGTTAAGAGCCACAACGCACCAAAATATAATTTGCCGGATTTAAACTTGCGAACCCCACCCATAAGTCACGGAATCGGAGAGGCGAGCAGTATTAGATCTACTCGTTTCACACAATAGCAGCACACCATTAAAATGTAGAGAAAAGTGGAAAAAATAAAAAAGATCCGAAAAAAATCTGGATCCGAATGAGGAGGGACGATCGTGGTATCACGTTATAAAGTCTGGGGGTAGAGGGGTGCCGAAGCACCACCCCTATCCCAAGACGGATGACGGCTAGGGTTAGAGCAAAAAGGGAGATTTTATTTTAGAGAGGGACAGAGATGGGCTTTTCTGAGATAGCACACATCTTCCTTATTTGATAGCAGTAGTGCAACAAACTCTTCGAATGAGCCTCCAACTCCGTTTATTTATCGCATAATTGGGACATATGTTGAAATTTCTAAGTACACATGCAATTAAAACACATATTCTTGTAATCTTTTGGGCTATGCGTCCTGACCGGAGCGGTAAACTTGATTTTGATCCTGAAAGGTTTATGAGCGTTAAACTTGATTTTGAGTTTATTCCATTTGGGTTGATCCGGTAATGGTTGGCTCACTCTTAAACTCGTTCGACTAGAAATTCGAAAATGGGATTATGCCTGAAGAGCTAGATACAGACGAAAAGTTTGGGGTCCTTGTCTTGGAATTTCTTTTTTGCAGTCAATCAATTAAACGGCACAAAGTCTCGTTTTCAAAAATAAATATTCAATTGTTAATTTATTTTTTTTCAAATTTTGATTAATAATTAAATTTAGGCTAGTATCCACTAGCGTTATATATTTTTATTTGAGTTTTATTGTGTTGTAAAATTTGTTTTTAATTTATTAAATCATAGTTTGTCTAATATATAATAAAAATTGAAAAATTAAATTAGTTATTGAAAAGTTATCATCCAACCCTTTATTTTTTAATACAATAGTTATAAATATAACTGTGTTGTAAAATTATTGGACTCTTGGGCTTTTACTTAATGGGCCCAGATGGGCTTGTAACCCTAACCCTCTATCTATATAAAGAGGGCTAGGGGTCTTGTATTTTATATACATTCTGATTAATGAAGTCTCCCTTATTGTTGTCTCTCATACCTCTCTCTATATCTATACATATATCTATATATATCTATAACGAGCTAATATGTCACACAACACGTTATCAGCACTTTGCTCGCGGAGACTACGATATACGCTCGCGGATATGGGAGATTTTTGGTAAACGCACAAATATTGAGTATCTATAAACCTTGAGGTTTATCCGGTTTTTATTGGGTTCGTTTCGAACTTCTACAAAATACCTGGAGTACGGTACATAATTTATTTATAGCTCTGACCGGGTGAAAATTGCATGCTTACTGCTATTGAATATAGTGACGTTCGTAAACATGCTTGTATGAAATTGCATGTATATTCCCGTGAATATCTAGTATCATATGTATGTTATATGAAATCGTTGAAGATACCATCTGGGATTAAAAGAACTAGTTAGTACTCAATTGCATAAATTCCAGATGCAAAAATTTTGAACTAGTTAGTATCATTGTATGTTTATAACAGAAGATACCATCTTGCATAAATTTTGAACACTGCCGTGTGTAAACAGAAGTAGTACTCAAGTGCATGTTAGTAGCTTGTTTTTTTTTGAAAAAGAACTAAATTACTATTGCATGCTATATTCGGAATTGGACATGATTGTGTCAGTGCCTATTTGTATGGAGTAAATCTTTGTTAACCTAGACTTAATTTCCTCTAAAAAGGAAACGTTAAAAAAAAATTCGTCGTATCCCCATCACGATTAGCTAGATACAAAATTTTTACTGCCTTTTACATTAATTGTAAAATCAAATACCATGATTATAATTTACACATATAGCAATAGATAATAAAATATTGAGTTATATCTTGCTTGTGTATCTGGTTAATCTAGATTAATAATGCTAATTTGATTTTCGTGTTAGTAAATATGTACTGCCATGTCACTATATATTGCTAGTTAATCATGAAAGCAGGTACAACCAAAATATTTAATCACGTGCATGTAATATTTATTTACTGCCATGTGTAAAATATGGTAATTTGCGAAATCATATATTTTCACATTTAAGTTGGAAAAATTATGAACCTTCCCTAAATAGGCTCACCTATTTGGATACGATGTCTAGGAAAGATATAGGCGGAAGTCGATATCCTAATGAGGTCGGGTTTTAAGTGGCATTCGTGCCCTCCACCCTCACCGTCTTTCCTGGTCGTTTTTCAAGTAGAGCTACCGAAAGGGGTTGACTAAATAATAATTTCCCCGAATGTGTTTATATAGTGATGTATGTTTCGCCGAATTGGTGTCTCTGTATCGACCTGTCGTTCGATCAATGAGAACCTATTCACATTAAAAGCAAAACTATTTTTCGAACCTGTCGTTTCGAAATAAAGTTTATGCTTATGCAAACCATAAACATATAAACCAGTCGTTTTATATGAAAAATAATCCAGAACTCCCAACATATGTTGGATGCCATCTATGATGAGAAAATTCGTAAAACATACTTGCGAAATGACTGTTTAAACGTTGATTTTAATCTGTCACCACATGTTACTCACCCTGATGTGTGAAAATGTGATGTCCAAATTTTTTTTTGGATGCCATCTTTGATGAGTAAAACACGAGTTTGTTGTTACACTCAGGATGAATGCTAAGGCGTTGATTTTATTCCGCCGCCACATTTGAGACGTGATGACGTCTATGGTGAACAAATGTCTGAAATTGACATATTGGAGCAATCCTTCACCAAAATACTAGCTTGGAAATTGTATTCTATAAGTAGTATCGTGAATTTATATTCACCATGTTCCTTTATCGCCCATCTGTTATTGGATAAGAAAATTGCCCCGGTGAGTAGTTTTAATCCTATTGGGTCAATGGCAAATTATTTTCCTGATATTAATGTTCTTCGTGTGCATTTTTTTTTCCACGAATCGAGAACCGTGACAAGTGTTATTTGTCTCGAACTGTCGCGATCCCGATGAATCGCCTAGCCAAGCGATATTTTAGACAATCGTCAAAATCTAAAACCTGTGGCTCCAAGACAGTAATTGAAAGGAACAATATGGCCCGTTGTCACAAAGCAAGAGATAATGCTCAAGGAGGCAACTCTATGCTATAAAGACAAAGGTCATGCACGGTGACTCTTTAAATAGTTCAAAACTATTATAAAGATGAAAAACCGATGCTAATGTGGTTAAAGATAACTGAAAGGAAACTCTTGAGACCCCCGGTTTTGTGGCTCAAATAAGTTTGGTACCTTTGTTTATTGATTTTGATAAATCATTGAGCCATATTTTCGCTCATCTGGATTATGTTTTTCCATTTGGATTATTATTTTTCCATTTGGACATACTTTTGGATTATGGTTTGCCTGTTTATGAAATTTCTCGAAATAATTTAAAGTGTTTTGAGCAAATTCCTTTGACAAATGTGACCAAACTTTAAATTATGAAATTTTAGGCAATACTTGTGCGATAGTTGATTTTTTTGGAAATAGTGGGTAACAGTGTACCACATAATTTCACCAACTATTTGCCTAAAAGAGTACTCAGTGACAACGATTCTGGACCTGTTGTTCCAAAAATCAAAATCTTTGGTAAAACCAAATTGATTTGTCAAATATGAACTCTTATACTCATGTAGGTCCTGCCTACCTTGTTGAGTTATAAAATATTCGAGAAAACCAGTGTTATCTGGTAATAGCTCATGAAAAAATTAAAATTTTTTTACATAGCCTCCATTCAATACGATCAAAAGCGTATTTTAGAGGAGTTGAAATGTCTTTCAAGTGGTTGCTACCACATTTTTTTAAAGCATTTAAAGTTACCTTATCATTTCGCCTGTCGTCGAATGATAAATGATTTAAATGCTAAGACATGATTGTCTATACTATCATTCGCCTGTCGTCGATTGATTAGAGTATTTTAATATTGTGGCATTGACCGGATGAGATATTCCCGGGTCAAAAGACGATGCTTGATTTATAATCGCATCGCATTTGGATTCTCTCTGAGAATATATTTCGCGATTAATCCGAAATTCATGCCATTAATGCTCACTTTGAAAGACTAGTATGTGTAAAGATCACGAAATGAACTCGTAGAATTCTTGTAAAGAATTGAAGGAGTTATTGTGGACTTATCCAACCATAAGACGGACCATAAATATAAATGGTTATGGTTGATGCATCGACAATTTGGTCACATTTTAATGTTGTCCACATAAATGCAGCACTTTCCAAACTTTTAGCCCTATCATTAAGTTGATGGCTCATGATCCGGATTATCCTGAAAAGTCTAGTCGACTTGATAATACCGAAGAGTAAGAATCGAAATTTCGATTTGAATTACTTGAATTTGGAAATTGAAATTGAACATCCTGTCGATTATGTTCAGACCCAAAATGGACTCACGGAAAGCTTGATGATGCGACTGCAAATGATTGCACGTATTTCTTGGTCTTGCACACCAAGATTTATATTTCCGTATGGGGTTATGCTATTTTGCTGCATTGGTCCGTCATGAGGCCCATAGATACTCAAACACCATATGCGTACCAGCTGGTTACTGGTTATGAGCCAGAAGTCTCATATTAACGCGTGTTTAGAGTGATTAATTAATATTTTGATTGAGCCGTTCTAGCGTTCAAAATATGGACCTCTGAAGGGGACATAAGTCGATTATGAATCTCCTGCCTATCATTTGATAGAGTAACCTTGGCAAGCGATCTCTTTACCGCATGATATGCGAAAGTGACATCGTTAAGACTGTTCTCCCCGTCGTTAGG
The DNA here is from genome assembly GCA_963682055.1 of Primula veris. NCBI lineage: Eukaryota > Viridiplantae > Streptophyta > Magnoliopsida > Ericales > Primulaceae > Primula > Primula veris. The sequence continues at coordinate 1,493,268 of OY821751.1, forward strand.
GGGAGATTTGCACGTTACCGTTGATAAGGAACGACGTGAAGTAACGTGGCATAACCCACTCAGTCTTAGCTTGATCCCAAAACTGCACTTAGTGATAAGTAAGTGCATAGACTCCCTCAAGTCTAACTAAATGTCAGACGCATTTAATGACTTTATGAGATGTCACGAGATCATTTATACCTGCTGCAAAATGCTTGCAAGGATAGACGTCCCTGTCGGACGCCGTGTTCCTGTCGTAACACGTTGCTTTGGCCGAACCCGCCAAGCAAAGGACGCTGTCGTCGGCCGTCAGTTTGTCGTCCTTCCTAAGATATGAGGAAGTTGACCTGTTCTTAATTCGTTCAGCCCCAGAGGTGGTGAACTGAAACTCGTTTGTTGCACGAGATTATAAAGGATCAAGGAGATGTGTGATTTCCTCCTCATCCTAAGAATCTCGAAATATCTGTCGATCATGATATCTTAGACGATATTGAAGCGAAACGAAACTGTCATTGATTATTTGTTCATATATTCGGTGACGACTGATAATATGAACAAATTATGACAGGGAACCATGTACCGTTGCCTGAAGTCAACGGAGAATAGACTGTACTAATGGAAACTTGAAATCCAAGTAGACTCCTTAGCGAAAGTGTGTTCGGACCTGTAGATCCAACACCACCAATGTTAAACGAGTTCGTTTATTTGGTTATTCGTAAGGAATAGTGATGAGAATAATGAGATTGTAGAATGCTCGCCTAGTAGCGCAAGGCTTCTCTCACACCTTGGAATTGATTACGAGATGGTTGATTTCTTCGTAATGGACATTATAACAGTCCCCTACTTTACCAGTTTAGTAGTTTCCGAAAAACTGAATATGCAGCCATGAATGTGGTCACGGTTTTATCTCTATGGGGATTTAGACAAAGAGATACAGATGAAGGTCCCTGTGTGACTTCATATGCTTTAATCAAGTAGTTCCTGACCACGGAACACGATCTCAATTAAATGAGACGTTCACTATATGGATTAATATAATCCGAGCGGATGTGGTATACCCACCTAAGTGAGTACTTGATCAGCTTGGGATACTTGAACAAGTATTATGCCCTTGCGTGTTTTATTATGCGATCCATTTTTGGATTTGCCTTCGAGATGACGGATCTTGGGAAGAAACGGTAGTGACTCGGCCTGATGATCGAGTCCCATAAAGATTGAATCTAAGTCCATGATTCAGACTACACCCAGAAGGTGTTATGACGTTGTAGTCATCATGACGCTAAGTCGTCAGATTCTCCCATGATCGTTCGATCACTAGACATTGATATAGACCCAGTCCGTCCCTGATGAGACGATGAAGAGATATTGAACCATGATGTTCATATCTAAGTACAATATGCGCATCATTGTACTTGGTCTAATGTGCTAGGACGAACATCTCGTCTGCTGTGAATGGTATAGCTCGACACAGCATCGCGCTAACACGCTGCCATCGAAATGGCATAAAAGACATTTTCCCATTACCTTAAGGTAACTGTGGATGAGGGCTTGTCTTATCCCATTTGCGTCATCGAGTGTACCTACCCCCTTCGGTACTCGAATTAACGCAACCCTTTTTCGGTTATACCGATGCCGGTTATTTATCAGACCCGCATAAGGGATATTGCTAACATGGTCTGTCTTTACCATTAGGAATAAGGCAATATCTTGGAGTTCTTGAAATGACTCCAAACGAATCACTCTGATCTACTCGTGCTCTATGAGACGATTAGAGAGTGTATATGGCTTCGAGCTTGTATTAGCCATATTTGAATTACGTATGCTCTGTCTCACGATCCAGATAAAACACTTGTCTTATTTGAGGACAACTCGTTGTTATCGATCAAGAGAGACATGACTAAATTATGCTATTTAGCATTTCTTGCCGAAATAAATCTTCACATATGAAGTTTGAGAGCATCCTGTCGAATGCTCGTTCTATTCCACGTTATATTTTCTTGCATACAGTCGTGTGCAAGTAAATGAGCCATCCAGTCGAATGCTCGTACTCTTTCTTGTAATATGAAATCTTTGCACCCAGTCGTGTGCAAGTGAGGGGGAGCATCCAGGTGAATGCTTATTGCACTAATTACTACTTAGTCGAAATTTTCGCACCCTGTCGTGTGTAAGTGAGGGGGAGCATCCAGTCGCATGCTCGTGTACTCTTTTTGTCCTTAGACCAAGGTTTTTTCCCACTGGGTTTTCCTTGGCAAGGTTTTTTAGCGAGACACGTTCCCATCATATCTCACTTAAGATTGCCGAAATTAGGGGGAGTATCCGGTTGTATACTTCTTACCACTGTGTACTCTTTTGTCCTTCGACTAGAGCTTTTTCCCACTGGGTTTACTCTAGCAAGGTTTTGATGAGGCACCTGTTTTGTGGTTGATCCCCTACTACTACCACTGTTGCACTCTTTTTCCTTCGATCAGAGATTTTCCCATTGGGTTTGCTCCGACAAGGTTTTGATGAGGCACACTGTTTTGTGATTAGTTAATTACATAGAATTTCGGTCTATATCATTCGGCTACACAGTTTCTCCTAGGTACCGGTTTTGTCCCACACTGGGTTTTCCGTCCCTAAGGTTTTTTATGTGTTTAGTACTGCGAATGAACTCGACTCAGATCGACTGCATGAAGACGAAGAATTCAAGACGTCCAAAGGGGGAGTGTTGTAAGATTATTGGACTCTTGGGCTTTTACTTAATGGGCCCAGATGGGCTTGTAACCCTAACCCTCTATCTATATAAAGAGGGCTAGGGGTCTTATATTTTATATACATTCTGATTAATGAAGTCTCCCTTATTGTTGTCTCTCATACCTTTCTCTATATCTATACATATATCTATATATATCTATAACGAGCTAATATGTCACACAACAAACTGAAAATTATACATTATAACTCAATAACCGTATAAAAATGAGACCCTCTTGTCTTAATAAAGGCCCAACCTCTTCTTGCTTTTCCTATTTTTATCTGAAGACACATTATTAAATTGAAAATGACACATTTCAAATAAAATAAAAGAAGGGAAAGCTTAATTGATCTTACGCGCTAATGTTTACATGGGTAAATTCAAGTGATGTTGAGATATACAAAATTGTATTGTATAACGTACGTAACTGTTTTTTATTTTATTTTATTTTATCAAAATTAAATTAAATAAACAAAGGGCGTTGGTAGGAGGCTAGGAGCAATAGAAATATATTGAATTCTTGATTTACCACTTGTTTTTTAATTTAAAGTTATATCTCAAATCTTTGAACACTTTTCAAAGCAACAAATTACTTTCATGTGGTGAATTATTATAATTATTATTATTGCTATTATAAGTGACAATACTACGGAAGCAGAGTACCTGACTCTGAGTCAGGGTTACTCTGCTTCCACAGCCGTTGGATCTGTTTAAAAAATTTAACTGTAACAGATTTAAACAGATTCAATAGCTGTGGAAGCAGAGTAATCCTGACTCAGAGTCAGGTACTCTGCCTCATTTGTCATGGTTGCTCAACAAATGCGTTGAAGTTACTCCAAACGTTTAAATAATGCTAATAATTGCCAATCATGTAAGTTAGTGTCGGTTCATATACTGTATTTTCCTTTAAAATATAAAAAGATACATGTTATACACGCATGGCTAGCTAATTCAACACGTTGAATTTGTAAATTTTAAAAAATTGAAACATTCCATTTATTGGTATATTGTCTCATCAATACTTGAAAAAAAGACTCAATAAAATTAAGAATTGTCGAAAGAGTTGACTAATGAACTGTTTTTTGTCATCCAAACTTCTAAGCTCTTGTAATATTAGTATATAACTCGGTTCCCATCTCAACGTTGCTTTTATAAATCACACTATAAAAAGATGTTGCTTAACTTTACCGATAACCTCAAACCTTTTTAAATTTCTATAGCTTAAAAATATAATTAAGTTGCAAGAGGGGATCAATGGCTTCTTCAATGCTTGCTTTCTACTCTGTCGGTGTACCGTCAATGAAGCGTCGACGCCTCCAGTTTAGAGCTCATCAGAGTAGCAAAGAAGAAGGTAACTTTTTAATGATAATTAGTTAATTTGTGGATATTCTAATAAATAATGCTAGAAAAAAAAGAACTGCGAAAAAACATATTTATATATTTGCCAACATTCATTTCTTTTTTATAGATTTTTGTACGACCGGTTTCTATAAAAAACAAACCGGTTTTATACGACCGGTTTTATAGATTTTTGTACATTCATTTCTTCATTTTTTCCCTTTTTGTACTTGGTTTCTAAATTTCTTTTTTTTATCCCGTTTTCTGCTTTTATTTCTTTTTGGTCAATTTTGACCAAGTATGACTTTTTTTTCAAAATCTAAAAAACCACAACAATAAATCCTTGTTTGCAATCATGTGTCCAAGTTTCGGTGTTTGAAAATTGACTAAAAAAATAAAATAAAAATCAAGATACACAAAAGGAAAAATAAGAAATCAAAGTAAAAAAGAATTTTTTTGAAGAAACGAACGTATAAGAATGCAAAATTAAGAAATCAAAGTGCGAAAAGGGAAAAAGTAAAAAAAAAAAAATACAAAAAGATACAAAACCCTTTCTATGAGTATGCATCCATCCGTTCATGATTTTTCTTCTTGGCTTAAACAGGGAGTTCAAGTGATTTGGTTGTTGCAAATTTGAGAGTTTTAAGAGAAAGGATTGAGCAAGTAAAGTTGAAAGAGAGATTAGAGACTAGTCATATATCAAAAAATGGGTGGAATTATATAGGTGATTATGATAATTACAGAAATCAATCCACTAAATCATCTAAAAGTTTAGAACTTTTATGTTTGGTTATTTGGATTTTTAGCCTCACCATTGGGAGTTGTACCCTTGGGCTTCTCTTGGTTTCTCTTTTCTTCCACATAAATCAATAAGGTAGGTATATATATATATATATGTTTCATTGTTTGTAAATCTAGTTTTTATAAATGGTTATAATTTTAATAATGTTGTGATACCATTACAAAAATAATGTTGTAAAATTCTTGTATAGTTCTCATAAATTGTACGTGCGTGCATCAAATATTTTTGAACCAGCTACAAGTTATTTGGAAAAAAGTTAACATATAGTTGTTCAGAATTCAAAACCACACTGTTAGGGCCAGATTTATGGCTCATATACTATTTGTTGTCTATTGGTTTGAACTAAATAATTCTAGTTGTATGTTAAGAATTGAAACAGCCTTTGGTTTCAAGTAATGTTGCAACCTCAGTTGCAACCACAGTTCCAACCTACTGTTCTGCAGGATTCTGTTAAGTTCTTTAATTCTGCATTACTATTATTTAATGATGATTATTTGTTTTAAAGTATACAGGATATATTCTCATATGTTTTTAAAGATTTAGTTTATGTATATTGAGAATATTAATGTAATAAGAAAGATGTTTCCTAAAATATATAAGGAGATTAGTTTCTAAAGATTTGTTTACTTTAAACTAGGTAATCTAGATCTCTATTTTTATGCAAATCTTTATCACTTGTTTCAATCTTTATTCTTTATCAAAATAAGTATGATACGTTTAAGATTGACTTAAATATGAAGATTGACTTAAATATGAAGTTAATGTTTCTTATATATATATTTAGAAATATTTTATCTCTAAAATATAATATCTTATATGTTACTTGTTTAAGGAAAAAATTAACCCTTATTTCCAAACTAGTTATTAACAGGTACTATCTTATAAATATTGAGGTGAATCCTACGCTGAGTTATTTTGTGCAATATGGAAAGATTGAAGCCAATTAAAAGAGTAAAAGGCAATCATCAAAGATCTTGAAAAAATAATATTGTTTTTACTCCTTTATATAGTTGATAACTATGCTTGTAAAAAGTGTGTATTCTAAATTATAAAAAACACAGTGAGCTTTTAAAAGAAAACAAAAGAAAACAATGGTGGGATGCCATTGATATTTTGAGTGATAGTTATAAGGTATGAGCAATATAGAGATAGGCAGAAAAACATAGAGCGAGTTTGAGAGTTTTTCATTAAGACTTGAATCCTATATTGTAAGCTTTTATAATATCATAATTTGGGTGAGTGCCCCGGAGACGTAGCCCAGTTGGGTGAACTCCGTTGTTAAATGTGCGTGTGATTTAATTCAAGTACATTTAACTATACTGTTCTGTCCATCAATATACTTAGATTTCAACTGTGGTTGCAACTTCACTTGGAACCTAACTGCAAAACTGCAATTAGAACAACGGATAGAAATTTCACACACGAATCTAATTAGCACTCTAGCAGTGACCGTAAAGAAAATATCTAAACACTTGTGGTTTTTAATGCAAACTGTTGTTTCTGCAGTGTTTGAAGAATTTAGAACTTTACGTCTTTGTGAACTAAATTTATAAAGGCTAAATATTTCAAAAATACTAATCCTATGGAAGCTAAAACTAAAAAAAGGAATACTACTTTGAGAAGAATGTAAAAATAAAAGATATACAGTCACTTATTACAAAGGGTCAAATTTCTGTTAAAAATGGTAATTGGTTGGGTACTAGACCAATTAAATATGGTGATATACATAAGTGATGGTAAATGGGATAAAATCAAAGTTCAACTTCGTATTCCTACTCATTTACAAACTTTGTTTGATAAAGAGTTGGATATTAATAGATACGGGAAATATCAGATAATATGGAACAAAGAAGCTTTGGGCAAATTCACTTTTAAATCCACTTAAGAAATCATTAAAGAAAAGAATAACATAAGATGGTTTAATACTAATAATTAGTGGGATAAAAGTTTACTAATCTCATGCTTTTTGTGGAAATTGATTAACCAAGTTATACCTTTGAATTCTGCAAATAAGAAATTTGGTATTTAAATAGTTTCCAAATCTCAATATTGTTGCCAAGATCAAGAAAAAAAAAACAATAATTTCATTCAGGTAAGATTGCTAAGCAGGTGTGGTTATATTTTGAAATATTAAGTTTAAAAACATAAGACATGAGGTCCTTCAATATTCTTCTTTGAATTAACTCTGCAGTTAGTATTAAGTAACTTGTAGTTCGTTTAATTTTGCAAGGATTAGCCTCATTAATATATTTATCGGTCTGTTTACCCTAAAAAAAAAAAAGTGTTCTGAAATGTCAGGCTGTTCTTACTCACCATAAATATTTACAAAACGTGTTCTGACATGTCAGGTGTCATGAATAAATTGTCCTTCTTGTTTCTCATTCTATACATTTTGTTCTCTGTTCAGAGCCTCGTTGAATGTTTCAGCATTGATCTTATCCATCGCGATTCACCAGAATCTCCTCTTTATGATCCTTCCCTCACAAAATGGGATCGCCTTAATTCGGCTTTTCATCGCTCAGCTTCTCATAAAGCCATCTTAAACAAACTATCTTCCAAATCTCCTACAGATATCCAAGCGCAAATAGATCATGTAGACGCAGAATATCTTATAAAATTTTATATAGGAAATCCTCCAATCCCACAATTCACAGTAGCAGACACCGGGAGTGATTTAAGTTGGGTTCAATGTAAACCTTGCCAACATTGCTTCCCTCAACACAATCCAACATTTGAACCAAAAAACTCCACTTCATATAGAAATATAAATTGCAACACACCACTTTAGAAGTCTGTATCTCTTTCGAGTTGTGATCACACCAATAGTACAAGCCCTTGCAATTTTGCTATTACTTATGGTGACTTGACAAATATAAAACAAATGAGAAACTCAAGTATTTGTGAAAGTCACAATAACGTGAGGATTATTGGTCTATTCTTTATATAGATCTTTACATACAAAATAGTAATGGTAAATTTATACATAAAGGAAGGTATAATAAAAACAAATAATTACAATTGATTTCTAATAATTGTAGATGCGTAAATCACTCCAATTATCAACGGATACTTTCCAAACTAGTAGATAGTGGACTTTGAGCTTGAGCTGTCATATCAATTTGAGAGATTTGATTTGTTTTCTTATTATCCTCCCTCAAACTTGGCCGTGATAGGAGGCCTAGTTTGTTTCGAAGAGTATGCAAGGTTGTACGTGGTAAGGGCTTCGTAAAAATATCAGCGAGTTGTTCGATAGCAGGGACATGGCGAGTTTGAAGAAGACCAAGAGCAACTCTCTCACTAACATAGTGATAGTCGATAGCAATATGTTTGCTACGTGCATGAAAAACCGGATTAACTGTCATGAAGAGAGCACTCATGTTGTCAGAATACAAAACTGGAGTTTCAGGGAGACTAATGCCCAGGTCACGAAAAATGTATGACAACCATGTAAGTTCCGCGGTTGCAAAGGCCATTGCTCGATATTCAGCCTCGGAACTAGAGCGGGCCACCGTGGGTTGTCTCTTTGAGCTCCATGATAATAAGTTTTTCCCAAAGAAGGTGCAGTAGCCTGTGGTTGAACGTCGAGTTTGAGGACAACCTGCCCAATCAGCATCCGAATAGGCGTAAAGTTGACAACTTGAGGCAGCATAGAGTGTGAGACCAAGAGTAGTAGTTCCCTTGACATACCGAAGGATTCTTTTTAGCATTTTAAAGTGCGCTTGAGTCGGAGAATGCATGAACTGTGAAATAAAATTAACACAATAAGTTAAATCAGGACGCGTTAATGTTAAATATTGGAGAGCACCTACCATTTGACGATAAAATCCTTGCTCCGGGTATGGTTCAGTGCTTGTTAGTCCTTTTGTCTTAGGCATCATAGGTGTAGACATGGGTTTGGAATCAATGAGTCCAGCACGTTCCAGAATATCATCGGCATAGTGAGATTGTGTAAGAAATAGTCCATCAGAAGTGCGTTGTACCTGTATGCCAAGAAAATAATGCAAGTCTCCTAGATCTTTTATAGCAAATTCATTGCTCAGTACCTTTAGAAATTGTTCTAACCACTTGGTGGAGGAACCTGTTAAGATTATATCATCCACGTAAAGTAGTAAAACTAGAGTATTTTCAGAATTATGACAAATAAACAAGGAAGGATCAGCAATACTACAAAAAAATCCATAAGAAATTAAAAACGTACTAAAACGATCAAACCACGCCCGAGGAGCTTGTTTTAGCCCATAGAGAGCCTTATGTAATTTGCATACGTACGATGGATGAATAGGGTCAATAAAACCAGGGGGTTGGTCCATGTATACAGTTTCTTTAAGATGACCGTGTAAGAATGCGTTTTTAACATCAAGTTGACGTATAAGCCAAGAACGCATTAAAGCAAAGGATAAAATAGTACGTATAGTTCCAGATTTGATTACGGGGGAAAAGGTTTCTTTATAGTCTATGCCGTCAAGTTGAAGAAAACCTTTAGCTACCAAACGAGCTTTGAGACGGTCCAACTCGCCATTAGCAAAGAGTTTGGCTTTGAAGACCCACTTACATCCTATTACATTCATGGAAGCTTCTCGTGGAACCAAGCTCCATGTAGATGTGGAATGAATAGAGTTTAACTCTTCTTTCATTGCTTGATACCATCCAGGGTGTGCCAACGCACTTTTTAAGGATTTTGGCTCTCTAGGAATATGCGAAGTTTGATGAACCATGGCATACTTTGGGTTGGGTTTTCGGATGCCACCTTTTGCGCGTGTTGTCATGCGATGACATTGGGGTTCTGTAACTTCTGTTAGTGGTGAGGAATTTTCCATATTACTTGAATGTGTATGTTGCGAAGATGATTCTGCCACAGGAATGTTTTGCGTAGTTGGTTCATATATGGAATCAATTTCATGCGTGTTTTCGTGAGAGATTGGTGATGGTGGTTGCGGTGGAGGTGAAGGATAGGATGGAAGCTCACTGCACTCAGGCGAAATTTGCGTATTTAGTGGAGTTCTATTTTCAGAATGGACTAATACAGTTCCGAAGTCTGGGAACAAAGGTGTAGTATTTTGGGTACGAGAATCGTTTTGAGATGTAGGACAAGGTGTTATGTCGCACCATTCAGTAAATGTAGCCATATCAAGCTCATCCTCTGATGGTAAATGCAAGTCACCCGGTCTCTTAAATGGAAACACTCGTTCATCGAAAGCCACATGTCGGGAAACAAACATACGCCTTGATGTTGGATGAAAACACTTGTATCCCTTATGCTTCTCACTGTAGCCTAAAAACACACAAGGAAGAGATTTTTGATCAAATTTATTTTTTCTGTAATCCCATAAGTATGGAAAACATTTAGAAACAAATACGCGCAATGAACTATAATTAGGAACATGACCAAATAATTTAAAATAAGGGGTGTCACCATCAATAGATGTAGAAGGAAGGCGATTAATTAAATAAGAAGCTGTAGCAAAGGCTTCTACCCAAAACCTTTTAGGAACATGACTATGAAATAACATGGTCATACCAAGTTCTCTTATGAATCTATGCCGTCTCTCAACAACCCCATTTTGTTCGGGAGTGTGAGGACACGAGACTTGATGCAAAATTCCTTGTTGTCGAAGATGATCTTCAAAAGGTATGCTGGAAAATTCACCACCGCCATCGGATTGAAATTTTTTGATCTTCTTTTCAAATTGTCGATCAACATATTTTTCAAATTGTTTAAAAGCTAAAAAGAAGTCAGATTTGTGTCGTAAAGGAACAAACCACATATAACGGGTAAAATCATCAACAAAACAAGCATAAAAACGAAATTTATTAGATGAAATAACAGGAGATGGACCCCATAAATCACAATGTATCTTTTCAAACATAACATTAGATTTCTTTGAAGATAATTCGAAAGGAAATTTACTAAGTTTTCCTACTTGGCAACTACTACAAAGATTAAAAACTTTAGTGGACCCCGTCACACGGATCGAGCCTTTAGACTGGAGAAGTTTTATTGATGAATCTTGTGGGTGTCCAAGACGTTGGTGCCAAAGGTCAATAGGTACTGTTCGAAACCGACATGAAAAGTGAGCTTCATGAGGAGCCGTTAAAACATATAAATCACCTTTTCTACGCCCCTTCATCAAGATTTGATTTGTTTCCCTGTCCTTAATAGCGAAACCAACACCAAAAAATTCAACATTAATAGGATAATCATCAGTAAGTTGACTAACTGAAAGTAAATTGCGAGCTAAATCAGGTACAAGAAGAACATCTTTTAATTTTAATTGATTAGGATGAGAACCAATAGTGGTGTCTCCAAGATGAGTAATAGAGAGAGCATCTCCATTACCAATAATCACCGCATCGTTACCTAAGTAACGGCAGAGATTTTCGAGGATACCTGGATCGCCGGTCATGTGTGAAGAAGCCCCGGTATCAGTTATCCACTAAGTGAAATCCTGAGCTTGCGAAATTCGCATGGCAGCTAGAGCTTGAGGAAGATCTTGAGGTTGAAACGACTTGTTGAAGCGATTCCAGCATTGAAGAGCGGTATGATTGTCCTTAAGACAAATTTGACATTTTTCCTTTGTTTGATTCGAGACATGATTTCCATAGTTTGGTTTTTTATTTGTTGATGAATCGTGGTGTTGATATGGTCGGTTGATTTGATTTGTTTGATGGAAACCTTTTCCGTTGGAATTGAAATTCCTATAGTTTTGGTTGTTTTTGGAATGGTTAAAATGCTGACCACGATTTTTTTGGGTTGAGAAAGCAAATTCTTGGCTGCTCTTATTTAACTGAGTGCGGGTTTCGTAGTCTTGTAGCAACGGAACAATCTCAGCATAAGAAGGCATGGGTGGTTTCATCATGGTGGTGGTAAAATTTTCATATTTTCCATCCAAACCAGTAAGTAGCATGATAACTTTATTAGAGTCAGGAACTACATAACCAATTGTTGCAAGACTATCACATATGGTTTTAAACTTGCGAAGATACTCACCAAGAGTTGTAAAATCTTCTTTGCGCAAATAAGTTAATTGTTGTTGTAGGTGAAGTTGACGTTCCTTAGAAGCTTGCGCATAAGCTGCTTTTAAGGCCTCCCAAACGTCATTAGAGGTCTCAAGACCTATAACCAAACCAAGCGATTCTTCACTTAAGGTTCCGATGATCCACCCACGGAGTAACCTGTCCGATTTTCTCCATGCAACAAACTTCGGATTTATAGTATTTTCCGAAGTACCCATCGATCCTTCATTTGGTTTGATAAATTTTTCGGGTACAGAGGACTCGCCCGTCAAAAGTTCTACAAGCTCTTGACTCTCAGCCAAGGCCAAAACTTGCTCCCTCCATAGCGGGTAATTTTCGGGATTAAGACGTAAGGTAACAAAGTTACCAACATTCAAAGAAATAGTAGTTGAGGAAGCCATAAAATAAATTAAGTGATGGTAGACTCTCTAACCCTCACAAGGCTCTGGTACCATATAAAACAAATGAGAAACTCAAGTATTTGTGAAAGTCACAATAACGTGAGGATTATTGGTCTATTCTTTATATAGATCTTTACATACAAAATAGTAATGGTAAATTTATACATAAAGGAAGGTATAATAAAAACAAATAATTACAATTGATTTCTAATAATTGTAGATGCGTAAATCACTCCAATTATTAACGGATACTTTCCAAACTAGTAGATAGTGGACTTTGAGCTTGAGCTGTCATATCAATTTGCTATTACTTATGGTGACTTGACAAAAACTTCTGGTAATCTGGGTTCTGAAATTTTTACATTCAAATCAGCCTCGGGACAAATCATTCCCATTCCTGAAGTAGTTTTTGGGTGTGGGACTCAAACTGCTACTAAATTCTCATAGTACAAAGCTGATGGCATTCTTGGACTTGGGGGTGGTACAGATTCGTTTATTAATCAAGCAAGCAAACTAATATCAAGAAAATTCTCCTACTGTTTGCCAGCAATTCCGAGAGGTTCAAATGCGACAACCAACATAAGTTTTGGCAGTAGCATACAGGTGGAAAGTCCTGGTGCTGTTAATCTCGCGCTAAGAGTAAATGACAAATTCTACATAATTACGATAGAAAGCATTTTGGTTAATGACGTGACCATTTCTCTCACGGACCAACAAAAATCAAAGGGTGATAATTGTAACGACCCGGTCCTCCGACCAGACCACCACCATCTGCTTACTACCACCAATATTGTCCGTTTTTATCCGATTTCGTCCTCGCTTCTCGGGCCGCACGGCTTTAAAAGGACTTGATGATAGTAAAGAGGATTTCCTTAGCTTATATACCATATAGTTACTCACATATCTAGGCGAAGTGTGACAATACTTTCTCTTTACACCGGCATTTTTCTACGAAATCCGGGTCCTTACAATAATGGTGATGCTATTGTTGACTTGGGTACATATTTAACCTACCTTCCAAATGGATTCTATGACAAATTTCTTTTTGAAGTAGAAAAAGTCACCCTACTCAAGAAGGTTGAAGGTCCCCCATGGATTATGGCCATGTTATAAAAGTCCAGATAACTTAATTTTTCCTAAAATAAAATTAAAATTCGAAGGGGGTGCTGTGGTGGAGTTGCCAAATACAAGTATATATACACAAATTAATCAAACTATCGTGTGCTTAGCCATTAGACCCAACTTTGAGTATGAGGCCCCAGGAGTTATAGGAAATTTAGCTCAAGGAAGTTCCTTGATTGGTTTTGACTTGGATAAAAACATTATTTCCATTAAATCAAGCGACTGCACCAAGTCATAGTGGTATGAGATTGTAATTGAATTTAGCCAGTCATGTGGTGAATCATTTTCGATGGAAATATGGTATGAATAAAATGATATTGTAATGGAAATCTTGTTTATACAAGTTTTATAAAATTGTAAAGGGTTAGAATCAATCATAAATCAAAAATCAAACGATCGAGATTATCAGTTCAAACATAACCGGCCACGACTTTGTATGAAATGGCTTGGTAGACTTATTCAGAAAGAACAATAGGTGACTAATATTGATTTCAGTTATCGCTTGGCCAGTCACCACAAGTTCTTACAGCGGCAGTGGATTGACGAAGATAGGGTGTAACGTTGAAAGTATGTTTATGAAAATAAGACATATATATATATATTGTTGTAAGATTATTGGACTATTGGGCCTTGGGCCTAAGTTGAGCTTTCTATCTTGTATAACCCTAACCTCTAGTATATAAAAAAGGTTAGGGTTCCCTTGTATTCATATATTCTGATTAATAAACACCTACGGTTCCCTCTCTCTATGTTCTCTCTATATCTCCTATATAATATATATACTGAACTAATAAGACTCACAACACGTTATCAGCACTTTGCTCGCGGAGATTAGAGTATACGCTTGGAGATTGGACTAAAAGCTATGAATCTGGTATATACAATATAAACTTTGAGGTTTATCCGGCTTTAATTGAGTTATTGCTATATCGATCATCACCAAAATACCCGGAGGAAGGTAGACAATATTTTTTAATTAATTTGGTGCGTTATGTATACAAGCAGATAACTAGTATAATATATTGCATGACACTGTTTTTGCTTGCGATAACTACTAGAACCAGTTGTGTTTTATAAGAAAAAAAACCATTGGAAGCTACTGATTAAAAGAAATTATATATATGCAAGTCATAAAAGTACAAATAGTATGATATTTGACATATTGCGCATGCCCTGGTGTATGATTTGCCTAAGGTAATATTATAAGATATTTTGGCATATAAATTTATGTAAATCACCATATTGGTAAGTCGTACTAACAATATTACCTATACGACATAAGAAGACTAAATATATTAATATTTGGTGTAATCGTCATTGAAATTATTGATTCTAATAACACAGTATGTACGACATATGTATGTGAACATGAAATCCACTAAATAAGTAGTTTACTTAAATTACAGTAGTGATCCATGTAGTTTACCCCTATTTACAGAGCTGCATATAAGTTTAAATCTGTATATATTTGGTCATCATCTAAACTAGGAAATTACCATATGAATGGAAATTGCGTGTATATTGTAAATTGGTAAATAAAATATATTACGTACATGAATGATTTAGTTACCATGTATAAAACTTACACATATAGCAATAGAATAATTAAATATTGAGTAATATCTTGCTTAGTGTAAATTGGTAAATTTAGATTGTCCTAATATGAACTACCATGCTACTGCTATATTATTTAATCATGCAAGCAGGTATGATCTATGTAATATTTATTTACTGCCATGTGTAAAATATGGTAATTTGCGAAATCATATATTTTCACATTTAAGTTGGAAAAATTATGAACCTTCCCCAACTAGGCTCACCTATTTGGATACGATGTCTAGGAAAGATATAGGCGGAAGTCGATATCCTAATGAGGTCGGGTTTTAAGTGGCATTCGTGCCCTCCACCCTCACCGTCTTTCCTGGTCGTTTTTCAAGTAGAGCTACCGAAAAGGGTTGACTAAATAATAATTTCCCCGAGTGTGTTTATATAGTGATGTATGTTTCGCCGAATTGGTGTTTCAGTATCGACCCGTCGTTCGATCAATGAGAACCGATTCACATGAGAAGCAAAACTAATATTTTCGAACCTGTCATTTCGAAATAAAGTTTGTGCTTGTGCAAACCATAAACATATAAACCAGTCGTTTTATATGATAAATAATCCAGAACTCCCAACACATGTTGGATGCCATCTATGATGAGAAAAATCGTAAAAACATACTTGCGAAATGACTGTTTAAACGTTGATTTTAATCCGTCAGCACATGTTACTCACCCTGATGTGTGAAAAATGTGATGCCCAATTTTTTTTTGGATGCCATCTTTAATGAGTAAAACACGAGTTTGTTGTTACCCTCATGATGAATGATAAGGCGTTGACTTTATTCCGCCACCACATTTGAGACGTGATGACGTCTATGGTGAACAAATGTCTGAAATTGACATATTGGAGCTATCTTTCACCAAAATACTAGCTTGGAAATTGTATTCCATAAGCAGTATCGTGAATTTATATTCACCATGTTCCTTTATCACCCATCTATTATTGGATAAGAAAATTACCCCGGTGAGTAGTTTTAATCCTATTTGGTCAATGGCGAATTGTTTGCCTGATATTAATTCTCTTCGTGTACATTTTTTTCCACGAATCGAGAACCGAGACAAGTGTTATTTGTCTCGAACTGTCGCGATCCCGATGAATCGCCTAGCCAAGCGAGATTTTAGACAATCGTCAAAATCGAAAACCTGTGGCTTCAAGACAGTAATTGAAAGGAACAATATGGGTCGTTGTCACAAAGCAAGAGATAATGCTCAATGAGCCAACTCTATGCTATAAAGACAAAGGTCATGCACGGTTACTCCTTAAATAGTTCATAACTATTATAAAGGTGGAAAAACCAATGATAATGTGGTTAAAGTTAATTGAAAGGAAACTATTGAGACCCCCGATTTTGTGGCTCAAATGAGTTTGATACCTTTTTTTATTGATTTTGATAAATCATTGA
Organism: Primula veris; assembly: GCA_963682055.1. Lineage (NCBI taxonomy): Eukaryota > Viridiplantae > Streptophyta > Magnoliopsida > Ericales > Primulaceae > Primula > Primula veris. Next base: position 1,509,665 of record OY821751.1, read on the forward strand.
GCCATTTTTTCGCTCATCTGGATTATGTTTTCCATTTGGATTATTATTTTTCCATTTGGACCATACTTTTGGATTATGGTTTTCCTGTTTACGAAATTTCTCAAAATAATTTAAAGTGTTTTTTGAGCAAATTCTTTTGACAAATGTGACCAAACTTTAAATTATGAAATTTGAGGCAATACTTGTGGTGTAGTTGGTTTTCTGGAAATAGTGGGTAACAGTGTACCACATAATTTCACCAACTACTTGCCTAAAAGTGTACTCAGTGACAGCGATTCTGGACCTGTCGTTCCAAATCGAAATCTTTGGTAAAGCCAAATTGATTTGTCAAATATGAGGCGTTATACTCCTATAGGTCCTGTCGTACCTTGTTGAGTTATAAAATATTCGAGAAAACCAGTGTTATCTGGTAATAGCTCATGAAAGAATTAAAATTTCTTTACATAGCCTCCATTCAATACGACCAAAAGCATATTTTAGAGGAGTTAAAATGTCTTTCAAGTGGTTGCTACCACATTCTTTAAAGCATTTAAAATTACCTTATCATTTCGCCTGTCGTCAAAATGCTAAGACATGATTGTCTGTACTATCATTCGCCTGTCGTCGATTGATAAGAGCATTTTGATATTGTGGCATTGACCGGATGAGATATTCCCGGGTCAAAAGACGATGCTTGATTTATAATCGCATCGCATTTGGATTCTCTCTGAGAATATATTTCGTAATTAATCTGAAATTCATGCCACTAATGCTCACTTTGAAAGACTAGTATGTGTAAAGATCACGAAAAGAACTCATAGAATTCTTGTAAAGAATTGAAGGAGTTATTGTGGACTTATCCAACCATAAGACGGACCATAAATATAAATGGTTATGGTTGATGCATCGACAATAAGGTCACATGATTATTGTTGTCCACATAAATGCAGCATTTCCTAAACTTCTAGCCCTATCATTAAGTTGATGGCTTATGATCCGGATTATCCTGAAAAGTCTAGTTGACTTGATAATTCCGAAGAGTAAAAAAATCGAAATTTCGATTTGAATTACTTGAGTTTGGAAATTCAAATTGAACATCCTGTCGATTATGTTCAGACCCAAATGGACTCATGAAAAGTTTGATGATGCAACTGCAAATGATTGCACGCATTTCTTGGTCTTGCGCACCAAGATTTATATTTCTGTGTGGGGTTATGCTATTTTGCTGCATTGGTCCTTCATGAGGCCCATAGGCACTCAAACACCATATGCGTACCAGCTGGTTACTGGTTATGAGCCAGAAGTCTCATATTAACGCGTGTTTAGAGTGATTAATTAATATTTTGATTGAGCCGCTATAGCGTTCAAAATATGGACCTCTGAAGGGGACATAAGTCGATTATGAATCTCCTACCTATCATTTGATAGAGTAACCTTGGCAAGCGATCTCTGTACTGCATGATATGCGAAAGTGACATCGCTAAGACTGTTCTCCCCGTCGTTAGGGGGAGATTTGCATGTTACCGTTGATAAGGAACGACGTGAAGTAACGTGGCATAACCCACTCAGTCTTAGCTTGATCCCTAAAACTGCACTTAGTGATAAGTAAGTGCAGAGACTCTCTCAAGTCTAACTAAATGCCAGACGCATTTAATGACTTTATGAGATGTCACGAGATCATTTATACCTGCTGTAAAATGCTTGCAAGGATAGACGTCCCTGTCGGACGCCGTGTTCCTGTCGTAACACGTTGCTTTGGCCGAACCCGCCAAGCAAAGGACGCTGCCGTCGGCCGTCATTCTGTCGTCCTTCCTAAGATATGAGGAAGTTGACCGGTTCTTAATTCGTTCAGCCCCAGAGGTGGTGAACTGAAACTCGTTTGTCGCACGAGATTATAAAGGATCAAGGAGATGTGTGATTTACTCCTCATTCTAAGAATCTTGAAATATCTGTCGATCATGATATCTTAGACGATATTGAAGCGAAACGGGATTGTCATTGATTACTTGTTCATATATTCGGTGACGACTGATAATATGAACAAATTATGACATGGAACCATGTACCGTTGCCTGAAGTCAACGTAAAATAGACTGGACTAATGAAAACTTGCAATCCAAGTAGACTCCTTAGCGAAAGTGTGTTCGGACCTGTAGCTCCAACACCGCCAATGTTAAACGAGTTCGTTTATTTGGCTATTCGTAAGGAAAAGTGATGAGAATAATGAGATTGTAGAATGCTCGCCTAGTAGCGCAAGGCTTCTCTCACACCTTGGAATTGATTACGAGATGGTTGATTTCCTCGTAATGGACGTTATAACGGTCCCCTACTTTATCAGTTTAGTAGTTTCCCAAAAACTGATTATGCAGCATGTGATTGTGGTCACTGTTTTATCTCTATGAGAATTTAGACAAAGAGATATAGATGAAGGTCCCTGTGTGACTTCATATGCTTTAATCAAGTAGTTCCTGACCACGGAACACGATCTCAATTAAATGAGACGTTCACTATATGGATTAATATAATCCGAGCAGATGTGGTATACCCGCCTAAGTGAGTACTTGTTTAGCTTGGGATACTTGAACAAGTATTATGCCCTTGCGTGTTTTATTACGCGATCCATTTTTGGATTTGCCTTCGAGATGAAGGGTCTTGGGAAGACACGGTAGTGACTTGGCCTGATGATCGAGTCCCGTAAAGATTGAATCTAAGTCCATGATTCAGACTACACCTAGAAGGTGTTATGATGTTTTAGTCATCATGACGCTAAGTCGTCAGATTCTCCCATGATCGTTCGATCAATAGACATTGATATAGACCCAGTCCGTCCCTGATGAGACGATGAAGAGATATTGAACCATCATGTTCATATCTAAGTACAATAAGCGCATCATTGTACTTGGTCTAATGTGCTAGGACGAACATTTCGTATGCTGTGAATGGTATAGCTCGACACAGCATCGCGCTAACACGCTGCCATCGAAATGGCATAAAAGACATTTTCCCATTACCTTAAGGTAACTGTGGATGAGGTCTTGTCTTATCCCATTTTGCGTCATCGAGTGTACCTACCCCCTTCGGTACTCGAATTAACGCAAACCCTTTTACGGTTATACCGATACCGGTTACTTATCAGACCCGCATAAGTGATATTCCTAACATGGTCTGTCTTTACCATTAGGAATAAGGCAATATCTTGGAGGTCTTGGAATGACTCCAAACGAATCACTCTGATCTACTCATTCTCTATGAGATGACTAGAGAGTGTATATGGTTTCGAGCTCGTATTAGCCATATTTGAATTACACATGCTCTGTCTCACGATCCAGATAAAACACTTGTCATAGAAGACAACTTGTTGTTATCGATCAAGAGAGACATGACTACATTATGCTATTTAGCATTTATCGTCGAAATAAATCTTCACATATGAAGTTTAAGAGCATCCAGTTGAATGCTCGTTCTATTCCACGTTAGATTTTCTTGCATCCAGTCGTGTGTAAGTAAATGAAGCATCCAGTCGAATGTTTGTACTTTTTATTGAAATATGAAATCATTGCACCCTGTCGTGTGCAAGTGAGGGGGAGCATCCAGGTGAATGCTTATTGCACTAATTACTACTTAGTCGAAATCATAGCACCCTGTCGTGTGCAAGTGAGGGGGAGCATCCATTCGCATGCTCGTGTACTCTTTTTGTCCTTAGACCAAGGTTTTTTTCCACTGGGTTTTCCTTGGCAAGGTTTTTAGCGAGACACGTTCCCATCATACCTCACTTAAGATTGCCGAAATTAGGGGGAGTATCCTGTTGTATACTTCTTACCACTATGTACTCTTTTGTCCTTCGACTAGAGGTTTTTCCCACTGGGTTTACTCTAGCAAGGTTTTGATGAGGCACCTATTTTGTGGTTGATCCCATACTACTACCACTGTTGCACTCTTTTTCCTTCGATTAGAGATTTTCCCATTGAGTTTGCTCTGGTAAGGTTTTGATGAGGCACACTGTTTTGTGGTTAGTTACTTACATGATATTTCGGGCTATATCATTCGGCTACACAGTTTCTCCTAGGTACCGGTTTTGTCCCACACTGGGTTTTCCGTCCCTAAGGTTTTTTATGTGTTTAGCACTGCGAATGAACTCGACTCAGATCGACTGCATGAAGACGAAGAATTCAAGACGTCCAAAGGGGGAGTGTTGTAAGATTATTGGACAATTGGGCTTTACTCATAGTGGGCCTAAGTTGGGCTTTCTATCTTGTATAACTCTAACCTCTAGTATATAAAGAAGGTTATGGTTCCCTTGTATTCATATATTCTGATTAATAAACACCTACGGTTCCCTCTCTCTATGTTCTCTCTATATCTCCTATATAATATATATAATATATATATATATATATGCAAAAAAAATAGCTACGAAATAGCTTGAGAACTACGAATTATTTTCAAGACCCACCGACACTCGGTCAACTCATTTATTTTCATAGTTAATCCGTCGCAAATTTTTATTAAAATTTCACAAATCAAAATCCATCGGAAATCCATAGCAATTCCATCGTTATATAGTGTGACGGAATTTCCGTAGCGAATTTCCGTCTTCGTTTAACTGTTTTTTTTAGTGAATATGTTAAGCAAAATCTTGATGGAATTATTATCGGAATTTGAATCAAACTATATTTGAAGAAAACCTTATAAAATCTTCGCTTCTCAAGATTATTAGTTCAGTAGAATCATTAATATTCTATTGGAAGAAGGGGGGCTAACATCCCTAAATAAGGTGTCACGGTCATTTAAAAAAAAAAAATCACGTTAATATATAAAAAAAAATCCGTAAAAAGAAGGGGGGCTAACATTCCTATTGGTCACACTAGCTAGTTCATATTTTTAGTTTCTAAAATTTCATGTTCTTATGATTTTTTTTGGATTTAGTTGTGTTTTACCCTACTGGATAAGATGACAAAAAAAAAAAAAAAGTTGTTGGCCAATAATTAGAAAAATAAGAAAGAAATAGAAATACTTAGACTAATTAAAAAGGCAAGCTCAAATTCCATCATGTGCCAAACAAGAGAACTTACAAAGAAAATAATCATATTTTAAAACTCATTTTACATTACAATTGCAAGTTAAACATTAAAAGAAAAAGTTTAGATACCAACATGTTAATTTTTTAAATTTTTTTGATAAACTGAGTTTCGATAAAATTCATTAATAATTTAACAACATAATCAATTACTATTCTATTTATTAAAATTTAGCGAAACTCAATTCTTTTACTGTTTTTAAAAAGTAATAGTAATATCATTTGGACGATACGTACACTAATGTTAACAACTCTTTCCTGATTACATAATTAATCTTTCTTCTTACTTTTCAAAGTAGCATTTAGTGCAACAATAAAGTTTTAGAAAAAATCCCATTGATTCTTTGTTCTTGTAAATTGTAATCTGCCCAAAATCTTGTCTATAAATTAATCATCAATCTTATCAAAAATCCACACTCTATTAGCACCTTATTTTCTATATCTCCCTCCTTTTCATAAACTCTTTCCAACATTGTATTTTGCATTTCAATATGGTGAAGGTAACTCGGATTGTCCTGTTATTTTTTGCCCTATTTCTAGCAAGTGAGGCTGCTCGTTTCGATCAAGCAAAATGTCCATTGTCAAAATGCGACATTAGCCTGAACCCGTGCCTTGAAGCTTTCAAGACACCGGCTTTGCCCACACGAGAGTGTTGTGTAGTATATACAGAACTAAGGCCGTGTATGTGTGCTTACATACATACCCACCCTGAAGCAAAACAGCACCTGAAAGACGATCCTATCCTTCAAAAGATCTTCGGAACATGTGCTGTGGATTTGTCCACTTGTTAGGGTGTGATCGGAAACGAAACGTTGTACTGAGGGTTTGCAAATGTAATAAAAAAGTGGCCTATTGAAAGTGTTGACTATATTTTTATAGTTATGTTTTTCTTTTCTTTTGAATATTTTGTCGTGCATTTTGACTGAACAATCGGTCCATGGATGCGGTACGTCAAATGAAAAACTGTTACATATGTATGTACGATGTTGAGCATAAGGCAAATACAAATAATATTGGATAGAAACGTATGGCGGCGGAAAATTCATTGTTACGAGAACGAATAAATTATCATATGTTTTCATATAGCCGACCCCAAATTTTTGGGATCAAGGCGTAGTTTGATGATAACGTACAATATTGCAATCACGATATGAAAAAATATCACTGAAAACTACAAGGCAATTCTTTTTTAATAATGACTATATTTACTAATAAGTAATTAATAAGTCTGTAATTTAAGTTTTAAGCATAACTTTTTCATAATTTTCCAATTTTTAACTGATCAATGTAAAAAAGCCAATTTAATTTCAATGTATCTCACAAACTAGAGTAACTGGAACTTCGAGCTATCGCTAGCCTGGGGCTTCTTAAGTATCGTGGGATCCTTTTTTTTTATGAAATAATAATAAGTGAAAAAATTCTACTTGTAATATAACAAAAAAAGAAATTTAATCACTTGTCTTGTTATCCCAATTTAGGTATTTTACTCAAAGTTTCAACGGAACAGTTGATATAATAACAAAATTAGTCAAATGTGGTTTGTTGGCTAACAATTCGCAAGAAATGTAATAAATTTAATGGAGCCAAATACAACTACTAAATTTATTTTTCGTTGAATAATTTTGTAGCTGAGAAGATTGAAACAGTTCAAATCCTTCTTTTTCTTTATGTAGTTCCAAAATGATCGTTGGAAAAAAAAAAGTAACAATAAATAAACGGAAATAAGTCACGCAAATAAATTAAGAATATAATTTCATGGTTGTAGAAGTACCAGCTATTTTAAAATATTCCTTCTGATTTAAAACGTTATATTAACTATAAAAAAGAATTTACCATTTTGTGTTAACCTATTAATTAATATTATCTTTTGCTGTTATTTTCATATTTCCTAAACGTCAAAATGGTTAGTTGGCACTTGGCAACAAACCCTAGGTTGAAATTAGGGAAGAAAATAGTTACGGACTAAAAGGAGATAAAACATCCCATATTCTTAGAAAACTTTAAAATTTTGTTTGTATTTTCCTGAAAATTTGACGATTTCAGCACCACTTATCTTGAAATCCTTGTTCCGTCACTGCTTCAAATTAGGTCTTTGTAGTTGATGTGGCTTATTGGTAAAAGAAATAGCAAATATAATTTGTTAATATTCTATTGCTAATTTATGAACATTCGCTGTAGATAGAAATTAAAGCAAAACAACATTTTGTTGTCAACTAAACAATTTCTTTTAGTGCATATCGTCTATTCATCTTTATACTTTTTTGACATTAAAGATAGATACATATCCGCTTTTTTTACAATGTATTTTTGTTAACCTGATACAAGACAATAGCCCTATTCTATTTAATCTCTCCCCATCTTAAAATCCTCACTAAGATAGATTGTGTTTGCATTGCATAATGGCAAATAAAACCATCCTCGCCTTTGTAATACTTGCTCTAGCTATAGCAGGTAAAACCCATGCCCTACTGCCGGAAGTATCGTCTATCTCAACATGCGAACCGCAACAGATGGCCATGAGGATGACACCTTGCCTCCCAGCTATTTTTACCCCGATTTTGCCCTCTCAAGAGTGTTGCGCTGCATATACAGAGCTAAGGCCTTGTGTATGTGCAACCATACATCTCCACCCTGAACTGAAGGATTATTTTAACGAGCCCGTTGTTAAGAAGATTCTCGTCGCTTGTGCCGTGGATTTGACGGGTTGTTAAAGTGATGAGAAATCAATGTTCATATAAAAGTGTTATAAGATCGCATAAGAAAGAGGATATTGTAGAATGTTAACCAGAGTGTATGATTATGTTCTAAAGTATGATATTCGAGTTTTACTGCTGGCCTTTTCTTTTTCTAATCTTAATTACTAAAAAAATCATCAAATCTTTATTAAAGATTTAGTACAAATCCAATTTTATGTACCCATACTACCCTTATTTATTTTACAATATGTTATTATGTCAAAATTGTTTACTATTTTCCTCTGGTTATATTTCTCACAATCATAATTATATCTATTTATCTCTCTCTTTCCAGAGAAGTGTGTACTCTATTTGTTTATCTCCTCTATGAAACAAAAAATACAAAAAGGTTGATTCTTGTATAATTATTTAATTTGTTTTTGTTATTTTGTAGAAAAATTATCATAATATTATTCCAAATCATCATAATATTCAATTATGATGATTTGTTATTTAATGTGTCAGATAATTTTTGCTTTCCGGTATTTCTCGGGTTAGGTTTCCGCTATTCAATTCTTATTCAATTCCGCTATTTATATCATTTCTCGTTTCTAATGTTTGATGTTATATGCTGTTATATATTCTCACGCATTGATGCTTTGTGTTGCTTCATATTTATTTATAACGTTTATATTTTTAATATAGTTTTACTGTCTTGGGTGTTTGATTTTTTTATTTATTTTCTCGGTAAAAATTATCGACTTTTACTCGTTTTATACTATATGTTGCTCTAAAATTCTCTAATATTTTTTCCATAGAGGCTATACGATGCCTGTTTATCATTGTTCTTGATATTTTATTTGTTTGTCTGATTCTCTATAATGCTATGTGTTGCTCTAAAATCCTTTAATATTGTTATCATTGATGCTATACGATACTCACTTATCATTGTTTTTAATTTTTATTTGTTGATTTGATTCTTTATGATGCTATATGTTGCTTTAATGTTTTTTCCATTGATGCTATACGATTCTCCATTATCATTGTTATTTATTTTTATTTATTTGTTTGATTTTCTACGAAGCTATATGTTTTCTCTATATGTTTTCTTTTTAAATATTAAATTTTTCTCTATATTTTTTTACATAATTCTTTATCTTTTTTTTTTATATGTTTTCTATTTTTCTTTTAATATTATTGTCTTTTGGTAATGAAAAAATAATAATAGTAGTTACTAGTTAGTTCCAATTTTAAACCCCAATATTTATGGAGGAGAAAGAAGATGGAGAGATTTAATACGAGTGTTATTTTTTTAATTTCTAAATTAAAATGAATCTAATCTTGAACAAGAAACTCATTTTTGGGTTTTCCAATATTAAGATGATAGAATCGTACTAAACATAAAAAATTTCAAATATTTATGTGTTGACCTGATAGGAAATGTGTGCCAATAATTATTTTCTCAAATTCAAACGAACATACAACTACTTAGTAATACCATGTCAACATGCATGTGAGGTTTGTGTTTAAGTTTTCTGAACAAATATAACAATACAATAAAAAAACAAAGTGATACCTGAGATAGTTTTTTTGATAATTATTACATGTTATTGATGAAAGTGTGCAATAGTACGGAGTTGGATTGTCAAATGGGAGAAACCCTGATTAGTTAATTAAAGAAAATATATAATTATTATTTTTTTCAACTAGAAAGCCAAATTCTTTAGACGAATCCTTTGGCTTTTAAGTTAAAGAAATGCCACTGACACCCAGTGGCGGAGTTAGGGTTAACGAATGCGGAGGGCTGGATTTCAAAAATACAAAATGAACGAGAGCTAAACCACTATTTTCATGATATAATCTCAAAATTTAGATTGTCGAGTAGGACTTTTTAAAAATATGAGTTGGATATGTTGAAACAAATACGAATCTTTTATTCTTTCTCCCCCACAAGACGGAAGATAAATCTATCGCTACTCCTCCGCCATCATCTTTCCTTCTACGTGGATCTTCCCATCAATCCCTTTGTCGATTGCTGCTTCTCCACAACTGTTTGTTTATTCTAGTGTCTCGTTGCGTACGTGTTAGTTTCACATTTTTAAATTCTTTTTTCGATCCACCACTGCAGTTATGAACCAGTATTAATCCATAAGATTTAGTCAAGCAGTACTTTCAGTCCAAACATAGAAAATTTCCGATATTCTATTTGCTTATTTAAAAGTCATTTATGAGTAAAAATAAGTAAAAAGTGACTTTTTTATTCAATATCCGGTCCATTTTATTGATAAAATAGCAAAACATATTTTTCATGAGTCACGCCCCCATGATAGCATTTCCGATTAAAAAAAAATTAACGAAAAATGATGGCATTACGACCTACAATCAAAAAGCAACTAGTGCTAATGAACCTATTTTACTAAGAACATGGCAAAGACAATAAAATCAACACTTCTAATCTCCACTTTTTAAAGTAAAAATAATCTACGATGACTTGCTCTTTACTCCTTATGTCCGCTATCCTTATATCTTCTATACATCGCCGTGATCAAAGTGATCTAAAAAACAAGTTCAAGAGCAAAAATTTTGCTTAAAAAGGAGATTAGCCATATTAATTTAGTGTAAAAAACCAGTTTAAAGTATGAAATATCAACTGAATACCAGTTTAGTACGAATTAAAGAGAAAGCTAAAAAAAACTTTCATCTCACTTAAACAAACTTGTTAAAGAAAAATTTCATACTTCTACATCTTGAATTTTGTATGTACTTCCTCTAACATAAGAGGTTTCTCTCTGGTCCAAAACATATGCACCATGAGTGAGCTTTGTGAACTTCATGGGTGAGAAAAAGGTCTTGTTGGAACCGTGCGCTCCTTGTTTTGCTAAAGAATCTGACACCTGATTATGTTCCCTATATATATGACATAAATCACAACTCACAAGATCCATTAGTTCAACTAAATCCAACCATAAAGTATCAAATTTAGGCCCTGATTTGGTGCCTTTTTTGCACCAATTGGCAATAAATTCATAGTCCATTTCTATGCAAATATTACTAATATTTAACACGTAACATATAAGAAAGCCATCGTTAATAGCCATGAATTCTGCATAAGTGTTAGTTTGATTGCCAAGATAACTACTAAATGCAAAGATTAAACAACCCTTGTCATTTCTTAGAATACCACCACAACCACAATTACATGAGTTACCATATGCAGAATCGTCACAGTTTAATTTTAATCTACCAGAAGGTGGGCACTTCCAAGAAACGAATTTAGGACTTTTCATCTTACACACTACTTGATTAATAATAATTCACCCTGGACCACTTTTATGTATCAAAAGTATTTTGTTAATAATTATAACTGGAATAACTCAGTCATTAATTCTTCTCACTCTTATGTTTGGAAAAATTTCAATTTTTATTTCAAAACCTTGGTTGATAACAACAAGTGGAATATAAAGGAGGGGTCAATTAACTTTTGCTATGAGAATTGGTCTGGAGATGGACCTCTTTGCAATTACTTCCCGGTGGTTATACCACATGTGCTTCTTAACCAGGTTTATAGCTCTAATGGATGGGAGGTGCTGAGTCCGTGGGGATGGCAAAAGTTTCATCTTTGATTTTCTCATTAGTGGGTACCTTCAATAGATAGAGATTATCAGTATCTGTGACCAATTTTGGGATACACTCAAACAAAGAAGTAAAAAGTGACCTAATTTTAACCAGAGTTTAAAAGACAATAAATAAAAAGACTAAGACTGTGCCAAACACTATATATTGCACCTTGTTTCTTGGTCATTCTTCTCGTTGCTTTTTCAAGCAGTTTTTTATAATAGTAAAATCCATACATGTACACTGATTCGTGTACCGCTAAAAAAATGATAGAAAAAATAAAAAAGTTATACTAAAGTTGAAATTCCGACTTCGCTGTTCTGGTTGCTGTTATGCTGTTCAGTTAGAACTGAGGTTATAACTGCAGTTGTAACCACGGTTCTAACCGAACTTTAAAGATGAATATAACTCAGAATAAAAACGTACTTGAAAGTAAATTCACATGCACGTTTTTAAACAGAGTTCACCCAGAACTTTGGGCTACGTCTCTGAGGCACTCACCCAGATTTATGATACTATTTCAAGCTTACAATATATGACTCAAGACTTATGAAAACTCACAGACTCCCTCTTGATTTTCTGCCTATCACTATATTGCTATTACTAAATAGCTATCACTCAAATGATTAATAGCATCCCGCCATTAATCTTATAAAGTTGTTGTTTCTGACGTGTCGAATATAGTAGAGTTCTTTATAAGTTTAGAACACATACTTTTCATAAATAACTAACACTTTATTTATAAGGGAACAACTATCTTCGGTCTGCAATTATCTTCATACGACATTCAAATCTTTTTGACCAGATATTGCAAATAGATTGGTCTTTATCTTTTCCTTAAATTCGGCCAATATGTTTGGAAAGACTTTAAAGGAACTTTCGGCCAAACCTGTACTGGGTTAAGATATCAACATAAATAAAGGCAAGATAAAGATTATCCTTATCAAATAAGATTAGTAGTTTCAATCATAATCCAAGAAACAAGGAAGGATAATAAGCAGACTCTTTAAGAAGATATTCATTAGATAACAAACTAGATATGTATAGAAACATATCATGCTTGATACATAATCACATTAGGTTGATCTGTTAAATCAACAAGCTAAACTAGATATGTATAGAAACATATCATGCTTGATACATAATCACATTAGGTTGATCTGTTAAATCAACAAGCTGCTAAATTAATAAAATGCTCAAAATACCTTGTCATAATACAATAGACAATACAGACTTATTAGACCATTTACATGGTCCTAACAATCTCCCCCTTTGTCATTGGATTTGACAAATATACTCACTGCTTGTCCTGTAGACGATTATAAGATAAAGACAGATTTATCAACTTTCTGTTTTAGCAAAACAACTCCCCCTGCATGTTAGCACAGTTTAACTATCCAAGACATTCTTTGAACAAAGAACTTTTACCAAAATTAACCATGAAATCAAAGTCCTTAAACCAAAAACTATACACACAACTTGCTGTCACAAAATGCAGAATTAACATAGCTAATAAGGTTAAAACCAGAAAGCCAAGAAAAAAGCAGTCAATAGCATTTTCTCCCCCTATTTTTCTGACCAATGACAAAGCAGACTAGTCATCATCAGAGTCGATATTCATCTCGCTAGGATATTGCGTGTTAAGAGGCGGATTACTAACCGGGGATTGATCTCTCGCAAAATCAAACCCAAAACTTCCCTCACTCTCATTATCAGTCATATCATCATTTGTAGGTAAACTTTCGAATATATCCCTAAGACGATGCTCCTTAATATCTAATTCATTTCTCTGGCGATCAATATCATTAAGCTGATCTCGCACAAACCGTCTAAGAGACTTCTTTTTACCAAAACCAGGCCCTTCGCCCATTTTTTGTTTACCAGTTTTAGACCGTTTGTCACCCTGTTTATCACCAGATCCTTCCCCTACCTTGTCTTTTCCCTTGCTAGCACATATGTCATTAATATGACATTCTTTTAAGAGTTTAGCCGAAATATAAATAGCAGACGCACAAGGAGAAAACTGTTCATGCTTATTCAATAAAGGATTAAGAACAGACATAGGACCACATTGTTGCAACAAGATAGCAGATATTAAGCAAGGAAACGGAAGCAGAATAGTCATGGCTTTAACATCACTTGCTTCTTTAATTAGTTCAAACACATGCTCACCAAAATTAACCGGAATACCAGACAAAACCTTATACGCGAACACAGCAGATTCCTTATTTAATTTGTAAGCCTGTTTAGTGGGAACCCAATTAAACCTGGATATTTTATGCAGTACGGCTGCACTCAAAGTTAACGAAGACGATTTAATAGAACTGCCATCAAATTCATTGTCTTTACCAGTAATAGTACGAGACACAGCATGCAAATCAAGTCCAGCAAAGTCATAAATAGACACATACGGCACAGAAGGGGTACCAAGATACACATTGATCAATTCCGGATTAAAATCCAAAGTCTTACCCCTAACAAACACCCTCCCATAATTATCATTACCCTTAATAAACACCCCAGTAGTTAAATTCGCATAAAATTCCTGAACAATTTCACCAACAAACATCTTAGGATAGGTACTGGTTTTTTCAAGATTGACTTTCTTAAGCAAATCAACACAGAAACACTGAATATCTTTATGCCTAACAAAATTAAGTTTCCGTTCAGAATGAATTTCTCGATACCGCAAAGAAGAGTACCTATCAGCCATATCTTTTTTCCAAAACCTTGAATCGCCTTTATAAAAACAATTATACTCAAAAGTTTTTTCATCATACAAAAACGAATCCCTAGGTCTATTCGCCCTCTTTCGGGTTCTTATAGGTTTAGACGAAGAGGACCCACTTACCTTATGAGTCTTTTTTTTCGAAGCTGATGGTCGCCTTGATTTGGAGTTTGCTAAGAACTCAGACAAGGGAATATCATCCTCACTAAGAGTTTGTTGAGAAGACATCACACAAACTTTACCAATCAAACACTTAGAACAAAGTTGAAAAACAACGAACTCTGGGTTCTTAAAAAATTAGGGCAAAACAATTTGGGGATTTCGGAATTTATTAGGGCAAAACAATTTGGGGATTTCGGAATTTATTAGGGCAAAACAATTTGGGGTTTGCTGAATTACGAAGGATAGAGAGAAATATAGGATTTGTGGTATTCTGCCTTTGATTTAATAAAAAGATGAGTAAAAGAAGTTGCAAAGGAAGACAGCTTTTTTATTATTATTTTTTTATTAAAATACCAAAAAGATATACCCAATGTTTTACTAGGAAACAAACTTTATTCAATTCTACATAAGATAAGAAAGTCAACATGATATCTTATCAATTATACCAACAAAAAGATTTACCAATATTCCAATAAAGCACTCCAAATTAATGCACATCTTTCTAAATTTTGGTTTTTCTTAGAAGATGAAGAAATTCATGAAATTTAAGCTTGTTCAAACGAAAAACCGGCCATAATAGAATATATATACAGATTGCCAAAAAAATAGAAAATAATAATTTATTTTTACAAATATGCTTATTGTAAGGATCCACAGAGTAATTTTATGCACCGAGACACTTAACATTGAGAAAAACTTACCTTCACTCTACACAAATACTTTTTAATAACTCAAAAAGGTAAGATCAATAAGTTTTAAAAGAACAGGGTGACAAATTGTCAATCCATAATAAAATTACTCAAAGAGTATAATCAACAGCGTGTGTTATGGACTCCCGTTAAAAATAGCTGGGATTACTAAGAATATCACAATGATACCTGATCCATAAAAAGTCTATCCCAAAATATTGGCTAGGACATTGAGTGAACACCACTTACGCACTTAGACCAGGTCTGATAAAAAGACTTTGGTTTCAACTGTAGTTGCAACCACACTTATAACCATTTTACTTTTTGTGTTCTAGCACTTAGTGCATACGAAAGAGTTTTAGATTCAATTATTCTTTTGCACTTAGTTCACATCTTTTATGGTCATTAACCAGCGGCTTTTTCAAGACAAAAATACGTTTAAACTCAATAAGAATTACTCTTGATCCCATAAACACTACTCATGTTCCTCACAAATATACATAAAATGCAAATATAATCAATTAAATTCATAACGACATACCCCAATGTCACTCCTCAAAGTTTCAAATTTATTAGTATCAAGGGGTTTTGTAAAAATATCGGCCAATTGTTTTTCAGTAGAGACATGCTTTAGAATTAGGCTATTTTCCTCAACTAATTCTCTAATAAAATGATGCCTTAAATCGATATGTTTAGTTCTGGAATGCTGTACTGGATTATTTGCTAAGTCTATTGCACTTTTATTATCACAAAATAAAGTTAACACTTCTTGTTTTATATTATAATCGGCTAACATTTGTTTCATCCATAAAAGTTGGGTACATCCGCTTCCAGCTGCAACGTATTCTGCCTCAGCAGTAGATAAAGAAATACAGTTTTGCTTTTTACTAAACCAAGAGACGAGATTATTTCCAAAATAAAAACAGCCACCAGAAGTACTTTTTCTATCATCTACGTTTCCAGCCCAATCAGCATCACAATAACCAACCAAAAAATTGTTTGTGTCTTTAGAATACCATAAACCAAGATCAATTGTTCCTTTTACATACCGAATGACTCTTTTAACAGCATTAAGATGAGATTCCAAAGGGTTGGCTTGATATCTAGCACACAATCCTATACTCAAACAAATATCCGGTCTACTAGCAGTTAAATAAAGAAGACTTCCAATCATTGATCTATACAAGCTAGGACACACACTTTTACTTTTATCATTCTTAGACAATTTAACAGTAGTACTCATAGGAGTTCTTTTCTCTTTAGCATCCTTCAAACCAAATTTCTTTACAAGATTATCAGCATATTTACTTTGACTAAGAAAAATTCCTTTATCATTTTGTTTTACTTGAAGACCAAGAAAATAGGTAAGCTCACCTCCTCCACTCATCTCAAATTCAGTTTTCATATTATCAATAAACTCAGAAATTCTAAAATCAGAAGTGGAGCCAAACACAATGTCATCAACATAAATTTGAGCAATAATAATATCCTTAGCAGTTTTCTTAGTAAATAAAGTTCTATCAACTCCCCCTCTATTAAAACCTTTTTCAATCAAGTATTTTGTTAATCTATCATACCAAGCTCTAGGGGCTTGTTTCAATCCATACAGGGCCTTTTTCAAAAAATAAACATGCTCAGGAAAATTTGGATCTTCAAATCCCTTAGGTTGACACACATAAACTTCTTCATTAATCACATCATTCAGAAAAGCACTCTTAATGTCAAGTTGAAACAATTTAAAATCATACAGACATGCAAGAGAGAGTAGCATTCTAATAGATTCAATTCTAGCTACAGGAGCAAAGGTTTCATCAAAGTCAATTCCCTCAATTTGTGTATAACCCTGAGCTACCAACCTAGCTTTATTTCTCACAATTATTCCATCTTCATTGCTTTTGTTTTTAAAAACCCACTTTGTTCCTATAATATTTTTATTAGTAGGCCTAGGTACCAAAGTCCAAACATCATTTCGTTCAAACTGTGAAAGTTCTTCTTGCATAGCTAAGATCCATTCACTATTAGTTAAAGCTTCTTTAATGTTTTTGGGTTCAATTTGAGAGATGTAACAAGCAAAATTAACCACATCAGAATTTTTGTGTCTAGTTTTCATACCTTCATTGACATCACCTATGACATCATTCAGAGAGTGATTTATTTGTGTTCTTACATACCGAGGTCTCCTTTCAGGTTGAACTGCAGTATTTTGATCAGTTTCTGCTGCCTGTTCACTCTCGGTTACAACTGTGGTTGTAACTGGACTTGTAACCGCGTCTGGATTCTTCTTGGTTACAACTGTGGTTGTAACTGGACTTGTAACCATGTCTGAAATCTTATCCTTGCTTTTCTCCCCTGTTTGTTCCATATTCCAACGATCATCTTCATCACCTGTGATCTCTGAAATATTCTTAGATTCATCAAACACAACATTATATGACTCCATAACAGTGTTTGTTCTTAAATTAAAGACTCGAAAAGCTCTACTGTTTTGAGCATAACCAAGAAATATTCCTTCATCACTTTTAGCATCAAATTTCCCAAGGTGTTCTCTATCTTTTAGAATATAGCAAACACAACCAAACACATGAAAATATTTAACACTAGGTTTTCTACCTTTCCAGATTTCATAGGGAGTCTTATTGGTTCCTTTTGTTAGATAGACCCTATTCACAATATAGCATGCAGTACTAATGGCTTCAGCCCATAATCTTTTAGCTAATTTCTTAGAATTTAACATGACTCTAGCCATCTCTTGAATAGTTCTATTCTTTCTTTCTACTACACCATTTTGTTGTGGAGTTTTAGGAGCAGAAAATGTCTTATACCAAGAGTATCACAGAAATCTTTAAACTTACTATTTTCAAATTCAGTTCCATGGTCACTTCTTATCCTCATAATTTTACCAATTGTAGAGTCTTTCTCTATTTGAAGTTTTTTACACAATTCTCTAAAAGCTTTAAAAGCATCTGATTTTTCCCTTAAAAAAGCAACCCATGTGAATCTAGAAAAATCATCAACAACAACAAGAATATATCTTTTACCGCCTATGCTTTCAGTTTGTATTGGACCCATAAGATCAATATGAAGTAATTCAAGTACTTGTTTGGTATAAATTTGATTAGTACCTTTGTGAACACTCTTAGTCTTTTTTCCTTTAGCACAATCACCACAAGTGACATTATTTTTAAAGCTCAGCTTAGGAATATCTCTAACAAGATCCATATTGACTAATTTATTTAGAGTTTTGTAATTCACATGCCCTAATTTCTTGTGCCAAATCTCAGTATTATTAGTGACAACTTGATTGCAAGTATTTTTTATAGATTCAGTGTTTGATTCATCATAAATATAACAACTATCAGCAGATCTAACACCAGTCATAATCAAGTTACCATTTTTATCAGTAATAAGGCATTTTTCTATATTAAAACTAACATGCAGATTATTATCACACAGTTGACTTATACTGAGTAAATTAGCCTTTAACCCATCCACAAGAAATACATCATTAAGTTCGGGCATTCCAGATTTGTTCAAGATTCCTTTACCAATTATTTTACCTGCATCTCCACTACCAAAAGTAACAGTTTTACCTGGAGCTTTACAAATTTCTTTGAGAAATTCTGCATTACCTGTCATGTGTCTAGAACAACCACTATCAAAATACCAGGCATTAGATGATGAAACTTTTAAAGCAGTAATAGATGCAGAGATACACTGAGTCTTGTCAGTTTTCCTTTTAGGTACCCAAATCCATTTGAATTTTTGATTAAAACTCAATTTAGCAGTGATATCATGGGCAATAGAGTTTTTGTGTAATTTCAAATAACATTCTCTTTCAAAGTGATCTGAATTATTGCAAAAATTACAATTCTTGAAACCAGACTTGTTATTAGTAAAACTACTTTTACAGCTTCTGTTCTGACTGGTTACAACCGTGGTTGTAACTTTACTTTTAACCATATTCAGTTTGGGAATTTTTAAATAAAAAACAGTTTTCCCTTTTTCTTTGAAACCAGTATAACCTAATCCACTATTATCTTTTGAGACCCTAGAGTAGGATAGCATTTCATCAAGTTTTTCAGTGGCAGAGGCGTTTAACAGTTTTATCTTTCTTTTGGTCTCATTTAACTCAAGTTGTTTCCTAGAAAGTTTTTCATTAAGATCTTTTACTTGATTAGTTAAATCCTCATTCAGTTTATTCATGAAGAGAGACTTTTTACTGAGAGCCTTGTACTTTTCATATAAACAGATATATTGCTTTTCAATTTGTTCTTTAGAAGCTTCTTCTTCATCACTTTCAGAGTCGGTTTCAAGTTCAGTTCTAACTGTGGTTGTAACTGATTGATTATCACTATCGATTTTAACCATAAAAGCGTTTTCTGTAGAAAAGTAACTATGACTATCCTCATCATCAGAATTAGTGTTATCATTGTGAGTAGCAGTTAGAGCAGATTTGTTCTTTTTCAAAGTATTAGCGCATTCAGCTTGTATGTGACCAAATCCTCTACATTCTCTACATTGGATATTACTAATTTTGTTTTTAAACTCTTTCTCCTTAGATCCCCATTTTTCATGCATTTTATTCTCATAATTATCAGGCTGGGTTTCCTTTTTGACATACGATTTAGAGTTTCCAGTTTCAAAAGCTTTCTTATTTTTAAATTTCTTGTATATTTTCTTAGCAAAGAAGGCTAATTGTTCTTCATCGTTACTGTCATCAAAAATAAGAGTTTTAGTTTTCTTGGCTTGAAAAGCTACACCTTGTTCAATTTTCTTAGGTTTTTAAAATTTTTGTTCATGAGACATAAGGTTTCCCATTAATTCCTCAAGTTTTAAGCTTTCAAGATCAGTTGATTCTTCAATAGCAGTTACTTTCATTTCAAACCTATCAGGAAGAGATCTAAGAGCCTTTTTAACCAGTTTTGTTTCACTATATCTTTTTCCTAAGACTAAAGCATCATGAGCCACTTCACTAATTCTACCATTAAACTTTTCAATAGTTTCATCTTCTTTCATCTTAAGATTCTCAAATTTAGTTTGTAATTGTTGAAGTTTATAGGCCTTAACTTTAGCGGTTCCTTCAAAAGTGACTCTTAAAATATCCCAAGCTTCTCTAGCTATTTCACAGTGAGAGATATACCTGAAGACGCTTAATGTGACTCCAGCAAAAATTAGATCGATGGCTATGGAATTTGCTCTTGCAAGTCGATTTTCATCTTCACTCCAACTTTCTTCAGGTACTAGTACCAATTCTCCATCACCATCAGATACCATAGGGATCTCCCATCCATTCAGAATTGATTTCCAAGCCAACTCATCTTGTCGTTTGATGTGTGACTTCATCCGAATTTTCCATACCCCATAGTTTCCACCTCCTTCAAGCAGTGGTGGTCTGTTGCTAGCGTTTCCTTCCCTCATCATGTCCATCTTGACCAGAACGCAGGATCCACACCAAGTAGGGTCTGGTGTGAAGCTCTGATACCAATTGAAATTCCGAGTTCGCTGTTCTGGTTGTTGTTATGCTGTTCAGTTAGAACTGAGGTTATAACTGCAGTTGTAACCACGGTTCTAACCGAACTTTAAAGATGAATATAACTCAGAATAAAAACGTACTTGAAAGTAAATTCACATGCACGTTTTTAAACAGAGTTCACCCAGAACTTTGGGCTACGTCTCTGAGGCACTCACCCAGATTTATGATACTATTTCAAGCTTACAATATATGACTCAAGACTTATGAAAACTCACAGACTCCCTCTTGATTTTCTGCCTATCACTATATTGCTATTACTAAATAGCTATCACTCAAATGATTAATAGCATCCCGCCATTAATCTTATAAAGTTGTTGTTTCTGACGTGTCGAATATAGTAGAGTTCTTTATAAGTTTAGAACACATACTTTTCATAAATAACTAACACTTTATTTATAAGGGAACAACTATCTTCGGTCTGCAATTATCTTCATACGACATTCAAATCTTTTTGACCAGATATTGCAAATAGATTGGTCTTTATCTTTTCCTTAAATTCGGCCAATATGTTTGGAAAGACTTTAAAGGAACTTTCGGCCAAACCTGTACTGGGTTAAGATATCAACATAAATAAAGGCAAGATAAAGATTATCCTTATCAAATAAGATTAGTAGTTTCAATCATAATCCAAGAAACAAGGAAGGATAATAAGCAGACTCTTTAAGAAGATATTCATTAGATAACAAACTAGATATGTATAGAAACATATCATGCTTGATACATAATCACATTAGGTTGATCTGTTAAATCAACAAGCTAAACTAGATATGTATAGAAACATATCATGCTTGATACATAATCACATTAGGTTGATCTGTTAAATCAACAAGCTGCTAAATTAATAAAATGCTCAAAATACCTTGTCATAATACAATAGACAATACAGACTTATTAGACCATTTACATGGTCCTAACAAAAGTGAAGAAAAACAATATATAAAATAACTTAAAATTAAAAGTAAATGTAAAAGGGATACTAGTATAAATGTAAAACGATAAATAAAAAAGAATTACTTTTACCTTAATTTCTTAATTTCTTTAGTAAATGTATAACCGAGACAAGATATATTCGTGGACTACTAGTTGTCCGTTTTATATAAATGTGAATGTGATACTAATAGAAATCAGCCTAAAAAATCGATTAACTAAGCGAGGGTGCCAAAATGTACTAGTTTACACTATCGATGTGTGATAATGTAGTTTATGCTAAATTACCCTTAGAATCACTACATTCACATTACATATAAAATTCCGTCCAAGTTTCCACTCTGGTTGATTCACAAATATATAATAGTACTTACTAATTTTAGAGCGGGATCCGTATTACAAATAAATTTTAGCGTTTCTAGAAAATAAGGTGTATGTTCTTAAAAGAAGTATTTTGATTTTTACGTTTTTGGTCCACTGTCATTAACTTTTAAATGATAAATTTATCAGAAGAATATATGGACCCCGTTATTTGTCCATCCATAAATACATAGCTGAATATCTTATACAATTATTATTATACCAGTTATTATTTCACCAAAAGAAGTAAAAGCTTTTATACAAAAGGAAATTTTAAATTTTGCAGCTAGTTAATTGTATTAATTATAGAATAGAAACGTAATCGATGTATTTAGAAAATAAATAAAAGTCAAGAATTTTATCATGATGGATAAATGGGAGAGTAACGTACGTATGTGATTCATTGAATTAATTAAGGACATGACTCAATTCAAGCAATTTGATCAATTAAAGCCATCATTGATAGTACTATTAATGGAAGAAAATATTATTCTTTGAATTTAGTACATAACTATATTAGGTAGCAATTAAAGCCCTAATTGATACTATTTTTAATTCTTAATTTGTGCTTTGAGAACAAAGTATACCTTTTGCATATAAATATTGGCACTTTCAGGTTGTTCCTACTCATCATAATTATTTTAAAAAACTTGTTTCCGAAATGTCAGGTGGCATGACTAAACTCTCCTTGTTGTTTCTCATTCTATACATTTTGTTGATTCTTCAAAGCCTCGTCGAATGTTTCAGTATTGATCTCATCCATCGTGATTCACCACAATCTCCTCTTTATGATCCTTCCCTCACAAAATGGGATCGCCTTAATGCGGCTTTTCGTCGCTCAGCATCTCGTAAAGCTACCTTAAACAAATTATCTTCCAACTCTCGTACAAATGTCCAAACGCAACTGGATTATGTAGGAGGAGAATATCTTATAAGATTTTATATAGGAAATCCTCCAATCCCACAATTTGCAATAGCAGACACCGGAAGTGACTTAACTTGGGTTCAATGTAAGCCTTGCAAAGATTGCTTCATTCAACCCAATCCAACATTTCAACCAAAAAATTCCAAAACATATGGAAATATAAATTGCAACACACCTCTTTGCAAGTCTATATCTAATGTACCTACTAATTCGAGTTGTGATCCCACCAATACAACAAGCCCTTGCAATTATGCTTTTATGTATGCTAACTTCTTAAGAACTTCAGGCAATATAGGATCTGAAACTTTCACATTCAAATCAGCCTCGGGACATATGATTCCCATTCCTGAAGTAGCTTTTGGGTGTGCGACTCAACACTTTACTAACTTTTCCGCGTTCAAAGCTGATGGCATTTTTGGACTTGGCCGTGGTAAAGTATCGTTTATCAATCAAGCAAGCAAACACGTATCACGGAAATTTTCCTACTGTTTGCCTCCAAATCAGAAAGGTTCAAATGCGACAACGAGCATAAGTTTCGGCGATAGCGCACAAGTGGGAGGTCCTGGTGCTGTTACTATCCCACTAAAAATAAGAAATGACACATTCTACACAATTACAATAGAAAGCGTTTTGGTTAATGGCGTAACCATTTCTCTCACCAAAAAACAAAAAACTGAGGGAAGAAATGGTGATGTTATCGTTGACTTGGGTACAGATATATTATTCCTTCCTGTTGGATTTTATAAACAATTTCTCTCTGAAGTAAAAAAAACCAACCCTAACAAGGGTTTTGAAGGTCCCATGTATTCATTATTTGGCAACTATCTCCTATGTTACAAAAATACAGATAAAATAGTTTTTCCTAAAATAACATTAAAATTTGAAGGGGGTGGTGAGATGGAGCTGCCAAATACGAGTATATATAAACAAATTAATCAAACCACCGTATGCCTAGCCATTGTTCCCAACGATCTATTTAATAACCCAGGAGTTATTGGAAATTTAGCTCAAGCAAATTCCGTGATTGGTTTCGACTTGGATAAAAACATATTTTCCATTAAATCAAGCGACTGCGCCAAGTCATAGTGGTATATATAAGATTGCAATTGAATTTAGTATGTTATGCGGTTAATCATTTCCGATGGAAATATAATGTAAAATCCCGTATTTTATTGAATTTTATTTTGAATATTCTTCTTCTAATAATTACTCATTAGTATTGTTTTTTTTTTCTTCTGAAAGTAAGAATACCAATGTTAATTAGTAGGTAGTAGTAGATGCATCGTTTAATTAATTTAAAGACCTGGTCTATAAGTTATAGTTACACATTACCAAAGCTATAAAGTTATAAGTTTGTAAATAAAAGGATTTAATTATATTTATTGAAATGAGTTACAATAAGTATAAATGTAATAGGAATGCTCGTGCGTGATTAACTTCCAAGAAATTATATCCTAATAAATGATTTGTAGTTAAATTGTTGAATAAATGTGTTAGGAAAAAATAATGTACAAATTAATGGAATAGAGTTTAATTTTTAATCGTTTCAATAACCTTTCCATATACATTTTCTAATGCAAGAACTATAACGTTTTGGTTATCTAGGTATTTCTTGGTGTTAATATATATTTAGTAACTTATCTTACCCTTAATATAAATACATACACATACTGTATTTCATATGTTAGCCTAATACTCAGAGGGAAGCTAAGTTACACAGGGGGACGAAACATCCATAATTGAGAAAATTATTTATTTTTTAATTTTTAACCATATATTTTCACTAAAAATATGTTAAAAATGATGATTTGTCACCTCTTATTTTTTTTATTTCATTTAATTTAGTATCTGATGTAAATTTTAGCACCGCTCATAAATCATTTCTGATTTCGCCCCTACTAATACTTATTTTATTTTTTTGAAAAGTAAGTATTAGTACACATCGCAATGGTATGAGATTGTAATTAAATTTAGTCTGTTATGTGGTGAATCATTTTCTATGGAAATAACTAATGTGTGATTAACTAATATTAATTTCAGTTTGGACCTATGGTGAAACAAATACGACTCGTTTATTCTCTCTCCCCACACGACGGAAAATAAATCTATCGCTACTCCTCTGCCGTCATCTTTCCTTCTACGTGGATCTTCCCATCAATCCCTTTGCCGATTTCAAATTCATATCCGCTGTTCTAGTTGCAGTTATGCAGTTACAGTTGCAACTTAGGTTGGAACCTAAGTATAATGATGGACAGAACTGAAATGATTAAATGTACTTGAATTAAATCACACGCACATTTAACAACGGAGTTCACCCAACTAGGCTATGTCTCCGAGGCACTTACCCAGATTGATGATATTATAATGGCTTACAATATAGAATTCAAGTCTTAATGAAAAACTCTCAGACTCCATCTAGGTTTTTCTGTCTATCTCTATATTGCTCCTAACTTATAACTATCACTCAAAAGATCAATGACATCCCACCATTGTTTTCGTTTTTAAAGCTTGTTGTTTATTCTCTCAAAGTTGAGTTCTTTATAATTTAGAACACACACTTTTTACAAGGAAAGCTATTAACTATATAAAGAGTAAAAACAATCTTCTTTCTTCAATAACTTGTCGATTGATTTGAACTCTTCTGATTGATCAACATTTCCATATCTTGTATGAGAAAATGCTGTAATTGATTGACCCAATCTTCTTGTTAATACCTGTTAATAGACTGGCTTGACAATAGGAGTTACTATTTTCTTAAACAAGGAACATATAAAACAATATCTTTTTAGAGATACAATCTTAATAAAACGTGAAACCATAACTCCATATATTCAATCTAATTAGATCATTGCTGATTTGTAAACACATAGATTGAATGAAGAGATAAAGACATTGTATAATAAAAGAGATCTAATTTCCACAATCAAAGGAACATTATCTTTTCAAACTAATCTCCATATTCCATTTAAACTCTTTCCATTCTTTATCACTTTAAATATTCTCAATAAGAGCAAACTGAATCTTGTTAAACAAATGAGAGTATATCCTGCATACTTTTATTCACATAAAAGACTTTAAAGATTAAGTAATGTAGTTAGACAGAATAAAACAGAATCCTCGGTATTGGCAGGTTGGAACTGTAGTTGCAACTGAGGTTGCAAGCTCACCTGTAAACATTAAACTGTTTTAATTCATAAAACACAACTTGAGTTATTTTGTTCAAAAAAATTGACAACAAGAGTTAATAGGCCAAAAATATGGTCCTAACAATCTCTCTCTTTGTCATTAGATTTGACAAATAAACTAAGTTTATCAAAAACAACTTCACCTGCAAATTTGTTAGCATACAGTCTTTACAGTATTTTATCATTTTAGTGCTTTTGAGTTAACCATTTGAGCTCCCCCTACAAGTTAGAATAGCATGCATCATTTAAACACAAACAAGTATCCATTCATCAAAGTTTCAGAACTTATTCAAATTGCAAGAAACAAACTTCAGAAATAAGTTGCAGAACAAACATAAGGCCAAAAATACTGACACAAGATAGTTTTGACTCAGAATTTGCAGAAACAGAAATTGAAATTGAAATACAAAGCATACGCATAAACTCCATTTTTCTCCCCCTATTTGTCAGAACCAAGACAAATTAGGTTTTAGAAAGGCCTCCTTGAATGAGGAGCTCTTGTGGAGACTGGTTCATCTCTGATGATGTCTTCATCTTCTTCACTGCTAAGAGAGAAACCACTGTCACTGCTGCTGTCATTGTCACTTTCTTTGAGATTTTTCAGCAGCTTCTTGATCTCATAATCATGAGTGTCTAGCTCAACCCTCTTCTCTTGATTTATGGCAAGTTGTTGCTCCAGATACCTCCTTATACCTTTCTTCTTAGGAGCAGAACTGGTAGACTCTTTCTCTTTGCCTTTCTCACCAGAAATGTCATTGATATGACCTTCTTTGAGAAGCTTAGCAGAAATATACAGAGCAGAGGGGCATTTGGTGGATTTTTCAAAAGTTTGAAGGAGAAGATTTAGCACAGAAGGGGGTACATGATACACTTGTAATAGTAGAATGTCAGATATGAGGCAAGGAAAAGGTAACAAAACATTGTTAGCCTTGACATCAGAAAATTCCCTAATTAGATTGAAGACATGCTTTCCAAAATCTATGGGAATTTTGGACATTATTCTATAAATAAACACTGTCATTTCTTTGGTAAGTTTGGACGGTTGTTTAGTACGAGTCCAGTTGCATTTTGAGATTTTGTGAAAGACAGCTGCACTGAGAATCAAGGCATATGTTTTAATAGAATTTCCATCAAACTGGTCATCTTTCCCTGTAATTGCCAAATCTACAGAATATATATCACAGTCTAGATCATCCCCAGGTCCGTTAGGAGTTCCTAAAAACTTATTAATAAATTCAGGGTTAAAATTAAGGGTCTGACCGCTCACAAACACTCTTCCACATGTCATATCACTCTCATCAAACAATCATTCATGTAGATTAGAATAGAATTCCCTAACTAGTTCAGGAAAATAAGATTCAGGAAAACTTATTGTTCTAGCAAGACCCACATCTTTCAAAAAAATTTCAACATGCAGTTGAATATTCGTATAACTAGTCAGATTCAGCTGTCTTTCAGATTGTATTTCCATAGTGTTAACTGTAGAGAACCTACCAGACAAATTTGTGTTCAAGAACCTAGGATCAATTTCACTATTTAGAGTGTCATAGATAAATTTAACAAAAATTGGGTCAACCTGTGTATTTCTACCATACCGTTTCTTAATTCTATGCCTTTTAGGTTTGGGAGAGGAGGATTCCCTTAGCTTAGCTTTAGAACTACTATGAGTTTTGGACCTATTTAAAAAGTCACCAAGGGTACAATCATCTTCATAGTTCAGATCAGGTTGATTGTGAGACGAATCAGACATGGTTGGATCTGAGTTTGCAACTGGACTTGGAACACTAAAGATGGGTTTTGCAGAAAACCAAAGTTTTTACTGAGGAATAGAGAGAGAAAGTAATTCTGATAAGTGTTGGTTTATCTTAGTAAAAACACACGGTTAAATAGCAATTATGCCCATATCTTTTAAAATTATAAAAGATATACCAAAATCCTTTTTTTGAACCAATTTTCCCCAAAATTAGGCACTTTTCTTTTTTAAAAAAAAAAATCTGTTACTATCAAGATAAGTTCAGAAAAGAATACAGTATCCACATTCCAATTTAAAACAAATCTATCCAATTTTGAATTACTGATTAATTGAAGAAATAAAGGAAAAATTGACTTGTCTCTACAGAAAAATAATAATTGATATTTAAGACTTTTGAACATAAGAAACTAACAATTTACTCAAGAATATGTATTTCACATAGGATATCTATTCAATAAGAATTGAGACTGGAAGCTTAGATTGAGCAAATCTGTTTTTCCTCTACACAAAAATTGGCTTGATCATCTCACCAAGGAAAGAGTATAAGGGATGTCAAAAACAATTCAAGACATTGGCTTGACTTTAGCATTTATGTTCACTCAGGAAACCAGAATATGCTGCATTTGATCATAAGCAATATGACTTTCTTTTTGATTTTTCTATTTTCCAAACAAGGTTTCAACTGTGGTTGCAACTGGATATGAAATATGCAC
This sequence comes from Primula veris, assembly GCA_963682055.1. Classification (NCBI taxonomy): domain Eukaryota; kingdom Viridiplantae; phylum Streptophyta; class Magnoliopsida; order Ericales; family Primulaceae; genus Primula; species Primula veris. Next base: position 1,537,986 of record OY821751.1, read on the forward strand.
TTTGTGCTTGCAACTCTATTACCGAAGAGGTTTTTAGGACAAGTTATCCCACATCTATTTTTGAGACATCAACCAACAGCTTTTTCAAGACAAAAACATCATAGCTCAATCAAGACTTATCTTAGACAAAAAAAAATATTGATGTTTCTCTCAGTAAAATATATATAACAAGAGTATTTAATTAGATCTATAGTGACAGACCCCAATATGACTTCTTAAAGTTTCAAACTTGTTTGTATCAAGGGGTTTTGTGAAAATATCAGCTAATTGTCTTTCAGTTGAAACATGTTCTAAAATTCCTATCCGCTGTTCTAGTTGCAGTTATGCAGTTAGGTTCCAAGTACAGTTGCAACTGAGGTTGGAACCTAAGTATAATGATGGACATAACTGAAATGATTAAATGTACTTGAATTAAATCACACGCACATTTAACAACGGAATTCACCCAACTAGGCTACGTTTTTGGGGCACTTACCCAGATTGATGATATTATAATGGCTTACAATATAGAATTCAAGTCTTAATGAAAAACTCTCAGACTCCCTCTAGATTTTTCTGCCTATCTCTATATTACCCCTACCTTATAACTATCACTCAAAAGATCAATGGCATCCCACCATTGTTTTCGTTTTTAAAGCTTGTTGTGTATTCTCTCAAAGTTGAGTTATTTATAATTTAAAAAACACACTTTTTACAAGGAACGCTATTAACTATATAAAGAGTAAAAACAATCTTCTTTTTTCAAGAACTTGTTGATTGATTTCTACTCGTCTGATTGATCAACATTTCCATATCTTGTATGAGATAATGATATAATTGATTGACCCAATCTTCTTGTTAATACCTGTTAATAGACTAGTTTGACAATAGGAATTAATATTTCCTTAAACAAGAAACATATAAAACAATATCTTTTTAGAGATACAATCTTAATAAAATGTGAAACCATAACTCCATATATTCAATCTAATTATATCACTGCTGATTTGTAAACAGATAGATTGAATGAAGAGATAAATACATTGTATAATAAAAGAGATCTAATTTCCACAATTAAAGGAACATTATCTTTTCAAACTAATCTCCATATTCCATTTAAACTTTTCCATTCTTTATCACTTTAAATATTCTCAATAAAAACAAACTGAATCTTGTTAAACAAATGAGAATATATCATCCATACTTTTATTCACATAAAAGACTTTAAACATTATGTAATGCAGTTAGACAGAATAAAGCAGAATACTGCGTATTGGCAGGTTGGAACTGTAGTTGCAACTGAGGTTGCAACCTCATCTGTAAACATTAAACTGTTTTAGTTCATAAAACCCAACTTGAGTTATTTTGTTCAAACCAATTGACAACAAGAGTTAATAGGCCAGAAATATGGTCCTAACACGATTGCTGCTTCTCCGACACTGTTTGTTTATTCTAGTGTCTCGTTGCATACGTACGTGTTAGTTTCACGTTTTTAAGTTCTCTTTTCGATCCACCACTGCAGTTATGAACCAGTTTTGATCCATAAGATTTAGTTAAGCAGTACTTTCAGTCCAAACATAGAAAATTTCCAATATTCTTTTTGTTTATTTAAAAGTCATTTATGAATAAAAATAAGTAAAAAGTGACTTAAATTTTAACCAGAGATTAAAAGACAATAAGTAAAAAGACTAAGATTGTGCCAAACACTACATATTGCACCTTGTTTCTTGATCATTCTTCTCGTTGCTTTTTCAAGCAGTTTTTTATAATAGTAAAATCGATACATGTACACTGATTCGTGGACCACTAAAAAAATGATACATAAAATAAAAAGTTAAACTAAAGTGAAGAAAACCAATATGTAAAATAACTAAAAATTAAAGTAAATGTAAAAGTTATACTAGTATAGATGAAAAACGATAAATAAAAAAGAATTACTCTTTCCTCAATTTCCTAATTTCCTAATTTCTTTAGTAAATGTAAAACCGAGACAAGATATATTCGTGGACTACTAGTTGTCCGTTTTATGTAAATGTGAATGTGATACTAATTAATAGAGATGTAAAACCGATAAAATACATTTTTTTTTTTACATTTTCATCACTTTATTAAGAAAATATAAGTGAATGTCAAACTGATACAATATAATCGTGGACCAGTATTTGTCCCGTTTTAGGTAAATGTAAAAGTAATATTAAGGGTCCTTTTTGACAACATATCTTTTTAGTTGATTGTTGGATTTTAGATTTAATAATCCATAGAGTTTGGACAGTCATATTTTTTTAACTTTTGAAAAGCAGATTTTGAGCCTAGAAAAGCTAAAAAAAAAACCATAAATCAAAAATATGGAATTTAGTTGGATTTTTAAAACAAACTTTCTAAATCTGATCTTTAAGACTTTAATCAAATAATATGTTGCCAAATAAGGGCTAAATTACTAACGGCTAGTGCATATTGTTAACTAAATTACTAAATCTGATCTATAATGTTTTGGTTATCTAGGTATTTCTTGGTGTTAATATATATTTAGTAACTTAGAGCATCTACAATAGTGTTGTTATTTTTATTGTTAACTAAAATAGTTATCTAAAAATACAATTTTTTATCTCCATTAGTTATGTTAAATCATGTGTTATCTTTATAGATATTAAAAAAATTGTTAAAGATAACAATATTTTTAATGTTGTTAATTGATGATGTGGTAAAATATCATTAATTTGAACGTGAACTCTATTTCAACTATTACTATTTTAGTTCCTATTTTAGGGGGATTTACAAAATGACTAATTAATGAGATTTCAATTAATAATTAATTTTAATTAAAATTAGATAACTTTGTTAAGTTAATACACTAATGTGAAAGTTAAATTTAAGTTACACATGTGTCATTTAACATGCAATTAAATGATGATTTGACAAAGTTAATATTGTTAAAATTAACACAACTATTGTGTATGCTCTTATCTTACCCTTAATATAAATACATACACATACTGTCTTTCATATGTTAGCCTAATACTCAGAGGGAAGCTAAGTTACACAGGGGGACGAAACATCCATAATTGAGAAAATTATTATTTTTTTATTTTTAACTATATATTTTCACTAAAAATATGTTAAAAACGATGATTTATCACTTCTTATTTTTTTTATTTCATTTAATTTAGTAGCTGATGTAAATTTTGGAACCGCTCATAAATCATTTCTGATTTTGCCCCTACTAATACTTATTTTATTTTTTTGAAAAGTAAGTATTAGTATGGTATGAGATTGTAAGTAAATTTAGTCTGTTATATGGTGAATCATTTTCGATGGAAATAAAGAGATGTAACTGAGAATAGTAGTTTGTTGTGCCAAAAAAAGTAACTGAAAATTGAAATCACACACATATTTATACACATCCCGATAAATAGTTAAATACACAGCTTAATTATCATAAAAATTATTTTTTGCACAAAGTTGGTGGTAGAACTATCTTCATTTCTCAATGGCAAGGAACTCATAACAGAACACAATAAAACTTAAATCCAAAAAAAAACCCAATCTAATAATAAATCCTAGTTTTAGGTAAAAACATATTACAAAATATTCATGAAGTACATAAATATTGAGTATGATAAGGAAAAATAATCAATACTAGCCTAAATTTTTTTATATATATAATCATATTTTTATCAAAAATGAGTATAGTAAAATTATTACACATTAGTTTTAGATAAAAGGATAACAAATTACGGTGCTAGTTCTGTTTGTATATTAAATCTTAACCTCATAAACACATAATCAGCCGAATCCGCAATAACCACATATTTATTCATAACTTTCTACCCTCTTTTGAGAATACCAATAGACTCAATTGCTAAAAACTCAAATGTATCAAACGAGAGAGTATGAAACTGTGCTGGTTCTCTTGGAATGTCTTCTCATATTTCTTTACATTCGTTGTCGATACACTAGTAGCTGCCTGACCTACGCTGAATTCTCCAGTGCCAAACTCCCCCATGGGTGAAACGTCAGTAAGGTCGACACACATGTTTTTCTCCGCTTCAAATGTAAACAAGAAAATTCACATGTGTCTCCTTTCTAACTAGAATCTCTGCTTTCCAAATGATGTTATAGAAGACAATATTTAAAACCAGGAAGGCTTCTATAATGGGCTGCATGCTCACCAAACGAGTCAAAACGGACCATTTCGCGATATAAATAAACCAAAAGTCGATAATTGAGCATAACTCAGTATTCGGTAGGGAACATGTGATAACCTAAACCCTCTATAGAGGTGACAAGTAAGAAATTATGAGCATGCAGGGTACGGAGACAACCAACCATGGTAAGATCCCGAGGCCTTGGATCGTACTACTCGTGTAAACCCTTAAAAACCCCACTCAAGTCAGCTTATCCCAAATATGCATTGCCTTTTGGGGGACAGTGACATTCGTGGTGATTCTTGTAGTCGAACTCGGGAAGTATGACTTGTAATTTGTCCAAAACCTCAGTGAAGTACGTACCTAATGAGATTTCTTCGTAACCCTTCAGTATGAAATCATGTAGCTCAATTGATTGAATTATTAACGCTAAGTAGGAAAAGTGAATAGCATCGAATACGGATTGAATTCCAAGACCGCCCGATTTGATACGCAAGGAAGAGATACTTCATTGCAAATCCCCAAAAACGAGGCCTTTCGATGTAATAATTCTATCCATGACATGTCTGACAGTAATATCGAATAACCCTTAAGCATCCATAGAGGACGGTGGTTGACAAGTTCTAAGATTAAAATACATTTTATATATAAGCATCTAAGCCTTTAATAAAACAAGCTCACATTGATAATTTCCTAACTGGCTCAAAACATCCATCAACTCGACTGATTTCGATTTCGTTTTGGGTTTGTAAATGTGTGAACCGAAACAGAACCAAATCATACTATTTTGATTCATTTCGGTTAAGTTAGGTTCAATTTTAACACTTTAAAATTAAAAAACATCAAACCGATCAGTTTGGTATCGGTTCCGTTCCGATTTCCGGGTTTTTCCCCACCGCTACATGGATTCCTTAATAAAAAGACCAAACATGAACATAGTCATGGTTAGCGGCTATAAAAGGTACCCATTTGATATGTTGGGCCTAAGCCCATGTATACATACACAAAAAAGATCCACTTAAACTTCAAGTTTAAATCTCAACCGTCCAAAATATAATCTATTTATATATATTTATATATTTATCATCATTTAGCCTTTAAACCCTAGCTACATATCTCTCTCTCTATCAGTGAAATCTCTGAAAGGTATTATCTTTTTATCTTTATTTTAAAAGGGTTATCTTATTTCACCTTATTTTCTATTGGGTATCCTTTATTTTATCTTAATTTGCTCTATTTTTGTCATTTATTTGGTTTATGATTGTTTAAGTACTAGCAAAATGTATGTATATATATATAGAAAAGTTAGGTTATTTTGAAAACTATTGTTTCTTGGTACCATTTATTCTATCTTAATTTGTTATCCTAAGATTGTATTAAGTACAAGCAAAATATATGATACATAGTCAAAAGCTTGGTTATTTTGCATTGAAATATTTATGCATAGAAAAAAACTGCACCTTTATACAGTTCTATATAGTACTAGTAATATAAAGTGTTTGGTTGCTGCTTAATTGTAAATAAGCTGGGAATTTCAAAGTTAAGAAAAACAAATCGGGATTTGTTATTATTCATTTTTTAGTTTTTCATGTTTAAAATTATAAATCTCAGTTTTTGAGCTGATTTACCAATTAAATTGTTTTATATAGTAGTATTAGTTATATAAGATAAGTCATTCACCTTAGAACTTGCTTGGTTGTAGCTTATGAGTTATGCGTAAATAGGCTGGGCATTTCAAGGTTGGGGGGAAAAGCTGGATTTAATGCTCGTGAAAATTATAGTTTTTTCGTTGCTAAATTTATTAAGCTCAGATTTTGAGCTGATTGACAGAATACAATCCAACTTTTAACTTTTGGAAAATGGAATAATGTTGCATCCACGCAAGGCCTTGTCATGATTTTGTAACAGATATGTTTGTTTGGACATCTGAATAAACACAAGTTATAAAGCTAGTATTGCGTTCCTCATTTAGTTTCCTTTATTGAATCTCTAATCGCTATCTTTTTGCCCCTTCTTGTTTAAGATTGTACAACTAGAAGCAAACGTATTTATAAAACATGGGCAATAGATTAATTACTTTGCCAAGTTTGGGCACTAACAAGTTTAGTCAAGAACTCCATATGTTTAGTTGGGAAGAAATTTGTATTCCTTCAATTCGACAGAAATTTCTAGACTCTTTGAAAACCAAGTTGATCTTGTCATATCATATGTCTGATAAAACCTCTTGAGCCTCTGTACTATGTAAACAATTTTTATTTTCCAGTGAAAGTAACCTGTCTTAGTTGTCATTACTTAGATCTGTGAAGATGTTCACTTCAAGGAAGAAGATCCATAAGGATAACGATGCCGAACCCACTGAATTTGAGGAAGCTGTTGCTCAGGTCATCTGATCTGTATTAACTTTGAGTCCTTTTGTTGTTAAATAAACAAGCGTATATCGTTGGATTTTAAAATTCTGTGTATCTTTTGCAGTCCCTGTTTGATTTGGAAAACTCAAACCAAGAGCTTAAAAGTGATCTGAAAGACTTGTACATCAATTCAGCAGCGTAAGAATTCTAATTCGAGATCCTTATGTTTTCCTTTTCTTGTGTTAATATACAAGGTTTCTTAGAACTAAATCAAGTATCCCAGTCGCCTAGGTTATGTCTGATAGTAACATATTTTCTGGTCCAAAATCAGCTTCAGATAAACAGTTTTAAACATCTACATAAAACCAGATATTTTAATTTATATGTTTTTGGCCTGAACATCTGCTTTTAAAAAGCTAAAAATCTGACTGCTGAAGACCGACAGATTTCTAAAATAAAAAATAAGGTAAAAAACCTGTTACCATGTAGTCTGAATTGTGATTATTGATTGTGTTGTTTTATATTGCAAATCACGGTCGGTGCCACACAATAACTGATCATTATACTCTTTTGATGTCTCAAACTAGTGATCACTTTACTAAATAGATGTTGAATTAAGTAAATTTTACCTTTTCTTCCCTCCCATTTATCATTTTATGATGAAAATGGTTATCATCAACTTCAAGGTTTTTTTTGTAGTCTTATTGGTGTAATAAATGTGATTCGTATTAATCCTAAAATTTTAACTTTTCCTTTACTTGTGGAACTTCGGGATTTAATAAATTTAATGACCTATGCAAAATCATATGCACTTCTTGGAAGGAACAGACACGTCTAAACCCCCTTAAGTTTGACTTGTCCATTATAATTCATTGATGATTCAGAAACTGATCAAATTTTTATGTTTGTAGACAAGTTGACATATCTGGAAATCGCAAAGCTGTTGTCATTCATGTACCCTACAGATTGAGGAAAGCTTACCGCAAGATTCATGTTAGGCTGGTCAGAGAACTTGAGAAAAAGTTCAGTGGAAAGGTAAGTTTTGAGAACACAGACTTGGATTGTTTATATTTGTTGTAAGCAAACTTGTTTAACAACTTTTATCGTAGTTTTTGCCTGGTGTTGCAAGGGAAATGCTTTCTGTTGAGTGATTTAACTCCGAAAACATAAAATTTATAAATTATGGCGAAGACAGACTTTAGGTTTTTATAAGTTTTTTTTGTTTCCCATTAATGGTGGCTAAACCATATTGTTTGTCACAGGATGTTGTCGTGATTGCGACACGTAGGATAATGAGACCACCCAAGAAAGGCTCAGCTGCCCAAAGGCCACGATCGCGCACACTAACGTCTGTTCATGATGCTATGCTCGAGGATGTTGTTTATCCTGGTGAGATTGTTGGAAAGCGTATCAGATACAGAATCGATGGTTCAAAGATAATCAAGGTGCGCTAAGATTATACACTTGATAACTGAGATATGTTATGCCTATCGAATGTTGTGTCAGTGTCGTTTCTGTCAAGATATTATTGTTTCAATTTTCGTTTGTTAAGATATTTTTGTCAAGTTTTACTACCTTGGAACAGATTTTTCCCTTATTTGTTTTTGTGTTTACAGATATTCTTGGACCCAAAGCAACGCAACGATACGGAGTACAAACTCGAGACTTTTTCTGCAGTTTATAAAAAGCTCTCTGGCAAAGATGTTGTCTTTGAGTATCCAATCACAGAAGCATAGGCCTGCATTTGACGCTTTTAGTAATGTTTTGAGTATTTCTTACCTGAGGGATTGTTGGTTAGTTGGGAATTGTACTCGAAAACAGGATTGATGTTAAATCTTGGGTTCGATTTCATGGAAGACTTATTTTGTAGCATCTTGCTCTTTTCTTTTCTTTTTTTCGGGTGTGAACAAGTGATTTTATATCAAAGCTGAAAGTATCACAATTTAGTATTTTCGTTTTTCTTTTTCGAATCATCACGCCTCATGATAATTAAGAATAGGTCCAAATTCCTTGATTGCAATTGAATATTGTTCCTTTTTTTAGATCAACCAAAAAAAATAATCCTTTGCGTTTCTGATTCGAGCCAACAGACCACAATTGCTATTTGCTAGCATTGTCGTTCAGAAAGTAATTGAAAAATCTTTGAATGATATGAAAAAAGAGTTATTGTAGTATCTAAGGCCTTGTTTGTTTGTCCAACAAAAAGTATGGAATTGGATTAAAATCTTTTTGAAAATACAAGTGATACTTTCATTAAATTAAGTCATTACAGAATAAGGACAAAAAATGGTCAGTTATATCAAAATAACATGAATTATCAGAAGCTATTCTAGCATGATTCGCTAAACAATTTACCTGAACATTTGTTGTTCTCGGGCTATTACCGCAAGTAAGTTGACGGATATTTGTAATAAAAGCTTCAATTTCCCATGAAACAAAAGCTTCAGGTTCACGAACTAAATCTTTGAATGACATGAAAAAAGTTATTGTAGTATCTAAGGCCTTGTTTGTTTGTCCAATAAAAAGTATGGAATTGGACTAAATATTTTGTTGGCACAAGAAGTGATGTGTTTGTTTGGCAACATATAGTTCAAATTACTAAATAATAAATTATGTACAGTGCTTAATTGTCACATGGCTTGAGAAATTTAATCTTTAGTTGAATATATTCGTACACAGAGAAGCTAAGAATTGAGTTTTTGTTTGGGGGTCCCGTAAAACTAAAATCCGACAAACTATTTAGCAAATTATACTAGGGACTACTTTGTAATGATTTAAATTAATATAAGTTTTAATTGTTTCAAAAAAAAAAAAAAAAAAAAAAATCTCACTAAGAGCCATTATCTACATTAGCACCTATATGTTAATAGTATTAAGTTTAGTGAAGGCAGATATGAGGCTAAATTGAGGTCTTTTATAAGTGTGAATATTTTGTTACAATCTTTTAATCGATTCTAGTGTTTAAATATGTAGAAATGGTAGCAGTATATATAAGCATAAACTTATCTTATTGTAATATCTGAATATTTCTTTTTGTCCTATGTTAAATACATTAATACCTGTGTGCAACACTAATCCACGGCTGGCAGGACGAAAATACGAAAAAATCGAATCGAAAAACCAAAACTTTTTCGGGTCGGTTTCGGTTTACAATAAAACCGGACCGGAAAAAAAACCGGAAAAGTCCGAAAAACAGAAAATAAAACCGAAAAGACAGAAAAACCCCAAAGAAAAACCGAAAAAAACCGAAAGACCGAAACCGGATCGAAACAAACTGGTTCGATTCGGTCCAAAAAATAAAATGACCGAAAACCGAACCAAAAAATCTGACCGGTTTCAGTTTCGATTTTGCCAAAAACCAAAACAAACCGGACCGAACCCAACCCTAATCCAATTGAATAACTCTGTCGTAAATAGTATTGTAATTAAACAAGACTAGTTTCCATTACTAATTCCAAACAGAACTTTCGTGCTATATTTTTAAGAGAAAATTAAGAATTAGATCATGAAAACAAAAGTATTTAATGATCTGTCCGGTTATAAAATTCATCCCTGAATTTGGCATGCTAGCTATACACATACCATATTTTAACATTTATAGCCTTACTAGTTAAGTAGTATATACTGAATTATGGATACATCTTTAGTTTATAAAAAAATAATGCTATTTAATATTTATACACACATATATGTAAAACACACTAAAAAAAAAATACCCAAATAACGATGGGATTAGTGACGGTATTTTTTATTACGAGCTTATTAGCGACGGTTTTTATGACGGTTTTGTGACAGTTTAGTCAATTTGTGACAGATTTGTGACAGATTTTTAAATTAACGACAGGCTTGTGACAACTTTTGACTCTCACTAAATTAAACATCATTTTGTAGTGAGAATTAATAGTCTTTCAGTTTCATATGCTTCATTTAAAAGTGAGTTGTCATTTGCTATTATATACAAGGACACACGCAAAATATGCATACATCATTTTCAGTATTTAAGTTTCGTTACTTATAATTAAACTTGTAATTAAACTATACTGATCATAAATAATCTATATCCAAATTAAAATGAATGACATCAAAGACTATGAGAATACTCAATACCAAAACAACAACATGACGTATACAAATAAATTAAGAATACTTGGTATCAATATAAAATAATGTTTGATTTAGTGAGAGTCAAAAGTTGTCACAAGCTTGTCGCTAATTTAAAAAGCTGTCACAAATCCGTTGCAAATTGACTAAACTGTCACAAAACCGTCACAAAAACCGTCGTTAATAAGCTCGTAACAAAAAATACCGTCACTAATCCCGTCGCTATTTAAGTATTTTTTTTAGTGTATAGTCTTAATTTTCTATTTTATATACCAAAAAATTACTCCTATCATCCCTAAATAAATATCACCTACGAAAATACGTGTAATTTTAACCATTAAATTTTTCATATCAAAATTGCCGAAATGAAAAAATTAAAAATCTCATGATATAGATATGAAAAAATTGTCAGTCAAATATTATAAAATCTTATCTTTAACATAGTATTGTAAGTTATCACTTTAATATATTAGTAAAGTGATAACTTACCGTATTATGTTAAAGATAAGATTTTATAATATTGTTCACTCCTATATGTCGATCGAATATAGGATTTTCTCCCCCTGGTAAAATTGGGAGGCCAAAGCGGCATAGCAAGTTAAAAATGAATAATGAAAATTTGATTTTTTTGTTAATTTTGGGGAAGGGCATGACATTATTATCTCACCATTTATTTTATTATAATAATTATGTGATCGTTGTCGTAACAAAATTAATGAATGTCTAGCCAAAACAAAGCTTCGCTACGTTTTTATTAACTACGTACTAAGATATACATACTTCAATCGACATCGTGCTAATGGGCAATTAGATTTGCACATTCGTTTATTACCCTGTTATGGTCCATAATTAAGATGAAAAATTTCCGCATAACATGACAATAGTAAGGTCGGCCGGGTTAGTTTAAAACCAACCGATGAGAAGGATAATTAATATGTCAATGTTGGCAACCGGAGTATTTACCATGTGGACGAACTTATCGAAATTTTAAAATGATATAGTCTTCATTTGCTTCTTTTATTTTCGATATCGCAATTTGTTCGAACCAAAACTACGGGGAAATTAACCGTGCTTAAGAGCTGTTATAACCTCTTGATTTTTTCCTTTCAAATCATAATTGTATGCATATCCTCAAAGTTAACACTATAAAAAAAATACCCAAATCGCGACGGGATTAGTGACGTTATTTTTTGTTATGAGCTTATTAGCGACGGTTTTTGTGACGACTTTGTGACAGTTTAGTAAATTTGCGACAGATTTGTGACAGATTTTTAAATTAGTGACAGGGACAGATTTTGACTCTCACTAAATCAAACATTATTTTATAGAATATGACCAAAAGTTAATTATTAGTACAATCTCTTATATACATGGTAGACTATATTTCTAAATACTTATATAATGCATTCCTCTATTATAACAAAATCTTATTTTGCGAATTGGAAATTAAATGATTCTCTATCCTTTTTCGATAATATCAATCTTCTTTTTTCAAAAAAGAAAGATCGATATCTGATTGAACAATATAGAAAATCTTTGATAATCTTCTTATTTTGGTTGATACTTATTACTAGTAATTGAAATTCTAAATCTGGAGTCAAGAGTAAATATATACATACATCATTTGACGAGAAACTCTAATATGAACCCGCTGCACTATAATTAAGGGTGTGTCAATCAATATAATTTTTTTGTTTTAATTTTAAATTAATTTTAATTTAGTTGTAATTTAGGACACCGGGTGTACAATACTGTTAAACCAACAAAAAAAAATGAAAGAAGTAAATAAACTTATATGAGCCCATTCATATCTTAAAACTTTAATTACAAAACAACGAATTAATAGCAACATCCCAAAATCCACATTTCCAAATATTCAAAACTAAACAAATTTTTGCTCCCATAATAATTAATTTACAAATAAAATTAAATTCCTAACCAAGTTATTTAATAATAATTGTCAACAAACCCCCAAAAAATTTAAAAAAATTTACGTCGTCTTAGTTGCCACAGTGGCGGGCATTGGCGACACATAGCTATACACCGGTTGTTCCGGGCAGACGAACCTGACCATGGGCATCCCGAATCGCCCTCCACCGGCACCTGACGACACCGGTACCAAATAAACAGGTTGCCCCAGTGGCGGACCCACGGCATAATTACCATTTGTAGATATGTTCCCCTCATATGGATTAATATTTTTCTCCCCTTTGGCAGCTTCAGGAATGTGGTTCAACAATAATTCGGAACAAGTTTTGTCAGGATATGTGCGAGCCTCGTAATTATACTCCTCATCAAACCCGAATAAGTAATCGGGATTTGATGATGTGGGTTTTGGGTCTGGTTTCGGAAAGAGGAAGAGTCGGAGCCTGTCACGAGAGAATTTCATAAATAATTTTCTTTGATATAACATTTTATTGGGAAACTGGAAATAAATTTTCTATAAAGAAAACATCTCATAATGTTAAAAGATATCCTTATACGAATATTTTACTATGATCTACAAGAATATAAAATCACATAATGGTTTTTAAAATTTTAACTACTTTGATGGAAATATTTAATTACTAAGGTAATGTAGTTAAAGTAGTCGACACAGATAGAGAAAACAGCTCATATAGTACTGTAGTAATTATTTTAGCGTATAACTAGTTACTTAGTAAACAATTGAGGTGCACTAAAAAAAATACCGAAATAACGAAGGGATTAGTGACGGTATTTTTTGTTACGAGCTTATTAGCGACGGTTTTTATGACGGGTTTGTGACAGTTTAGTCAATTTGCGACAGATTTATGACAGCATTTTAAATTAGCGACAGGCTTTTGACAGCTTTTAACACTCACTAAATCAAACATTATTTTATAGTGGCGGTGTGCTTGATACGATATAAATTGTAATAATTATACAAATGTAAAGTAAAAAAATACTATATAAGATATAAGGAAAAAAAAATGATATAAATTGTGATAATTATACAAATATTTAGAAAATATATATATGATATAAGAAATTTTGTGTGGTTAAAAAGAGACAGAGTGTAATTAGTTTTTATTTTTTATGAAAGTGGTTAATATGATAATTAATAAAAAAAAATATATGGGTAAAGTGGACAGTCATTTGGATTGACTTATTATAATAAAATAATATAATATAATATAATATGATAATATAAATTTTCTCTTTAGCCTTGGTCCTCACTTTAATAAAAACAAAAATATATAACAAGAATATGAAAAGTTAACTTTATAATAAGTAATACTCAGAATTAAGGTTATGATCAAAACTTAATTTCACGCTAGCCGGCTAAACATAACCAAATTATCATCATTATAAAACTAAAATCTAAAATCTAAAATCGTTAATATCTAGATATGTTCAATCCCTTTTAAATAAATTACTATCTGTCTCTATGTAAAAATTTGTTTCCTCTCACCAAGCTAAAAAATGAAAGATAAAATAAAATATTTGTACTATTTATAACAAACAATTAATTAAGTGAAAAATAAAAAATAAAAAACCTGGTAGGAGAGATTGTTTGCATCCGTTCATACTCAGCCAACATATTCTCCAAATCATCATCGTTTATCACCGAGACCAAAGCGTCGAGATCCTCTCCCGGTAGCTGATACTTTAGAGCGAATAAAGGGGACTTATATAGTAACGTCAACTTCGCGATTATATCAGATAATGTCACGTGACGGTCCACAGCAATAATTTTCGTGTCACCACCAAGATACGATAAACGATGATCATGTGGACGTTGGTGAATTTTTCCACCATAGCTTATCATAAGCTTCACCTTGTTCTTGTTGTTATTGTTGGTCTCCATTGAGAGATATAGAGAGATTGTATTATTTGTATGGTGATATGATAAAAGATTTTGGTCACTTTGGAATATAAGAAGTAATCATATCACATAAGGTAAAGGACTTTTAAGTAGTATTGAGTATAATGGGTCCAAATAGGGTTTCTTTACATTCTGGATGGGGCCAAAAAGGTTCTCTTTTTTATTATGGAAATTAATATAACGTCGAATTTATTTTTTTTTATTTTTTTTCTATGTATGCATTTTAGGGATATTATTGATTACACCCATGAGGTTTTACCTATTATTGGTGAACACCCCACTTAACCTTGTTGTTACTGTTATTGTTGTTGGACGGTGGATTTTTTCCCGATGTTTTAAAAAGAGAAAACTTAACCGAAAAGCGTTGCTATTAACGTACGATTTTAGCAGCCTAAAAAACAGAAAGCGAGTTTTTATGCTTTTCTTAATCTTCGAATCGAGCTTTTATCGAGTTCTTTTTTACTCTGAAGCCACATTTTTAAATCAATGATTGCTTATCATGAGCTTAATTAGCCTTGTTGTTATTGTTGGTCTCCGGTCATTTCATCCGTCTTTCTTTTAACATGCAACTTGTTGCTGCTATATACTATGAGAATGTAACAAGGTCAAAAAAAGTTTAAAAAAAAAAAAAAATAAGGTCAAGAATAACAGACTTATACACTTATGATAATAAAATGTGTACACTTTTATGATATTTATGCGTTTACAACATATAGATAAGAAGATGAAAGTTGTTTAATTATGTATAACTCCTTTTCATATAAAATTAACAAATATTATCAAATAAATTGGAGATTTTTTTATTTGTATTAATTTATAAGTATGGGTAAATTTTCTTCTCGTAAATAACAAAAGAACTGCCTACAAGTTACGATAAGATGGTGCGTGATGCCAACTTATAAAAGTTGAGGTATCGAATCGATTAAAATCAAATAAGTTGGGTATTTACAAATACTTAGTCAAACCCCAAGTGTGAAAAATGATAATAACCCATACAGGGTACCTATTGTTCAACACGAATCCAAATATTCTACCCCATATTGTTTAACTCCTTCCGTGCCTCTTATTTATTTTTACTCAAATTTTAAATCTTTACAACTTCAATCACAAATTTATAAGTTTTTATATTATATTTTATTCAAATTTTAAAACATTTGGACATAATATTGTTTTAGACAATTTTTTTAAGATTTAGTGTTTAATTTTACACTGATTTATACATGTATTATAAAATAAATTGCGTGTTGATTTTCTTTTAAAAATAATTTTTGGGATGTATTGATACATGTATTATAGTAACTGTATAATTTTTTTAAAATTTTTAGAATTTTTTTTTTGATAAAATAAGCAATATGGCACGGAAGGAGTTGGAGAATATCGATAGAATATTTGAACTCGTTTAACACTTCTAACTCATGATAGTTACGTACTAAGTACCCTGATTTTAGGATAAATTAACAAAATATACTACTTTTAAAACTAAATTAAAAAAAAAACTATCCAAAAAAATTCTATTTAACAAAAACATACACAAAAGTTCATACCCTAATTTGTATATTTCATACCCTTATTACAAAAATTCATACCCTTATTTTAAAAGTTCATACCCTCATTTGTATTTTTCATACATTTATTCCAAAAGTTCATACACTTATTTTAAAAGTTCATACCCTTATTTCAAAAGTTCATACCCTTATTTCAAAAGTTTATTCTCTTATTTCAAAAGTTCATACCATAATTTGCATTTTTCATACTCTTATTCCAAAAGTTCGATTCGTAGAGTTCATCCTTATTTTCAAAGTTTATACCCCAATTTACATAATTCATATACTTACTTACATAACTTATATACATAATTTTCAACTTCATACCCTTAATTCACGTAATTCATACACTTATTTTTCAGCATTATACACTAATTAATAAATCCAACTCTTATCCGTCCTTCGATCTCGAACTACCACGTCGCTGTCGTGTGCCTGTCCTTCGACGATCGCATCTCCGTCAACATCAATCTCGAGTTTTCAATCTCGCTCTATACCCTCGGGGTCCATTCCGACAAAATTTCCACAGAAGAGAGATAGGAGAGAGAGGGAGGAGAATAAAAAGATCAAAAAAATAGAGGGAGGTTGAGGAGAGAGATCGAAAAGAGAGAGAAATGATGAGAGATCAGAGAGATATCGGAAAGAGTAAGAAGGAGGAGCAGAGAGATCGGAGGGAGAGAGATTGAAGAGAGTGTGAGAGGAAGAGAGAGGGAAAGAATGAGAGAGAGGAAATATATTGGTTTTGTTTTTTATTAATTATTAATTATTAATTGAATGTATGTTTTTGATAATTTAACTTTTGATGATATCTTTTTGTTAATATAATAGGTGTAGAATATGTTTATGTTAATTACCCTGTCAAAATTGTCGAAATAATTTTTAAATTTTTTTAATCATAATTGAAATTTTTTATTATAATAATTTTGATACAATTTATTATCCAATCAAAATCGTATATAGTTTCGTAATGGATAATTAAACACGAAGATGAACCGATGAAGTATCCGATTTTAGTATTTTATATGGTTGGTTGCAGGGTTAATGGGTCCACGCGGAAACTACTTATGTTTAATAATGTGTGTCACTATGTTACAACTTACAAATATAAATATATAATGTTTTTGATTTTTTATTTTTTTTTTTGGAGATAACATGAGGTATGGACTTCCAACTCAAATAAAATATTAAAATAAAAAGTGGATTTGGATATATTTAAATAATAATAGGCTAGTCTTATATAAATATGGCTTATATATAACGAACCAATGATTTGGTTATAAAAAAAATCAAAATTTATTTCTAAATAGTAAATCTAAGGATAAAAATAGTTTTTTTTTCCTTTAAATCTATTTTTTAGTGACTAATTTACGAAAAATTGTCTCTAAAGACAATCGCATACCAATTTAAAATTGTCTCCAACCCTATCTTGCCACAAAAATTTAATTGTACTCTTATGTTGGTATGAGAATGTATTTTGACGAAATATTTTTTTATATATACATTTTGGTCTCTAATATTATATTTAGAGACAAAAATTTCTTTAATTTGGTCGTTAAAAAATACTATGTAGAGACAAATTGATTATCTCTAGATAATTTCTCTATAATTCCTAATTTTCTTGTGTGAATTGGAAAGTATATTTCTTTTTGTAAGTGTAAGGGATGGGTCCGGTTCGGTTCGGTTTTTAGCAAAACCGAAACCGATCAGATTTTTCGTTTCGGTCTTTTTCGATCTTTTTTTTTTTTTTTGATCGAACCGAACCGGTTTGTTTTAGTTCGGTTTCGGTTTTTTGGTTTTTTCAGTCCGATTTTATTGTAAAGCGAACCAAAAAAGTATCTTTTTCGGTTTCGGTCTTTTTCGGTTGGGTTCGGTTTTTCGGATTTTCGCTCAGACATGTGTAATTGGAAAGTATAAGATAATACTATGGTTATAAATTATAGGGAAAAGCTAACCGTGCCTAGTGGCACATGTTAAGAGTATAAATGAGATATAATTTGTTTTCTATATGATAATTATCTTAGTATTATATATGGAAAGTTGTTGATTAGTATTAATTAGATTATTATTGTAACATATAGTGCATTAACTCTAATATTTTTTATAATTTACATTAAATACATTGCTACAACCACTGCAAAATAATATTCGATTTAATGAGAATCAAAAGCTGTCACAAGCCTGTCGCTAATTTAAAAAGTTGTCACAAATCTGTCGCAAATTGACTAAACTGTCACAAAGCCGTCACAAAAATCATCGCTAATAAGCTCGTAACAAAAAATAACGTAATTAATCCCGTCGCTATTTGGGTATTTTTTTGTAGTGAACATATATGAGCCGAATTAACCCTTTCCATATTTCTATTAAATGTCATGTTTAGATTTGGAATATTTTTTATTTATTTGTTTTTTCTTAATATTGCTTGATTGTTCACAATAATGATTTAAGATTTGGGGTTTAGAATGAATATATTTGTCAAAATATGGGTCAAACCATAGATTTATTGCAAATTTTAATTCCCTTTATGCAAAAAATAAAAAAAAACCTTGGAGCCAATGCACATATATGTAACGAAATATTGATTTTGATTTGAGGTGCATTAATTTGATAATTGATTGCTTTTGATTAAGTGTTAACTCCATTCCAAAAATACATTATATGTTCAATCTTAAAATCTTATAATCATCATTAAGATAGTTGTTATTAAATGATATTATTGAGTCAACAAATATTTTCATTTTAGTTGTATCTTAACACATGTTAGCATAACCATACATTATATAACAACTAGTAATCGTAGCGCATGTGTTGCGTGTGCGACACGTAGTGTAAAGTTAAAAATTTCAAAAAAATTGCAAAAATGATGGAATTAATATAGTAAATTAGAAATCGTAAATATAATGTTTTATTGTTATACGAGTATAAAAATAGATGTATTATGATTTATTTGGGATATGAATTTAAATGTGTGGAAAGTAGCATATTTATTTTGTTATTTATGTATTTGAATTGTATTAGGGTATTACGAGTAATTAGTAAAGTAGAGTACTGGTATTTTTAGAAAAAATGACCAAAGTTTGGCAGATTTAATTTTCTTGGGTTGACTTATATATATAGTATGATTTATTACATGTTGGATCGCGATTAACAATAAAGAAGGGAAGCCGATCAACACGTAAATTAATCATATTTACATAATTCTTTTTTTTCTAAATATAAAAGGCTAAATTGGATAAACTCATTGTTTTTGGACATCGAATACGTCTAGAATGACTAGACATGTCAATTCATAAGTAGTGTTCTTTTGTCGAAAACTATATTGGTGTTACGAAGTTACTAAACATGATTCGAATTTTGGCATGCACAAAGAGCCGGTTTAGTGGCTAGAATTGTGAGACGATCATCTTAAGCGCAACAAATTTGGGTCGGAAAGTATTTATGGAGATTTTTTATTTCTCTCTATATGATATATAGATACGGTTTTCTATACAAAGAAATGTATCAAGCATGGGCATAAAAAAACGCTATAGGGGACTGATATGAATGTCTTAATATGTACGACTAACGTTTCCTCCAACTTTTTATTCATTTCTTTTTAAGTTCTAAGAGTTTTTTGCTTATTTCAATTATAGACCCATCTTTTTACTACATATTGGTATTTATTCAGGAAAAGAATACATCAGATAACAAATCCAGTGTTTCACTAAGATCTCAAATAGCGGTCATTAATTTAAGTTGATTCTATTTCGCCTCTTCCTTAGAGAAACATGATCAAACAATTTCCAATCTTGGTACTTGCGAATCGGATCATCCATATACTTCGTAATATACACACAAAAAATGTAGATATTTTATTTGGCACCGTTTTTTTATTTCTCATGTAAGTTTATTTTTCTCTCTATAAATAAAGTTTTCTACAATTGTGTACAACATTTGATATTTGATACTTAGTATTTTCTGATTGAAAGCCGATATTTTTGTAAAACGGTTGTTTAATAAAAGTTTCAAATAGGCGTAAAATTTCTGACTCTGCTAATTAAGATGCCGGAAGTGCTTGGTCCGGTAATGATGCGCAAAATATGATATTTTCAAAGTGAGATGTTGAATAATACTCCTTCCGTCCCTAAATAAATGTTTAGATTTTTCATTCCGACAATTTGTATATAATTAATTCGATGGTTAAAGTTAAATCTATTTTCATAATATACATTTATTTATACACAAAATGTACACTTATTTAAGTAAGAAGGTATTAAGAAAAAAGTATAATTTTTTGAAATAAGATAAGTAGACACAGCATATGAGTTACAATCGGTATGAGTGTCTTTTTGGAACAGTCAGGTTATTTGATTGTTTATGGTATAATTAACTTAACGACTAGAAAATGAATAGTTATATAATATTTTTCAATATTTTTTCTACTTTTAACAAATTATACTTGATAAATTAAAAATAAATTGTACAACACACTAAAAACTCAAATAAAAATATAGAACCCTAGGGGGTATACTCTAAACTTAAATATTAATCAAACATTAACTTTTTTTGTCCATTTGATAAATTTTTACACTATAAAAAAATACTCAAATAACGACGGGATTAGTGACGGTATTTTTTGTTACGAGCTTATTAGCGACACTTTTTCTGATGGCTTTGTGACAATTTAGTCAATTTGCGATAGATTTGTGACAACTTTTTAAATTAGTGACAGACTTGTGACAGTTTTTAACTCTCACTAAATCAAATATTATTTTATAATGTTATACAAACAGATTATGAACGAGTTATGTAGTTTGACTGTTATCTCGTAGTTCCAACCAGTATGGGATCCAATATTAATATATTTGTGCTCTGACTATCAAAACATGCATCTGCAATAACAATCACAGTCTTTTGCATTAATATGGGGTCCATAGTATATTACTAATTCAGGTATTGCTTGACCACAAGTTTATAAATACCGTTACTTAGTCAACTTATTTTTTTGCATGAATATTCTTATACCCGTGAATTATGGGACCTTTTTCCATTTGCGTCATTACATGGTCTTTTTTAATATTTAAATATTAGTAATCGTGTCTCGCGTGTTGCGTGTGCGACGCGTAATGAAATAAAAATATAGAAAATATGTATATTTATGATATAAATATGTTGATAATAAAAAAAAACATATTTTAATATTTAAAAGAATGTTTGGTTGTTAAAAAATGACAAATAGTTTTATTAGTTTTTACTTTTTATATTTTTATGAGAGTATGGTATTATTGTAATTAATATAAAGGTGTATGGGTATTTTTGAAAAAAAAAAATGGCTAAATTGGACAATATCATTTGACTTGAGTTGTTTTATTATAATAGATTAAATCCGGTCCATTTTTTAAGTGAAAATACAGTGATTTTCAACTACTATTAAATTACACTTTTTCTTGTTGGTCATTCTTGTGGAACCGTACATTATAAAACTATATGCAATTTTGACTGACTTATAACTTATATCAAAATTATCGAAATGAATTTTTTTAAAATTTAATTATAAAATTTAACCTTTGAACTATATGGTCAATTTTTGAAAATTTTCATTCCGAAAATTTTGATACAAGTTCTTGACCGATCAAAATTGTACATAGTTTCGTAATTAATAATTAAATAGGAACGAATGAAATATATTATACTTTATTACTGTTATATATTCATATTTTATCTTTACCTCATGTAGTATTTTATGGTACTAATTAGTTTGGCCACTCTTGAAATTAGATATTTTAAATTATATTAGGAAGTGTGATTGTTTGACTTATTTTCTGCTTTTAATTAGACTTTTATCCATTTGTGATAACTTTTGGGTCATGGCATTGAGAGTAGGTAAGAAAGTTAATGATGTTTAATTAATAAGTAGAAGGAAAAAATTGTAGATTTGTGTAATCAAATGATCTGGTTAACTACAATTTAATTATCAATATAGTTGGCTAGTCTAACAAGCTACTTTAATGTTATTCTCTCCGTTTTCATTTAATTGTGTATTACGAAACTATGTGTAATTTTCACCGGTTTATAACTTGTATCAAAATTGTCGAAATAAATTTTTTTAAAATGTAATCACAAAATTTAACATTTGAACTATATGGTCAACTTTTAAAAAAAAATCATTCCGACAATTTTGATAAAAGTTATTAGCCGGTTAAAATTAGATATAGTTTCGTAACGGACAATTAAATAGGAATGGAAAGAGTAATTATCTGTATACACCAGTATAAGTGTTTCGACAAAGTTTGTTTATTTTCGTATGAAACAATATATATAAAAATAGTTAAGAAAGTAAAATTGTTAGTTGAAATGTGGAAAATCGATTGCTAGTTGATCAGGGCCGGCTAAACAAACAAGTAGTAACAAAAATTCCAGACAAATATATATTATGGTGCAGATTAACTTGTAAAACAATACTTTAACTTGGTCTTGTGCCATATTTTTATAATCTTTAAAAAAAAAAAAAAAACTAATCAAATCAAGAGGTTGTAGACTGACTTAATTAAAATTGGAAAAGTTATTGTTTAATACATAGTTTCGGACTTAATTTTCAAAACCACGAATTTATTTGTTTTTATTTAAATTTGTACACGTTAACATAGCATTAGGGGGTATCAAAGTAAAAAATAAATAGTAATAAGAAGGAACATCATTCAACATATGTACCTAACTAAATAAAAATCTTAGGCTAACTTTATAAAGAAAGTTTAACCATGCGTCTTTTATATAATTAAATTTTCAAAATAAGTGCTAATCGATTTTTTTATTTATTAAAATTCAGTCAGTTGTTTGCATGAAAAAAAGTAATTAAAATCATTCTATTATAATAACTCAACTCAAGATAAATGAATATGTTCAATTTTGCCTAATTTTTCCAAAAATACTCTCACTCTTTAATAATTACCAATATAACTAATCTAATTAATTGACAATTTATACTCACTATATTTTCCTAATTACGGATGTAGGCTAAATTAATTAACAATTCTTTTTAACCTGTATAACTACAATAAATGATACTAAATCTGAATATTATGTTCAAAATAAAATATATTACGATATTTATATCATTAAATATTCTTTTAAAAGCATGGTTAAATTTTACTAATATTATCATAAATGTTATCTTTCCCATTTCATGTGAGCCCTTATAGCTGTCATTATATTAGCTGGTAGGTACTAAGCTTGTGCCTTGTGGCCTTTTCATGTGCTTTTCATAGTCATCTAAACTGTAAAGTTAATGAACAAATCCAATTACATTTGAACACAAAGTATTCAATTTTCAATAAACAAATCATTGTGGACAAGTATATTCTTTGTTTTTTTTTTGGTAAAGTAAACATTTTAAACTTGATTAGTTGCAAGTTTAGTGAAAGGAAAAATAGTATGTTGTGTGTATTTGTTCATTTTCAACTAAGTAAATATATTTGAGTTCGAAAACATTTTCTTACTTCTTGGCCCCGGCCAGATTCGATCAAACACTATATCTTGGACCGAATGCCGAGCTCTTTTTAGCACTATGACGGAGACAGAACTTTAAACCAAGGGTCAAAATATTGACAAAATAAAAAAAAAAATTAAAATTAAGAAAAACGAAACTGGAAAAGGTAAAACATTGTTACTTAATTTACAATCGACCGATACGGTCACCCATATCTTGAAAGCGATGCATAATAATATCGTTCGACAAACTTTCAAATATATCATTTTCAATATAAACTACTAAATCATATAAACAAGAAAAAAAACGAATGAAGTTAACTAGTTAACTAAGTTACAAAGTGAAACAACAATTTTATTCGAAATAAACTAAAATAAGTCAAACAGTAAGTTTACTCAACTTAATTTATACGTTTAAATAACAAGCTTGACATTATTTAAACAACATACTAAACAACTAACTAATTTAAAAGACACAATTGATTTATACATGTTCCATTAAAAATTTATATTAATAAAGAACTAACTAAAATTTCTTCAAAATTATACAGTATCTAGATTTTTCTAATAAAAAGCTATTAAAAGTACCATAACTTTTTTAAGTAATTAACAATTGCTAAGCAAACATTGATATAATCAATAAAGTACAGTAAATTATTAATTTTGCAAACTAGTTAAGTAATTAGAATAAAAAAGAAAGACTAAAAAAAGGGTTAAAACAGTTGTGGCTCCTCTAGACCTATAGCAGTTCCGCCCATGACACTATCCATCTTTTCTTCGTCTTATACGTATAGTTTTATGTGGCGAGAGGGAATTGGGGATCAAAGTTGTACTATGTGGGTCTAGCCTCTGCGAGCTATTGTCTTCACCTTCGCGTTATATAGTTGTCCGAAGGTCGTTGTTTGGAGCTTTAGGTTGTGTACGTTGGAATATGATGTCGACCCTTGGGTAAGCCAAAGGAGCCGGACGATTAGGGTGACGGACCGAATATAATATTTTTTTGTCCAATAGAGGTGTTGCGTGAATATTTTCCATCCGGACTAAGGAACTGTATCCTCGCTCTGGCGTTCTTATCTTTTACAATACACTTAATTAGAGACTAGTCATCGTGTAAAACAACAATTATTCTTAGACGGAACAACAATTTTGGACTTAATTCATTGCTTTATTTTATATAAAATCTTACGCCTGCAAATTTGGAAACAACA
Source organism: Primula veris (assembly GCA_963682055.1). Taxonomy (NCBI): domain Eukaryota; kingdom Viridiplantae; phylum Streptophyta; class Magnoliopsida; order Ericales; family Primulaceae; genus Primula; species Primula veris. The sequence goes on from OY821751.1 coordinate 1,562,619, forward strand.
TTCTTCCTTTGTATGAAGGTGAGAGACAAATTTGAATATGATTTTCTTAAAACAAACTTTTTGTAACTTTGTTTTAATCCCAAGCCGGTGCAAAGACACGAAAACACAATCACTTTTGCGTACGAGTTTTTTGTGCTGTGTGGATATAGGATTATCATTCTATCAAAAATCAAATAAGAGTCTCGTCAATTTTGTTATGCCTAGTTTTATTTTTCTGAGTTCGTGGCCATATTTGTACTTGCATTGTTACATACACGAGACTCTCATCGGCGAGAGTATGATCCCGGAAGGCAGGAGACTAAAATTCAAGTGTCTTTTTCTGTTGTAATTATGCAGGGTAGTTGAAAGGTTAAATGTTGTGATTTCTTGTGAAAAAAAAAAAAAAAAATTGTAAAAAATCGTTTCCGCTAGGAGCCTACTACAAAAAGGTTCTAACCACGGACGGTCAAAACTGATTTTAAAACAAATTTGTCGTCATACCGTCTCAGATCTGTCAGTAAGGCGTTAGGAAGCAAAATATGATGCTATTTCGGTATTTCCGTCTGTGATCTTTACCTTTTTTATAGTGAATTTTTATGGATGATGCTCCTGTCTAGCTCATTGCTAATTCATACTCTTTGAGTTTACAAGACAGATTCAATCATCTGCTGACATGGTACGATCATATTGGTAAAAGCAAATAATAGCACCAAGAAATTTGTTAATTCTTATATCAATTGACTAGTTAAGATAGCCATAAAGTCTTTCTTTTTTTTTTAAATAGCCATAAAGTCGTATATACACTACAACAAAATACCCAAATAGCGACGGGATTAGTGACAGTATTTTTTGTTACGAGTTTATTAACGACGATTTTTGTAACGATTTTGTGACAGTTTAGTCAATTTGCGATAGATTTGTGACATCATTTTAAATTAGTGACAGGCTTATGACAGTTTTTAACTCTCATTAAATTAAACATTATTTTATAACGATACTCAAAAGGATGCATATCCTCTCTTTTCTTTTTAAAAAAAAAACAGGTTTACATACTATTTTAATGGGCTTTGGAGAAATGTTACATCGGAAATGAGTCTAGCTTTTGTACGTGTACGTATACTATTAGTTTATGTTACGAGGGTTTACGAGACATTAAAATAAATATTTATAAAATAACTAATTAATTACAGAATTTACAAAAAAAAGCCAATCCAGTTTTTTTTCCATTTAAAAAATTTAACTGCCCATGAAGTAACCGTTTCTACACTATCATCAATTAAATTCGTTTATCCTATTAGTCATCATATGTTTTAGTCTGTTCTTTTCTTGCTCTCTCTTTCTCTACGAAGTAAAAATTAGAAAAACATTAAAAATATGGAGCAAATTTTTACCATGATAGGTTAACATCATTTCTTTCAATTTTGTTGTACTTTTTTTTTATGATTAATGTCTGAAAAATTAAAAAAATAAATCGGTTAAATCACGCAACCGTGATCACGTTCGCTGGTATTACTCATTTGGACTTCTAACAAAACGTTTTCAATTATATAAATGAATAGGCTTCTATTTTGGGCTAAGAGTGGCAAAGACCCACATACACGCTCACCTTTATGGGTTATGAACCAAAATAGAATTAAACATTTTTATATATGTGATACCAATATCCAATTAAAATATTTCAAAAGCTATTTTATGCTAATAAAAGTTATAAGTGATATTAAAACCTAAAAATTATAAGTGATATTGGACTCCAATTATTTCCGATATGCTAAAACCAAAATGTAAGTTTAGAATTTGGTAACTTTGGTTGACATAATAATAATCTATGCCCACAAAGGACTTGTTCAGTTTTACTCTTTTTTTTCTTCTATTTATAAGTGTTTTTTCTTTTAACACATGCAACAAAAATTCAAACAAAAATAGAGGTCTCTCTATCTGAGTTCATGATCATACATTAGGCAAAACATACAAACAATTTATAAGGACGAATAAATTTCTAGCTTAAATATGAGTCTTCATAATTACTGTAGTTTGTCTAGCACTAATGATATATGTACCAAAGTCATCTTTATTTAACCATATTATAATTAAATTGTTAGGGTTAAAGCTAAGAACATGTTTGGATGTAGTTGCCTATCATTTCTTTTTGTTTAATAGTATCACATTTGTTAAAAAAAAAAGAAATCCGCTATGGAAGTATATATATTATGCACTCGTATATAGACGCATTATATGTAATGGACATGTTACCCCGTCTCTTATAGGCTATAACCCGTTAGAAATATCTTAGTTACAGGGTTCGAGTCTTATTAAAGAGGGTATGTATGAAATCTCTTTATACTCTTTAATAAGATTTTAATTTAAATATTACCCCGTCTCTTTTTGTTTAATACCACTAAACCATTATAGAGGCGAAAACTGACCTTTCCTTTCAAGTTTTCTATAAAGGAAAGTTCATGTTAAACTTGTTCCGAAAGAATTGGAGTATATATATGTAGCACGCGAGAACTAGATCGGGAAGATCGCATTACATAAGACTGTCCCTTCGGCATTCCCCAACATAACTCATATACCAATGAACAGGTTAATGTTAATTTGATGTAGATTAAATAAAACATCCAAACGAAAAAAGAACAATAAAACATTACTAGAGTACCTGCAAATATTATATCATAATTAAAATAGGTATATTTATTGAGGACAAGGCAATGCAATAAACTTTGGTACTACATCACCTGGAAATAGCACTGTCAAGGTTCCTCCTCCATAATTTTTCTTTAATTCCTATATAAGAATCGCAACGTATAAGGTCCGTCGTATTAAAAATGTTAAATGAACATACTAAGATACAACGACAATGTTTCGTTCCTAATCTTATATCCACTTTGTTGAATATATGTGAGTTATATTATAATGAAAGTAGACAGTTGACTTGAGACGAAAGGATTAATACTAAAAAAAAAAACACACATTAGTCAATTTGTATAAAATTCCTAAAATAAAACGACATTGTGATTATCAAATGGTTCATCAATTCTTACTACTATTAACTTATTGAATAAAATGTTAGGATATCATGTCTTTTGTTAAATTGAGTGTCACTATATTTCATAACAAAATAACAGTATAACATCAACATAATTTGCTGCTATACTTTTGTTAAATTTAGCGACACTTCATTTACCATCCGTATAGCTACAAAGTTTGCCTTGCTATTCTGACATTTTCTTTTAGTTTTATTTGTTAAGCTAAAATTAAGCATGACCATATATGATATTCACTTTAACGATTAAGTACAGTGACCTTACCACGCGACAATGTTCAGGTGTATTTGGTGGTCCCTCGTCTTGAGCCACCGAATTTGAGGAGCGGCGTAAGATTTTTAACTTGTTCCAATGGTGGCAACAAAAGATTACTCCAAGTATGCCTAAAAGCATGATAACCAGTAACACCATCTCTAAAGGGGACCCGATCAACAGTCGTGATGTGTCCATTCGTTCGGGTGCGTCGTTTTTTGTATACATTGGTTGTATCTATCGTTCTCATGCGCTCTTAGACGGATATTTGGGTTCAATATTGAGAGAAGGGGGAATTTATAATAGAAGTATTGGGTCAAAATATAAGTCGTCACTTATAGCATCCCTTTTTACATATTTAATGTTGGTAAAGATTATATGTTGACTAATTAAATATGTACATTACAAAGTTTAATGCTATATATTGATTCTCATAATAAATGCTTTTCTAATACTATTAGTACTTACTGTATTAAAGTACTTATAACTGTATTAAAGTATATAGTTTTGGCATTTATGTCACCACCTACTTATTGGTTTTCTATGTTGTATGCATGTATTAGTAATTATGTTTATCCATGTTTGCTATGTTATGTTTTAGTAATTATGTTTATCTATTGCTTATAAAAAAAAATATGTTTATCCACAAGTGATTTCTTTTCTTCGCCACCGTTTCTTTGATTAACCATTACAACAATCGAATTTCGGTATGTGCTTATTTAACTACCGTTTCTTGCATTTCACCCAAACCTCGTTAGTTATAGGAAAAGTGTAGGTACACGCGTTTAAATTTATTTATTTTTTTGAAATCGTAAGGTAATGATAGAAAGATTAAAAAACCGAAAACAAAATTTTGAACAGCTAGCTAATCGAAGAACAAAAGAAATGGTATAAAGCTTGAAGATACATTTCTCATATACAAGATACATTTCTCCGGCATTCTCGCTACAATAAAGTGCATTGTCTATCAGTCTGCAGCTGACCACTTACAAGATATTAAATTGTTCTGAGTATCAGCTCAATGCCGGTGCGCTACAAGGTTATTTCACGGTATGCCGTCGTCGCTATATACTTATCTATAAAGATGTTTCGGACTCGTACTTTTTCTGTTGATAAATAGTTAGCGCCTTAGCGATATACTTAATTGTCATTTTCCCTCGTCTTTACCACCAGCCATAAAATAAAACTCATCTGGATATTCAGCTTACTGTTGCGCGTGGTTGAGATTGAAGGCTAAATAGAGTACTGATCTAAATATTTGAATGAAAAAATCTAATATTAACATGAAATTTAAATTTCATTGAACAATACAAAACAACAGTCTTTCACCACAACAATCACCACCAGAAACTTGAAACTGGTAAATCGTGAATATAATCCAATTGTGATGAAAGGGAATTGGAAAACATTAGCTATATGTAATGTGATCAGAATTGTTTTTACTCTATATGGTCCGCTTTCATGAAATGATGTGCTTGATTAGCAGTCTCAAAATACTTGTTACAAGTTTTAGTCTATGATGCGGTTTTGAAACGATATATTGGTTGCACATTTTGTTTTCATCTCGTTGTATACGAAACACTAAAAACAGGAAATTGAGAATGTCACGGCGTATATGTTATATATATGTATAACAGCGGTACAAGCATAGGTGAACGTCGCTAATTTTCTTTTCTAATTGAAATTTGGATTGAAACAAAATAGGCGAAAGCCTGCTGACTATAGTTCACAATCAAACGGTTTTCTAAGAATTTAAAAAGACATCCAGACGAAAAAATAACAATAAAACATAACTAGTTTTCTCAAAAGCATAGGTAAAAGCTGCTAATCATATATAAATAGGTGTATCTATAATCTATCGATGCCAAGGCAATGCTATGAATTAACCTTGGCACTACATCACCGGGCGATAGCACTGCCAAGCTCTCGCCACCATAGTTTTCCTTCGGTTCCTATAACACATAACTCTTACATTAACTTACTTGTTAAGCTAAAATTAAGAGGGACCAAATATCAAGTTCACCTTAATCATAATAAGTACACTAATCTTACCACGCAACAATGTTGAGATATATTAGGCAATCTCTCGTCGTGTGCCACAGTATTTGAGGAGCGGCGTAAGATTTTTAGCTTGTTCCAATGGTAGCAACAAAATATTACTCCAATCGACCCTAAGAGCATGATAACCAGTAATACCATCCCCAAACGGAACCCGATCGACGGTCTTGATGTGTCCATTCGTTCGGGTGCATCATTTTTTGTATAGATTGGTTGTATCTATTCTTCTCATACGCTCTTAAACGGATATTTGGGTTCAATATTGAGAAAAGAGGGAATTTATAACAGATTGGGTCAAAATATAGCATCCTCTTTTACATATTTAATGTTGGTAAAGATTATATTTTGACTAATTAAACATGTACATTACAAAGTTTAATACTATTGATTCTCATAATAAATGTTTTTCTAATACTAACTATTAGTACTTACTGTATTAAAGTATATAGTTTTGGCATTTATGTCGTCACCTACTTATTGGTTTGCTATGTTAATAATATTGTTATGTTTTAGTAATTAATTATGTTTAACTATCCACAAGTGATTTCTTTTCTTCGCCATCTTTTCTGTAATCATAACCCTGAGTATATCACGCTCACCATCGGGTTTCGAACCCTGTTGCCTGCGAAGCAGGTTACCTCCAAAAGAGGGTTACTAATTAAAAAAAAAAGGTAATCATAACAATTTAAGCATAATTTCTATTTGCCTACCTTCTCACAGTAGATAGAAAGAAAATTAATCAGTGATCACCCTGAATTCAACATTGACAAAAAAACTACAAGAAAGTTCCGATATCAAGGCTTCTTTTCTAAGATATAGCTTTATTCCTTTATCTTAGATCCCAACGAATAACGACCCCTAATGACCGAGACTTGGTTTCATTCAGTTCTCAAAAACTGAAATCAGAATATAAACAGCTAGCTGATCAATAGTTGTGTACACCCGTAAAGATTCAGGTCAACTTACAAAAGAAATGAAATAAAGCTTGAAGAATGTGAGATGATTTTCTTATACAAGATACATTTCTTCTGCATTCTAGCTATGAAGTGCATTATCTATCAGTCTACAGCTTAACACTTGCGAGTATTAAATTGTTTTTGAGTATCAGCTCAACGCCAGTGCGTTGCAAGATTTAATACTGTATGCTGTCGCAATATACTTATCTATAAAGAAGTTCCGGGCATGTACTTTTTCTGTTAATAAATAGACAGCGGTATAACTAATTGGCATTTTCCCTTGTCTTTACACCCTTGCCAAAAGAAAAACTCGGCTCACTGTTGCGGTTGATATCGAAGGCTAAATAGACTAATCTAATAATTTGAATGAAATTTTTTAATATTTACATGGAAATTGAAATCAATTGAGCAGAACACAACACAGTCTTTCAACACAACGATCAACACCAGAAACTTCTGGGGTGAACTTACACAAGTAACGCGATACAATATTTTGTTCCAAAAGACCAGGTCGAACATCAAACTTTTACATATTAGCATGTATCATAGAAACAGCTGGCGACACTTCCCCACTTCAACCTCAGTCGGACAATACGGACACTTGAAAGGCCTCGCACTGTTGTTCTTTGATAGCTTTGTAATAGACTGCTTACACAAAACATGCCCACACGATAACAACATAGGTGGATTTTCATCACTGGCTTGGTCCCTACTCACAGGGCAAACGAAGACCGAATGAAATTGAAATTCCTTGTCTAAATCCATAGGTACAGGTAATTGTTTCATCGTTTGCCATTCGGTTTTTCTCCCAATCATCACATTCATCATTTTTAAAAGCGTAGGCAAGCCTTGAATACCAGCTGAAATCACCACTTTTAGTGGGCTTTCGTAAGATTGTCCCATAACATTGCAACACTGTTGGGTAAAATCCTCGGCCAAATTATCCCAATTAGTCCCATTTAAAAATTCCGAATATGGTGAAGTTTCGAGTTTACCAGCCCATAGTAAACAAGCCATGAGCTTTTGTACTTCTTCTGTATGGGTATAAGCAAACGGAGATAGAAACTCTCTGGCATACTCGAGAGCTTCTTTTCTTTTGTCTTTCTTTTGCACAATTTCAACATACTGTAAACGACGAAGTTTCAGCTCCAGATCAGAACCGCTTTGTTTTAATTTTTCACTATTAACGCCAGCCCAGCTCAGTGCTGGATCTAAGTTCCTGCTTTTCATTTCTTCAAGTATCTGATGCATTTCTACAAACGGGCCCCTCATAGAATCAGCTTTTTGTTCACTGGTCTCGTTAATGAAACAATCACCAATGTCAAACAAACCTTCTCTGCAGAAATGACTTGTGATTATCTCATTTAGTGTGTGAGTATCAGGGTCCACGTTTCTATAAGCTTTGGAAATTTCGGTATTGAAGGTTTTCTCGATGAGTTTTTGGTATTTGCCGAGTGCTTGATTTAGTTCCTTTTGAGCCCCTTCTAATTGAGTGAGTGGCGTAACTTCGTTGAACTTTGTTTTGAGTTCATTAAGGGTTATATACTCAGAAGAAGAATCATCAACGGAATGTAACTTTGACAATGACTTTTCTAGTTCTCGGCTGAGTTGTTCGATTATTTCCAGTGACTTACTCGCGGAGAGTTTCTGTTTTTTCCTGACCCGGTCGAATGCATCTTTGATGGCATTGAGTTCCATTTATCAAGCTGAAAGATAAGAGAATTAGATAAATAAGAGAGCAAAAATTGAAATCAAATTTACAAATGGACCAAAATGACAAAACTACCGCACTGGCTCTTAATAAGAACCAGCAATAGCATCAAGAAGTTAAATTGATAACCAATAACAATAAGCATGTAACATAAAAAGTCTAAACCAAGACTTATAAGCACATACATTCCAAAATTATTACTGGCTAACAATTCCAATAAATGGAGAAAGGTAGCAGAGACACTACGCCAGACCAGTCAGAATACTGCTGCTTTTGAGAGGCAAAGGGATGAGGAGGTATACATAGTAGCAATTTTCAATATAGCATGAGAAAAAGACCCAAATAATGTAAGTTACTTACTACAAGAAGGTCGGTTATTTAACTTGACAAAGATGAATACAATATTCTCACATGAATATTCATAACATATTCAATGAATCTGTATTAGGAATTTCAGATGCACAAGACAATAAATTCATAGTTGAAACTTGAGAATGTACTGAATTTACGTTAGACTTGGAGTTTTGTACCAGCAATAATCTTACATATAGTTATGGCTTGCCCAATGAAAATCATGGCAATCTCATGTAGGAAAAACAAACAAGCTAGAATTTACATGATATGAAAATAGTAATTTAATATAAAACAACGGAATATAACACAGACAATCTTAAAAATGATTCCCTAGGGAAAACTTGTAAGAAATGTGCCTGCATCCATACCATTTCACAGACTATCACATAACACACAAAAAAAATATAAGTGCATCATTCACAATCGATACTGATGTAAATATGATTTAAGAGAAGAAATTACTATTACTTGAGGTAAAGCAAGATCTAAAAAAGTACATAAAAGTTACCCGTAACTTGTAAAATTGTTTTCTTCAAATGAACTTTATCTCTTCTTAAAGAATCTGAACCACTTAGATTAAACAAAACCTTGAAAGATCTTCAAAGTTTGAACTTGGCAATCCTTTTAAACCATAGTCCATGGCTGACATATTCCAAATCAATTAAACTCTGCGCTAGGTTACTAAGAACAACTTGTTTATTGGAGTAATATTATAAGATTAATCTCCTAAATACCAGGGAAGTTATTACTGATTAAGAAATGCAGTTTAAATCCTTTACTGGGGAGTTCTAAAGAAAGCAATATATCTGCAACCTCTCTTGAAAAACGATAGAAAAGCTATAAAACAAAATGATGTACACCGTAATGATACGGTAGTGGTAGTTCTGCGATTTTGAGACATTTCATGGATGTGTTGTTTCTATGAGTGCTTGTCAACTAGATAGTTCAGATTTTCCATAAAGATGTGCATATATTTGGTATAACATCATTCGTTCTAGCACACTGTCACAACTAAGGAGTTATGCTACTAATAAAAAAACAAATAACTGCAGGTAATAATTCAGCTAAAATCTGTGAGGAACACTATCAGGAGGTTAAGGGAGCAATTCGAGATCTAGTGATAATTGCGACAAAACGAATCGGCCTTTTAAAAAAAAATGAGGAGGGTCTTAGATTGAGTATTAATTTTATCTTCATTTTCGTTGTTTTACCATGTACTTGCTTTTAAACTTTGAAACTACCGTTTTCATGTTGTGATGGTTTTTCATAACAATTATCATCTATTGTTCCGACCATATTTTAGTTTCTCTTATCTTCCAAAACAAAAACAAAAAAAACAGCTTAAATCGTCAATTCACCAGATAAAGGTTAAGACATTAAAAGCAATCAACTTTGTAAAACTAGAAAAACAACCCAAGTTCCGAAATTATTCCCATATGGCTATTCACCTTAAGCCGAGTTTTCTTTCTCATTTTGTGTCTTAATCTAAAACTTAAAAGCTAACTACACAGTATTTTCCACTATTTTAACGAGCCCGGATTGTGATAAAAAAACTCGATTCAAATCTCGATAAAAGCTCAATTTTTTGCTTTTCAGGCCACTAAAAGCTTATACTCCACTTTTAGCGTAGCTCTTGCAAACGCGATTTAGCTAAGATATCGCTTTTTCAAACACTGGTATTTTCACAGCTAAAAAAAATCAGCTTATTTACTTAAAAATGGACCCAAAACAGCTCTAATAAAAAACCACTTAAGTAAATAATAGTATCAATAGACAGAGAAACAATTACCATATTAGAATCAATTAAAGATATCATTTTTAATGAGATTCATTAATTTACTATGGTGGGTAAAAAGTAAAACTTTAAATTTAGATATGCATTTATTAATGAGGAACAATCTACTATATATTCTTGATTTATTATGTTTTTATTTATTTATTTTGAATTTGTTTCTTAATAAAGTCGATTTGACCATTTCTTTATTAAATAAAAAACAAGTCTTTCACCATTTATATATATATAAAAAAAATACAATCTATAATACCCATATATATACATATATATATATATACATATATATAGAGAGAGAAAAAGGCTTACTTGAGAGATGGATATGAAAGAGATTCAATCAAGGATTGAATATTGTTTTGAGGTTGTTTTTATTTTATTTTTGATATTTTTGAGGTTGTTTCTCATATTGGGCCAAATCTCGTAGTCATCGAGCCGGCCCAAACCGATTATAATAGTTAATGACGCAATATTGATAGCTAACTATGAATAGACCTGACCTGAAAATTAGGGCTTTAGACGTTTCGTTTTAACGGAAAGGGGGAATTTTGGGGTGGGGACGGTTTTTGCATTTTTATTAAAAAGTAGGAGCTATTTTTCAAGTTGTTCGGGTTTAAGATTAAGGATTAAGTTGTTCGGGTTTGAGTTTGTTTCTCATATGCGATTAACGATCACAATTTGGGTCAAACCTCGTGGTCAACCGACCCGGCCCAAACCGATTGTGGGCCTTACCCGTTTCGTTTTAATTGAAAGGGGGAATTTTGGGGTGGAGACGGTTTTTGCATTTTTATTAGAAAGTAGGGGTAATTGTTTAAGTTGTTCGGGTTTGATATTAAGGATTAAGTTGTTCGGGTTTGAGGTTGTTTCTCATATGCGATTAACGATCACAATTTGGCCCAAACCACGTAGTCGACCCGACCCAAACCGATTATAACGCGCAATGATGCGATATTCATAGTTGATTATGGATATGCCCGATGTGGATTTTTGGGCCTTACCCCTTTTGTTTTAACGGAAAAGGGGAATTTCGGATGGGGGCGGTTTTTGCATCTATATTAGAAAGTAGGAGCTATTTTTAAGCTATTCGAGTTTGGGATTAAGTTGTTCGGGTTTGGGTTTGAGATTGCTCATCATATGGGATTAATGATCACAATTTGGGCCAAATTCGATAGCCGAATCGACCCAAACAGATTATAATGCGTAATGACGCGATATTCATAGTTGATTGTGGGTAGACCCGGCCCAGAATTTTGGGCCTTACCCGTTTTGTTTTAGCGGAGAGAGGAATTTTGGGTGGGGGACGGTTTATGCATCTGTATTAGAAACTAGGGGCTCTTTTTAAGCTGTTCGGGTTTAGGGAGTGTCAAAAACGTAAATGACAATATTTCTCTTAGTTTTTCTAAAAACGTGATTGGATAGATTTTTTAAAAGTAAATAATCATCTCAAACAGACACCGTAGTCAATTTTTATGACCAAAATTAGGGGTGTAAATGGCTTGCATTGTAACGGATTGTCGTGAATTCTAAACCAATCCATTATTGAACATATTGTAAATTTTGGAATCAAATCAAACCAAACCTAACGGATCGGATCGGTTTTGTTTGGTTTTGCCAATTCAATGTTCGGAACGAATTTGGATTGGATTTTGCTTTTGATAATATTTTGTTCTTTAATTTATTTCAACATATGACAATTACTTCCCAACAAAATATCATAGAACAAATAATTTCAAACAAAAGATAATCAACAATAAACATACCAATTGTAAACATCACTTAGAAGTTTAAAAGAATACTTTAAAAACAATGATTACTATTGTATGTTTTATCAAAAATATGGCTGCAAGAAAGCCCGCAAAATAAAGAAAATATTAGGTCATGCATATTGAAAAGTAAATACTTAGCGAAATCTTATTATCATTTATTTCATAATGTATAAATAAAATTGTTTATTTTTCACAAGTTTAAGTGGGACAACATATCTTATCGTGACAAACTAAATTGACACAAAGTCGAATTAAGAAATATATATACTTATTTAGTAGTACAGTAGAACCTCTCTATAAAAATACTCTATATATGAATAAACTCTATATAAAATTAAGAATTCTCGGTCCCAACTCGGGACCAGTTATAAATAGGAATAACCTACATATTGTGATATTCCATTAATTTTTAAAGTCCCGTTTTAAGAAAATATACTTCTATATAGTGATAAATAATATACAGTTATAAAATTATATATATATATATATATATATATATATATAATTTATAATATGAGTTTCTATACTAAATTATATATAGTATTTATACATATAAAGAAAGGATTAGATAAAATTTTGATGAATTTTCACATTTCTAAACACATGTACTTGATTTTCTAAATAAGTATGTACTTAATTTAATTTTCTTATATATTTATGATTTTACACCTCTCTTGAATTCATGTGTTTAGCTAGTTAAATTAAAAATGTGTATTTATCTCCTAAATATTTGTCCTAGTATGAAAAATATAGGTGTAAATAAATTTACAGATTTTTATATATGAACTTGCACTTAAAAATAAATTTTATATAGTAATATTTTTTTCAGGTCCGATGGTATGAGTATAGAGAGGTTTTACTGTATTTATGAATGAAATAAGTTTTATTTTTTTTTCCAGTAGTGTTAATTTTATGAATCCAAATAAGTTAATTTTTATTTTTCCAGTAGTTTTATTTTTTTTCCAGTAGTGTTAATTTTTCCAGTAGGTTTTATTTTTTTTCCAGTAGTGTTAATTTTATGAATGAAATAAGTTTTTTTATTTTTTTTTATGTATAATGGTTCAGATTGGTTTCAACGGTTTGGATCAGATCGGTTTGGCTTGGATTAAAATAATTAAAACATAAACCAAACCATTAAGAACGGATTTAAAAATTTTGAATCCAAAACAAAAGAATTTAAATTTAAAATCTAAACCAAAACTAAGCAAAACAACTGTTGGAATCCAATTTATCAGCTCTAACCAAAATAATGTGAACACTTTTTTAGTTCAAAGATAATACCCAAGTGTTCTTCACACACAGTGTCCAATCCAGGTTTTAAATTTTGTTGCAGATAACTTTAAAAAATACAAGATTTCAAACAAACTGTCATCTCGATCGGACATATGAGTCGGATTTTTATGACCAGAATAAGAAGAACACTTCCTTGATTCGAAACATTTTCCTACTGTTTTTCACGTAAACAGTTTCAAAATCTCCGATAATGGCGTGGAGGTGCGAAGAACTCCGATGAGGTGCGAAGTGACTAATAAAATGTTGTATGTGCTCGTGCATGGGGGAGTTCTTTTTTCATTACGCATATTAGTAATATTTATTAGGAATTCGGGATTGCCAATCCCGAGTCTACGTGGCTGTCTACGTGGCTTTCTTTCTTTTATCGCTGGAATCATTTTCCTCCCATGATTAAATGCGCACGAATGAGAAATGGCCACGTATGACCCGGGATTGCTAATCCCATGTCTACGTGGCTCCCCACCAAATTGGTACTTTTCAGAATTTTGCGTTTCATCGAATATATTCGATTCCGACAATTTCATTTAATGATCGATAAAATACAAAAAAAAAATTGTCTCTTTATAAAATTATTTGATTTGACTATACAGTAATAAAATATCTGATTTGACTATACGATTTTATTTTTATTTGATTTGACGATTCATCGAGAAAAACTCTATAAAATGGGAACGTTATTCGTTTAAAACACCAAACCAAAACTTAAATTAATTTTATCATATTACTATCTATCTAGCTGATTCTATAATTCGTGTTATCAAGTATATAACAATGATAATATTTGGGGAGTGGATTAACTGATGGTTAGGGTTCTTTTTTCGGTAAAACTTGGGAAATTCAGTTATTAAAGAAAGAAAACAGCCACGTAGACAGACACGTAGACTCAGGATTGATAATTTCGGGTTCCTAATAGATATTAATAACACGGGTAATGAAAAAAACAACTCCCCTCGTGCATGGGGGATAAGTTATGTTGGGGATAGAAAACCAGGTCTTAGACTAAATTGAAGTAAATATGGACTTCTTTTTTTTTAGCAAATTAATTCTTAAAGTTTGTACCTTACTTTGAACCAAAAGAAGTTGAAGGGTAAGTTAAAAGTGAGTTTGTTAAATCAATAATGATGGACATTAGTGAAAAGTTTTGCTCACTAAAACCTTGCTTTTAATTAGCCATCATATGGAAATGCTTCATTTCTTATTTTTGTTAAATTGAATGGAAATGAGATCAATGTAACATTAAAGTGAAAACAAAATTATAGGTTTGTAAGTCAAAAATAACTAGTCCTATAGATTTAAAGCACATCGTCTAAATTATAGTTCACTTAAATTGCTATGTGACAACTTAAGCTAAACCAAAATGATCTTTATGAAATGTGGATATTTGAGAGTTTATAAGTTATTATTTATGGAAAACTACTCTAAATTAAACCAAATAGTACTGTTATAAATTTCATTTACGGTAAAATAAAGACGGTTTGCCTTATATGGGGCCCTTACACTAAATCTTGAACTGAAAATACAAATCCCAAAACCAAGAAACCAGCTTTTTTTTTCTTCCATTATTTTCCTGTTTGGTTGATTATTATTGGTGGTACATTTCGTCTTCGTGTGAAACAATGAAATTCTAAACAAGGTAAAAAGTTAATGATTTGAGGTGAAAGTATAGATTCTGCTCTTTTACTACAATGCAAATTAAGTTTGTTTTCAAGTGAAATGAAATGAAGTTGCATGAAAATAGGTAAGATAGCAAAACGTACAATACCACTTTAAGTTCACAACTTTAAATTCTAGTTCTTGGAATCCACATGACTAAGGCCTTGAATGATTTATTTCATATATAGAGATGAAACTAGTATCACGAATCTTTCCAAATCCAGCTACTTTCCATTTAAAAAACCACAACCAAAAGAGCCCAAAGTAAATGTTAGGGATGAGTTCGCTCCGATTCGGTTCGCTTTTTAGTAAAACCGAAACCGAAATCGAGCATATTTTTCGGTTTCGGTCTTTTTATTTTTTGGATCGAACCGTACCGGGTTTTTTCGATCAAATTTCGGATATTTTTTGGTTTTTTGGTTATTTTTCGGTTTTTTGGTTAGTAAAAAATTATGCTCAAGTATTGGGTGCTCCACTATAAAAAAATACTCAAATAGCGACGGGATTAGTGACGGTATTTTTTGTTATGAGCTTATTAACGACGGTTTTTGTGACGGTTTTGTGACGATTTTAGTCAATTTGTGACAGATTTATGACAGTTTTTTAAATTAGTGACAAACTTGTGACAGCTTTTGACTCTTACTAAATCAAACATTATTTTGTAATGCTCCCTCCGTTCCCATTTAATTGTTCATTACGAAACTACGTGCAATTTTGACCGGGTTATAACTTTTATCAAAATTATCGAAATGAATTTTTTTAAATTTTAATCATAAAATTTAATATTTGAATTACATGATCAACTTTTGAAAAATTTTATTCCGACAATTTTGATACAAATTATTGGCCGGTCAAAATTGCACGTAGTTTCGTAATGAAAAATTAAATAGGAACGGAGGGAGTATTACTCGGTGGCGGCCTATTATTAAATTTTTGTCACTTATTTTCTTACCTAAAAATATATTTTTAAAAAAAATTAAATTTCGACCAACTAACAGCCAGTCAGAGTCATCCCTAGAATTACCTAAAAAAATCTTTTGCACACTGGTCGGGAGGAATATTTTTAAGCTAGTGCCGCGGACATTAAGTCGGAAATAATTTGTATGCAGAAGCGGAGCTTTAATTATGATTTTGTTGGGGGCAATTGCTAACCTGAACTTTATTGAAATGTGCGGTTTTAAATTGAAAAAAGTTTAAGATTTATGATAAATCTGCGTTTTCGACCACCCGATAACAAAGATAGCAGTTCGTGGTCCAATAATATAAATTATGAAATATGTCACTACGTGTTAGTATATGACTTCAAATTATAGGATTTACAGTTATATTAACGATTCGTTTCTTTTTATAAAAAAAAAATGCAAACCATGTTATATTTATTTCATGACATAAACAATATTTAAAATATTGAATGTGGGTGTTTTTATATATTGAGTTAAACTTTCGTATTAATATTTATGTTCATTTCATAAAATTGATCAAATTAGCAAGTTAACTTACTTGATAATCCAATTAACATAAACATTTTGCTTAATTTATCTTTTCGACTTTCTGAATCGGTCACACATATCAGTTATCTTTAACTATTTATATTTTATCATTAAGATCGATTTTCATTCGGTTTCAGAAGTTAAGCAATATTTTAATGCTTATTTGTTATACTCCAAATATACATGTTTTTAATTAAAATTTTGGTTTAAATATCCTTATTTTCCAAATATACGTGTGGGTGTTGGGGGTCATGATCAAGGACAAATTGAGAATAAGAAAGGTGAATAAAACTTTTTTGGAATCAGAATAAATTCTTCACAAGAATGTCTTTCAGCTTTTCAGTTTTTTGTCGTAAATGGTGGTAGTGGTCTAAATTCTTAAATTTTTCAAAAAAATGTTTATTTAAAACGAGTTCAAATACAATTTTTTTTTCCCAATAAAGTGCAACTGAAATGAATTTTAAACTTTAATTTCGTATACTAATTTTTGTTACTAAGGTTATATAAATATGCATTGACTTTTACATTTTAATAATTATCAAGATTTTATTTATTTTTAATCAAACCTTTATAAAAATCAAAGAAATATTAAAGTTTATGGGTCAAGCCCCCCTGAGGGACATTACGTTTAAAAAAACGGTAACAAAGTGATCAATATTGCCGTACACTTAACAAATACAAACAAGACCGAAAAATCAATCAGAACAAGCAAATAAATCATAATACTAGCCGTTCAAATTCTTCAATCATTTTAAAAAAAAAAATTGCTACGATAATAATGATCAAGATGTGATGTCGTGATATATATAATTACTTTTATTGTATATTTTGTGCTAAAAAACAATGCTCAAGTAAGAACCATCAAATTAATACGGCTAACTCTTAAGTATATGTTGTTAATGCTAAAGTATACGTTGTTCATGAGGTTATATATATAGGGGAGCATATATGAACATTATAAAAAACACTCAACTAGACACTTTTTCGTAAAAACGCTCCAAATCAAGATTTGGTTAATGCAAATCTCAATGGTTTCATGACGGGAACACAAATATGCGTATTTTTTTTTTTTTTCTGAGATGTATAATGACATGTTTTGAATTTTTAAATTTTACCATAATTTCGAAAACATATCATTATACATCTCGGAAAAAAAAAACAAGACGCATATTTGTGTTTCCGTCGTGAAACCATTGAGATTTACATTAACAAAATCTTGATTTGGAGCGTTTTTACGAAAAAGTGTCTAGTTGGGTGTTTTTCATGATGTTCATATAACATTTCTCATATATAAATATGCATTTATTGGCTGAATCTAAGTAATTACAAATATTACAAAATAATATTTGATTTAATAAGAATCAAAATCTGTCACAAGCCTGTCGTTAATTTAAAAAGCTGTCACAAATATGTCCCAAATTGACTAAACTGTCACAAAGCCATCACAAAAACCGTCGCTAATAAGCTCGTAACAAAAAATACCGTCACTAATCCCGTTGCTATTTGGGTAATTTGTTTGCAGTCATTCTTTTGAAAGAAATCCATAAGAAGTTGAGAGATATAGTGAGAAAGGGAGTACTGAATAATTAAATAGTATATTACTTAACTGGAATTAAAAACCAATTCCTGAATATGTTGCAAAATATAGGTCACGTCTCATTAGTCACTTGACTCATTTTGACATTTGAAACGAATGATCCATTATAATAGTGACTGATTATCAATATACCATAAAACATCGTGAATTTTGTGTTTGGATTTTTAATTGCTTATTTATTTTCCCCCCTCACTTTTATTAACAATACCTCACTATTCAGTTTCTCAATAATATTAGTATGAGTTGGGTAATCATATTCATGATATGTTTCCATTTAGGACGCAAATTATTTATGTCTTGTCATTCAAATAAATTTGGATGTGATCCATCATACCCTCTATTTGTAAATGTATCCCAATATACTTTTTATTAAAATTTAATAACTATGATATAAAAAATGACATGTATTAGAAACCTTATAAATTGCTTAAATTTAAGTAAACACAAAATTCACATCGTATATGAGAAATGCATATGATTCCCTATACTAATACTACTTCCGTTTCTAAACAAATGTCTCATACGAAAATATGTATAATTTTGTCCGATAATTTTTTCATATTTAGATTGCCATAAAAAATTATTTTAAAAGTTAATCACGTAGTTTATGGTTAGAACTATACAATGAAATTTTCAATTTTTTCATTTAGGTAATTTTGATATGAAAATTTTGATGGTCAAAATTGCATATATTTTCATATAGGATATTTGTTTAGGGACGGATGGAGTATAATAGTAATAAATTATGATGAGGTACACATTTTTGTTGTTGTAATCTGTTATGATTATTAAAATATAATAAACAAATAAAAAAAAATGTAGGGTTATTATAAGAAAATTAATAAGGAAGCTGAAATTTTATGTAAATGTAAACGGTAGCTCAAAATGTATAAAATGTGCTAATTTTGAGAAAATGGTTGAAATAGCTGGTGCAGACGGTGTAAAAGATTTATTTTTTCATTGATTTGTTTAATTAATATATTAGGCATTCCTCCCTCTCCACGTGACACACTTTTGTGTTAATAAATATAACAATCAATTCAATTTATATTTACTAATAAGTTACAACAGTGTTATGTTTTTATTTAATATTTTATAATAGTAATAGATATTTATTTATTTATTAATAAGTTAACATTCATACATTAAAATACAATTACAAAGTATAGAAAAAACATAAATAGTTCAATTTAATAAGATCTAATAAGAGGTGTGGTTGAGAAGCCATCAAATAATTCAATTTAATGGTACTTAATGGGCACGTAGGACGTGAGGTTGAGAAACTCGGGTCTTAAATGTATTTTTTCATCCACTTATTTGTTTATAAATTTTAAAATAATTGGAAAAAAAAATAGGCACAGTATAAGCTTTAAATGGAAGTTATAAACGGCTTATATTTAATACTATGTACTTTCAAAAGTATGGGAGCTTTTCCCAACTACTTCCATAATATTTATTTTTCTAAAATTGAAAATTGATTATAAGATCATATCTATCATAGTTTTTTGCTAATTACTGTGAAATTCGTTTAATATATACTATCAAGGTGAACTCATAAAATGATTTAGTAGAGATTATGAAAATCAAATGGGTGATTAGGTGTTTAAAGTGAACTAGAATCGAAACTTTCAAATTTTACGAGTTAATTTTTTATACAACCTGTGAAATACTCATCCGTTCTAATTTATAAGTCGACTGTATACGGAAAAATCCTCCAATTTGAATAAACGATGATTACCTTATTTTATGCATATTTTCCGTACATTTGTTTTTTCACACATTTTAGTAAACTTGATACGATAATGACAAATATGTAATATTTACTAGAAAGTTGTTTCTGTTCAGGTAAAATGAACAATTAAAATGAAAATTTGAACATGTGAAAATGAGAACACGAACATATAGTTTGGAACGCATGAAGTATTCGCAACTTTTGGCGTCTTACGCACCATATATAGTAAGTATTATGCTAATCGAGCCAACAAGTTAACTTAGAAAAATAACATTAGATTGTACCTCTTAAACAACAATATACTTTTAATTAACAATTTTTTAAAAAAAGTTATAGTATTTCGATACTAAAAGCAGAAAGTGAGTTAAAATGAAAAAAAAAATACGTTTAGTATACTGTACTACCAGTGGTTAATAATTTAGATACTGAAGTATCACTTTTAATAATTGATGTATTAATTTACAAATTTACATCCAATTAAACTACTAACAACATAAATCGATGAAATTAGAGTCATCATATATCACATTTGTGTATCTATTTTTTGACATATGTTTATAGAATTGCACTCACTATGTGATACACGAGAGAACATAAGTGCAATTCCGTCATTTTGTTTAGCGTTAGGTCCTCAATTATGCAAGAATTCGTAAATCAGTACATTGATTGTTAAAAATGGTATCTCAGTACCTAAATTATCAAATACTAGTAGTACAATATACTAACCGTGTCTTTTTTGCGAGTTAGAATTGAACAACCAAATTATAACTTTATTTTTTAATATAAACCAAAGGTTTGTAAGAAAGAAGTTAAAGTCATACTTTATTTTTGAAAATTTCTCCATTCAATGTAAATATATTATGAAAAACAAAGAAGGTTTTTAAGTTTATGACATCACCTTGACATTTAAGATTTGTCTTGAAGCAACAACACTACTTTGTAGCTAATGCTAGGCTAGAAAACTTTGTAGTAACCGTGAAGCATTATATATATAGTCTATATAGCTAATATAGCTCTAGCCTAGTTGCGTAACCTAGTTAATTTTTCATGCATTTTATTAACCCATCTCCTAAGTACAGACGATGTATGGTTGATACAGACGGCGGGTGTATTAGTGAAGTGAGATATAAGTCACGCCACGTAATAAAAATCCAATCTAATAAAAATAAAAATAAAAATAAATTTTTTTTAATTAATATTAATTAAATTTATGGTAGACTCAAACTAGGGTTCCAATATATTTATTTCGGTTTTTAGTAGATTGAGTTTTTATTACATGGCGTAATTTGTACAATTACCGTCTGTATTAATCAAAATTGGTATGTTTAAATCAAAATCCTTTTATTAATTTGATGAGGTCATATAACCAACTTTAACATTTATTTTCCAAATATTAATTGGTGTTTTTTGGGGGGTGGTGATTGGTGATAGAAATGATAACACACTGATGGTGAAATCAAATCAAATCAAATCCTTTTCGTGATATATCTTCTTTTTTTCTATACTGTGCAAAAAAATTGACCATACTCACTTGCCTGCTACATAATGAACTAGTACACTATTAGTACTGTTTTCAACCCCATACCATTTGATAACAGTTTGATCAAAAGTGAATTTTTCATGCAATAAAATATATATATATATATATTTTTGTTAACATGTATATTTTTATCTTCATTAATATGTGTTAAATTTTTAGTATGTGACACATCCTAAATAATAATGGACTAGATTCACGGTAGTGTTAATCGTTCGATGTTGATTTCAAAACATTAAAACATAAATGTAACATACAAAATTACATTATTTCAATTTTTTTTTTTTTTTTTACATATTTTGCTGCCTGAAAAATTCAAGACAGAGTGATTTAATTTTTCCAAGGCAATAAAAATGGATCCGCTAAACCAATTTTTTCTTGCAAGCCAAGATAAATAAACTCATTAAATTTTAGTACTAGTAATGAACTACTAATATACAATATTTTGGGTTTTTTGAAAACCAAAAAGAAATGTTCATGTCATTGGATAACATTTACTCCATTCATTTCTATTTATTTGTTCACTACAAAACTATTTATAATTTTAACCGGACAAAAAAACTTGTATCAAAATTGTTGGAATAAAAATTTTCAAAAGTTGATTATATATTTCAAATGTTAATTTTATGATGAGATTTAAAAAAAAAATTATTTCCACAATTTTGATATAAGTTAAAAAGCGGTTAAAATTATACGTAGTTTCGTATTCAACTATTAAATGAGTACCGGGGGAGTAATAACGAAAACAATGTCTAAATTGTTAAGGTGTAATGTAAGTAATAGGAATATTTTTTTACTTTGCTTTGTTTACTAAGTAAGTAGTAAGTTAGGAACTAAAAGAGCATGTAGCTTGTTTACCAATTTAGAAGAAAAAACAAACCAATAGAGGCACAATCCAAATTTACTGATCAAACAGATTTAACCTTTTACCAAATACTACAAAACTTGTAGAAGTTACACTATAACAGAATATCTAAATAGCGAGAGAATTAGTGACAGTATTTTTTGCTACGAGCTTATTAGCGACGGTTTTTGTGACGGCTTTGTGACACTTTAGTCAATTTGCGATAGATTTGTGACAACTTTTTAAATTAACGACAGACTTGTGACAGCTTTTGATTCTCACTAAATCAAACATTATTTTGTAGTGTTAGTTTCACATATATTTTTTTCATGGCTTATAATTTTTTTGTCAATTAAACCACAGCAAGCAAATGTGACATTTTGATCAGTATGTTTTCTATAAATTATGAAATTGTCCAGAATAGGCTATAAAACCCATAACCATCTCATGTATAACGTCGTAATGATTTGAATTCGAGCGGATTTCGACAATAGATATAGAAGAGTACAAGTTGAGAAGATTTCGACTTGTTATGGATTAATTACTTTTTAAACTCAATGTACTTTTGTAGCATAAATTATTGGATGAAATATAAAGCCTATGACAATCTTGATGATATTAACATCCCTAATTTGTAAACTCATCTCCGTCTCATATCTTGTGTCTGATTTCTTCGATATATACGAGGTAAATAAACTGAAAGTGGGCAGTTGATTGGGACGAAAAAACTACATTTTTAAAATTGATTTTCAACGGACAGCGAGTTGCTGAAGTTCATTTCCGAACTTCAATCGCTAAATTTGTGTAGGGACCGTTGGATTATAAAAAAACATTTAAAAGTTGTGGTCGTTTGTTTCTCATTCGACGACGGTTCGTATAGAAACTTTAACAACCGATACAAATTCCTCTTCCATTATTAACTTGCTGAATTTAATCGTACTAAAATAAAAACACAACAAACTATATTTAATTAACGTAATTTCTTAATCGTATAGTGAAAAATATAAATTAGCAATGTGGAGACCACACTTAAATAGGGGTATGATTGTGTCGGATCAAAAAAAATTCAAGGGGACCATATGTGAAGAATAAGACATGTAGTCAAATGTCAATTAATGTGCTTCTACCTAAGTTTCATTTCAACTTGTAACAAAAAAAAAAAAAACTGTGAAAATTTGTTAAGGTGATGATTTTCAGCAAAAAAGTAAATAAAAATAAGTTAATGGATTGTAGGTTATCACTATTATTTGTCATAGACAGGGCTTCCGACGCTCCGATGAGCTATTCGAAGATCCGGCAATCCTCGTGTAGTTTTAACGAGCTTACCAGAGTTCCAATGAGACTCTGACTAGCCGTCCATCACTGATTCACCGGGTTGCTCTGAGCTCCGGGAAGCTTGCTGAAGCTCTAACGAGCCTACTAAAACTCCCACAATGCTTGACGAGATTCGACGAGACTTCGTCGGGCTTCTTAGAGCTTCGTCGATGTGCTCATCGAAGCTCTAGCGAGAGTCCTCGAGTTTGGAGAGAGTGATAAATAGTTTTATTATTTGTTAATTTCCTCTTAAAAATATGAAACAAGTAATGCACATTAAAACTACATTGCATTATATGCCGTATCGTAAATATAATATCAAATCAATAAACACAACCACGTTCCAAAATGTTTGTTCTTTTTTCTGTTTATGTCAAAATAATAAACATAATCACGTTATGAAATATTTGTTCTTCTTTCGATTTTGAGAAGTTCCGTATTGTTTATCTATTTTATAAACTCAACTAAACGGTAATTAATGTTCACAATTTACCTTTAATTTTTATTTGCAAATCAAAGTCATTATAAAAATGTGTTATATCACAAAATTAACGAGAAGCAGTATAATCAAAGCAAAACCGTTTCCAAAATTTCCAGAAAGTTTTTGATCAATTTTTGTCTTTCATGCCAAAGTTGTCTTCATTTGGTCCCGGGAGAAGCTAAGTGTGGACGATCGGGTGCCACGGCACCCCCCATAATTTTAGAAATTCCAAATGACGCAATATTTTTTTAGTACAATTTCTTTTTAGGTGTAGATTTGGCACCCCCCATAAAAATATGTTACTTGTACATATATTTTGGCACCCCCCATTTACACATTCTGGCTTCGCCCCTGTTTGGTCCAAACACTCTTATTTACAAGTCTAAACTTCTCAAGCTTTTAACGTATCAAAATATGTGCATAATGATCACGATAACAATTTTAAAAGTAAGTAATATTTGAAGACCAACAAATTAGGGTACTATATCCATCCTTTTATTGAAGGATTTAAATGTTTCAAATGAAAATATGAGTATTTTTCTAATATAATTGTTATAGATTTTACAATTTAGCAGTGGATAAAAATTTGGAGCATTGTTTTTGTACCGTCGTATGTATGGGTGGACACAGAGCAAATTGGTGTGGATTATTAAAATTTAAATATCAATTCAATCCAACTTATCCCGTTATAATTAAAACTTTAATCCAATCCAATCCAACTTTGAAAAAAAAATTACGGATCGGATTGATTCTAAATTTTTTATCTTGATCATTTATTTTTCATAGTTTGCACAATCAACCTAAATGTTAAAATAAATTTTATATTTCAAAGAGAAATAAAAATTAAAATCAATCATAATACGTTTATAACATTCACGAACAAGTAAGAAAATTAAAATATAATAAGACTGTGAGGTTCTATTAATAAATCAAAACGTTTTACAAACCTGCAGAAAGTGCGAGAAAATTACAATCAGTAATCGAAACCAAAAATTACAAAACTGAGAAAACCTTTAACTGAAACTTTATTTTGAGAACTTTCCTAATACGACCCTCAACTATTATCGTGTTCACTAAACAAAATGAATGCCGATAAGAAAAGTTTGTCAAGATTGAAACCTGTCAAAGCAGAGGTGCCTTGAAACAGTACTTCGCAAATCACCAACCACGTTGTTTTGCACATTTACCAAACAGAGGAAACGCAAGTGAATTATTTCAGTAAAACTCAAAAATAAGATCATTTAAATGTTTAAACCAAGTAAAATAAAGTTAAGCATATAGACCAATGACAAACTTAATTGTCCAAAAATCAAAATTTTCAACTCTTCCCACTTCCTTGTTATCTTTAAATACGAATAATATATATAAAACTATATAGTTTTATATATGCTGCGGATTGAAATGAGTTGAAGCGAATTAACCCGCGGTTTGTTAACCACAACCCTAACCCAACCCGCAAAATATATAAAGGATTGAGACGGGACGGATTGATTTTTTTAAACACTCAACCTGGCCTAAGCCATCCCAATCCGTACGGATTGAATTACAGATTGGGTTTCCGAATTTTTTCCCCCCACCTCCATTCATATGTACATTTATGCGTATTTGCTCTTTATATATCCTGCAAATATCTTTATCTATGTACGTATAATGTACATGAAATTGGCTTTAATGTAGAATCCTTTTCTTTGACATAATTTCAATTAGAGAATCTGATGATGATGCAGATATCAATAAAGTCAAGTGAAGTACATGATTTTAATACCACATTAATGTCACAATAACGGTACCTAATTAGGAAAAGAGGCATCTGAACGTTTAAAACACAATCATAAAAACTGTATTTAAATCTGAACCGTCTGATCCTTTGAATATAACTGGATCAGACGGTTCAGAGGTAAACACAGTTTTTCTGACTACGTTTTACACAGTCAGAGGCACCTCTTCCACCTGATTATCCAAAAAAAACATATGTATACACTAAAATATTATCAATCTCTTCTTAGGAGGACTATTACATAAGCTACATATTGAAAATTTTAAGATGTATTAACCACTAATTTATTGTATATTTTTCGCACAGTTGTACTGATGAAACTAAAGTGTGGTGTGACTGTAAAGACTGAATATAAGATGGGTTAAAAAACAGAAAAAATGAGCAAATTTGTTTCCACATTTTGCATTAATTTAAAAATTAATACTCAGTTCCATAATACAAATACAGTATAATATTTGGGGTTATTCCATAATATAAGTCCACTTTACATTAACAGAAAGTTTTGTTATGTAATTTTACCTGTTTGTCCTTCTAACATTAAATTGAATAAAATTTTTGTAAAAAAGTAGGGGCATAATTTAAAAAGCATGTGTAAAAATAATGTAATAATGATGTCCCCTTAAATTTGAAAAATTGCTAATTAACTTATATCGTGAAACGGAGTAAAAATTTAAAATTTAGATACATAGAATCATATCATTAATCCACCAAAACAGATAGACCAATCTCTTGTCTCCATTACAAGGACCAAAAAATTAAAACAACTACTAATGTAACACTGATTAATAATAGGGTGGTTATGTAATCCCAATATTTACATTAATATAACATGCTAACAATATTAATAGCACTCACAAAGTTAGATACTTAGATAAATTCATCATTAATGACTAATATAATCCTCCAAAATTTCACCTCCTCTACAAGGACTACAAAGCTAAACCAAACTAGGAACAACAAAAATCAGAATACCAGAGAGGTATTAAGGCTCATCATGTACAAAATTAGGGGAATAACTGTCACAATAAGAAATCATGGGTTGTAAATGTAGTTTCCACATTTGCACTTCCAACTCATAGGTTTGTAATTTGATCCACCTTCACCCCTTAAATACTCGATTTGCACCATTGTTGAAGAGTCAATTCTAGTTCCAGCTATGATTTGAGGGTTTGTCGGCACTTGTATCGCTTCGCATTGCGCACACGAGCTGCATCTTCTCTCACATCGAGGCGGCCTCGAACCGATTTGAGCTCTCAATATCGCATTATTTTCCTGCTCATTAGTCACATGAAAAAAAATTCAATTAGCACCTTTTTTAACAAAACTATGTAGACTAAAGAAGTGTTTTAAAAGGCGAAAACTTAGCTAAAGCTTTTTTGCAAGAGCCAAGGTAAAAGCACAAAAAGCTTAAGCTTTTAGAGGTCTAAAAAGCGGGAAAACGAGTTCTTTAAGCTTTTTTTTAATCTTTGAAACGATCGTTTTCACTTTGAAGCCAATTTTTAAAAACAGAAAGATTAATTAAACAACACTCAATTAGTCCTGTTGTCTGACAAACTGCTTTATTTTTTTTTTTTTAATTTTCCTACTAAACATAACTACATAAGTAGACTAGATAATAGTTAATAATTAAATGTATTCTCATTGATTGTATACATTTTTACAGGTTCAATTCTTAATTAAGTATTATCAGGTAAAAAATAAACAAACAAAAGTTGGTTAAAAGCTAAATCTTAGAAATAGTTATTTGTTTGCTCTTCTAAGTTCTTTCTTTCATTTCTCAATAAATGAATAAATAGGAAAAAAAAAACTTAAAAACTAATGATTTCACTATACCAACCATTTTTTTTTTTTACCACAAAAAAAAAACAGAGTTGTCAAATTGAGTAAGAGATTTAAAAAAAAAAACAGAGTAAATGGATTAATAAAAATATGATATTTTATTACCAGGGAGTGTTCACTTGGATTTGGAATTGCTCTGCCTGTAAATAAAAAAAGCAAGAAATTAAAAACAGAGCAAATGTTACTAATAAAATATTACAAAATTAAAATTTGAACCCAAAAGATATAATCTTTTTACAAATTTCCAACCATGATTTATTACCTTCTGCCATTAATCTCAAATGGGTTAAGCTCGAAATTAAAAGAAACAAAAAAGGATAAGAGAATAATCCCATCTTTAGGTGAAAGCTTGGTTTTTTTTTATTTGGTATATATATATATTTATGTAACTATCTCTCTATTTAATGAGCAAATTGAGGAAAGTTTGATTGAGATGTAAGGCAAATAAGTTTGTGAAAATGTAGCAATCTTTTTCTTTATATCTATCAATATATATATATATATATATATATATATATATATATATATAATTATGTATCTATCCCTATATAAGTAAGGACAAAAGAGTATAGCATAAGAGTTGAAAGGAGAGAGGTTTTAAAAAGGTAAAAATAAAATCTTAGTACTAAATTATACTTCCGCTATTCACACACCTATACATGCGGAAACGTAATTATAACAAACTCGTTAACATTTTAACGTGTTTTGATGTAGATTTATTTTGGTCTCTACTACGTAGGATTGATGAACCACTATGTAAATGAGTGTGTGAATAGTGTAGCTATTATTACCGTCGCAGTACATCCGTTTCCATTTGATCGTCCGTTACGAAATTACCTGTAATTTTGATATAATTATATAACTTGTATTAAAATTATCAAAATTAATTTTTTTTAAATCTAATCATAAAATTTTATATTTGAACCATATGAATTGTTAAAATTTGATACAAGTTCTTAACCGATTAAAATTACACGTAATTTCGTAGTGAAGAATTAAATAGAAACGAATGAAGTACTACACTAATAGATTTATTTAAAAAAAAAAATACTCTGAATAAGTAGTAATTTAGCGAGATTATGGAGGTTTTTTTTCTAACTGTGGAGGTGGCCGAAATGTTAGAATAAGTAAAAACAAATCAGGATATATAGTAAAAGATCAGTTTTTCATGAAAAATGTTCTTTTTCACCATATATTCAATTCAAATGTGTATAAACGGTTTTTTTTTTTTAGAAAAAATGTGTTGATGTGACAAATTAGGTAGATCAATCGTTTTGTTTATGATTTTGAAAAACAATTTTAATTTAATTAGCACATAATTGGTACATTCGGGTAAAAAAAATTGGTTAAAAATTTAGGTGGTTATAGCAGCCCTCTTAACATGACCTAGGGGGACTTTGAATTTATACATAGTAATTTATTATATATAATGGAAAAAAAAAAGTGATGTTAAATCATAGTTTTTAATATATATCAGGGCAAATACATAGTTGAAAAGTAAAATAAAAATCACAATTATTGGAAAAATATGGCCCTTCATTCATGTTACCGGTCAATTCTAAGAATAAGATAACAATAATAATGGTGGAGAGAGATAGATTGAGGAAAAAAACACAATAACGGACAATCTGATTACATTTACAGCTAGTTTATTTTTCGAAATTCTGTTTTTATTTTATTTTATTTTATATTTTATATTTTATATTTTATTTTTAGTTAAGTTTTGTTATTCCCAATAATTTTGTACCTGATTTGGGCTTTTCTTGTTGTGGTTGGTTTTCTGTAACAGACCCACCTCTGATGTTACGTCCTATCTTAGTCTATATATTAATTGATTCCATACGATTTAATTGTTCCTTACGAAGCTACGTACAATTTTGATTGATTTATAATTTATATCAAAATTATCGAAACAGATTTTTTTTAAAATTTAATATTTAAATTATATGATCAAGTTTTGAAAATTTTCATTCCGACAATTTTGATATAAGTTATTGATCGATCAAAATTACACGTAGTTTCGTAGTGCATAATTAAATAGGAACGGTTGAAGTATACATTAAAAAAAATACTTAAATAGAGACGGAATTAGTGACGGTATTTTTTGTTACGAGCTTATTAGCGATGGTTTTTGTGACGGCTTTGTGACAGTTTAGTCAATTTATGACAAATTTGCGACAACTTTTTAAATTAATGACAGGCTTGTGACAGCTTTTGACTCTCATTAAGTCAAACATCGTTCTGCAGTGATATTGTGTATATACATACACAAGATTTTGTATAACCAGAAATGAAGAAAATTTCAATAAATAGTGGTAGATAAATCCCCAAATCCTTTTATTTTATTTTATAAGAAAACTAGACAATTTTTAATATATTAGTTAATGAACAAATCAAAACTAGAAATGGAGACGTACTCATATTGTATGGGCATGGGAACGATACTCGTTTTCGGAAATATACTTTGTACCCGATACAATAAGGGTATATCCGATACGATGCTTGTATGATGGTACGAGTTTTTTGAACAAATTATGGTGTGATACGTATGGATACATTAATTATTTTAATAAATATAAATAGATTTACTGAATATTTCAAAACCATTATTTATAAACAAGATGAAGGTTAACATTTTTTAATTTATATCTTAATATACGTCACAATAATTCTAACGTTGGCCTTAAAAATTATTTACCTTAATTATAAGGAAGAGTTAGGAAAAAAAAATAACAATTGTATCAACTTTCCCTGTAGTGTACCTTAAATATTTGGGTGATAATTCCGGCCACTTTTTCGACAAACATAACAAAGAGCGAGGCAGATTGAATTAAAGGCTGCTTTTCGAAACTCTACGTTTGCTTCGGTTTACTCAGTTCCCACATAACCTGGCCCGAATGTCATTAAGGATAGAGTATAGAGGCTCAAAACTAAGATCTACTTCAAATGTATGTTTATGGTGCTTCATATGTCAAATATAAGGAATTTGCTCGCCTTCTCGAATTGTCTAGATGTGATAAAGTCATTTTTCTTGTTGTTGTTAAAATTTGTTTTCAGTTTTAAAGTGTAAATCAAGAGGTTAAACTCGGTCTATCTTTTCGGATTAGCCGAACTCCTCACCTCTGATCGAGGTGACTGTATGATATTCTAATTCAAGGTCTGAATCAAAGTGTATTCTTTTCTGTAGTGCAGCCTCGTCGACATTTCCTTATCATTTGAGTGGGCACTTATTCTTACCCTATCAAATTTTGAGTCCGCATAAAGTCCGAGTTGAATCCATTAATCGAAACCAAATTTTCCGACTCTATTTTGTACTTAATTCAAGTCTTTGTACGTAATGCATTGTGCTAAATAGTTGCCAAGTATTTGGGATCTGTGTTTACTGCTTATTAGTAAAGCACCAATAAACATCCCAATGAAGATATATATAGTCTTTTTTCCAGTGAAAACTCAGACAATTTTCAGTATGGAAAATGTTGCAAATCTGTCTGAACCTACAAATATACAATAGTTGGTAAGTTATGTTACAGCAAACGTAGAAAGATTGAATTAGTAACGTTATCAATTTACTAGACCTTAAATCAACGGTAAGATATGGAGTTATAGATTAGAAGTATGCAGGTGCGAATTAGATTCGATCAACACGATCCTTTACTTTCATGGCTTAGATAAACGCGATCGATTCTAGGCTACCCTATGAGAACTTTCAAGCCGACATATGAATTTCATCCATATCACGAATCGAGCGTTACCTGTATCAGGATTATGATATCACTTCTACCGATTCACGTTTCAGACTATTCAAGCATTTTCTATTACGAGCTTTTTAGTAGGTCTTTAAACTTGACGCCGGAGTCGGAAGAGAGAGATGATAATGCAAGAAATCCAAGTTACTCATCACCCGATGGAATCCACCAAGGGGATAAGGGAACACAAAACGAACATATTTGTTCTAACAAGTGAGATAATCAAAAGAAAGTATGATAATGTTCAAATTTTTCTATGCCTCAAAAGTGAGAAAAACATGCTATTTATACCAGTTCTTGGAACATACTATTTTTTCCAAGTATAGGATTAATAGAAATGTCAAATCCAAATAATACTAGAACCTACTATGACTATTAGGTTCACTAGATTTATCTCTCAGATTTTCAACGTCTCAAAATGTATCAAAAATTAGTGTTCATTCAGATAAGCATATTCTGGACAGTCTTTACTAGAAAATTCATAACTAATTCTAGAAAAATATGAAAAATGCAAGGTTTGCATTTTTTAAAATTAGATTCATTGGTCTTTCCAATGGTACCGGATTCAATTCCTTTTAGTCACCCAGTTAAAGCAATTTTCGCGATAGAGTTAACGTAGAGTATGTACAAAAAACTTCTTCGGTTTTATCACTTGGGTTTATTAGTTTTTGATCCATTTCTTGGATTGGGCTGACTCTAAGCCTCCCGGATCAAATCTAGACAGTCCTTTATCATCTTAGCCAGACTTTGTACAGAAGTCGATTTGAAAAGAATTTAACTCAAAAAGTTTGGTTACGGAGAACAAAAAGCTGAAGCATTTTCGCAGTATTGTAGATGCGAGGATTTTCTCGAGTGATGCACTAATTGCATAATCATAGGTCTTGATGCTGAAGATTGCAAACTGACTCAAGATAATATGGTCAATGATAGTAATAGAAAGGCTGCAGATACTAATAATGGACATCAAGAAGAAAAGCAGATTCTTCTTAAACTATTCCAAAGATCAGCTAGTCACGAAAGAGGATAGAAATTGTAACAATGAAATAAAAAGGCATTTTCTATAAGAAAAAAAGTGAAGAACCAGTTAGAATTTTCAGATCTTCATCTCCGAGGAGCAGTAAATCTGACCATTTTTTATTTGTTTACCATTTTAATGAGGTTGTTTACCATTATAATGAGGTCAGTTCTATTTGGTAGACGTCTATAAAAATGCTTTTTGTCCTAATTCGTTCATGGACGTGTTACCTTATTTTGATCCTGTTAGAGACTTCAGAAAGGTTATAACTCTTCTATCCGTTAGCTACGAAATCTGAGGTCAAGTTTATACCTCATTGAAAGTATTTTAATCGATGGTTAGAGCTAAGTACTCGTTATATTCAACCCCGCTTCAAGTTCTGGCACTCTTTTCTCAGGTTTTGCAACTTTCTTTTTGTGGAGCACTAGAGCTAGGTCAAACAAACTTTCTTCATTCGTTGCCGCAATAGCAGTAGCTTTGAAATATGTGCTCTTTTCTTAGGTTTTGTAACTTTATTTTTTGTGGAGCATTAGAAATAGAAATATGAGAGTTTACCTGGATACATAGAGGTTAAACAAATTTTCTTCATGTTTGTGATCTAATTCTTATGCCTTTAAGCCACCCTAGTCCTAATGCGTGTATTCAGTTCCATCATTTGTTGCCACAATAGCAATTGACTTCAAAAGATTATTTTTTAATAAAGTTTTTGGCACAAAATGGAGTACTGGGAAATGGGTGGATCGACGTTGTGCTTTATTTTCCCTATTACTGATCCTATTTCTTTCTATGTCGAGTGCCGAATTATCAAATGAGCTCCCAAAAGTCCCTTGTTTTACTCGTCAGCATATTAGCAGGCTGTGCTTTGGTTATTAAAGCTTTTACTAATTAGAGCTGGAATGGAAGTTATGTTTTGGATTATAGATGAAGATGAGGTTTCTAGCTACTTCAAAATGAGCTTTTCATCGTTTTCCGATTGATTCCCTTGTTTTGTTACCAGATAAATTTGTGTCCTTCCAACCAAAATATTTACAGAAACATGGTATTTCTTTAGCATCTAAATGCAGTTTCGTTACACTAATTCTTCTTTAGAATTTGTAGATTGTATTTTTTTAAAATTTATTTTGATCTATTGCGGCTTTAAATTTTTTACGAAGATGCCTTGAAGGAAATATGTACACCACCGTGATGTGATACCTTCATTAGTTTACATCAGTATAATCAGTTGGCACTACTGCTGTTTTTTTGTTTTTTCAAAAAATGAGTATGGACAAGTTGGGAAATTATAAGTTCATAACTCACACACTTTACGATCACACTGCTCACATCATCAAGTTTGTGTGATATGATCAAAACAAACATACATCAGACATGCATATTCGAGTGCGAATAAATTTGATCTAATATCATTTTGAACCATATAAATATGGTCACGTTCCTGACAAAACAGAAGTGAAACAGTTTTGTTAATTGGGTACATCGGAAATTCAAAATAAACTAAAATCTCAGGCTGTTTTGGCCTTTAATGTCCACCGAGAGTAGACCATTCATCGGGGGCAGAGCTACTGTGGTACAAAGGGGCGTGCACTCGCATCCCCACAATTTATGAAATTGTCGGTTTTTCTACATGAAAATTTCAAAATAATTTAAAAACGATAAATCTCGCAATCCCGTAAAATAACGATTTGATTTGTGCAAACCCAATGGTTAATCATGGCTCCGCCCCTGCCGTTTATGCTACCAGGGGCTTCTTCCCAAATATGGAACTCTTCGATCATGTTTCTCCTCATTTTTGCTAAGTGGTCCGTACAAAAGTTGCCTTCACGATAGATATGGGTTATCATTGTACTGCTTCGACACAATATGTATTTTATATCTGCTAACAAGCCATGAAACAAGCAGTTAAATATCTAATGATTCGGTAATGAGCTTAACCGCGGTTGTCGAATCTCATTCCAAATTAAAGTTTATCGAACCTTTAGCAAGTACGATTGTCAATCCTAAATCGTCCATAGCTCAGCCTCCAAAGGAAAATGATTTTCTAGTCTCCTCGAGAACC
This sequence comes from Primula veris, assembly GCA_963682055.1. Lineage (NCBI taxonomy): Eukaryota > Viridiplantae > Streptophyta > Magnoliopsida > Ericales > Primulaceae > Primula > Primula veris. Next base: position 1,596,902 of record OY821751.1, read on the forward strand.
CTAAGATCCATTAGCCTTTGTCATTTCGGAACATGCCACTAATACCAGATTTCTTTTCTTTTCTTTCGATACTCCCCTCAACATTTAGATTGACTCGTTCTGCAAGAGGGAGAAAACCAATATTTAGTTTTTATTTTTTTTTTATAATTAGTAACGCTACTTTGGAGGTAAACCTGCTTCGCAGGTGTCAGAGTTCGAATCATGTTGGTGAGCGTGATATACTCGGTTACAAAACACTTGAACCAAACACTTTTGCTCGACCAAAACACTTTTGCTCGACCAATATTTAGGTTGACACTCCCGTTTTGGGCTCCTTTTATGAGAGCATTATTGTTTTTATTGGTAGAACATGGAGCATTATCTATTTTCATTTTGTTTAGCTTATGTGTTTACATTTCTAGCATCTAGCTAACAGCTCTATATAATAACACTCAAGATTAGGCGGGGCGAAAAACCGAAAAAATCAAACCGAACCGATAACCGAACCGAAAAAAACCGAAACCGAAAAATTTTCGGGTCGGTTTCGGTTTTCAGTAAAACCGAACCGAAAAAGACCGAAGCCGAAAAAAACCGAAAAAATCGAAAAATCAAAAATAAAACCGAAAAAAACCGAAACTGGACCGAAAAAACCGGTCCGGTTCGGTCCAAAAAATAAAAAGACCGAAACCGAAAAAAACCGAACCGAAAAATATGCTCGATTTCGGTTTCGGTTTCGGTTTTACCAAAAAGCGAATCGGAACGGACCGAACCCAGCTCTGCTCAATATAGATAAACTCCATATCTCTCTATATATAAACCAAATCTTTAGTCTCTATAAAGCTAGGAAATACTATTCTCACATAGTTGTGACATGACTATTGTGACAAGTTTCATGCTTACCTAGCATTGTAATCTCACATAGTCTCACCCATGCACATTTCTATTACTATACACCACACGTGTCTATGCTTCTATAATTCATATTTGATATTTATTGATTTTTTTTGCTGGTCTTAAAATTTTATAAGTTATAACACCCAACATCTCATGCGTAAATTTGCACCCATCTAAGTAGACATGTAAATAATAGTATATGATTCAAAAGAAGAGATTTCGGTTTTCTTTCTCTTTAACTGAAATCGAAGACTTGATCATTCTTCCCAAATGTAATTAGCAGCATTTTTTTAAACTCAGCTTCTTGAGTGAAAGTGTGAATATATAAGATCTAAAATTTTGTTGTGAAAATCGGTGATGATCCATCTGTATAGAATTGATATGTAATTTCAATTAAAATGTGTTGAGTGAAAGTGGGGCACTTTTTATATATCTTAAATTCACTGATTAGGAAATTGCGTTCCCAACATTTTAATTTAATTATTGCTTTTTAAATGATTCATACTGATTTTTCATATGGGTTTATATCTTAGAGTCGTAAAGAATGAGTTGCCGAGTCTAAGAAGAAACTTCGCACACGTAGATGATAAATAAGTGTCTAGCACTCAACATCAAGTTTGCGCTTACTCGGCAGAGCCGAAAGAAAAATAAAAAGCATTTCTTACGAGACGAACATATCAAAACCTCCAATTTCACTGTTTTGAAGAGATTGCTAATCTTATTTGTGTATATCTGTATATATCAATTGCCTTTTTTATAACAAAAACCGCAATGTAAAGTTAGATATCAAATGCCAACGTGTTACTATGTTATAATTCAGATTTGGAGATGAATTTATTCATTGTGATGAATTAAATGATTTACTTACTTTTTTTGCTTTACTTTTTACAACAATCACATTATGTTTTAAGCTATACACAGAGGGAACCGTCCTAAGTGTATCTCATGGCATTATATTTGACCACGCATCTTGTGGGAGCACTCATGCAATAACACAAGGTGCGTGGCCAAATCGTATCACCGCTTAAAAGAGAAACTTCGTGTTGTTTGCTTTGGTTCGTCTCTTAGTAATGCTAACTCTACATGATTGTGATACAGAGAATGAAACAAACTGTTATGTCTCACTTATAAGACTGCCACCTAATAATTGGTGTCTATCATAATTAAAAAGAGCCACCTACATTGTGGTATAGTCAAATTTTGTCACCACTTATCCACAACCGTTGGATCATAGAATGTGCATTAATTTTTTTTTAAAGAAAAAACACATTTACTGTGCTTGGTAACGGCAATTAACGATTTAGATAGCAGATTACGTCAGCTAATAATTAAGGTAATCTTTTATCAAAATATTCACAATTCATGTAGCGCTGTCAATATTATTGGATAGAAACTCGTTTTACTTTTCATTTTTATTCTATTTGTATAAATTTAATTTGTTTTTTTTCAAAATGTTACAATTTACTACTCCACATACACATACATGCTTGTGACACACATTTCCAAAAGGTAAATAATTCTTAGTAATCATTAAGTTTCAGTTATACAATTACTTGGTTCTTATATAGTTGTTTGCGACACTATTAGTCCCACATCTATATGAAATGACAACATGGTATTTATTTTTTAAAGATAAAATGTGTGTTTACACCAAAATTATCAAATAATAATCCCTTTGTGTATCATGGGTCAATAAGAACTAAAAGTTACATTAAAATATTAATAACGAAAATATTGTATGTGTCTTTAGTTTCTCTCATTAAGAGTTGACACATCAAAACTTACACATAAAAAGCTTAGTATATACTAAATTTTATTAGTTCTTGTTTTACTTTACAAAATGTATCTTACATAGAATTTAAGACCATATAATTACAATAATCTTTTACACCTAAATGTTTTAGTTTCGCTAACAAATATTATAAAGTTGGATCTATTATTTCTTAGATCAATTACAGTACAAATTATAATAACACATGTCATATTAATAGATTCTATCATATTATTATATCGACATAAGTAAAATTTAAAAAATGTTTTAAAAATTGACTTTAGCAAATCGATTCCGACAAATAGATCCCGTCCATTAGATGGGCTTCCTATGCTAGTAATAATAATAAAAACGGTACTAACTTAGACAAGTTATAAGTAAGATAAAAATCAATATTTTCATATTTCATATTTCAATATATTAACTAAGATTGTTCGCGACAAGTATTTTTTATTTTTTATTTCAATTTGACCATACATAATACCCTCGTCCGCTTGTACATCTTATTTTTTTATCCAAAACATGTCCACTTGTAAAAAACATACTTAAACCTTATTGACACGATATTTTTTATTTAACTAATATAGTAGTAGTAGAAACTAGTGTAGCATTATATGACTAAAAAGTGAATTTAAGATTGTGAACTTGTGTTTTTGATAAATGATCGAGTTGGTTAACTTGTCTTGAGTGCAACTCCCCCTAAAATGATAGTATATAATATAATATAAATTCTCTATATAATCTCGTTGGAACTAATTTTACTCTGCCTAAATATATGATCAAACATTCAAAGAAAATGATTCTTTGAGATAAACTTATTCAAGTGAGCTTGATATATCCCTATGCATTTAATGGACTAACTATGACGTTTAGCACGATTTTGGTTGCATCGTCTTGTTATGCTCTTCCATTATATATATATATATGTCGGCCGATGTTGATGAATAAGCTTAAACAACGTATTTTTATCTTGAAAATGAAAGGGACAGACCCCATATACGCGGGGTTCAGGGAGGGGTCGAGCCACTTTGTACCTAATGTAGACAGCCTTCACTTGCATTTTGTTATGCAAGAGATCATGATTACTCGACTCTAACTAACTCATGAACTTACATGTCACATGACAATAATTTTACCATTACGTCAAAGCTCATTCCTTTTTAACCTAATAATCTAAGTTGGAAAATACATTTTATAGTGCTAATTAAACAACTGGATATTTGGTTTTAAGATTGCAGTCATATCTAGTATGTCTGAAGATGAGTCTAGCAAAATTTAGTTTTAAATCAACTTAGCTACATTGGTGGCTTATCAAAAATAAAATAAAAATACTTGGCTAGATTGGTAAATGCGATAGGTTGTATTTAATGCAAAGATTTAATAAGAAAACGTTCAGATCAGGACGAAGCAAATCTGTTGTAAAGCATGACGCTCGCGGACAAAAATTGTCACTAAATCTAAAAATCGTTAGCCATTTTCCGTCCTCGAATATAAAAGCGTTGCAAAAAAAAACTCGTCATTAATCATGTGCCGACTTTGTACATATGATCATAAAATAAAAATAAAAAAACACAAGACACATACGATATCCATTCTCCCTAAATTATTTTTCATTAATTTCTTAATTCGTAATATTTCAAATATTTGTATGAAGTCTACCCTTTTCAATGGCATGAAATTTGTCACGTGTCTCCTTAACGTGGCCAAGTTTTTATGTTAAGAGATTATTATTAGGTTTTAAAAGGGCCTACTCCAACTGGCAAAAAGGACCAAACTCAATCCAGATGTTGATATAAGTTTTACCAAACAGTGGGTCACTTATTCTTTATAGTGTATTTATGAATTTATCAATGGTCAGATATCAATCCATTTATTTCATTGCTGTCCATAGCAGTCGAGTATTGGACCTATTTGGTCCTCATTCATTCATCCATCTATTTATTTGTACATGTTATAATTTCCTTAATTGGAGAATAAAATAAATTAAGTTAGTCTAGAAATATGAGTGTGTTATCGTAAAATAGTCGGTAGTATTTCACACGTACTAAATGTTTTTATGTACAATTAAATTGTGAAATGAAGTGTCGTTTAACTTGGATAGTACGATTGTGATGGCACGAGCATATGACTTGCTATTAAAAGAAAATTGCGTTATGGTTCAACGTGTTGTTGATTTGTTCATTAAGGTAAACAGATATATTCTCATATGGCCGGGCTACTGCTACTAAAATTCCTTAAGATTAGATTTCGTTTGGGCTCGAACGCTCAGTTTACAAATAACTACATAACTCTATTTGTACATCGCTTTTTTAAGATCTCGAGACTAAGTTAATTTTCACTTTCTAGTTTGATTATTGTGATCAGAGTAGAGAATCTTGGGTATGAGTAACATTTGTTAGGAATTCTAAACTTATAATTTCATTTTAGGTGACAATATTTTATGGAGAGTCGAGATATTGTCATTACGTCAAAATTCCAGCTAAACATGCGTGTTACCAAACTGGAGAGTCGAGATATTTATGGTCTAAAAAAATGGGATGCAAGAGATTTGCAGCTCGCAACTATTGTTAGCAAGTATAACTGCAGAAAATAAACTATCCCCAAACTTCCTCCATCGACTTGATACTTATATTTGAATTAGTAATTACCAAACTGAAATACTTGCTGATATACTTCAGAAATATTATTGTTTCTTATTCCTAGTTTATCTGTGTTTGATGCACCTAAAGTATAAAATTTACTTCAAGAAATTAAACATATCTAACTGGTGAAAAATGTTATGTTCAATATAATTTTCCTTAAATAGTTCTGACAATTACATCCTTAACATGATTAAATTAAAGGCTATGCAAAATTTTAACTGAATTTTGTAAGGAAAAGCTTATATTTAAATTAGAAACTAATCTTTTACAAGGTTATAAATCTTGGAAAACACAATTGAGAGAATTTCATTTGATTTACTTTTTTTTTATATATATAAATTGTTGGAAGACCCATTATTTTCATTAATAATAATGATAATAAATGATCGAAACGACCTTATTACTTGGTTAGTTGTTAAATAATAGTAAAGAGAGATTGACAAAAATAGGAAGGGAAAGTCTACGTACCGACTAGATCGAGTTTATACTTATTATCATTAGTTTAAACTACATGAGTGTCCCGAGATTAGAAAATAGATTTAAGTCGAAACCGTTAACAAACGTATGTTCATCTAAAATTCAATTGTTCATTGAATTTGATTTATGATTTTATTCCATTTTTTTAAGTAATTAAGTTGCCACTACTGGTTACAACCGACAGTTTGAACAGTTTTTTAGGACATTAAACATTATTTCAACAACTAATAATTTCATTTTAGGTCAGAATTTATGTTATGTTTCTAAAAAACAGGATGAGAGAGATTTACCACTCACAACTTGCTACTTTTATTTTTTTATAGTAAAAATGCACAAACTAAATTATCTCCAAACTTTCTGGTTCTATCTTGATATTTTAGTAAAACTTACTCACGCGTTGTGTGTGAGACGCATAATGGCATAAATTTCGTAATATATTTTATTTTGAACATAATATTCAGATTTTATATTATTTATTATAGTTATGCAGGTTAAAACGAATTGTTAATTAATTTAGGCTACATCCGTAATTAGGAAAATATAATGAGTGCAAATTGTTAATTAATTAGATTAGCTATATTGGTAATTATTAAAACATGTTGAGGGTATTTTTAGAAAAATTGAACAGACTCATTTTTTTTCTGTTGGATTATTATAATAGAATGATGTTCTGCTATTATCTAAAGTACCAAAAACGACATACTTACATATATATTTTAGAAATGCTTTACGTGTCTTAATCGAACTTTATGCGTGTTTGTTGCTCCTAATGGTAAAAAAAATTACTTTAGCAATTATAAGATGAGTCTAATTTTCCCGACTTGTGAGAATTGTTGCTTTCAATATAATTTTCCTTACATAGCCCAAGTTAACATCAATCTCCTTAGTAATTTGAAATGCATAGCAACGAAAATGATATAGAAACCGATCTTTTTCGACCATTCATTACAAAAAATATGCCCAAATAGTTATGGGATTAGTAACCGTATTTTTTGTAACGAGTTTATTAAATACGGCTTTTGTGACGGCTTTCTGACAGTTTAGTTAAATTTGTGAACAACTTTTTGAATAACTCACAGTTTTATGACAATTTCTAACTCTCACTAAATAAATATTATTTTGTATTGATTACTCAACGTACAAACGTTTTATGCTTAGTCACCTAGTTGTGACTTATCTAACTATTATTAGTTCAATTTTGCTATGCAAATGAAAATAGCCAGATAGATTTGGACGTTGAAAGTTGAAACTTAAAGACCAGAGGGTCCATTGACGGCTGATGATGAGCTGTATTGAAAATAGCTCTTGGTCGCGACAAATTCCGATATTTGCTAGAATACTATTTTCACTTCGAGGAAATAAAAAATTATACCCATTAGTCGCAAATTATTGTGGCTATAGCCTATACGAATTTACGTGCAAAAATCTTGTATTTAAATTGTTGAAATGTAAAATCAAAAATTTCATCATATATTGTTTAACATTTGAACCACGTGATTAAATTTTAAAATTTTGATTTTCATGACCTAAATATTAGTTATACGTCCATTGAAGCTTATTTTAGTTTTGTGTAACGCCAACAAACATAGTACTAGCAGTAGATTGATTCACAAACACTCACAACTTGTGTTTTAATTGTTAAAATATAAAATTGAAAATTGTAAACTATGTGATTAAATTTTGAAAATTTTGATTTTGTCGACCTAGATATGAGTTATATGTCGATTAATGATGATCGTAGTTTCGTATAACGCCAACAGTTTGGGACGGACCGAATACTAGCAGTTGATTGGTTCACAAACACTCACATAAATACTCATTATTTTTTCTGTCCAAAAGTTAGTTCCCCCAACAGTCCCCATCATTGCTACATGTTCATTCTTCTCTATATATAAATGCAGCACACATGTATATCTTCTCATCATTAAACATACGTGTACACATATTTTTAGGCATAACAAAACAAAATGGGTTTGAGATATACAACTTTTTCTATAATATGTGTATTATTATTAGCTTTCTGTATCTTAGTTTTTGGAAGGCCTGCCACATTTGTTGAGGATTTTCAAATAACTTGGTCCGATTCTCATATAAAACAAATTCAGGGTGGAAGATCCATTCAGCTTGTTCTTGACCAAAACTCAGGTATATATATCACTCCTTTTTCTCTAATTTTAAAAATAAATAGAAGAAAATTACAAACCCTACTCTTTTTTCTTGAGTTGTGTTGAATAAAACAGCTTAGCCTTTCGAGTATTCTCGTTAATTCGTTTTGTGTTCGTTTCTGCGACCATCAATTAATCTTCTTTTGTCTCGCTTGTTTGATTGACTCACACGACAATATTTCACATTTCATTTAGTTAGTTAAAATGAGTATCGTTTTATATATACGGTTTGTTAGATTAAAAAAAAAACAAATTCACTACAAGTAATTGTCAGGATATCATTACGTTGTTAAATTGGTGGTAAAAATAATTTTCCTCAAATTTAGTAACAATAGCAACAAAATCTAGTGCTATACTGGTGCTAAATTTAGCGCCAATCACTTTACCGATTATAACATATGATTGTATCCTGATATTTTTGGTAGTGATTTCAGTATGAATATTGCATGATCATTCTAAAGTCATATGTTTTCTTTCCTTATGACAATGCATTGGTTCTACTTGTTGTAGGCTGCGGGTTTGCGTCCAAGAAGAAATACTTGTTTGGGCGCGTTAGCATGAAGATCAAGCTTATTCCGGGAGACTCAGCTGGCACAGTCACAGCATTTTATGTAATCAGTCGCATTTTATGTTCACATGTTTCATCTTTATGAGATTCATCTATTGGAAAAACTAAATTCACTTTTCCTTTTATCTGTTTCCATTTGAATAAAAAACCATACTGCTGTATATATAGCCATTTCAAATGTTTTTTTTCTGGGTACAAAGGCCATTTCAAATATTTATTCTAACTACTTCCACTGATTTTTCCTTGAAACTCATCGCAGTAATTTATTTTCCGCATATATTATTTTTTTAATCACCAGAGAGATAAGAGAAAATCTCCAGAATCATTTTTGATATTCTGAATCGTTTCAAAAATGGCAAAAAGGCGGATGCAAAAAAGAGGGATCAAGAACGGAAAAAATGTTTGCTTTTTAAAAAAGCTCGTTTTTTATTTTGTATGTATAACCGAAGTGCTTGTTTATATATATGTAACAGATGAATTCAGACACAGACAACGTGAGAGACGAGTTGGATTTCGAGTTCTTGGGCAATAGGACTGGACAACCCTACACGGTACAGACTAATGTGTATGCACATGGAAAAGGTGACCGCGAGCAAAGGATTAATCTTTGGTTCGATCCTGCGGCTGAGTATCACACTTACTCTATACTATGGAATCACCACCATGTTGTGTAAGCCCTCTAGATTTTCTCCCTAATTTATCAATCTCATGCAGTAGTAGAAGTTCAGATATATATGAAGAAAGTTTTGAGTACAGCAGGCTACTAACCACTATATCATTATGCCGATTTTTTATTCGAAAGATATTATTTTTGGTTGAGTGATAGTTTTGAAGTTAGGAGACATTTAATGCATGTTTTTGTGAAATTTGTGAATGAATGCATGGCAACCACTGTTTTAAAAGCACACTTCGGGATAATAAAAAAAAACTCAATTCAAATCTCGATAAAACCTTGACTCAAGCTTAAAAAAAGCTTAAAACACTCGCTTTTTTACATTTTAGGCTCGTAAAAGACACTTTAGTTAAAATTTCGCTTTTTAAATGGATGATGACAACTAGTGAATTATATATATATATATATATATATATTTTTTCTTTTTATGCATATATAGTGCTAATTAGACGGTATCTACTCCGAAGTTTGAGGCCAATAAACATAGCACTCGACTAATTACACTAGCTAGTTGAATACTTACTACGTTTGATGTAAACATAGATGTGGTCCTCATAGGTTTTCAACACCATAAGGAGAGAAAGTGAGAGTGAGAGAAAGGGACAAATACTGAAAAAAGAGGTTGATCAACAAAAATGAAAGAAAAGTTGTTTATTGTTTGCATGCTACAAAGCAAATTTGCTTTTATGGTCGAAATAATCCAAACTCTACTTACGTACTGATGGAAACAACATTTTGCATCATGCCAAGACTCAATTTATATTTTATTCTGGCAAATAATGAAAGTAGTGAAAAGAAAACATAGAAAAACTAGTGAAACATAAAACTTTTGGATTGTTGGGCATGTTAAAGTTTTTCTTTTCTCAACTAAAACTTAAACCTTTTTGAGTTTTGAGGCGAATTTTTGGAATATTGACACGTTAAACTATCATATATAATATGGACCTAGCCTTATGAGTTATCACCCTATATGCTTATAACTCCCTTTTTTGATCCAAAATCATTGTGATCTAAAGGTGAGACTCAAGAGCAAACTTAGATTGAAACAAAAAGCTAAAAATCATGTTCAATACCAAAAGACCTTGATTTGCAACTAATTAAGAGAAGCGAAAAGTCACTACAACAAATTTTAAAATTAGTGACAAACTTTTTTTTTAGAGACAATCAAATTTTGTCTTCAGATGGTAATTTTTCGGGATAAAAATAATCTTTTAGATACAAAAACAAATTTTGTTCCCAAATTTAATTTTAGACACATAATTTGAATTTTTGTCTTTTAATACAATCTCATACGGACATAAAGAAACAATTTAATTTCGTCTCAAAAATTATTTGGAGACAAATTTTAATCGTTTCATTATGTTTGTATAAGATTGTCTTTGAGACGAATTTTTTTTTCAAATTATGTGCTTAAAAGATCAACTTGCAATATATTTGTATGTGCATATCATCAGTGATTATGAGCAAGGTAATTTGCATCTTTTTCTTGAGATTTTTTAGTTCTTCTTCTTGAGTATTTCTTATATCTTTGTGATTAAAAGGCACATACAGCTGCTTTTTATCCTTTTACTTGACTAGGGCTGAAAAAAAAATACTGAGAACCGAAAACCGCACCGTAAATACCCAAAAACCGTAAGAACCGATCTGTCACGGAACCGTTTTTGGGTCTACCCAACCCGACCTAGCTGGTTCTTGGGGCGGGTATGGTTCTCAACTCTATACCGCGGACCCGACCGGTAGAACCGACCCGTAGAAACGGCCCGCAGACCCGAAATATTGAACCGCAATATATACCCATATTTTAAAAATATATAAACATATTATTATTATGATTAATATATTAGGTTCATATATTATTATATTCATAAAGAAATAAATGTTAATGAATAAATTTTTGTAATATTTGGCAAAATTTGTTATATAATTAAGTAAATAGATCAAAAAGACCTTTATAAGTATCAACAAAATAAGTTAACAACTTTATTTTTGTTTTCTTTCTTCTAACATAGCAATTTAAATTTAAATTAAGTATATATCTAGTTTTCAGAATGATCTTTTGAGAATTATCTTTTGGGTATTTTGGGTAAATACCCGCACCGAGAACCGTTATACCCATTGCAAATATGGATATGGGTCGGGTAAAGTAAGTATGAAAAGCCATATAGACCCGACTGACCCGACCCGTAGATGACGAAAGAACCGTTAAAACCGTTAAACGAATACCAAATAACCGCTGGGTCGGGTAAAATTGACACCCTTGACAGCCACCGTGTTGAGAAAAGGGTCCAATAAAATTTAGACTAAATAATATGGTTAATGTTTATGCATTGATTTGAGAAATTTAGTAACTATCGCTCCCCCTTTTACATTCTTGTGTAAAAACTCAGTTTTTATCAAACTCACATGGAGTTAGTTTGGTATGCTTGTACAAAATTTTACATTCTTTTTTTATCAAACACCAAAAAAGTGTTCATTTATTTATTTATTAAATATTTAAGGCATATTTTTTGTGTATTAGCTTGTACAACCAAATATAAGATCAAGTTTTGTTATGAAATTTCAGCTTCTATGTGGACCAAGTACCAATCAGGGTTTACAAAAACAATGAAGCTAAAGGGATCCCGTTTCCAAAGCTCCAACCAATGGGAGTCTACTCCACACTATGGGAGGCAGATGATTGGGCCACGAGAGGCGGTATCGAGAAGATTGATTGGAGCAAAGCCCCGTTTTATGCTTATTATTCCGATTTCGATATTGAGGGTTGTCCCGTCCCAGGGCCTAGTTACTGTGCCTCTAGGCCGACCAACTTTTGGGAAGGGGCAGCTTATCAGCAGCTAAGTGCTGTCGAGGCTAGGAGCTATAGATGGGTTCGTGTGAACCACATGATATATGATTATTGTGTTGATAAGTCGAGGTATCCCGTTACACCACGTGAATGCTTAGCGGGGATATAAACGCTGTGTATATGATACATTACACACTTGTGTTCATATTTAAGGACTGCCGTGATAGCGAGCGGGGGATACTTCTTCTTTTTGTTAATAAATCTCCAAGTTTCTTTTTTGAAATGTTTATAAATGTATGCATGTGTATTGTGTACGGTGTTTCAATAATGTGAATAAAAAGTTGTTATATATAATTGTTTTGAGGAATGTTAAAAATAGTTTGAAACAAGCTGGTTGTACATTTCAAACACGCATACGAATATTTGAAAATAAGCCCAATACATAATCCATATTTTGTTTAATTGGACTATACTCACTTCATACTTTTAACATGTCCGAAATTTATAGAAGAATCCCATGAATTGGCCTAGTTTAGTTAGAATACCCGACAAAATTAATTTGCAAATATCTCAAACTGGAATGGTTATGGTCACCATAATTGATGGCAAATAAGGGTTCTTAGCAAACATTCGACTTTGCTTTATTGTTTAGGGTTCGAGTGACGTGGTTCCCATCGAGGAACGAGAGAAGAGAGTATAATGAACACATCTTTCAATTGATGCATGAAAAGGACTAACTTTCACTACGACCGTGCACCTTTCGTGTTGTTTGGTTGCAGACTTGCAGTACTTATAAATCAATGACGACGAGTTAATGTAGGATGATTATAAAAGATCTGATATCACTCATATTTTCGTCTTGTCGAATGTAATATTTTGGGTCATTTGTGGACCGGATATATATTTTGGACAATATGGATTAATCCACAAAACTTTATACCAGTAGCCACAAATGAGCCAAGCAATGCTCTATTATAGTAATTGTTAACACGACAAGCATGCCTATCGGGCTCATCTAAATCGCCTTCATCGCACAAAACATCTGAGGTCAGGTTATAGAGACCAATTGCATGTTTCTTTAATTCCTAACATGAAAGCGATCAGCTGTGACTGATATTGAAAACTTCAATTGATATGTAAGAGATCAACTTTGAGGTCATTTAGGAAAATGTTTCTTAAAGTACCATATTCAAATAGAAAATCACACTTTCATTGCGTTTGGGTAGATTTCTCTCAGAATCCTATTTGTAATTCATTTTTTTTATTGTTGTAATTAGTCGGGAGGACCATTTAAAACTTAAAATCAATGAAAATAGAGAGGTTACCTACTTAAAATCTATTGCGTTCTTTGGAGACTCTATAAGCTGGTAATGATTAGTGTAAGGTTCTCGTTTTGTAATTTAAATGGTTTTAGTTACTAATTTGATGATATTGGTGATGATGAAAAGAGAAGAGCAAAATCATTTTCAGGTGATCTGTGTTTCATACTTATTTAATTCATCTACAATTTCCGTTTTTGTTTCGTTTACTGCTGTTATTTTATCCTCATTAGCAGGTCCGCTAGTTGGTGTTACCACCAATTAGGGCAAACGGAGCTACTAGGAGTGATGAATGCACGGTTCTGTTTGATGAAAAGATGCATTATATTGATGTTTAGTGATGATGAATGACTGAATTATTAGTATGGTGAAAGTGGGACTTCAAGACCATGTTCGACTCAAAACGGAAATCAAGAAGTGAAGATTGCTTTTTACACCATGTCAAAAAATTGTTGTGTTCGTATTCGTACTGTATCTCCGGCAAATAATTCTCAGAACACGTTTCCTTTTGAGTAGGTATTATTGTAAACTATAAAGTAACTTATCTGTTAAACGAGCTATTTGTTATAAGCTCTACGAGCCTATGCCTCATATACATGAGGTTTCCTTTTGTTTTTTATTGTTACTTACAATTAGTCAGCAATCTGTGCTGTCAAGCTTTATTTTTTTTTATTTTTTTTATGCAATTCAATTTAAAAAAAAAGAAGAAGAGATGTTTAACTTAACATTAATAACCAAGTATTTTTTCATGGCATAACTTCTGTAAATTGCTAGCCAAATTCTTTTTGTTAATTAGTATAATACCTAAGTAGCTTTTGGCTAACCCTTTTGTGGAAAAATTACATCTAGACAAAAGTTAACTATTTATAAACACACATAGTCATTACCTCCTCTCATAATAATCTTGTAATTCATTATTATATTTTGGTGGAAATATTTATCAGCATAGGTTATTCAACTTTCACATCATTAAACATAAGCATAACTTACTTTTACTATGATCATTTATATGAGTGACAAAACCATATTATTTGATCAAAATCTTATCTCATCCACATGACTCTTATCCTTTTTATAATTCAAGAAGAAAGGACAAACCGACTATTTATCCAAAGAAAGACATGTGTTCTCTTATGTCATTCTAAATTAATAATTTTACAATACAAACAAGTTTATTTTTCGTATATATTACGTGATGTTCACGTTAAGACGAATCCCAGACCACCAATGTGCGGTCTGATTAAGCATAACCATAAAACACAAATGAGACATATAAAGTACACAACTTTGCTACATTTATTATCTTATACTTGTTCAGGGGAACCAAATACAGACAATCGTGTATTTTTGATCATGTATTTTCATTAAAATATGTTAAACATGATGATTTGACACATATTATTTTTATTATTTTACTTAATTTAGTAGTTTATGTAAATTTGGTACTCCCATAATAACTTTTTAGCTTTTCTATAGCTTATTTAGTTATTTAGTATCAGTTGTTGTCCGTGTTTGCATCTTTTTTTTCCAAAACCCCGAATATTCAAATCTTATTTAAAATTTGGTACATATAATAAAAGATAATGTAATCTCAAAGTTAAAAATAAAGAATAAAAAAAAGTAAGTTTTAAGATTCGGATTTTTGATAATTAACTAACGCTTATATGCATATTTTAATAATTTTCTTCCTAATGTACATTGTTAACACACATCTACCAATTCTACCTGAATAAAGTTTCCACAAATGATTTCAATATTGATGATGATAGATTGATAGTGATGATTGATAACAAAAACATTACAGGGTGTAACTTCTTCGAAAGTTCTCATTATTTTCACTTCTTTCTTTGCCATCAATTATAGGCTATGAATGAAGACTTCAATAATGGTCCACATATACAAGCATTTGTTTACATGTTTATATCACGAGCAAACATGTATTATCATTCATTTTATCCCATAACCCTATCATAATTCCGTGTTTCCAAAGCAATATCAGTAGCCCCCATATAGTATAACTTTTACATAAGTATATAATCACATTAATTATTAGGATAATGTGCTACAATCATTTTCTTAAGTGTTCTACGTACGACGACATTCTTAGTGCAAGTGGTTTTATTTATGGTTACGAAAACGAAAGAGTATTCGATATTCCAAAAACATAGAACCTAATGTATATCCAACCAATAATATTTTTTATGTTATGATATAGTACTCCTATCGGGAAAGAATTTCATATACTTTGTATAATTTTTCTCAATCCTAAAAATGGAAATACTGCTCCTATATGTAAAAGGATCAGTGACGTGAGGATGAATACTCATCATTTAATCACTTGTGTTACCCGGTAATTATAAACGAAAGATAACGATTAGGAAACACTATACTAAATGTCACATTGTTTTTCGCTCTTTAAAACAGCCACGTGATGGCTCGTTTCGGGACTTAAACTCTGTCAAACAATAAGCCAACAACGCTTTCTCGCACACTCGTGTTTGCACTCACAAACGCTCGTTTTTGATCACTCAATCACAGCCGTTTCGAGGCAACGTGACTGCATAAATCTGAACAGATTTAAGACAAGCAAAATATATGTAAACGCAGGCGAACATAAATGAACACACACGTTTACGGCTGCAGCCAACCCAATATAAATCTCGTTAATATTAGGAACCAGATTACATACGTTTTACAAGTGTTTCTCACCCTTAAAACTCTCTTAAAACATAATGAAATCTGCCCATGTACTAATTATAATTTCGTATATTTCAGTTACAAGTACAAAACAAGGGATCAAAACTGTTCTAACTAGCGGTTACAAATTAATGGAAAAACTGCAGCAGCAACTCCTGTAACCGTTCCCGCCATTCTTCAAATGTGTCAAACCCTTCCAAAGTGACTGTACAACACCTACAACGTGCCCAATGTTCACCCGACCATTTTGATTATCGTAATCAACCCGCAATTCAACCAAAACAGCCAACCATTTGAACCAAAACAATCTGTTGTCGTGACTCAAAATCAACAGTCCGTTTGAACCATATCAAACGTGTCCCTTGCTTCAAACTTGCCCAAGAATTCGAACCATATCAAACTCGAAGACTTGACGTTCCTATACGCCAAAAATTAGCTAACTGTGCTCATAAATGTTACTTAAAAGTGTCAATCCGCTAACCAATCGAATGCTACCACCAAATGCTAACATTAAACACATACGTCATAAAGTAATGAAATAAATTTAGTGCTTCCACTAGTACTGCTATATATGTCATGTCGGTTAGCTGGTGTGACATTATTGTACTTCAATCCTTTAATGTTATTATGTTTAAGGATGTGTTTAGCATAGTTTATATCATTTGATAAATTACCATAACATGTAATTGTTACAATTTTAATGCATTCTTGAACTAGAGGGACATAACGTGGTAGATGGGTGGCCCATTAGTACCCTAAAAGTTAAGGCAACAACAAAAGGTCAATACTTAATTAGAAACCTAATAAATGATATAAATTAAAATGACATTTCTTATTCTCTAATGTCTTGTCAAATATTTCTTTATTTTCCCTTGCACCCATGAAGATATACTCCGTTTTCGTTACTCATGCTTAATACATTTAGGAAATGGTATACTAACGTATGTTTAGCTACAAATCTAAAATAAATTAATAATAAGGAAAGGTTATTATTTTAGTTTCATGCATATACCTTTTACTCTTTTGTTTTTTCAGGCGAAGAAGTCCTCAATTTATAAAAAAGGGATATCTGATTGTGTTTTACACCGTCAGAAAAACTGTGTTTTGCTCTGTACCGTTTGATCAAAGGATCAGACAGGTCCAGACACATACACAGTTTCTCTGACTGTGTAAAACACAGTTAGAGAAAGTTCTTCCCAATTTATATGGAGTATTGACTAATTAGTTGAGGTGGTTTGGCACCATGACTATCATATCTCATTTTTTTCTTTTGGAAAGTTGAATATATTAGAGAAAATAGAGGAATTGCTCTGGTTATAGCACAATTAAAAAATAGAACATCATTTACAAATTAAGAACAAATCTAAAGGAAAAAAACAAAAATATATATCACAGTACCTAACATTCCTGTTCTTGTTTCTCTTTAGGTGATCATTGTTTGTTAACCTTGAGGATTTGAGTCTTTTTTTTTAACGGAATCCTATTATATAATCCAATTTAGGTGATTATTGTTTGCTCTGGTGATCATTGTTTTTTTCTAAAGGAAAAAAAACAAAAAATTAGATGGATGGTTAGATTATTCATTTTCTATAACTAATTTAATTTTTATATAATCTTATTATATAAGGGTAAAACTAACAACAAGCACTAGATAAGAAACCTTATTAAGTTAACATATTTAATAACTAGTATAATTATTTAGTATTTATAATTATATATGAAAGTACTTTTTAGCGGTGGAGAGATAAAGAAGAAATAAATACGGAAGCATTGAAGATATTCAACATGATAGTAGTTATTAAAGTCAACTACATAAAAGGATCTCTATTTTCACGTATTATCTTTTAAATCTTTTAAGTTTTTATTTTTGTTGTTTAATCCTGTAGTTGTTAGTTTCGTTGTAATAAGATCGGATGACCAATTTAAACTCAATATAAATAAAATAGTGGGCAATCCCCACAGTTAATTAAAAAAAAAAATGAAAGTACTTTTTTAAGATAGATTTAAGGGGAATATATGTAAATATATAGTGAGTAATTTGTTAAGAAAATGAATATATCACTATTTTATTTCATTTATTTCCATATTTTAATTCTACATATTCTTAGAGGATCTTTTTTAATTTAAATTTAGTTTCAACTAGGGTTCTATATTTTTATTTGGGTTTATTGTGTTAGAAAAGTACTTTTTTGTTTTTTTATTTAATTAGTATTTAATTTTATGTTAGTTTCAACTAATGTTCTATATTTTTATTTTGGTTTTATTGTGATGTAAAAGTAGTTTTTAGTTTTTTTTATTTAATTAGTATTTAATTTTATAATAGTTTCAACTAGGGTTCCATATTTTATTTGAGTTTTATTGTTTTGGAAAAGTGGTTTTTAGTTTACTAAATTGTAAAATATATCAATTGTAAATACTATTAAGTTATTACCATAAACTATTAATTTCTGGACTAAAAAATCAATCGGATTTTTACTAGTCATAAATAACTACATGATTTAAGTTATGGATAAGACTTAAACATTCTCCCAAAGGCACTTGTTAGCCAAACCGATTATATAAAAAATAAATTATAATTTTGTAAATTAAAACTAACTTTACAACACAATAAAAATTGAAATAAAACTATAGAATCCTCGTTCAGAGTACCCTAAACTTAAATATTAATAATAATAAAAAAATTATATATTTTATGTGAACCAAACAAAAATCCCACTTAAGTTAAATTGAAAATTATTTACCTCTGGAATCACAATAGAATAACAAACATTAAATGTAAACACAACATTTTACTTTATAATTGAAAAATAAATCTATGAAATGAATTTGGATTAGCAATATCTAATATTGTAGCAAAATAATAAATGCAAATTATAGAAATGATTATATTCAATCCACTACCTTATTTACAAGATTTAATATAATTAATGCTACATTAAATCATTTCCATGCTATTAGTATAATTAAAAGATAGTAGATAGATTGGATAACATTTAATCCTTTTAACGGTGTGTCTGGGGGCACAAGTTAGCTTTTTCCATATAAAATAAGCATTTGTACCTAACTTTAGAAAAAGATTTGAACTATGTATTTTTAATAAGTAAGTTTCAAAATATTTAAATGATCAGTTTTACTATTTATAAGGAGAAATAATAAAGTTTGATATTAGTTTCCATTTTTAGATCATTTTGGCCTGCAACGGATGAGTATGAGAACACGAATAAGCCTTTGCTCGTTTACTAATTTACTATTAAAAAAAAATATTACTAATTTACTATAATGAACATCATGAAATTCATGAAAATTACATGCATAAGAAAATAATACATTACCAGTATAAGTTTTACTAAACTACATTTAGTGACCACTAAACATTTACCTCCACCATTAAGAAATTACATGGCCTTCTCCATAGAGAAATAGGTAAAACAAAATTATTTACATAAATATACATTAATTTGTTGTTTTCCTTACGCGTAGATTTCAATCATTATGTAGAACATCAACAAGCAGCTGAAGGATTTTTGAATGGATCGAAGAAGTGAGCCTTTGACGAGGCAACCGATGATTGTTTGTTTGTGGTGTGATCGGAGCTGAACATTTTCTCACAAGAAGGGCACATAGAGAGAGTTGCCGTCGGCAACTGCATATAATAGGGTTGGGATATATTAAGTGCTTTGAGATCTTGTAACTCTTTCTGTAATCTTCGGTTTTCGTCTGTTAAATTTTTGCAGTAATTTTTCAAATACTCACAATCGACCTCTGTTTGCTTGAGCTTTGTCCTATTCATCCACAAATTTGAACATATTAATCGTATAAAACTATGTACAATATTTGATTGAGAATTGTATAATTTGAAACATTTATATATATTATCTTCTCACGTGAATAGAATAGATGAGAGTGATTTTACTGAAGAAAAAGCCTAAGCTCTGATTACTATCTAACAAAATACTACTTTTTAACAGAATCAAAATATAGCACAATTTTCAACCCTTTTAAAAAATATACTATTTACTAAATTAATCAAGCTAGAGGAATTGGAAAATCATGTAAAATAAATAAATCATGAATTTGAATGATAATGATTGCTATATTTTTGAAGAAACGAACCTGGCTCGTCTATTTTGGAACCAGACCTCAACTTGTCTAGGCATCAATTTCAAATTCCTTGAAAGCTCTTCTTTTTGTTTCTGTAATTCCAATAAACATTTTATATATCACCAAAACGAAAAGCAAAAGATTCCACAAAAAAGTATTTATAGTGCTGTACTATCTAGCTTGAACGTACCAAAAAGGCAAAAACCATAAATACGAGATTATGTATATTTATATATGGCTCTTAATTTATTTATTTTTGTTGCAACCTATTCTTTTTTTTATTCGTAGCAAATACCTGTTGTTTTTTCTTAGAACCTTTGATAGATATGGTTGACCTACTTTAAAATTTGTTTTAGATATTTACCTGAAAAAGTAATTTGACCATTTCGTTTAATAATAAATTAGGTATTTCCCATCAATTATATAAAAAAAATTAATAAAATTACAAGTCTGAACTTATATTTTCCTTGAATCATAAAAAATCAATGAAAATTTCTTAAAAGCTGCAATCAAAGAAGCCCGTAATGATCATCTAGTATTTGTATCCAAACAATTAATCTCCTTTGTTTTCTTTGCCCTTCTATTAATTTTTCTAACATAAATAAATAAAAAGTGGGGTTCCCCCGCTAATTATATATAAAAGAAATTAAAAAAAAAAAAGAGTATTTGCATGAGTATGTGTGTGAAAGAGAGGGTACAGGGTTGAGTGTAGTATGTAGCTTAAAGCTCTCCTCTAAAATAGCAGATTGATCTTTGTTTAGCCTAAGTTTCTTCTTAGCAATATTCATGCCATCGTCATCTTCTTCTATCGTCCCTTCTTCGCTCCCGAATTCTCTTTCTCTCTTCATGCTACCATTGGACGACGTACCACTGTCTTCACGACGCAACAACAAATGATCACGAACGTCGATCTCTATACGACCACCTCCACAAATCCCAAGGGTTAGCGAGCTCTCGAACCCTCTCATGACTTTTTGTGACCTATGGTTATCGAACGAGTTCGATTTAGACTCACCCTTGGATGAAAATTCTTGACCTAGAACTAGTCTTGTGTTACAAACATCGTCTAAACCCATGTTTAGTTAAGTAGTTTTGTGAATGAATATAACTAGTATATTATAAGTAGTTGAGAGGTGAGGAGTGATAACAATATAATTTACTTTATTGATTGATGGGTGGGTGGGTGGGTGGGTGGCTATCTATAATGATTAGTATAATTATTTTATCTAGTGAAATGAAAGTAAAGAAAACATTTAGTTGAACAAAAGAGACGTTGTACGGACAAGTGGACCTTTTCTGAAAGGTAAATTTCACATGGATCTATTTGGTTGAAATAAATAAGTACTATATCTTCTTTAAACTACTTACTCAACTGTTCATTCCGTCCTCAAATAAGCTATCTATTACGAAAATACGTGAAAAATTTAACTATCAAATTTAACATATCCAAAGTGTCGGATTTTTTAAAAAAAAATTCAATCACATAGTTCATAGTTAGAAACTTAGAACTATACGATGAAATTTTTAGATTTTTCATTCCGACAATTTAGATATGTTAAATTTGATAGTGAAATTTGCATGTATTTTTTATAGGGGACACTTATTTAGGGACGGAGAGCGTATAATTTTAATTTCTAATTTATTTTTGAGGTGCGGAGTGAAAACATGCTTTGAAAAATTCAGACGAAAAAGTTATGTGCTATGTTTTAATTTAGGTATTTTTACTCGTGTACTATACATAAAAAAGTGATTTAGCACGTTAACTTTATCTAGACCATTCACAATATAGAATATTTATTAAATATGATGTTAAAACGTTTATCTCCTAGTGAGAAAAAGTTTTGATTTCTGAAATATATACCAAATAACTTTAGTATATAATATTAGTTGAATACCAAAGCACTTTTTTATATCGTACTAGTAAATTGCCTAGAACATAAAGTTTTTTGTCTAAGTCTAAAAGCATACTTAATTTGTAAATTAAAATGATACTTACAAATCAATAAGATACACTTATCTATCTATTTTCAACTAAATTGGCCCATCTGAAATTTATTTTTTCGAAGAAGGAAATAAAAAGAGGATTCTAAACTTGAAAAATGCCAAAAAAAATTAACAGGGACCAAAATATAGAGACAAGAGACACATCAAAAGTAGGATTTGGAATTTGATCCGCAATTATATCTGGCTGCTATATTCAAATTATTGTTATCCCCACACCTATCATTGATAGCTATGAGAAAAAAAGTTAGCTAAGGCCACCGAAAGATAAGTTATGATAATATTATATTCATTTAGACAAGTTTTGTCAATGTCAATGCCCTTCCTATTTGAGCGGAAATCCGAGTATCTGACTCTAAGTCAGGGTTAATTTGCTTCCTACAGCCATTGGATCTATTACGGTTTAAATTTAATAACAGATCTAATGGCTGTGGAAAACAGAATAAACCTGACTCAGAGTCAGGTACTCTGCTTCCATTTGAGCGATGGTTGAGCAAAACATACGATGAAAAAAAAGTATATATATATATATATATATATATATATATATATATATATATATAGTATTTAATTATCAAAAAATCGGATATAAATATTAGTATATATGTTATATTATATTATTTTTATTTTTTTATTTTTGATGCTATATTATATATACCAAATACTCTATTCGTTCCCATTTAATTGTCCAATATGAAACTACGTGTAATTATGACCGGCTTATAACGTGTATCAAAATTGTCGAAATGATTTTTTTTTTAAATCTAATTATAAAATTTAACATTTAAACTATATGATCAATTTTTAAAATTTTTTATTCCGATAATTTTAATGCAAGTTGTTAGCCGGTAAAAATTACATGTGGTTTTTTAATGGACAAATAATGAGAACCGAGGAAGCATTAAATTAGGTTTGAGAATTCGGGATTATGTAAATTAAGTATGTTATTATATTCTAATCAACGGTTCTCCCATGATTGAGCAGTCATAATATTCCACAGTTAACCAAAAAAAAAGTTTGTAAGAGGTTTAGTCCCGAATCATTTCTTTTTAATTGTTTATTAAAATCATACTTGTGAATAAAATTGATTTTTGTTAAATTTTGTAGTTTTGACGGGGAACTTTATATACACTATAAAATAATATTTGATTTAATAAGAGTCAAAATCTGTCACTAATTTAAAAACCGTCACAAATTTGTCGCAAATTAACTAAACTGTCACAAAGCGTCACAAAAACCGTCGCTAATAAGGTCGTAACAAAAAATACCATCACTAATCCCGTCGCTATTTAGGTATTTTTTGCAGTGAGATACTGTTGTTCTGACACTACAACTTCACACATGTGTCTCACCTAATTTTTCATTTGTATTACTTACTAGAAATGTCAATAGCTTTTAGAAAAAATGTTGGTAAAAATGAGACTCCTTATATTTTGCAATAAAATAAAAAGTAATTATGTTACTAAACTGTTGTTCAAATTTAACGATATTAATTTTACCAACAGTTTAAAAAAAATATATGACAATATTTTTGGTAGCGTATAGACACTATAAAATAATTGAAATCATTTGGTAACCAAGTAAGAACAAGAAATAAGCTCATTATTTCATGCATGCATATATAGTGGTATCCCCTTAAAAAAGATAGCCATGCTTATCTTTTGAGGATTTATAGCTTGCCATTTCAAATGCAAGTGTGTCATAAACAATGAATAAAATGAAAGAGAGACAATCGAATAAAAAAATGCTCCACATGGAAAGTCGGTGACGGAACCAAAATTATAAAATGGGAGGGCTTATTTTCTATATAAAAAAAATTATACTTTATATGAATTTATTTTACGGAATGTTCTGTAACACTAAAATTTAAATATTTTAATCAAAATATATAAAAACAAAATTTTTCCATCAATATTTTTTAAAAGGGGGCTGTAGCCCCGACTATCCATATTTAATTCATTCTCTTGACGGGAGGTAACCGTACAAGTAAAAAAAAGAAAAAAAAGTGATGAAAGGAAGTGATATGATTCACCGACAACACTTGATTTCAGCAACCAACAAATCATAATTTCATCGTCTATAAGAATTGATCATTGATGAAGCAATAAACTTCATGGGTCGTCGGCACCAAGATTGGTTATGTTTGTCTACGGTAAATCTTGGATGGTCTTGCTCGATACTCAGTGTAACATGACACCGATCTAATAACCTCAAATGCTCAACATGAGAGATAATACTAATAAGTTAAGTGTAGTAAAAAGAGTGTTGTACGAGATCGACGTTCTATATTACCCCATAATTGACTTTATTTATCGGGAAATAGACGCCTCGACTTTTAAGCTTCGATCTAATGGCCTTGGTCTTGCTTAACTTTAGCCCATTAATAAAGATTTAAGTATCATTTAAAAGAATTTTGACCAACTTGCCCTTTATTTTGATATTGGACAGTTGTGAATTGTGATAGATGGGTGAATAGTCTGACCAATATTCTAAAATGTGCGTCTATGCGTAAATTAAGTACAGATTAGACGGTAGACCGAGTCTAAAAACCTAAAATATTAAGCGGGATTCAGCGAATTAGGCGGAATTATGCGCTAGACGGTCAATTCCCGCCTGAAGTGCGCCTTTTGGAACGTTGAGTCTCACATTAAACGGCTCAACTCGTGGTCTGTTTACCGGTTATGTCAGTCATATTAAGGGTACATTGAAGTATTACTCAACCAAAGAATATTGCAACTATACATACTTACTCTAGCTAACCAAACCATCTCAAATAAACTTGGTTCGTTGAAGCGCAACCAATAATCATTCATAATGACAATAACGTGTGAAATAACATTATTAGACGGCTGTTTTAGTTGCCTATAGTTCACGATTGATCTCAATGAAATATCAAACCAAATGAGTGTTTTCATCACAAGCACATGAACTTGTCTACCACTCCATGCTTACTAGACATGGGGTTGGTATTGTCACATTGCTAGATTACCAAATTGGCTTTATGTTTACAGGTAATATTGTAGGTGGTAGCTTGTAATCATTTCCATTGTCATTGTGGAATAAGACGAGACATATATAGGCACATCCATAATTTGCAGTTTTTGAGAAGAAAATGTAGGGTTGGCGCAGTACACACATTTATTTAATTACAATCCAACTCATAATTTTTTAAAGCAAAACTGTATTGCAATTATTTCTCGTGCAACTATTTTCTTTTTAGCTAATTGTACTAATGTTTAATTTTAGGCCGACTAGTTCTATTACTTTGACCTAAATAAGCTAGAAGTAAAATAGTGCAACCCATTTTTTTATTAGAAACTGTATCCAAACCACCACTAATATATAGAGAAAAGGACCCATTTCTAACATGAGTAACAAACGAATAGAAGATATTTACTAAATTTCTTGAATGATTAGTTTATAACATCATAGTGCTGGTTAAAAATGGAATACTTACATTTGAAGTTAATTTGACGTAACAGTTGCATCTTCTATACACTAACTCGTATTTTCATCTATTTGTAACTTTATACGCAGTTTTTTTTCCAGAAAGAGTACAACACGAGAACTTCCCAAGAGGAAAGGGGTCACCCATCGTGGTTCACTTTACGATTAGTTAGGTCACCAACAAACCAAGAAACTTAACTTCTTAGTGATGCGGAGATGCCGTGGTCACAATCTGGCTGCAGGCTAGCGCTTCCTTAATTATTATGTATGATTTTCGATCTTTTAATATATAAATCCAAATTTAATTAGTTACTATATACATCAATACGATTCCAAAGTCAAAACAGGCTCAAAGGTATAAGGCCTCTTTATATTCTTCTATGGAACAAACATGAATACTTATTTGTCGAAAAAAACTGATTAAGATTTCTAAATTTAAAGGACAAAGTTACCAAATGAGTCCTTAGCTATCTCCGAATGCTCGATTTCTATAGAATTGTCCCAATTCCTCTTTTCCAATTCCAAAATCGTTACTTTATCATTGTTATAACTTATAGGATGAAGCTTGAAATTTGAATGAGAATGTATTCCGTAGTATGTATGGTCTATTCTTCTAAGTTTGGTCCAAGAAACTTGGACCCCCTATATTACTGCCTGAGGCCCAATTAAACAAAAGTCTTTTCTATGCATTTTTTACAAATTTGTCAAAAAAGTATTTGGTGCCACAATATTGTTGTTTAATTTCATTGAAGCTACAGCTTTCAAGTATTCTACATAAAGGTTGGGGAAAAACATTTATATAGAAGTAGAAAATTTTATGGTCAAAAATGTTTTTTTTGTTGCTGTTAAACTATTGAACCAAATATAGTCTTGTTTTAAACTAAAAGGTAAAAGAGCTAAGCTTTAAATCTGCAAATAAACAAGGCTATCCCTTTAAAGTTTAAAGTAATGTTTGCTTACTTGCGCTTAACAAATGAGTAAAGCACAGTCGTATTCTTCGAAATAAGATATTACTCATCAAAAGCTGGATACAAAATTTAAGGTGGCTTTTATAGAAGATAAGAAGTGACCATCGTATATATGAACCCTTTTCGGTACAAAAACCGGATTACAATAGATGATACAGTACCTTAACAAACGAAACAACGGTCAAGTCGCGAAGTATAGAATTAAAGAGTTGATTGCTACAACAGTATTGTGACTACACTACAAAAAAAAATTGTATATTACAACACTTCGGTTACAATTTGTCTGATACTATACGGCTTGTTACTGAAATTTAGTAATAGTATAGCAACAAAAATTGTTGCTAATTGTTGATAAATGTTGCTATACTGTTGCTGAATTTTCTGCAACAAGTCGTATAGTAACAGACCGGTTGTTGTTATCATGTTATTTTCTTGTAGTGATATTATGACACATGTTTTATACGCTTGGAGGTATACGTTTAGGGGGTATAAGCAGAAAATAGTGATTTTTTGAGTTGTCAAGCTCTTTAAATCAGGTTTAATTGAGCGTTATGCTATATTCTTTGTGAAAAAATATGTTTAGTGTAATGTACTACCAATTTTAACAATTGAGGTACCGAGCTACGAAAATTCTTCCAATTAAGAGACTAACAACATAAATCGACGAGATTTCAGTTACTATATCTCACATTTGTGGATCTATTTTTGACATATGTTGATAGAATTGCACTCATCATGTGGTAGGCAAGAGAATGTGAGTGCAATTTCATCATTTTGTTTAACGGTATGTTCTCAATTGTGACAAATTTCGTAGTTTTGTACCTCAATTGTTAAAATTGATAGTTCAGTACCTTAATCGTTAAACACTGATAGTACAGTACACTTCCCATCGTCTTTTAGCCACCAAGTATTTTGAGCTATAGAAGCTTGTTCCCATTCCGTTATGTTTGAACTTTGTTTAACTTTTTTCGAACCGGAATTATTATAGCCTGCATGGGGTTTTGTCCCATGCAATAATCTGTTACTTTTGATCATTTGATAAAAAAAAATTCCTTTGTTTTTAAAAATAAAATAACACATGTTTTACCAGTGATCAAAAATAAAATCACACTTGGGTCCTAAATATGGACCGCTCATTTGATTATCAGAGATTGTGCAATTATCAAGCCAAAATTATATATGAAAGATGGATAGTGTTACAAAGGCAAAATTGTTAAAATGCTATCAAATCTATTAATTTTTAGCGATCTGATATTCAACGTAACACTTTTTCTAATTCGATACCTAACCTATACGTTTTGCTCTAATTTGGTACTCAACATAACATTTTTTCTAATTTGGTACACAAGCTATATGTATTCAGTCCAATTAAGTGAATCAATCTGTCTTCAATCATCGGTTTTTAACGCATACTAAGTCTCATTTATTATTGATTAATCTATGTGAAACCTTCAATTGTTGTATTAAAGAACTTAAAATGAAACCACTACTTAATATGTTTGAGTTAATTAGGTTAAAGTGATCTGATGTGGGTTTAGTCCCTTAATTGGAACGAAAATGTATAGCTTGAGTACCAAATTAAAAACTACGTTATATTGGATATCAAATCACTAAAATCTAATAGTTTAATTACCATTTTAGCATTTTTCCTGTCACAAATGAAATTTGTTACCAAGTTTTTTGTTGCAGTTTTTCTCTATGTTAAAGACGCTGCTAAACAGCCTATATAAATGAATCCTTTGAGAAAGTATTATTAGACCAACTTTGCCAACCTAAATCTTGTACTTTTGCATCAGAAATCTCCAACATTTACCCGATTAGCCAAATTGTTTGTACTAATTCGGTCTCATGTAAATGGAAGTTAAAATTCGATCCGTTGCTATTGCGCCGAGGTTACTCCCAATTCGGTCGAAATTTTATTTAACTTTGAAACTTATATTCTCGTTAAACTTATTTTTCATCTTTATTCACAATGGTAAGTTTAACAAGAAACTTTAACATGATGAAACTAAAACAAGAAGCTGACATTTAGTTTTATTAATACGATGAAAAGTAAGTCTAACAAAAAATATAATGGGTTTGAGTGTATAACTTAATGGAGGATAATAATATATCTAGTAAATTACTCCTTTAGGGATAATGTTTTATATGAATCCATTTATAAGGGATAATGTTTTATTACTTGCACTACAAAATAATGTTTGATTTAATGAGAGCCAAAAACTGTCACAAGCCTGTCGCTAATTTAAAAAACTGTCACAAATCTGTCGCAAATTGACTAAACTGTCACAAAAACCGCTGCTAATAAGTTCGTAATAAAAAATACCGTCACTAATCCCTTCGCTATTTGAGTATTTTTTTGTAGTGTTAGATACGTTAGAGGCCATATCGTGATTCATAAACCCTCTTTTAAGCATTGTTGAGCTTGTTGTATTAAGCAGTACTAAAGTGACAGTGATACTTGCACAATTATAAACCTAATTATGGTTTCGTTTCCTTGTTTTCAAGGCGGATTAGCTATAATTTGAATCCATAATACCCTTAATATGTGATGGACTTACTTAATTACACGAAGAAACACTACTATTCATTTCATGTGCGTTTTTCTATTTATTTTTGAAAAAGTAATATAAGTTAGTAGTACAAGATGCATGAGAACTCGTTTAAGAGAGAAAAAAATGAAAGAAAGTGTGGTATAATGCTTAGATGAATAGTTGGATTCAGCAAATCTAAAATCAAGTACAATCTTCACATTATTACTGATGAAATCATGACAATCAAATTAGAAAACAAACACAAAACCTGCCTCCCCTACTTCAAGTTATGTACACAGGAGATTATTGTTTCTTAAATATTAAGAAGG
This sequence comes from Primula veris, assembly GCA_963682055.1. Lineage (NCBI taxonomy): Eukaryota > Viridiplantae > Streptophyta > Magnoliopsida > Ericales > Primulaceae > Primula > Primula veris. The sequence continues at coordinate 1,626,252 of OY821751.1, forward strand.
TGTACGTTTTGGTTGAAGTTGTTTGATTCATTAGTTACGGTAGTTAAGTGATTATATTGCATTTTCTCAGTCTCTCGAGCGATCAAAACTTGGCGCATGGTGCATAATCTTTGTTGGAGATACCCCAACTGTAATTCCAACATATTGTTCTCCTTCTCTATGAACCGGTAGCTACATGTGACCGAGTCGACCCGGTTCGTTAGTTCCTTGTTTAAACCTACATAATGGTTCACTTGCTTAGTTAAGTCCACCAAGATCTTCTGCTTCTTTTTCCTGGACCGCCTAGCTGATTCACGATTAGAAATCATACGCTTACGTTTCCTCTCATCTACAATTGTACCACTCTTATTTGGTTCGTTATGTAACCCTTCTGAACCGGATAAGTTGGACATTACTGGCTCACTAATGTCGCTTAGAGAATACGACGACTCTTCTTTTTCATAAATAGCCTTATTCATCCTTTCGTCAACGATGGAATCGGTCCAGACCGATTCATATGGTTCATATGATCCGGCTGAGTTTGGGATCACCGGTTCATGAATGTTATCAAAGAAAAAAGGTAGTTGTTCTTGGTAGTGGAAAAAAGAATCATAGTTGTTCCAAGGGGTGAAATCGCCTTCGAAAACAGGAAATGGTATTCCGGCGGACAGCATTGTCGGAAAACCGCTTATGTGTAAGGAGTTAAGGAAGGATAGGAAAAGGGAAGGAACAAATGTTTGGTGTTGGGTATTTATAGGAATTGAGGTTAGTAATATTAAGTGCCATGCAAGGGTATATTTGTCATAAATATTAATTTTTGGGCATGACTTTTTGTGATTATAGTGGTAGGGCTGAGTTGGCTCTTTTAGTGACGTGGGTGACGTATGGATTAGTGTGACTTTTTTGAAAATTATTTTAGCTTAATGATGAAGAAACAAATTTTAGTAGGACTTAAAAGATACACGTGTTAGGTGTTCTTTCACTAGACATGTGAGTAGCCAATAGGCTTGAAAAGTTCTCAGTTGGAGTCATGTCGGCTAGTAAAAATGTTAGAAAATTCCTCCATTTTATATAACTATCGATTTTCATTTGACATTTAATTAATTTACATCGTTTATTATAGTTAGATGCTGGATTTTTATACTATATATTTTTCTGAAAAAACGTACAAATCGTAGAAAAAATCCACGATTTACAATGATACAGTGCAAACCGTAGATTAAATCTACGATTTACAGTGATTCACTGCAAACCGTAGATTTAATCTACGGGTTGCTTGTAATTTTCAAAAATTACAGAACAGTCCCTGCATTTTGTAAAAACTCAATATTGGTTATATCAATTAAAATACTGAATATTTTTTTCAAATTAAACATAATTTTTTTAATAAAAAAATTAAATGCATTATTCTTAAAAATTTACATAAAATAAATTTGGTTAATTCTAACAATCTCTCAAAATAAACACAAAATTTAGACAAATTTAGACAAAAAAAGTTGATTTAATAAATTTTATGGTTTTGGTTAATGTTACATTTTTGTGAAGTGTATAAGTTGAGATTTATTGAAACATGAACTAAATCGTCAATTTTTGTGAAGTGTTTTTGGTTTGTTTTTAACACTTGGATAACGCAATATGAAACATTAACTAAATCGTCAATTTGGTGTCAATCATTAATTTTCTTGAATGAAACAGTCATAAATTATCTAAATTTCATAAAAAAAATTAACTCAATATGCAAACATTAACTAAATTTCATAAAACATATTTATTAAACATGATAAATCATATAAATTTACAACAACTTGGAAAAAAGAGTAATTTACATAAAATTAAAAATTAAAAATTAATTATGGACTTGATACGTCTATAGCTTCTTCTTCAGTTACAATTTGCTTTCCCGATTGCGTTTCTAGCGCCATATATAAGTTGAAATTTGCTCGAAAAAGTTTCTTCCATGGCTCAGCAGCCTCAGTGCGTGTTTATTCCTACCGTGCTATAATTCTTGGTATTGGAAAGATCCATTCTTTAGGAATTACTTGAGCATAATAACAACTGTTGACGTACACTATTACAGTAGGGATGTAATATGTCGTTCCAGGAGGCGGACCAGTATAAAGAGGTAAAAAAGTGGCGTTTCATACTTGTACCCCTCCATTTTTATTTGGCCATAATGACAACAATACAATTGACATATTATAATCATATCGATAACCATCAAAATCGAGATTCTCAAATAGATCATAATAAACACCTTTCCTTTGCTGAATATCTTGAAACAACTCACATCTAACTGCGTACCAGTCACAATTGCAATTATTCAGAACCCACAGTTACCATCCCCACGAACATCATAAGCCGTATCGATTTAATTATGTAACATGACCTATATTTGGTCACTGTACAAGAAGGTTTGCCTAGTGGTGGTGGGTTTATTTGTCTGGTTTCGCGTTCTCCTAGTTGGGTTTACCTTTACCTCCGGTGTTTCTTCCGCTTTATCTTTTCCCTTATCTCTACTAGCACTAGCACTCTGTTCCTCCATATACTCCCATCCTGACTTATCTCTCTTACTAGAATTGTCTCCTTTTCTAGGTCTTCTCCTAGTTTGTCTCAATTCGGGATCATTCATGGATGTTCTAGATGGTAAGGTTATCTCTCGGAGTTGTGTTTTCATACGCCGTTTTTCAACATTAGTTTTGGTAGAATAAACACTTTTAAACTCTTTTAGATCACCATCTACCCCATAATAATCGGTGTTCCTATTATCATAAATTACGTCTAATTTTTTCCAAATTGTATGAATATATTCTAGAGTAAGAGGTTTCCCGAATAAAATATGTTCACTCATAATATGATGACAAAGTAACCCCTGAGACAATTTTATACTGCAAGAACAATTCTCATCAGATTGGCCACTACATTTTTTGTGTTCTTGAAATAATAAATCAAAGGCATGGTGTGTGATATACGACCTAATATTTTTAAATAGAGGTGTCCGTTCTGAATGTGGAAAATAAGACTTGCATTTATCCAACTTCATCTTAATATACTCAAACTGCTTTTTGTAGAATTTTATTCACCTCTACCCAAACATTTTCAAGCATGCCAGTATTTGTGAAAAGAGATCTTTTTAGCTTTGCGTGTTGTTGTTCGGCTCGATTGCTAGTTCTGTTATCTAGATGTGTTGTATGGTTGGTATAACATGCAACAAACTTATCGGCATAATCATTTAACAGCTTGTCTGCATACTTAAACACAGCAGGGTACGATTTATAAGAGGAATTGAAAGAATATCGGTTATGATTGTACTCCTCTATCGACTCAGTATCAACCAATAAACCCCAATCATCTAGAAACGTTTGCCACTCCTCGTCTGGGATTTTTTTTTTTACAGTTTTTCAAAACATTTTTGGCAACATGAAAAGTGCACAATATATGATGAGAATCGGAAAAAATAACGGATAAAGCATTTATCAAGGCCATTTCTCTGTCGGTTACAAACACCATACGTAGTATACAACCCTCCAATGTATCTTTAAATTTTTCCAAAGCCCATATATAACTTTCCTGAGTCTCATCACTCATGAAAACAAAACCTAAACAATATGTTTGGTTCGTTGATGCCATTCCTACGACTTCTAGAAATGACATATTAAAACGGTTTGTCCTATATGTACAATCCATTAACAATACATCAGGAAAAGCTTTGAAAATCCTTATAGAATCGGGGTGTGCAAAAAACAAGTTCTCAAAGCTATGAGTTGTTGGGTTCATATTATAGAAGAAAATATAGCGATGTCTATCCAAAAAATTAAACAGTTCTTGTATTGGGTTTCTACCATCTCGTTCTTTAACTTTTAGTCCAGCCAAATAATTATGTATCGTTTTAGTGTTCGATACATTGTCAGGATTTTGATTTTTTATGGCCTTTAATATTTCACTAACTTTAAAACTATTTTGTCTTAAAACTTTTAACAATTTCTTTTTACTCTTGTGTTAAACGAGCACGTCGTGCTTGCCCTTGGAGGTAAGTTGGAGGTGGGTGGTTATGTTGGCCATTTTCTACTTGACACATCCATTCACCATTAACTACGTAACCGTTAATGAAAAATGGACAATCTTTTTTTTTACCTGAATTTACGGAAGATGGCTTCTTTTTTTCGTAAACCCCCAATTTATCACACACAATATCAACATACGGTGCTCTTCTCCCATCACCCCCTCCATACCTACGAATCGTAAGAATGAAACCCCAATTTCCAGCAACATCAGCAAGATCAGCAAGCATTTCATCCCTTGTATACCAAGTCAAATCATCAACTTCAAAATGCTCTGTATAGTCAGTTAGCTCATCGTTTGAGCCACTGGATGAATCAGCATTGTTGTATTTCCATTGGTTGTTGTCATAACCATAGTCGTAATTCATTTTTGAAAAGTGTTTGTTTATATTTTTTTTTGGGAGAAAGGAGTATTTTTGAAGAGATTCAAGTGAGTGTTTGTGTTTGATTTTAGAGATTGTTAAAATTGGCAAAAATGAGCCATATTTATACACATAATTTCAGAAACCCCACAAGGTGTAGTCATTTTTAAACTTTAATAATGCATTGAGAAGTCATTTTCGGATAGGGTTGTCATCTCAAAATAATTCAAAAGTGAGAAAGTGTTGTCGGATGCATTTGATGGATATGGTATCCAATGCCATTTTCACTACAAACCGTTGATTACTTTTACGGTTTGTAGTGTTTTTTTTTTACGGTTGGTTAAATTTCAGAAACCCCACACGGTGTAGTCATTTTCAAACTTTAATAATGCATTGAGTAGTCATTTTCGAATAGGGTTGTCATCTCATAATAATTCAAAAGTGAGAAAGTGTTGTCGGATGCATTGATGGATATGGTATCCAATGCCATTTACACTACAAACCGTAGATTACTTTTACGGTTTGTAGTGTTTTTTTTTACGGTTGGTTAAATTTCAGAAACCCCACACGGTGTAGTCATTTTTAAACTTTAATAATGCATTGAGTAGTCATTTTCGGATAGGGTTGTCATCTCATAATAATTCAAAAGTGAGAAAGTGTTGTCGGATGCATTTGATGGATATGGTATCCAATGTCATTTACACTACAAACCGTATATAAATTTTACGGTTTGTAGTGTTTCTTTTACGGTTGGTTAAATTTCAGAAACCCCACATGGTGTAGTCATTTTCGGATAGGGTTGTCATCTCATAATAATTCAAAAGTGAGAAAGTGTTTTCGGATGCATTTGATGGAAATGGTATCCAATGTCATTTACACTACAAACCGTATATTAATTTTACGGTTTGTAGTGTTTTTTTTAACGATTCGTTATTAACTAACATGACATTTACTTTTTTTTGTGCTACCATAATAACAAAGCTATAGAAAACATATTACAAATTTATAATATTCTAACCCAGCTAAAAATATAACTTACAAATCAACATACAAATCAAATTAAAAAACAAATGTGCATTTATTTATTTTTTGTACGACTAAATCCTTTAAAGTTGGACATAGGAAGCATCTTTCCCGCCGATGTAAATCTGTCCGATGACGGCTCAGTGGACTCCTCGATTTCGTTTAGCTCCGGACGACGTCTATCTCGATACTGCGATTCTGAATGCGGAGCACGCTTGTGTGATGTAATTGTCTATTCTCGAGTCCAAGTGTCGGTTGAATGCTGACTAGGATGATAATCGTACGACCCAAATGATTGTCTATGATAATCGAACGGAACATCGTCGTGTACGTAGTCCGACCCAGTAAAAGAAGCACGACGATGACCGCTTGAACTCCCACCCTGATCTGTAGTCGGGCGTCGACCTCCACTCGTTCTTCTACCCCCGCCACGCCCGCCGCTACTAGGTTCGTCTTCCCCTCTGCCTTTTTCGGTACGCCGATAACTTGAAGCCCTAGCGTAAGTTCTTGGGTCGTAACCTTGACCGTCTTCATCATCGTCGTCATCGTTATCCTCCTCATCCGACTGTTCATCACCTGACCCATACGGATTCATTCCCAGTTCATTGAACTCCGCACGTAGTAAGTCCACGTCCTTTTAGATTTCAGCCGTTTCAACGATTTGAAACTGCGGCGTAACATCGCTTTTTGAAAAAAGAAAAAAAAAACAAACCCCGATTTATTAGTATTGAGATATACAAACAAAAAAATAATAAAAAAATATTAATGAACTTTAACTAGTTGTTACCATTTTATTGAGCACACCTGTATGCTCGCGGAAACCGTGAGATGGCAGTCCAAGTTCAGGTGGGTTTATAAAGATGCGGGTCATCTCTCTATACCATCCCATGTAATCCGGTAACGTCCCCGTGCCAAATTCGCCGTTAATAAGCCGGTTGTGGCGGTCATTCCACATGGTTATAAACTCTTCAAAAAGTGCAGACCAATCGTGTTTTTGATCAGATTTAGTCTCATATCTTCTATCATTGCCATGACCCTGTTTGGATTTCCAAATATATCTAGGGACAACCTGAACAAAACTGAACTGTCTCATGAACCTGTCCGCGGGGTGTAACTCAATCGTCTCATTACAAATGAGAGGAACAGAACAATGCCACATATCACGGCCCCGCGTGCAGTATTCCGGATAGTCATCGAGGTTCCCGTAAGGTTGCCAGACTATCTGTAATCCATAAAATTATTATTAGAATATGTAAACAATGGTTTAAAAATACATCGATATACCCTAAAAACAACTTAAAATATGTTCAAATAACAGTTTAAAAACAACTTATAAACAACTTAAAAGCTGTGTAAAAACAGCTTAAAAGCAACTTACTAGCTATGAAAAAAACATCTAGTAATAAATTCTATGAACATAAGACCAATCCAATCATATACAACATATAATACGTAAATTACATGTAGAAAATAAGAAAGTGAAAATTTACATGTTCATGTGACATATGGTCAAACTGGTCCCGTATGTGGACCACATTATGTCCGTAGACATATGGCTTAAGATTAGTAAGCCTACAAATCTTCCATCTGTAATATACAAACAAAACCCGATAAACAATAAATATAAATAAGATAAGTAAATGATAGATGACCAAAAAAAAAAACAAATCGAATAAAAAATTTAAATAATAACATACCTGTAACCGAGAGGGAACCTAGGCAATCCCTCTGGTGGCTCGATATCAGCGGGCAACCCTTCACATGGTCTAACCGGCAGTAGTTTGGTCATCGCCCACATATCGAGAAACATCACTGCCCCGCTTAGTCCGATAGATTTACCACGCACCAACTTGCATAAAATTAGCCTCTAATCAGGCCAGAATAGCTGATCCCCAACTATATTCTGCACATGTGTCAAAATCCTCAAGAAATGGCAGAGGCCATAGTGGAATCTGATCACTGCTCTTATCTGAAAACACATGTGCACCAAGTAATAATAACATGACAGCCCTGGACTGATATAGCAAACGCTCCTCACTAGGGTTGGGGGGTAATTTACCAAAGGTATGTAACATCCAATCAAGTCTAACTGTCAAACAGTTAGTATCGACTTGATTGTCAGCAGGTCTAACACTCAACACAACCTGCTCGCCTTGGTTTCATTTCTCTCCGATCGGGTAACAGTAAGACCATCCACCCTGAGACCAAGCATAATCTCTACATCCTGTAACGATATCCCCAACTCTCCACCGACAAAATGGAACGAGTGGGTCTCATCACGTCACCTATCAACTAAGTCTGTAAGCAAGCCTCGGTCTACGGTATAATTACATATAGTGTGAATACCGTAAAAACCGGCCCTAATCATATTTTCAACTACTCTGTCAGGCGTCGGTATCTGCCAACTATAGTTATAAATTCTAATCTTATGGGCATCTCCTCTCCCCGCTTCTCTTCCAGCATCCCAAGTCTGATTTGAAATATAACCGGTCTGCCGTAAAATGTTCATCCTGCCTTTAATCTGTGGACCTGACTCTGCCATGATGAACCTGTATTAAAAATTATATAAAATTAAACAATTTATCAAAAATGTTATCATATAAAATATAGTTGGTAAAATATATCCATCTAGAGAGTAATTAGGCCAACAAATCATGCTCGCTATTCTAAAGTTGTTTTTACAAGCTATTTTTACCAGGCCGTAAGCTGTTTTTACAAGCTGTTTTAAACTCAACTTAAAAGTTGTACTGTCAACAACTTGAAAAAACAGCTTACAACCTAGTTTAAAAATAGTTTTTAAGCTTTAAAGTTATACTGTAAACATCCTAAAAACTTGCTTAATAGTTGTTTTTAAACAATCAATTATCGTAGTATATAATGTTGTTTTTAAATATCCTAACTATTTTTATTTTTAATAATAAAAACAAGATAAGAAACATACACATTTAATGATAACCAAACAATTATTATAATTATCTAAGTAAAACAAATTTTAATAAAAACTCTATTTTTTTATAAAATGGGAAAAATATCAACAACACCAATTTTTATTGATGATTTGGGCAAACAAATTAATTAAAAAACCTAATTTTATAAAACACATAATTTTCAAAATGGGTAAATATTAATAAAGCGTAACTATTTTTATTTTTCTCAATTAAAACAAATAAAAAACATAAACATGTAACATCATAACCAAACCATTAGTAATAAATATCTAAATAAACAAATTTGAATAAAAAGCCTAAATTTTTTTTATAAAATGGGACAAATATCAACAATTCTAATTTCTATAATTAATATAAAAAAAAACAAATAATTATATATAGCTAAGTGAATAATCAATTGGCATATTTTATTTTTATTTTCTATTTTACAAATTGAAATTACACAAAATAAATAATAAATTAGATAATAAAGAAATATCTTGAATTATGACGAATTTTGATTGATGATTTGGGGTTTTTTGTTAAGAAAGTTGATGGTTATTGTGGTTGATTGATTTGAGTTTTTTTTGATGATAAATTTGAGTTTTTGAGAGAAAGAGAGAGAGACACAGAGAAAACGTAAAATTCTGTTTTCCAGGGACTGACTGTGTAATTTTTGACTCAGGGACTGACTGTGTAATTTCTGAAAACTGATCCAAACCGTAGATTAAATTTATGGTTTACAGTGATTCACTGCAAACCGTAGATTTAATCTACGATTTAGATCAGTTTTTAGAAATCACTGTAAACCGTAGATTTAATCTACGATTTGCACTGTATCATTGTAAACCGTAGATTTTTTCTACGATTTGTGCGTTTTTTCAAAAAAAGTGTAGTATAAAAATCCAGCCTCTTATAGTTATACAGTTTTTTTTTTTTTAATTTAAAAAGACAAGAAACATCATTCCAATATAGTTTTAGTAAAATTAGTGATTTTATGGGTTTTTTTTCCCTCGGCCACAGGTCAATAATAACCAAAAACTTAAATAAAATAAATGAAATTACAGTTTTCTTTTTAGTCGGTGACAGTTCAATAATAACCAAAAGCTCTATTGACTTAATTTTCCAATATTACTAGAAAAGTCTAAAAGCTGAAAGATATCAAGGAAAGATAAGTTTTATATATAGCGTAATCCGATCATATATTAGTGACAAAATACGTGGGAAACCCTTTCGACGATAGCAACACATGCATGCATTAACTGATAAGTTTGACCGGCATACAAAAAATAGACAAATTATGAAAAAAAAATTTGAGACGATTTTATTTTCAGGTACATGCAAATTCTTAAGAGGCCATTAATTAATTATAGAGCAAGTTACATATATAATGGCGAATCTTCAAATATAAATCCGTAATAAATCCATTGAATCTTCTAAAAAATGATAAAATCAAATCAAATTATAAGGTGATTATATCTAAATTACTTCTTCTTATAATAAAGATACATAATCTTTATGATTAACCAGCTCCATCTCTTCAATTGTTCATTTCATTTTTTTTAAATGCGAATTAATTCAGTTGTAAACATTTTTTTTTTCTTATTTTCTAAAGAATGCTTTGTATCCAAGGTTGTTAACGTATGCACATTCATCCCTAGTAAAATACAAAAAGATATTTTGGTGGAGATAAAAGTAGAAACACTAAAACGCAGATTTACATTTCCTTACATTATTGCATTTCTTTTCCTCAAATATACGATCCATATATATATATATAAGAAAGTACATTTATAAGTTATGATACGAATATATATGTTTTTTTTACAAAAAAGAAGATAGAGATCATATATACGTATCAATCTATTAATAATTTATAATATTTAAGAATAAAAATGATACATGTCTCCCCATTTGACACCAGATTTTGAATGAGTTTTCGAATTGACGTTGCTTGAAAACATATTTTTAAACACTTCCTAGTTCCTACATATCAAAAAGTGAAAGTGGTTTTAGTACAATTTTTCAGGAGATAAAAATAAAATACTTCCCAAAATTCTTCTCTAGCTTGTGGTGTTTCTGAATTTCTTCTAACTTTTAGTCCAAAATTTAGTATATACTCTTAGTAGAATCATTGTTTCCTTTTTTTTTTTTCTTATCCCTCATTTAGAAATAAAACCTCCGAAACTTTACAGACGACATGGTTCGAACACTAACGGTGAACATGGTGTACTCGGATAACAAACACATGTCTACCAACCACTCGCTCAGAATCATTGTTTCCTTAAAGAAAGAAAAAATATAGTAATAGTAGATAAGGGCAACAGACCTAGTAAATATTACATGTTCTTGGAGAGGAGATATCATCATGGGTACAGTGAAAAAGAGGCTTTTTTGAGATGATTACAAAACCCAAATAAACAGAATTGTTGGTTATTTGTTGGACGATACAAATGTGGTTAGCATGAGGCCGACACTTTTAAAATAAATTTAGGGTTTTATCTTTAAGCGTACTTGGATTAAAGATGCTTTATTTCCTTTTTTCTCTCTTGTCATCTCTTATCTCTCTCTTTTTCTTGAAATGTTGGACCAAATCTACATGATATGCTTATTGAATACGTTTCGGCGTATATGTATAAAGTATTTTGAAGGAAAAACATATATTTAGTATATTGTACTATCTGTTTTTAACGATTTAGGTATCAGACTGTCAAAATTAACAATTGACGTACTGAACTATCATAATATTCACAATTCAGGTACTGCCGTTAATTTAGTTGGATAAAAGTTAGTTTTATTTTTTTTGGGGTCATATTATTTGTAATTTATATAAATTTAATTATGTCTTTTCGAAACATTACAATTTACAATGTTTCTACTAAAACACATATATACATACATAATAAGTATCACAGTTTAAAAAAACATATTATTTGACTAGATTTTCTTTGATTTATTTTTCTAAAATAAAAAAAATTATAATTTTTTTTACACTTTCTCTAAAACGAAAATAAAGTAAGTTTTAGATTTATAACATTTGAGCAAAAATTATTTGAGGTCACATCACTATTTGAATACTTTCATGAAAAAATGGTAAGAAAATTGTTATTTTTTTCCAAAAAAGTATTCATTTTTTTGTAAATAGAATATATTTGTTAAGTATTTATAATTTCTTTTTATACACAAACATCATTTAGAATTTATATTATTTACAATAATATGTATACATGCATTATATTATATATATTTTTATACATACATTAATATAACATATATATATGTGTATGTGTGTATTATATACATATATATATATATATATGATATAATTATATATTTTTGAATTTATACTAAAATGAGATATTTCAGAAAATTAAGGGTTAGATTTATAAAAGTTACAAAGAATATGACCAAAATAGAAAATAAAACTAACTTCTATCAAACTAATTTAACGGCGGTACCTGAATTGTGAACATTATGATAGTTCAGTACGTCAATTGTTAATTTTGGTAGTCTGGTACCTAAATCGTTAAAATCAGATAGTATAATACACTAAATGTATTTTTTTCTTCTTATTTTGGATGAAGATAATTGAGATAAGCTTGCACCATCTAGTTAGGGTAATATTAACATATCTTAACGTTAACAAAACCATTACAAAACAATGCACATAATATACAAGTTACTCTCACTGTTCCCATGTTGGGTTGCATCTACATAAGTATATATATATGTTTACTGAATACGTTTCGGTATATATGTATAAAGTAATTTGAATGAAGATAATTAAGATTAGCTTGCATTTGACCATCTAGTTAGGGCAATATTACGATATCTTAACGTTGCAAAAATAAACATTACAAAACCACTAAAGAGTTGAAATGACAAGTTACTCTCACTGTTCCCATGTTGGGTTGCATTTACACCTTATATTCTAAACAAAAAAAAACTTATGTAAGCAGGGGCGGAGCCATGATTTTTGTCCAACGGAGGCACAATATATAAGTCAAGAATATTTTTATATACATTGAAGATTTTTATATCATAGGCGAAAAGTTATTCATTATGAATTTTTTTCCACTTAATACATTGTCCAATGGATAAAACATATGCGTAAAGATTTTAACAAGTATTTCGGTCTAAACTTAAAATCACTATTGAATAATGAAAGATTATAAAAAACTATTAATTGATTATTTGTTACAGATATTAATGGAAGAAACGAAATGTTACTATTATATTTTATTAACACATAATTAGTAACTTTGACAATAGGAAAAGAATACAAAGTAAAACATTTTGCAACAAAAGAAAATGATATATATGTAGTTATAACTTATAAAGATGGCAGGTGCATGGTAGGAAAATATGTATAAAAAAAAAACTAGGTAGTTTAGCTCGAATTTGGGTCTTGAGTGAATGAGTATACTGTTTTAACCATCTGTACTAGTTAAGGAAACATATCTGATAAAAATACAACATATAACAATTATTTCAAATCCAGGGGTCACATGCCCCCGGTCCGACATTAGATCCCATTGTATGTAGGGGTATTATTTTATGTATTTTTAAATTTTTTTATTAACGGGGACGATTGCTATCACGAATACCGTCGTAATAAGATTCGAACCATATATCTTTTATTAATAAGATTCGAACCATATATCTTTTATTAATAAGATTCGAACCATATATCTTTTAGTTGAGAGTACGAGTTCTGACCCGTTAAGCATGTATGAGTATTTATTTAGATTTATATAAGTAAAATTTACATGCATTGAATAGATGGACAGAGTAGTTTGACGGTAATGGATAGACAAGTAGATAACAAAGTTTCAAAATGTATCACATGTATTGTTTATAACTTTATATTCTTTCAGAACATAGGAATATTCAATGAAAAAGGTGTAAATATCAATTGATAGACGAAAAGCTTTATACTAAGTCGCATGTGGAACACCTTTAGTCTTTTGGCAAGAAAAGAAAAAGGGAATGAACTGATATGCAAACATAAATTTATTTAGAGTAACTAAATTGGACACTATAGAATTGGTTAGCTAAACAATGCCACATAAAAAAAGTGAACTTTAACAAACAAATATACAAGGTAATTCTAGGTAGGACTTAAAGGTCACATTAGTGTCTCCAAATTTAACTAGCAACCAACTATTATTTTACAACACATATATACATTGACAATAAATCTATTTAGTTTAATTTAATAATAGCTTTTTCGGAATAAGCCGATTAAGAATAAAAAGGAATTTATTTGGGATAAATAAATTAAAGAAGAAAAAATGGAGAAAATGGTTTACTCACTGCTATTAGAGAGAGTTTTTTAGCCTTTGTAATTAATAAAAAAACACTTAATAAGATAAAGAATTAATTTAAAAAAAATGCTAAATAAGGAGTATTTCCCAGGAATTTGAGGTAATGAGGGTGTAATTTTTTTTATTTTTTTGTCAGTGCGAAAAAATAGAAAAACTTGCTCTTATATTTCAGCTAATGAATTTCAATCACAGGGAGCTAGCTCATTATTTGATTTTTTATACAGGTTGGTGAGAAATTGATATTCTTACTTTTGATTATAAAAATATTTTACTTGCCACCTATGCTGGCTAAGTCATTGGCCATGGTTAATGTTAGGACCAGATTTCTGGTCTAAATATTGTTAATTGTCTATTGGTTTTTACTAAATAAATCCTAACTGTTATGAATAACTAAGACAGGATTGACAGGTTCCAAGTACCAGTTGCAACCTCAGTTACAACCTACTAAGTTAGTAGTATTAGGTTTCAAGTACTGGTTGCAACCTAAGTTACAACCTGTGGTGACAGGTTTCAAGTACCAGTTGCAACCTCAGTTGCAACCACAGTTCAACCTGCTGTTAAAACAGAATTCTGTCTTGTTTCATTATTCTACATTACTACTTGTTTAATGTTAATCATTTGTTTTAAAGTATGTAGGATATATTCTCATAAGGTCTTAAACGTGTATATGTGGTTATTGAGAATATTAATGTGTTAAGGAAAGATGTTTTATAAAAGATATAAAGAGATTAGTTTATAAGGTTATGTTTCCTTTTAATATATATATCTCTATTCTTATGCTTGTCCTTATCACTTGTTTCAATCTTTTGATCCTTATAATATTCAGTAAAGATATGTTTAAAGATTGATTGATATGTGGAGTTAAATGTTTCATATGTTTATGAAAAGATATTATCTTTAAGAGATCATATCTTTATATGTTTCCTTTCAAAGGAAAAGATTAACTCCTACTTTCAAGTGTGTTACTAAACAGGTATTAATCAAAGATGATTAGAGTCAATCCATGCTGAAGAATCTCGTGATACTTGGAGAAATTGAAGCTAATCAACCAAGTCAAAAGCAATCAAAAGATATTGAAGATAGAAGATTGTTTTTACTTGTTTATATACTTAGTAACTTAAGCTTGTAAAGGTGTGTGTTCTAAATTATAAAGAACTTATTTTCTAGAGAGAATACACGTGAGCTTTAAAAAGAAAAACAATGGTGGGATGCCATTGATTTATAAGTGATAGTTATAGAGTAGGAGCAATATAGTGATAGGCAGAAAAACATAGAGGGAGTCTAAGTTTTTCATTAAGACTTGAGTCATATATTGTAAGCTTTTTATAATATCATAATCTGGGTAAGTGCCCCGGAGACGTAGCCTAGTCAGGTGAACTCCGTTGTTAAATGTGCGTGTGAATTATTTCCAAGTACATTTAATTTTAAAACAGTTCTGTCCATTAATACACTTGGTTCCAACTGCAGTTCCAACCTCACTTGGAACCTTATACACTTGGTTCCAACTGCAGTTCCAACCCCACTTGGAACCTTACTGCAAAACTGCATCTAGAACAACGGATAGGAATTTCAATTGGTATCAGAGCTTCACACTAGATCTTACTTAGTGTGGATCCTGTGTTCTAGTAACAATGGACTTAATGAGGGAAGGAAACGCCTTCAACAAACCTCCATTGCTTGAAGGAGGAGTAAACTATGGAGTATGGAAAATTAGAATGAGGTCCTTCATCAAACAGCAGAATGAACATGCATGGAAGACTGTTATGTATGGATGGGAGGCTCCAACTACCATGGATAATGAAGGAGAACTGATTCTCTTACCTGAAGACAGATGGTCTGCTGAAGAAGACAGAAAATCAAGTGCCAACTCAACAGCCATAAACTTGATTTTTGCTGGTGTAACTCTCAGCGTATTCAGGTATATCTCTCATTGTGAAACAGCTAAAGAAGCATGGGATATTTTGCAAGTTACTTTTGAAGGAACAACTAAAGTAAAAGCTTTCAAACTTCAACAGTTAACTACCCAATTTGAGAACTTAAGAATGGAGGAAGATGAAAACATTGAACAATTTAATGGTAGAATCTGCCACATTGCTCACCAAGCTGGAACATTAGGTGAAAAATACAGTGATGCTAAGCTTGTTAAGAAAACTCTTAGGTCACTCCCAGAAAGGTTTGAAATTAAGGTCACAGCTATTGAAGAATCAACTGACTTAGATAATCTTAAACTTGAAGAACTCATAGGAAATCTTAGTACACATGAACTGAAATTCTTCAAACATAAAAGACCAGAAAAGGGAATAGCATTTCAAGCTAAGAAATCTGAATCTAATACCTGTGATAAAATGAGTGATGAAGAACAACTAGCTTTCTTTGCAAAAAAGGTGTACAAGAAGTTTTATAAGAAAAAGGAGGATGATACTGGTTCATCTAAAAACTTTCAGAAAAAGGATAACCAGTTTAAGACAGAGTCTAGATTCAATAATAACTCTACAGGAAAGTGGAATTCCAAAGAAAAGGATAACAAAGAATACAAATCTAAAGAGGTTCAGTGTAGAGAATGTAGAGGTTTTGGTCATATTCAGGCTGAGTGTGCAAACACTTTAAAAAGAAACAAAAATGCTTATATAACCACTCATAGTGATAGTGATTCTGAGAGTAACAGTGATGAAGAGGATGGTTCAAATTTTGTTAATTTCATGGGAATAATCACTGAAAAAGAACCTACTTATGAAAGTGACTGTGAGCATGTTTCAACCCCAGTTACAACTGCCTGTGAAACATATAGCAGTGATGAGGAAGAGCCTTCTGATGAAAACATTACTAAGCAATACCTTGTTCTGTATGAAAAGTATAAATGTCTGAGTAAACAATGTTTGATCATAAGCAAGCTGAATGTTGATCTAAAGGATGAGGTTAAAAATCTTACTGAGAAGCTTAAATTACAACTGGCTGAACTTACTGAAACTAAAAAGATAATAAAATTGCTGAATGTCTCTGCTTCAGATAAATTAGATGACATGCTGTCATATTCTAGAGGATCCAAAGATATCAGTGGTCTAGGTTACTATGGTGGTAAGAGTACAGGAAAAACTACTTTTATTGAAGCTGTTGCTAAAGCTAAAACTCATGATTTTGATCACAAGGTTAGAAGCTCAGTTGCAACCAGAGTTGCAACCAGGAATAAAACTCAGGTTTATGTAAAGAAGGTTGGAAGCTCAGTTACAACCAAAGTTGCAACCATGAACAAACTGAATAACTTTAGGTTGAAATTGTGCAATTTCTGTAAAAAACCTGGTCATTCTGAAATCCAGTGTTATTTAAAAAGAAACAGAAAGTATATTTCCCAGAAAACCTGGTTGGCTTCTGTCAATAAAAATTTGAAATGGGTTTGGAAAGTTAAAGAAAAAGCAACCTTAGTTGCTAACAACAAAGCTGTTATCAACTCTTTGAATGCTGTTACTTCTAATGATTGGTATTTTGACAGTGGATGCTCTAAGCATATGACAGGTACTGCAAGCCTCCTAAAAAATGTCACCATTCTTACAGGTAACACTGTTGTGTTTGGAGGAGGAGATACAGGTAAAATTATTGGTAAAGGTACCTTAAACAAACCTGGAATGCCTGATATTGAGGATGTTTTTCTTGTAGATGGTCTAAAAGCTAATCTTATTAGTATCAGTCAACTCTGTGATAATGAAATGACTGTTATATTTGACAAAGAAAGGTGTCAAATTACTAATCTTAACAATGATTTAATCATGACTGGAGTTAGATCAACCAACAGTTGCTATGTGTTTGAAAAAGCTGAAAAAGAATTGCCTCAAAGTAGGTGTAATCAAGCTATTACTAATAATGCAGATATTTGGCATAAAAGGCTTGGGCATGTGAATTACAAAACTTTAGATAAGCTTGTTAAAAAGGAATTGATAAGAGGAATTCCTAAACTTAGTGCTAAAACTCAAAGTGTCTGTGGTGATTGTGCTATAGGCAAACAAACCAAAAGTATACACAAAAGTACTAGTCTAATCTACACTAAAAGAGTCTTAGAACTTCTTCACATTGACTTGATGGGTCCTATGCAAACTGCTAGTATAGGTGGTAAGAAGTACATTCTAGTAGTTGTAGATGATTTCTCTAGATACTCTTGGGTAGTGTTCTTAAAGGATAAGTCTGAAACTTTTGAACTATTCAGAACTCTGTGCTTAAAACTGCAAGTTGAAAAAGGTTCCACTAGTGGTAATATTGCTAGGATTAGAAGTGATCATGGAACTGAATTTGAAAATATCAGGTTTAAAGAATTCTGCAACTCCTTAGGAATATGTCATGAGTTCTCTGCTCCTAAGACTCCACAGCAAAATGGCATAGTTGAAAGGAAAAATAGAACCATTCAGGAAATGGCTAGAGTAATGCTTAACTCTAAGAAACTTGCCAATAGATTTTGGGCTGAAGCTGTTAATACTGCCTGTCATATAGTTAATAGAGTTTATATTACTAAAGGTACTTCCATGACAGCTTATGAAATATGGAAAGGTAGAAAACCCAATGTAAAGTATTTTCAAGTTTTTGGATGTGTTTGTTACATTCTCAGAGATAGAGAGCATCTTGGTAAATTTGACTCTAAAAGTGATAAAGGGATTTTTCTTGGTTATGCTCAGAATAGTAGAGCATTTAGAGTCTTCAATCAAAGAACAAACTATGTTATGGAATCTTATAATGTGTTATTTGATGACCTAAAAACTATTGATGAGATTACAGGTGATGATGAACAGGCTGAGACTACAGAAAAAGAGAAAGAAGAAACTCAACAAACTGGAAGTTCCAGAGTGGTTGGAAGTCCAGTTGCAACTGAGGTTACAACTGAGGTTGGAACCACAGTTGAAACCCAGAATGCTGCTGAATCTGAAGAAGAAGAAGAAAGTTCTCATGCTCAGTCAAGTAGCAGGCCTCGATATGTAAGGACTCAGAAAAATCATTCTCTTGACAATGTCATAGGAAAAGTTACATCAGGTATGAAAACTAGAGGTAAAAGAAATAATGTTGTTCACTTTGCTTGTTATATCTCTCAGTTAGAACCTAAGAATATAAAAGAAGCTCTAGAAGATAGTGAATGGATTTTAGCTATGCAGGATGAATTGGCCCAATTTGAGAGAAATGATGTATGGACTTTAGTACCCAGACCTTCTAATAAAAATGTTATAGGGACTAAATGGATTTTTAGAAATAAAAGTGATGAATATGGAGTGATTATCAGGAATAAAGCTAGGTTGGTAGCTCAGGGTTATACACAAATTGAGGGAATTGACTTTGATGAAACCTTTGCTCCTGTAGCTAGAATTGAATCCATTAGAATGCTACTATCTCTTGCATGTCTGTATGATTTTAAACTGTTTCAACTTGACATAAAGAGTGCTTTTCTTAATGGTGTGATTAATGAAGAGGTTTATGTCTGTCAACCTAAGGGATTTGAAGATCCTAACTTTCCTGAACATGTTTATTTGCTGAAAAAGGCCTTGTATGGTCTTAAGCAAGCCCCTAGAGCTTGGTATGATAGATTGACCAAGTTTTTGCTTGAAAAAGGTTTTAAAAGAGGGGGAGTGGATAAAACTCTGTTTACAAAGAAAACTACAAAGGATATAATTGTTGCTCAAATATATGTTGATGACATTGTGTTTGGCTCATCTTCTAATAAGAGGATTGAAGAATTCATTTCTGATATGAAAAATGAATTTGAAATGAGTGGGGGAGGTGAATTGACTTACTTTCTAGGATTGCAAGTTAAACAGAATGAGAAAGGGATTTTTCTATGTCAAAGCAAGTATGCAGACAATCTTGTTAAGAAGTTTGGTCTAAGTGAGAGTAAAGAAAAGAGAACTCCTATGAGTACTACCCTTAAACTGTCTAAAAATGATAGAGGAAAAAGTGTTTGTCCCAGTCTTTATAGATCCATGATTGGAAGTTTGCTGTATTTAACTGCTAGTAGACCAGACCTTTGCTTAAGTGTAGGAGTTTGTGCCAGATATCAAGCAAATCCTTTAGAACCTCATCTTCTAGCTGTCAAAAGAATTCTAAGGTATGTAAAAGGAACACCTCATCTAGGCCTATGGTATTCTAAAGATACAAACCATTTTCTTAGTGGCTACTGTGATGCAGATTGGGCAGGAAACATAGATGACAGAAAGAGTACTTCTGGTGGTTGTTTTTATTTTGGAAATAATCTTGTTTCTTGGTTCAGTAAAAAGCAAAATTGCATATCTTTATCTACTGCTGAGGCAGAATATGTTGCAGCTGGAAGTGGATGCACTCAACTAATTTGGATGAAACAAATGTTAACTGATTATAATGTTAAACAAGAGATATTAACTCTGTTTTGTGATAACAAAAGTGCTATAGATTTAGCCAAAAATCCAGTTCAACATTCCAGAACCAAACATATTGATCTAAGGCATCATTTTATTAGAGAACTAGTTGAAGAAAAGAGCTTAATTTTAGAACATGTTTCAACTGAAAGACAACTAGCAGATATTTTCACAAAGCCCCTTGATACAAACAAGTTTGAATCATTAAGAAGTGACATAGGGGTATGTCATTATCAATCTAATTGAATACTTTTGCTAAATATGTCTGTATTGAGTACCTTTAATAAGTTTTATTTCTAAGGTTAAAGTCTTATTTTGAGCTATGATGTTTTTGTCTTGAAAAAGCCGCTTTTTTGGTGTCTCAAAAACAGATGTGAGGTAACTTGTCCTTAAAAAACCTCTCTGGTAATAGAGTTGCAAGCACAAAGTGCAATTTTATATGATGGTTGCAAGTTCAGTTGCAACATCAGTTGAAACCTCACACTCTCTATAGTTGGTTGGAAGTTCAGTTGCAACATCAGTTGAAACCTCGTGTTAAAAATACTGGTTGCAAGCTCAGTTGAAACATCAGTTGAAACCTCAGTCTCTGTATTATAACTGTCAAGACTAAGTCTTGTATAATTTTGACATCACTTATACTCTTTCCTTGATGAGGTCATCAAACTAGTTTTTGTGTAGAGATAAAAACGGATATGCTCAATTTAAGCTCCCCAGATTTAATCTTTATTAGAGTTATTCTTTGATAAACATCTTTTCTTGAGTAAATAGCTAGATTTTGTTTTGTTCTCCTAAAAGTTAGATATCTGTTTAAGTGTTCTTTATCTTGAATCAAGTCAAATTTCCTTAAAGCTTCAATTTTTGATTTTTCAAATTTTGGATGAATCTGTTTTGAAAAAGGAATGTTTATCTGTTTAATTGGCTGAATTTATCTTAATGCCAACTGTTTCTTTCGTGATCATAGTATGATTTATTTTTCAAAATTCTGTTGATAAAATACTTCCTATTTTTAAGCCAAAATCTGTCCCTTAATTGATTTGCATGTATCTATTTCCAATTTCAAAAAGATATGGTCTTTATTGCTATTTATACAAACTTCTTTTACTATCCAAAATCAACTCCAATTTACAGAATATCTCTCTCTCTCTCTAAACTGTCAAAAACCCTAGGCTCACTGTCAAAAACCCAGTGCTAGGTTCAAAGCTCACTTCCAACCCTTAGTTGCAACCATGTCCAAAAACCCCAATTCTGATGATGATTGCACCCTCAGAGATTTTCTGAATAAATCTCCATCACGTCAAGGTTCCAAATCAAAGGTAAGTGAGTCTTCCTCACCCAAAATTAAGCGCACTAATGACCCTGTTATTAGTGCGCTTAATTTTGATAATGACCCTGTTATTGCTAAGTTTGAGTATGTTCCAACAATCAATAATGTTGATCCTCGTTTCTGGAGTAGGACAACATATAGGAGGTTTAGGGGAATGGCTAGTAAAGAAATTCTGTGTGAAAGAAGGCTTAATTTAGTTAGCTATCCTCACATACAGGTGTATGTTGAGAAATTACTCTCTGCTGTTGGATTAGCCAAAACTGTTTGTTATGCAGACTCCTATTACCCTGCTGTTGTAAAAGAATTCTATTCCAATTTAAGCAGTGGTGTCTTTGAAGAGGGTAATCCTAAGTATGGAAAAGTGTTTTTGAGAGGTGTAACTTTGGATTTCACCCCTAAGTTGATTAATGACTATCTGTGTTGTCCCAGTCCTACTGTAGACAACAATGCTGAACCAGATTTAGAAATTCTAGCTTTAATTCTAACTGGAAAGAACAATAGGTTTGATGGTCATTCCATCAAAACATCCTCTCTCACATTAAGTGCTGCTGTGTTGCACAAAATTGCTAGGTTTAACTGGACACCCACCAAACAATCTTCCAAAGTCAACAAAGATATGGCTATTTTTCTATACAGGATTATGTCTTCACTACCCATCAACTTTGGCCATCATATCTTTAATCTTATAAAGGAATTTAGTGATGATAATTCACCATCCATTTTGCTTCCTTTCCCTTGCCTCATATCTAGTCTTCTTCTGTGCCAAGTCTCTTCTATGCATAGAGATTCTCCCATTAGTATCACTAATGAACCAATCACAGATTGTCCCTCTGCTCTTTATATTTCTGCCAAACTACTGAAGGAAGGACATGTCAATGACATTTCTGGGGACAAAGGGAAAGAAAAGGAAGAAGAACCTTCATCTGCTCCTTCAGCAAAGAAGAAAGGAGTAAAGTGGTACTTACTCCAGAAGCTGGCTTATAATCAAGAAAGGAGAGCTGAATTGGATGCTGATGATTACCAAATCAATAAGCTGCTGGTGGATATTATTGAGAGTGAGGATGATGATGATAGTGATGGTGTTTCAATCAGCAGTGAGGATGACAATGCAGAAGATGAAGAAGTAGTCAGGCAGAATCCTCTAAGAGAAAGACCCCCACAGTGTGATATTCCAAGTGACTAATTCCAATGGTTGCTGACAAATAGGGGGAGTGAAGTTTATGTTGAAGTTCATGTTTTGTTTATTTCAATTTCAAGACTCAATGCTGCTGGTTTTAATTATTTTTTAATTGCTGTACTAAGACACTGTTGTGCCATGTTTTTGGCCTTTAAATTTCTGCAATTTTCATTCTGATGTCTTTTAAATTGAATTTATGAATGGATAAATTCTGTGCATATGAAGTGCCTGCAATTCTAACATACAGGGGGAGCTTAAACAGATGAATCTTTAGTATTGTTAATATACTATTTAAAGACTGTGCTGATATTGAATTTGCAGGTGGTTGGGATGATTTATAAACTTAATTGATTTGTCAAAACCAATGACAAAGGGGGAGATTGTTAGGACCAGATTTCTGGTCTAAATATTGTTAATTGTCTATTGGTTTTTACTAAATAAATCCTAACTGTTATGAATAACTAAGACAGGATTGACAGGTTCCAAGTACCAGTTGCAACCTCAGTTACAACCTACTAAGTTAGTAGTATTAGGTTTCAAGTACTGGTTGCAACCTAAGTTACAACCTGTGGTGACAGGTTTCAAGTACCAGTTGCAACCTCAGTTGCAACCACAGTTCAACCTGCTGTTAAAACAGAATTCTGTCTTGTTTCATTATTCTACATTACTACTTGTTTAATGTTAATCATTTGTTTTAAAGTATGTAGGATATATTCTCATAAGGTCTTAAACGTGTATATGTGGTTATTGAGAATATTAATGTGTTAAGGAAAGATGTTTTATAAAAGATATAAAGAGATTAGTTTATAAGGTTATGTTTCCTTTTAATATATATATCTCTATTCTTATGCTTGTCCTTATCACTTGTTTCAATCTTTTGATCCTTATAATATTCAGTAAAGATATGTTTAAAGATTGATTGATATGTGGAGTTAAATGTTTCATATGTTTATGAAAAGATATTATCTTTAAGAGATCATATCTTTATATGTTTCCTTTCAAAGGAAAAGATTAACTCCTACTTTCAAGTGTGTTACTAAACATGTATTAATCAAAGATGATTAGAGTCAATCCATGCTGAAGAATCTCGTGATACTTGGAGAAATTGAAGCTAATCAACCAAGTCAAAAGCAATCAAAAGATATTGAAGATAGAAGATTGTTTTTACTTGTTTATATACTTAGTAACTTAAGCTTGTAAAGGTGTGTGTTCTAAATTATAAAGAACTTATTTTCTAGAGAGAATACACGTGAGCTTTAAAAAGAAAAACAATGGTGGGATGCCATTGATTTATAAGTGATAGTTATAGAGTAGGAGCAATATAGTGATAGGCAGAAAAACATAGAGGGAGTCTAAGTTTTTCATTAAGACTTGAGTCATATATTGTAAGCTTTTTATAATATCATAATCTGGGTAAGTGCCCCGGAGACGTAGCCTAGTCAGGTGAACTCCGTTGTTAAATGTGCGTGTGAATTATTTCCAAGTACATTTAATTTTAAAACAGTTCTGTCCATTAATACACTTGGTTCCAACTGCAGTTCCAACCTCACTTGGAACCTTATACACTTGGTTCCAACTGCAGTTCCAACCCCACTTGGAACCTTACTGCAAAACTGCATCTAGAACAACGGATAGGAATTTCAGTTAACAAATATGTTAGCGAGTGATTACCGACTTGACATTTAATAGATATATTATATGTAGTCGATTTGAGCAAAATTAGCACCATTAACTAAGAACCTACACAAGAAGTTGTTTTAACTACTACAATGTGGTTGCTCTAATTATAACTTATCATTCATTCTTTTTAAATAAGCACATAATATGATCTAAAATTTACCAAGTTGTCATTGAAAATCACACACAAAAACGACCATTGTCGTCTCATGCATTTTCTCTAATTAAATAACACGTATAGCTGAATCCTTGGTAAATTCACATGTATTCAAGTGCAATTCTGGTAAAAGGAGAACGTGCTCAGTGCTCACCTATCCATGGATATATTAAAGCACTATTGAGCTTTAAAGAGTACAAAAGGAGGCTTTAAAGAGGTCTTTAATCAAATCTAACAATAATATCTAGCAATCAAAGCCTTTTGTCTAAATAATCAACTTGGAAAATGGAAGTATTTATTCCCCAACTTTTCCCTCGGAAAAGAAAATTCCCTAACCGCCACCCAACATGCCCTATCAAGGCGATTAACCTAGTTGCTGCCTATATTGGTCGGCCAAGAAAATTCTTTGTCGAAGAAGGTTATGCCGAATGATAGCTCTCGATTTATGACGTCGTCGGATCCCCCACCTAGTGAATCGTTATTTGAGTCGACAAATTAGGAGTGTCGGGTTGTCTTTATATAATGGCATGTATGTCCCTTTTTAACTTAATGTCCACAGGTGTGTGAGTTGTAATTAAATGTACTCGCACTATAATACAACAGTTAGTTTTTTAATTTTTTTTGTTAAACTGAGTGTTGCTAAAGTTTAGCAGCAAGATTAGTTATTATTCTATTGTTAAAATTTAGCGACACTTATAAACAATTTTCAAAAAATAAATTGTTGAAAATTGAATTTTTTTTCGTGTAGTGTGGATCATTTAAAATCATGCAAATTGTTAGAGAAAAAAAAAAACAAAAAACGTGCCTAGACTGTTACCAAATTATGTGATGGACCTTGACATCTTAGCTTATTGATTAAACGGGCCATGCATACCTATATTAAGTCACAGGTTTATATAAAATGCATTCAAAAATCAAAACCTTTTTGTTGTGCAATCCATGTCAGTTGTTCAGGTCGGCTTTGGTGAATGGTGACTATGGCATCAAATTTGTTTCCTATTGCTTTGGCTTTTGGGCCCAAAAATTCCAAATATTGATCTTCTTGAAGAGTTAGAACAAGTTGCAAATTTTCATGATAAAGTAAATACAGTACATCTTCAAGAATTAAGCCGTTTAGAAGTTTAAAGTTTTTCTTCCAAATCTGTTAAGAATTAGAGAGAAAAGGATTGTATTACATGTTATTTTGCGCAAATATAATTCTCTAGTAGACAGATTTTTGTATGCATGTTTGTACATGTTTAAACTGCTTCTTGAAGATTCATGATCAGTTAGCAATGCGTGCTAACCAGGTTTTTTGTTTCTGTGATATGGTTGCTTGCTTACCACAAAAAAGAAGAACAGAAAATTAAGGAAAAGAAGAAAAAGCTATTGTTCAATTTCAAAATTTCTTGGAAAATTGAGTTGGGGCATCAAGTTAGATTCATTGTACCATATTGATATTGAGTACTCATCCGATGACTGGAGTATGCAGTCGAATTACGTATTAGGGGAACACAAGTTGGAACAAAAATATTTGGTTCTATTTACAATGAAAACTCGTACTCATGAAACACAAAACTAAATGGTATCGTTTGCAGCTTAATAGCTGATTTTGTTTGGAGCTAGTTTCGTCTTTTGGCAGCTTTGGTGATAAATTAGGCAACGGAATCAGATAAAATTATCAATACTAATAGCTTAGAAAAACGAAAATGGAACGGAACTCGATCTACCACTAGTACAGTATAATTGTAATAAAGAATTGGTTTTGATATGAAATTGTTCATGTTTGTAATCAATCGGCTCATCT
Source organism: Primula veris (assembly GCA_963682055.1). NCBI lineage: Eukaryota > Viridiplantae > Streptophyta > Magnoliopsida > Ericales > Primulaceae > Primula > Primula veris. Next base: position 1,652,408 of record OY821751.1, read on the forward strand.
GGCTCATCGCCTCTTCGATGGGTTCTCAAACTTGTAAATTGTCAAATTTGTCAGAAATATCAGTTTTATTAACTAAGTGGCGACTGGCGAGTGATGCTTTGTTTCTCTCTTCACTTACGAAATATAGATATGGTCAAAAAATATTAGTGTTAGTAACATAAGTGCTTGATTAGTGCTCGAGATATTGATAGTGTTATTATAAGATGGTTTCCTAATTATATAGAAGGTACTATTTACTATTTATAATGAAACCGTAACTAATTATCTAACTAATTGGGGAGTTGCCAATTAATATACATGTTGCTAATGATTATCTAAATTGTATTGATGGTTCTGGTCTTGAAGAAATTAATTTTGAAGGTTCCAGTTTTACTTGGCGGAATAAAAGGTAAGAAATTTATAGTATTTTGGAGAGAATTGATAAAATGGATGTAAACTCGCCATGAAATATATGTTTCAGAATATTTCTTTGGAACACATAAGTAATAGGAGCTCTGATCATAGTCCATTATTAATTATTTTTACTTAGAGTTTGGGACTCGAGGTTAAGAAGATTTATTTTTCAAAACTTCTGGACTAAACATAAAGACTTTAAGAAGCTTGTTTCAGATAATTGGGTTCATTATAAAGGTAATCAACCTATTAACAAGTTTTGTGGTAATTTAAAAAGGGTTAAAAAAGGAAAAAAATATATTTACTATATCAAACTATAGTGGTGTTAACGATTTGGATACCCATCTTTTAAATTTTTTAATTTAGGTATCACACTATAATAAATTTTCAATTTAGTTAGCACCGTCTAAATAAATTACGGAATCATGTCACGTAACATTTGACAAACATTAATTTGATAGGCTAATTTGACAATTTTGCACAAAAATATGACATATTAGAAAAAAATTTCCCCCAATTTCACACATAAAAAAAAACATATAATCCAAATTTTTGTTATGTGTGAAATTGGGAAAAACGTTTTTATAGGATGACATATTTTTGTGCAAAATTGTCAAATTAACATCTCAAATTAATGTTTGTCAAATGTCACGTGACATGATTCCGTGATTTATTTATACGGTGGTATCTAAATTGAAAAGTTATTATAGTGTGGTAGTTAAATTGAAAATTTTAAAATGTGAGTATCAAAATCGTTAAAAACAGATAGTTTGATATAGTAAACCAATAAAACCCCATTAAAAAAGTGCTAAATAAAGCTTCCCAAAGAAGTATTGAAGCCGATGATGAAGTTCAAAGAATAGAGAGTATATTTGAAGTTGACCCAAATCCAATAAATAGAACCATGTTTCATAAATCAATGTCAGAATTAACAAGAAGTCAAAAGTATTGAGCAAGAATTTTTGAGACAAAAAGATAATATGAAATGGAATCTAGAAGGTGAAAGTAATAGTACCAAATATTTTCATGCTATTTTAAAAAATATAAGAACTAAAAGTATTATTCATAGTATTCAAGATGAACAAGGAAATGTGATTACAAGACAAGATAGAGATTTATTAGATCAAATTCCTAGTATGGAGGAGATTAAAGATGATGTTTGGCGCCTTAATAAGGATAGTTATTTTGAGCAAGATGGATTTAATGGTCATTTTTACATCTTTTGTTGGCATATTTAGGGGTGGTTTCGGTACGATATCGACTTTTTTGACCATATACCAATACCGAACCGAACTTGTTTGGTTTGAAAAAAATTATACCATAACCGAACCGAAAAAGTCGGTATACCGAAAGTTCGGTATACCGATTTTTTCGGTTGGTACGGTTCGGTTTTCCGTTTTATACCGAAACATTATTATTATTAAAAGATAATTCTTGATAACAATAAAATAGCAAAAAAGTTTGTAAAAAGTAAAATGTGCACAAATTCTTATATTTGCTATATTTATTGTGAATTTGATTAAAATAGTAAACACTTATAAAATAAGAGTTCTTTTAAAATATTAGACAAGAAAATGAAGAAACACGAAATTATTGTATTTGGCTTCGTAAATAGGAAAGTAAGTCGTAAGAAAAATTAAAATAAACTATACGACAATTTATCTGTAAGTTATAACTATGTGTACATTTCTATATATTTTATAATTTTAATGTTTGGTTCGGTTCGGTATTGTACCAAACATACGAAATGGATACCGAAACCGAACCGACTTTTAAAGTTTGGTTCGGTTGTACCGTACCGAAAAGTCGGTATACCGAACTTTCAGTACCAACTTGTTTGGTTCGGTTCGAAAATCGGTCGGTTGGTACAAATCGGTATAAAAAGTCCATCCCTAGCATATTATCAAAGATGATATCTTTGAAGTTATTAATAAAAAAATTTCATGGGGCAACTTTGCCTAAAGCCGTTACAACTACTCTTTTGGCTATTCTTCCTAAAAAGAAATGCCCAAAAAATTTCAGTGAGTATAGGCCAATCAGTTTTAAAGTATTTTTTACAACAAAATTATCTCTAAAATTCTATCCACCAGGCTAGCTGCTATTTTGCCTAAATTTATCTCAGTTAACCAAAGTGGGTTTATTCAGGAAAGAGACATTATAGATAATATTCTTTTACTTGAAGAATTAATTGGTACAATGGGGTCAAAAAGCAAGGGTGGCAATATTGCTATTAAACTAGATATGAAGAAGAATTATGATAAAGTATATATCTTGGTTATTTGTCACTAAACCTATTCGAAAATTGGGTTTTTTCTGAAATTTGGATAGATAGGGTATGGAAATTGATTTCTAATATTCATTTTTCTATTCTTCTAAATGGTGTTGCTACTGGTTATTTCAATTCTACTCAAGGTCTAAAGCAATGGGATCCTTTTTCTTTGGGTTTATTTATTATTTGTTCAGAGGCTCTCTATAGAAATTTAAATGCTCTAATTTTTAATGGCTACTTTAAACCTTTCAAAGTATCATTAGGGTGTTCAGCGGTTACTCACCTGATGTTATTATCTTCTCTTCTGGCAACAAAAGATATGTTATGGAGATTAAAAAAGCATTGGATAAGTACTAAAAAGATTCCGGACAAGAGATAAATGCAGAAAAAAGTGCTATTTATTACTCTAAAAAGGTACCTCTACAGCAAAAATCTTATATTATTAAGCAATTAAGTATTCCAATAAGAATCACTCATTTTATTTATCTTGGATGCAAGTTATATTCTGTAGGCAAAAAATGCATTTATTTTTATTATTTGTGAATAAGATAAGGGCAAATATTTCTTAGTGGAAATCAAGATAGTTATCTATGAGATCAAAGGTGATAGTAATAAAACATGTTCCACGGTCTTTAGCTATTTATATTTTGGCAACTATGCAACCTTCTAAGAAAATTATGAATGATATAGATATGATTTTTGCAAATTTTTTATGGGGGCAAAATGAAGATAAAAACAAGATGCATTGGGTAAATTGAAAAAAGAGTTGTACCCTAGTAGAAGAAGGAGGTTTGGCTATTAGAAGTATGCAAAATGTTGCTAATGCATTTGCAATTAAACTATGGTGGGAATTTAGATTACAAAAATCTCTTTGGTCTCGGTTTATGAAAAATAAATATAGCAAAAACTGTCATCCAAACAAAGCTACAAGGGCGACCACTAATGAAACTTCGAATAGAACGATAGAATTCAGAGAGATAGCAGAAAGTAATATAGTATGGTTAATTGGTAAAGGGAATATTGATGCAAATCAAGATAACTGAAATGTTATTAGCCCTCTAAATTGCTTAGCCAATAATGATCTTGTCAAAATAAATAGCTTGTGGAATGGTAGAGAATGGAATATAAATAAAGTAGAAGAAATTTTCTCAGAAGATTACTTACATCATTTTGTGGGGAAGCCAAAGACTTTAGCAAATAAAGTGGAATTTTTTCCATCAAGTCAGCTTGGGACCTAATTAGAAATAAAAGAAATATCAGCTGGTCTAATGTGTTATGTTGGGATATAAGATCCTACATTTGAGAATTTCTTGATTTGCATGGAAAATTCAAAATAACATTGTGCCTCTAGATGAAAATACTAAAAAGAAAGGTATTCAAGTGGTGTCAAAGTGTGATTGCTGCAACAATAGTGAAGAAGATATTAATCATGTTTTTAGTTCTGGGCCTATAGCAGATAAAATCTGGAATTACTTTGGAAATAAATTGGGGGTGCAATATAATAATGATCAAGTGAGAAACAAGTTTTATGACTTGGTGGATGAAATCTGATGCAAGTATAAAAGGAAGAAGCTTTAAATTCTTTTTTTGGAAGGTAAATGGACCGATAAATATATTAAGGAGGCGAAGTCTTGCAAATTAAACGAACTACAAGCTATTTAATACTAACTCTAACTCTACATATTTTACGCAAAACTAGTCACCGACAAACTCAGGACTTAATCTCCAATGTTTAGCAATAAATCTATTCCTAACATCATTTTTAACATTACATAAAAGATTCATTCTATTTACAACATGTTTGGAACATTTGGAAAGTTTGATGCAAAGCAAGGTATGATAATACTAAAATGAGTACAGATAAAATTATTTGGATCTTCAATATCAATTTGATATTTATATTAAAAAAGATAAAAAAATTCCTCAATAATTTTTCTATTTTATGATATTGATGCTAAGCCAACTCCTAATGCTAAATGTAAGTTCAAGATAAATACTGATGGAAGCTATATTGCAAACAATAATTTTGAAGGATGTGGGGGAATAATTCGAAATAGTAGAGGTCATCTTGTTAAAGGTTTTTCCTGTTCACAAGAGTAGGGTCCCGTGAAAAACCGAAAAAACCGAACCGGATCGATAACCGAACCGAAAAATACCGAAACCGAAAAAAATTCGGGTCAGTTTCGGTTTTCAATAAAACTGAACCGAAAAAGATCGAAATCGAAAAAAACGAAAAAAACCGAAAAAAAACCGAAAAAAAACCAAAAAAACCCGAATCTGGACCGAAAAAAAACCGGTCCGGTTCGGTCCAAAAAATAAAAAGACCGAAACCGAAAAAAACGAACCGAAAAATATGATCGGTTTCGGTTTTGCTAAAAACCGAACCGAACCCAGCACTACACAGAAGTGGAATTCAAGTCACAGGGTTACAAGTTGGTCCCCAAAGTTTTAGAAAAGTTTTATTTTGGATGTTAAAAGTTGTAATTTTTATTTTGATCACTTTTTTTTTGGGTTATTCTTTTGTAAGACTTTCTTTTCCATATTGGTGCACTTTTGGCCCAGTCTTTTGTGGGAGGTTTTCCTCATATTTTTATTTTTCCTTATTAATAAAATAAAAATGTGGGGTTTTCCCAACAATTATTTTTTTTAAAAATCTAACTAATTAATTATATCTCGACAGATCAATTACCAAAGTTATAAAATAGTAGAAAAAGTAAAGTTCACAAGGTTATATCACTGGGGGAAATTAAACTTCTCTCTTTCACATGGCTAATTGCCAAAAATATAGTAATCCTGTCACACGCATCGCATGTGTGGTACGTAATGCAATAAAAATATAAAAAATATGTATAGTTATGATATAAATATGTAGATAATACAAAAAATAAACTTAGTTTAAAATTTAAAATAATGTTTGGTTGTTAAAGAGAGATAAATAAATTTATTAGTTTTTATTTTTTATATTTTTATATGAGTATGATATTATTGTAATTAATATAAAGATGTAGGTATATTTTTGAAAGAAAGTAGCTAAATTAAGTCAATTGAATGATTTGATTTGATTTGACTTGATTTGATTTATTATAATAAAATGATATATATATATATATATATATATATATATATATATATATATATATATATATATATATATATATATCATGCTATTAATATAAATCAATCCAAGCATTTTGAGGCTGTTAAATTTTATCCAAATTTTCCAAAAATACCCTTATTCTAATATTGTAATTACTCTTAATTACTTTAAGAGTAATTAATTAATATTAATTACTCTTAAATGTCATCACTCAATTCAAATAAATAAATAACTTAAAAAATGTTATTTTCCACACATTTATATTCCAAACAAAATCGTTGTATATTTTTTTATAAGAGTAAAACATTATGTTACTCTTTATATACGACTGTTAATTAATTATATTTAATCATTCGATATTTAAAATTTAAAAAAAATATTAAATTTATTTATCAGGATAATATCTATGTCACTACGTATCGCACACGCAACACATGAGCAGCTAATTGCCAAAAACAGTCTCAAATATAGACATTTTAGATCTATGACCATATTTTCTTCATGATAAATAAAGATAAAAAAATTGCATGACTTATGTACAACTTACCAACCCAAAGGTGATTCACAGAATCTTAATTTTGACTTAATTATTTGCTTTCAAACGTATCTTCAACAACCTCATTATTGTTTACTGCGTAGAACTAGTTTATAATGAACAAAGAGATTCGTCCTGTTTAAATGGAGTATATATATTTAATTATTTATCGGTCTGGCTAACAGGTGCGTCCGAGCATTTTTTAACCAAAATGTATAAGTTAAATCCATGTAATTATTTATGGCTATTAAAAATCCGATTGATTCATTAATCTATCAATTAGTAGTTTATGTTAATAGTATTTACAATTGATGTAATTTATGATCTAGTAAAGTAAAAACCATTTTTCCAATACCATAAAATCCAAATAAAAACATAGAACCCTAGTTAAAACTAACCTAAAATTAAATAAATAAATAAAACTACTTTTTCAACACAATAAAACTTAAATAAAAATATAAAACCCTAGTTGAAATTATGCTAAAAAAATATAATAAAAAAACTCTAAGAATATTTAGAATTGAAATATGAAATGTAATTGAATAAAATATTGATACACTCACTTTATTAACAAATTATTCACTATTGATTTACATATATTTCCTCCAAATCTCTATTAAAAAAGTACTTCTATATATAATTACAAATATTAAATAATTATACTAGTTGTTAAATATGTTACCTTATTTAGGTTTCTTATCTATTGCCCGGGACACTTATTAGTTTTACCCTATATTTATATCTGTTCAAAAGGATTGTGATACGACATGAAAATAATACCCGTTGAGCGATATTCGATAGTAACCCGACCCATATATTTTTCATGAGAATCCATCACCTTAACATAAGGCGTATAATTGGAGTAAGGATAAGAATGTCATTTACTTCATAAAATAGGAAAAGTAATTATCCATTGGGTTGAACTCCAATTAGTGAAACTCATTGCATAGAAAGTTCATGATCTGACAGATGAAAGCGCCACTTGTCAACATCTTATGGATCACGTACAAATAGCAGTACAATGAGATCATCTGACTTTCAAACAGAAAAGGAGAGATTAGTACAGAGACTTTTCAGAACTTATCTCACTAAGAAGTACATGCTGTCTACAAGTCAAAGTCAAAACCCGAGGAGTTACACTGAGTATTAAACTATTAAGTACAATGGTAATAAAGCATTGTAATCTACCCGATCAATAAAGAGAGATAACATTGTCCAATTTATTATTGTCGATCATCTTAATAACTATTGTTAAAAAGCACGATTTAACCGAGCAAAGTTTATGCTTTATCAGATTGGTTTTGCAATTCAGAAAAGCTTAGCGGTACAAATTATTGCTCGATTGTCTTCTATCTCCGTGTAATCATTTTATTGTTTTAATAAAATGATATCCTTAGAATTTCAAAAAAATGCTTTATTATATTTTTAAAGCGTTGATATGTTTGATAAATTGATGACCTTGTTATGTTTACTTTCATAATCTAGGTTTAAAAACGATATCGGTTTGGAATTGTCTCTTGATTGTTTTTGTTTGAGTTTCTTATTAATTTATCTACCATTATTCGAACAGATTAGTCAAATGAATCAAATTGCTTCTTTTAATTTACTATCACCCAACAAGGCGAATATCTATATCATACCTAGAACTCTATTCATCTTGATATAGCACTACAAAAAAAATATTCATATAGCAACAGTTTAGTTACAGTTTGTCTGATACTATACGGCTTGTTACTAAAATTTAGCAACAATTTCTGTTGCTAACTGCTGATAACTGTTACTATATTGTTGCTGAATTTTCTGCAACAAGTCGTATGGTAACAGATCAATTGTTGCTATACGGTTATTTTTACTTGTATGAAGTCATGTGTGGCACCTTTGAATTTCACATTTTCACTTAATACATGGCAACAGAGAAAACAGGCAATCCAATGAATAAAGTCATAAACCATAATAAAAGAGCTTATAATTACAATAAATAATTTTGTACATTTTTCTACTTTAAGAGGCGGGTACGTTAATTTCTTACATTACGACAAAATCTGAAACTTTCTGATAACAATAGGGACTAGTTTACAACTCTCTGAAACTTATAAACCGATTATGTAATACCGCTTCAACTAGAATATGTGCAAATTTCAAGTTATAATGTGTATAATGCTTATGTATAATCACTAAAATGTCATGTTACCATCAGAGCGTTTATGCTAAACTATTGATAAAATGAGTGTTGCTAAATTTAGCAACAGTTTAGCAACATTTTTTGTTGCTAAACTGTTACTAAAATTTAACAGCACTCAATTTATCAATAATTTTAAAAAATAAATTGTTATCATTTTAACTTTTTATTGTAGTTAATTGTGTATGCACAATTTGTGACCATAAGTCAATGTGTATATATTTGAAGTTAAAATGTGAAGGCTTGCTATGTGAACACATAAAATCATAACACAACAGATCCATCTACATATGAAAAAATATATGGGGTGGGTCCATGTTTTTTGTACGCAAACAATTTAGATTTTGGAGGTTTTAGTTTTTGTTTTTTAGTGTAAAATTTGTAGCTCAATGTGTAGTATAGTTTGTGACTTTAGCAGTTTTCTAAAATGTGAATATACTTCGACTACAACTATATATCTCTACAATATATACAGATATACTTCGAGTAAACATCTATATAAACTTGATGCATTGATTTGTCGAAATCCGTTAAAATTAAAATTTGATGGGTCAATTTAAAACCTATTATGAACTTATTAGGTAGAAGGTGCTTTAAGAGAGAGTCTCTCTGGACTCAGATTACTCATCTGAGTCATCAGATTACTTAGTTGAGAAGCTGGTTAAAAATCAGATCCACGTCATATCTTATTTTTATTTATTTTTTCAATTCATTCTACTCAATTTTATTACAAAATAAATAACTCTAACACCACTTCATTACATCTCACCACACTTTATTTATCTACAAAATAAATAAATTTACCTACTCTATCACACTATTAATTAATACATTTCTCGGTTTTTTTTCCACTCAAACTAAATATAAAATTAAAATATTTTATAATAATAATATTATAGGTAAATGTGGAATAAAATAATGACGTGCAGGGTTTTTGGGAACAATTTAATTATTTACTCAGAAGTAATAAAATTAATAAATAAAAAAATGTAAAATGTAAATTACTTGAAAGTATTAAATTGATATAATTAAATTGTTCCTAAAAACCCTGCACGTTATTATTTTATTCCACATTTACCTATAATATTATTATTATAAAATATTTTATATTTATATTTAGTTGGAGTGAAAAAAACCCAGAGAAATGTATTAATTAACAGTGTGATAGAGTGGATAAATTTATTTATTTTGTAGATAAATGAAGTGTAATAAGATGTAATGAAGTGGTGTTAAAGTTATTTATTTTATAATAAAATTGAGTGGAATGAATTAAAAAAATAAATAAAAATAAGATTTAACGTGGACCTGGTTTTTAACCAGGTCCTCAAATAAGTAATACAAGGAGTCACCAGGTCCCTAAATAAGTAATATAAGAGTCAAAAGAGACTCTGCCGTGCTTTAACCTCAAGTTCATTCTCCCAAATTGTTTATTTTTATTACTAAAAAATAACGAGTCAGAATATTATAATAGCTAATTTTATCAAATTTACAAGGTTGGTCCAATATCACCACCGTCAATGTCACAGCGACAAAGTTGTCGCCGTTGATGAGGAATGGGAGAGAGTCTACGTACTGTCCGACAGCAGCGTAGGGCAATAAAGGTCTCGTGGCTAAACAACGATGAGTTAGTAAGATCGGAGGCATTGATTCGTACCAATTAGATACGATGGAGCTCGTTTTTTAGCATATCTAGTGATTTATTCCATGTGGAAAAAATAGAATTTGGAGCCCCTTAATTATATAAGATATGATCTATTGGGAAATAGTTCCGCTCATATCTGAAAGAATATGACTTGTTGAGAATTTTTTTTTTCATTTGAACCTAGAGTGGAACAAGTCCTGAATTTAGAACTATGGGTAATTTTACATTTTATATAAGTAAGATTCTGTCACGAGACTTCTAAAGTTACCAGTAATCGTAGCCTATGTGTTGTGTGTGTGACACGTAATTGCATAAATATGATCCGACACAAATAAATTTAACATTTTCAAAAAAATTACAAAAATAATTGGATGAATATCGTAAAAATATAATGTTTTATTGTTATAGTAATATAAAAATACATGTATGATGATTTGTTTGAGAGATGATTTGTTTGAGAGATGATTTGATATGTGAAAAAAAAAAAGAATATTTATTTATTTAAATTGCATTAAGTTATTTTATTAATTAGTAAATTAGAATAGGGGCATTTTTAAAAAAAATAAGTAAAATTGGACAGCATCAAGATTTCTTGAGTTCACTTATATTAATAGTATGATATTAACCTTAACCCGTATATAAATTACATTTCGACTTTTAGAATATAACACAAATGTTTGCATGCTCCATGCACACATTATAAAGGCAATTGTGTCGGGATTTCAAAATATTGCATTTATTTTAGGTGTTAAATTTTAATACACTTGTAGATATATACTAAAAAAAAATCATGAGAGCTAGTATATAGAAAAAAAGACTCAGTTTTTAAATTTGTGTCGGATCTCTTCAACTCTGTATACGGTTTTATATGCATATATATAAAACAAGATATACTAGTATGACTTTATGAGTTTGGAATTTAAAAATGTGGTATTACTTGATAATGACGTAGGCGAAGTCAGTGTTTAGCTAAGCATTTATCAACTAAGAAAAAAGTAGGTGGAGGTACGAATTAATTGTGAGAATGTGAAATTTTATCTTATGGTTTTGTTTCTGGTCATTTATTAACTAATCAAATATAATCACGTTGGATAATTAATAGCTATAGTGGATTCTTGAATAACCTAAAATTTAATAAAGATTTCGTGAACAAGATAAAAAGAATGTAAAGAATGGTCACGCATGCGTTAATACAAATATTTTATATTCCTTTGGATCATTGCATATATCCAACTTTTCGTTACAACTTTGATAAAATAAGATTTGTCCCACTATGACTATTTCTAATATTCCCACACGTATTTCACACTGCTAAAATTCATATTAATGATTCCCTTGTGAGTGAGTCTTAACCTGATCTCAAAAACTTTACCATAGCACTAAATATATTCATATAGAAGCATATTAATTATGTATAAAAAACGTGGTGAGATTGGGCTTTGTCGTTTTGTGGTACTATGAATTTAAAAAATGATAAAGGAAAACTCACATTTTTATTTTATTAGTAAGAATAATAATAAAAAAGAAAGGATGAAAAACCCTTGAAAAATAAAGAGTTAATTATTTACACAAACGAAAATATATAAAGTAAATGAAAATTCGTAACAAATAAGAGACACTCTAATAAAATGAACTAGTATTGATTAAAAAAAACAGGAGATACTGTTGTTATTGTAAAGTGATTGTGGATAAATTTAGCGATAATGTAGTAATCTGTTGTTATTTTGTTGCTAAATTAGGGTCACACGCTTATATTTTTTTACTATGAAACTTTTGTATTAATGAAAATTAAAATTATAAAGTGGGACAGTACAAAATAAAAACATAAACTTATATTTTGGAAATGTTTTGTAAACTTTCTATTATGATAATTGTACAACTTGTTTCAAAAAATAATAATGATTGTACAACTGTACGGTATCGTTTGGTACGATGGGATTAAGGTGGGATTATGGTATTATATATTAGAAATATTGTCGGACCCATAAATACCGCGTTTGATACGAAAATTGGAGGCGAGATTAGAAATGATGATAAATGAGAGTATTTTGAGTAATAGGGGGGTGTGGTATTGAAAAATGAGAATATTTTGAGTAAATAGGGTATGATACATATATATATATATATTAAAATCATATGTATATGTATTTTGCAAGTTTATTTATTATAAATATAAATGTAAATTTGTAAAATAATCCAACCACAATAAAAAGAAAACAAACAATTAATTGATATTTTATGTATGTACTATTAATACCACATTCATTTGTTATCACGATATAGTTCGAATGTCTAATTAGTCTTATTACTACTAATACCCGCAAACAAACGCAAACAAAGGAGTCCTGCTACTTTGGTAACTAAGTACAACTTTCTGCATGCAAATCTAACACCCACCACTTGTTGCGTTAAAAGTCTTTGCTTTCACTCTCAAGGTTACACACGCCCATTTCCCTTTTTATCATTTTCCTTCCCACCATTTTGTCTATAAATAGAGTGGTTATCAAAATAACAGTACTATACCTATCTCTAAGACTTAAAACTCTCTATTTTTGTCAGAGAAAAAACCTAGCAATATCTACATTCTACAAAAATGTCAAAACTTAGCATTGCATTCACTTTAGCCCTCCTCCTTACTATCACACTATCGTACGGGGCTCGCCCTGAGCCTCGTCAGGTTCAAGAGAATCCCTTAGTGACAAACCAACTTACGGTGCGTTCGATCTCTTCTTTGCTTTTTTCGATTTCGTTTAGCTGAAATAAAGAAAAAAACCATGCATACTCTTACTATAGCTAGGAGAAGTTCTTGCTCGCATAGCTCGTTTCTTGTAGAGTTTAAGCTTGAGTTTTGGTTTTTTTCATAAATTGTGTAATACTTGGTAATTGTTTAAGTTTAAAGCCAAGGTGTTTTACAGTTTTGGTTTTCAATATTGCAAACACTAGATATTTAACGGCAAAAATGATCGCATTTTGGAGACTTAATTATCAAAATAATATCTCTAGCTAAAATCTCTTTTAAACCCGTAATTTGATTCTTTATCTGTAAGTTAACTTTTTGTGTCTAAATCATGTAGCAAAACAAGCCCAAGTCTAGGTTAACTAGCTAACAAAATCATAAACTCATAACACCATAAAAAAAAGATAGTTTGTTATATAACATGCAATAATAAGTGCATAAAGGGCATTACGTTGGTCGTATTATTTACCAAATTAAGTACTCTTAAAATAAGATAACTTAGCTAAGTGGTGCCATTATAAGTTCTTAATTTATCAACTGTTTTTATATGTTTCTCATTAGAATGTTGAAGCTAAACAATTGGAGGTGGAAAATGAGAGCTGTGAAGGAGTTGGAGATGAAGAGTGCTTGATGAGGAGGACACTAGTTGCCCATCTTGACTACATCTATACCCAAAAACAAAAACCTTAAAATAAATTTCCCCTTTTGTTTTTACACAACAAATGATCAATGATCAACTTATATTTGATTGCAGTTTTAATAATGTAACTTCTTATTATACATTTCCTCTCCTTTGTGACTAATGAGAAAATGTACAAGTTTTTATTTACACCCACTTTTGTAATCTTTCTTTACATAGTTGGTTCTCACTTTCTTATATGTTATCACAATTGTATTACTTTGGTAGTTTGGTGCATCTCAAAGACCCAACCAAAAGCAAATATTCACAATTGTATTACACTTACAATAAAAAAAAAATTTCATTTACTATCATAATTTTTTTCGGTTATGTTGCTAAAATGGTTGTGGTTAAATTTTAGCAACAAGTTAATTTGTTACTAGCCTGTTGCTAAAATTTAGTCACAACCACTTTAACAACATAACCGGAAAAAAATTATGATGTTAAATGAAATTTTTCGTGTTATTTTTTTTTAGTTTAATATAAATAAATAAAATATAGGACAAGAGTGTAAGCATATATATATCACGACGAATGACGTAAATGTCTAATGTCTTGTTTGACTATTCTGCATATATAAAATATTAGATCCACACACATAATCAATACTTCAACTTCCCATTTAATTGTTATTTATAAAATTATATGCAATTTTAACCGGTTTATAATATGTATTAAAATTGTCGAAATGATAAATTTTAAAATTAATTCATATAATTTAATGTTTGAACTATATGATTAATTTTTGAAATTTTTTATTCCGACAATTTTAATACAAGTTATTGATCGATTAAAATTGCATGTAATTTCATAATGGATAATTAATTGTGAACGGATACCAGTAACATTTTGTATCTGATTATAGTTGATAGTAAACTAATTAAAAGTTGGAGAACTTTTTGGTGTGTAGCATATCTTCTTGGTCATTAAATATTATTTCTGAAACTGTATAGTTATTCTTATTCAATATTGGTAAAGTACCAAATTTTGTTCGATGTGGAAAAATTCAAAGTCAGAAGTACATGTCGGCAATAGATAAAGTAGTTGAAAGTTGAGAGATGTTCATGATAGCAATTAATTAGACAATAATGTAAATTTTAGAATTCTTTTGACACCTAACCAAAACAAAAATAAAACCTCAAATATAATATTTATGGAACCCTAGTTGAGACTACCCTAAAATTAAATATTAATTAAAAATATTTAAAATTTAAATGATTTTAATATATTTTATTTGACGATTCAACAAAATAAAAACATAAATATAATATTATAGAACCCTATTTGAGACTACCCTAAACTTAAATATTAATTAAAAATATTTAAAATTTTAATGATTTTAATATATTTTATTTGACGATTCAACAAAATAAAAACCAAAATATAATATTATAGAACCTTATTTGAGACTATCCTAAACTTAAATATTAATTAAAAATATTAAATATATGACCGAATATCAGACTCTTAAATTACGGGGTGAAAATAAAATTCTAAATTTACATTAAGCACTGGTGTGTTGAGAGTCTGATTAAGTCTATCTAGTTCATTAGCATTATTCTTAATTAAATGCTGTTAAGCTTTACATATATATAATTGCTTATCTAGTTTTAGACCTCACCCTTGCAATAAGCAATGAATGACAATAATTCTCCAGATAATAAAGAAATTTTCTTTTCAAGAGAAAACTTGCATATTACTACTTCCTTCCCTCCGTCCATCAACAAATGTCACTTACGAAATACGTGCAACTTTTATCGATAATTTTTTCGAAAAAATTATTCTCAAAAGTTGTGATTATGTTGCTCTTTTCTTCAAGTTACATATCCAGCTACCCTTTTAAGATAATGTATATATTCTGAAAGTTAGTATTTTTGTTACAACTATAATGCATGGGTTTCGGATGATTATGTTGTGAATTTCTACATGCTTTTTTGAAACGTATTTTGCATTTTTTTCACAATGGTAATTTCTCGACACGGACTTTATCTGATGACCTGACAAGTACACTAGTGCAGCAGTTCATATCTTAGCCGGTCGTTTTAATCTGACGGGCAAGGTGATACAGGATAAAATCTTATATTAGACCAGCGTACTATCGTACCATTTTCCTGATTCAGATCATATTCTAGTAACTCAGCCAATTAAAGAATTGGGTAAGTTCTTGGGTGTCTAATGACCAATATGTAAATCAAGTAGATCCAGTATACTTCCGCATTTATCATATCAAAAGATTTCTTCCGATAAACGTTTTTGGCTGGACAATGCTTAATTAGTGTTAATTCTATATCTTGCAAATTCTATTTTGTATCTGTAAAATAGGGGCAGATTTTAATAGTTTTCTTTTTCTAACAAAGACTCGGGTAATCAGGAATGGCGATAATGCCCTTCAGGAAGTTTGCTAAAAAAATATATCCAGTTCCGGCTCATGTATTGCAGAACTGGTATTGAAAAAAGATTTCCGGTCTCCTTCATGTTCACATAAAATCGTATTTTATGACAATATATCTTTAGCATCTACATGAGGAACCTTGCAAAGGATATATATGTTAACAATATTCGGACTGACTTTTTCTTTCGTTCAGATTTCGAAATAAAAATTTTAACCAGCAAGATTATTACCTTTATCTTTAATGAATAATTCCGTTTAGTCGATTGTCCGAGACCTTTCTCAATTGTTATCCTACAGTAATCTTAGGGGCCTGTTACCTGTAGCTGAAATTTTGTGTTAATATTTTCAATATGTCTGCTAGCATGTATACTCGACTCGAAATCTTTTTTTTAGCTTGTACAAAGGTTTACCTGAGAGTGGCGTCAAAATATAAAGGCCTTTATCATTGACATCTCTCCCGATTAACGAAAAGTTGTGGCTCTTATAGGTATATACACGGATTGTTGGATTTCATTTACTACGGGGGTCATTTGATCGACATGACGGTAAGTGGCATTTACACCGTTTAGAGTTTAAAATAAACACTTAAAACCCGATTTGTTTCGGACATTCGTAGCTATTAAACTTTCAGAGATAGTAATTATATCTCCATTAACTACTTTCAGTTTTGACTAGACACAGCAATAAACTACTCTATCCGTTTCTATTTAATTGTTCATTACGAAACTACGTGCAATTTTGACCGGTCAATAACTTGTATCAAAATTGTCGGAATTAAAATTTTTAAAAGTTGATCATATAGTTCAAATGTTAAATTTTATAATTAGATTTAAAAAAAAATTCATTTCGACAATTTTGATATAAGTTATAAAACGATCAAAATTGTACGTAGTTTCATATTGTACAGTTAAATGGGAACGGAGAGAGTAAGATTTTACATGTTTCCACATAGGATAAAATTTAATCAAATTTTCACATTGTCCGATGGCATCATTTGGACGAAACTAAAGTGTATGATGGGTCCGACAAATGATGCATTTATCGGTGCAACTTGGCTCATCCCACTTTTCTTCCCTCCAAATTATACTCATAATAGTGCCTGATCCCTCATACAGTCCAGCCCCATTGTTGCCTGTACAGGAAATGAGAGCATGCACCGATACGGGAAACAAACACATGAAACCATACAAATACAAAAACGAGAAAATCCAAAGATTTACAAGTACAGAGATGCAAAACGGAAAACAAAAGAACTAAAAACACGACGAGCTCTTGCGTAAGAAGTAAATTGTTAGTACCCAATATTATAAAAGGTGAAAGGCGGGTTTTAGACGTAAACTGGTCGACTAACGTGGTAACCCTCAATTCCGTCCAATCACATTTAATCTGTCAGACTTATAGACTCCGTCAACCATCGGGTCTATAACTAATTCTCGTCAAAGTCCAATTTTGTACTAATATCATCGAACATGTATACTTTTGTGGCCAACCAACTAACACAACCATGAACCGGATCTACTAATTTTAACATATACCAACTAATAAAAAGCGGACACATCCCTATATTAATTAAAATAGACTGGATTTTTCGATTGCAAAATGTCTGTTTTCATGTCAAAATCGTAAATCCGAATTTACAAACCTTAATTTGGATTTAAGGTTTATGAGTTCTTTGTTTTTTTATGTAAAAATAAAAAGGTAAACCATTGATTATCTCTCTCTCTCTCTATATATATATATCAATATATCTATATCTATATCTATATATATATATAATTTATAAAAAAATGTTTGGGCGTAGGAGATTCTTGTCTTTCCCCTTGGTAATCGGAGCAGTCATGTTAGTGTTTCTCAGTCTCATTTTATTTTGTTACGTGTTATGCGAAACCACGTGCAACTTTGACGGCTTTGAACACGTGTAACTAAATTGCCGAAACGAATTTTTTTATTTTTTTTTATACATTGTTCAAATGTTAAAACTAGATGATAGAATTTAAAAAAAAAAAAAACTATTTTGACAATTTAGGTACGGGTTATTTGCCGTTAAAGTAAGTTGCGTGTGGTTTAAGAAGTTTTTTTATTGATAATAATAACTTTATCACTCTATGTGCCTGTTTGGCTACTTTCTTTAGTTTTTTGCCTAAACAAAAGCTATGGGTGTTGGGTTTTTTAGCTTGTAAAAAAAAAAACTAGCTTTTTTAGTAGCTTTTAAAGTTGGTTATAAGTTAAAATAAGTAAAAAATGACCTAGCAGTTAAAAATAACAAAAATTACAAGAAATGGAATTTTCGTAATATTTGGGGATTTTTAGCCTCTTCGTAATACTAACTTATCTCTTTCGTAATGTGGATTATGTGTCTGTTTGGCCATTTTTCTTAGGTTTTTGCTTAAAGAAAAGCTATGGGCGTTGGTTTGTTAACTTTTAAAAAACTAGGAAAAGCTCGAAACCGAAGAAGATAGGAATTGGGATTTTTTTAGCATTTTTACATTACAAATTTTGTTTGTGTGCGTTGTAGAAGATTTTAGCTTTTTGCTTAAAAAAAGCTTTGGATGTTTACTTTTTTAGCTTTTAAAAAAGCTAGCTTCGGGGTCAAAGAAGCTAAAAAAAGCTAGAAACCGGAGAAGATAGGAAGTTGGGATCTTTAGTCTTTTCACGTAAATATTAACAAAAGCAAGAATTTTATATTTTGTTTGTTGTTGTTTAAAAGTCGGTTATAAGTTAAAATAAGTAAATAAACGACCTAGCAATTAAAACCAATTTTAAGTCACTTATAAGTAAAAGAGAGTTGAGTTAAAATATGAAATCTTTTTGAACAAAGAGTCGGTCTTAAGTAGTGGAGACCCTAGTAAAAAATCCTTAGGATTTTTTTTTTGAGTTGGTGCCAAACATGAAACTGCAGAAGTGCAGATCCGTTGAAACGAGCTTTTTGCCCATTGCTTTTTTTAAGCATCAATAAAGCAATGCCAAACACGTTCTATGTTTATGGATTTTTTTTGTACCCTGTGATTTCCCAGTTAACAATATTAAACCCAATATCTGAATTGTATTGATTTGTGTTATGTTGCTGTATTCAACCAGCTTAGTAAGTTTAGTTGTTGTTTTGGAAACTTCTCCCCATTTAATTTGATGTTAGGCAATACAAAATTAAGCGTTACAAATAGGAAGAATAATGTTAGGCAATGCAGTTTACAGTAGAAGAATAATGTTAGGCAATACAAAATTAGTCATTATAAAGTATTTCTGTCATGGTGATGAGACGACAAGATTAAGTTGTTGTTTTCCAACTTTTAATTCTTTTGTCTAGTGGAATATGTTTATGTGTATATATACTGTGAATACAAACAACCATTGTGAAGTACTTCGTTTGTTTTGTGTTCTTTTGTTGTATATCCAGCTTATTTAAGTTGCTGTTCTGGATGATTCTCCCGATGTTATTTGATTGGTAAAATCTATAGAAGAAGAAAAATGTTCGGCATAACAAAATTAAGCATTATGATTTATGACAATGATATGAGTTAACAGTTATTGTTTTGTCTTGTGAACTATGTTTATGATAATTCCTTATACCCTGTCCTTGCCCAGTTTGGATATGTTAATCCAATACCTGAATTGTATTTGTTTGTATTTTTTGTAGTATATTAAGACATTGTTCTGGAAAGTTTTCCCCATTTTATTTGATGGGTACAATTTGAAGGTAGAAGATAAATGTTAGGCAATACAAGATTAAGCATAATAATAGTAATCTGAGAATATATCTATTGTTTATTCTTATGGACTATGTCTATGTTTGTGATAATATATTACGTCCTATGATTTCCCAGTTTCGGATGTGTAAACCCAAAATCTGAATTGTATTGCCTTTCGTATTTTGTTGTACTAAGCAGCTTAATTGATTTATTTATTTTTAAATTTCTCCCCATTTATTTGATGGTAGAAAAGAATTTACAGTAGAAGATTAATGTTAGGAAGTACAAAATTAAGCATTATAAGTTACTACTGTAATGGTGGCGAGAATATACACTTGTAGGTGTTCTATTCGTATGTGAGTGATTGCCTAGTTTAGGATTTGTAAACCTTATATCTGATCTCATTGCTTTGTGTTTTTTGTGGTATGTCGAGCTTAATTGAGTCTTTGTTTTGAAAAATTATGCCCCTTTTCTTTGATGAGTACAACTTACCATAAAGAAATATGTTGGTCATCCAAAAATTAAGCACTACAGACTACTCCAATATCGGAGATGAGACAATATGTTTGTCAGTGTTCTAATTAGTCTGTGACTTGTTTGGGATTTGTAAACCGTATAGCTCAGTTGTGGTTATTTGTGTTCTTTGTTGTATTTCCAGCTTAATTAGGACATTGTTCTGGAAAGTTTTCGAGGTTTTATTAGGTACAATTTGAAGTAGAAGAAAAATGATGGGCAATACAAATTAAGCATTATAAGGTGTTCTGAATTGTAGTAGATGGGTGGATGAAATTAGTGATTGCCTACTAATTTTTTATATACATGATTAGCAGTAGCACTACCGTCTAGATGTTCATAACAAAATGGATGTCTTACAGTAGCAGTTTTACAATTTTGTGGCTTTCCCCATTTTTGTCTTCTTTAAAAGAAGGCCGACCTCTGTTTGTCATCTTAATTATGCACATAAGTATTGTTGTATGACTAGAAATCTTGTATGTAGGGAAATAATAATACGAGGCATACAAGATTATGAAGTAGGTAGTAACGTGGTAATTATTATGTTTTGTATCTTGAGCAACAGTTGTCTGATTTTCAGGTACTTCATGGGATGTTTTCTGTGTAAATTAGTGGCAATGTTTGCCAACGAAATTATGTAAATGTATAATTTTGTATAAGTAGCATTACTCTTTTTGAAAATGAATAGAGGATCGTGGATAAGGAAGAGTTTCGATGTCAGTTGTAGCTAATTATTATCCCGACTGAAAATATACCAAGAGGAAAACAAATCCTTCCGCAGTCTGATTTGTATTAGCAGGCATATTTGCAATTAACTTGTCAAAAATAAAACTTTTTGATTCTTGCCAAACGGTCACCTATTGTTATTTGACATTTGCTTGCTAGAATTTATGCATATTTGTACTCAGTTGCCAAACACTTCACTTGTGTAGAAGAAAAGCTCTATGAATTGCTATAAAATTACTCCATACCTACGAGTAGTTAAGAACTCCCCTTGACACATTTTGATTAAAAAAATACAAATTTTATATTGATTTCCTTTGAACTTTCACTATAGTCCTATAGTATATAGTGTCTCGGGGTTAATGACAATCAACCCGTGTTGAACCTTGAGTATTTTAAGACGATTTCCTTATATCAGTTGTTAAATTCTACGTTCATACCCCAGAAGATGTTATTGACTTATTGTTAATCTAGATGTTTTTGTTAATAAAGTTCTGTCAAAATTTACTACTTAATTAGGTATCACATAAGAATGGATCAATATCTGAGTCATATTTCTGGGATGGCAAACAGTTTCGCAGTGCGAAGTAGCTTACTATTTTATGATATTAGCTCCGTAGGATTTTAAAAAGCTCCAACTTGTAGCAAGAAAAATGCTTTGCATATCTAGGAAATCAAAAGAAACGATGTTTTGCATATCTAGGAAATCAAAAGAACGAAAAGCCTGAACTTAAAAGTATTCCAGGACTGATCGTCTTTTTCATGTAGAGGATATAAAGTAAAGATATGAAAATGATTTCTAGGGCATAAACTAGTCTTGAAATTATAATGACAGTATAAACATACTCATATTGAAATCTTAAATCAAACCAAATGATAAGTTAATTTCTCCCCATTTTATTTTGATGGGTAGAATTTAGAGTAGAAGATTAATGTTAGGCAGTACAAACTTAAGCATTATAAGTTACTCCTATAACGGTTGTTAGAATATATACTTGTAGGTGTTCTATTTTGTATGTGAGTGATTGCCCAATTTTGGATTTGTAAACCTTATAACAGTTATTGTTTTGTCTTGTGAACTATGTTTATGATAATTTCTTGTACCATGTGATTGCCCAGTTTGGATATGTTAATCTAATATCTGAATTTTATTTGTTTGTATTCTTTGTAGTATATTAAGACATTGTTTTGGAAAGTTTTCCCCATTTTATTTGATGGGTACAAATTAAAAGTAGGAGAAAAATGTTAAGCAATACAAGATTAAACATTATAATAGTGATTTGAGAATATATCTATCGTTTTCTCTTCTGGACTATGTCTATGTTTGCGATAATCTAATGTCCTACGATCTCCCAAAATCGGATGTGTAAACCCAAAATCTGAATTGTATTGCCTTTCGTATTTTGTTGTAACCAGCTTAATTGAGTTTTTTTGTAAATTTCTCCCCATTTTTATTTGATGGGTAGAACCGTAGAATAGAACTTACAGTAGAAGATTAATCTTAGGCAGCACAAAATTGAGCATTATAAGTTACTAATGTAATGGTGGTGAGAATATATACTTTGTAGGTGTTCTATTTTGTATGCATGTGATTGCCTAATTTGGGATTTGTAAACCTTATATCTGAATTGTATTGCTTTGTAATCTTTGTTGTATGTCCAGCTTAATGAGTCTTTGTTCTGAATTTTTTTTTGCCCCTTTTATTTGATGGGTACAACTTACGGCAGATATATATATGTTGGGCATCCAAAAATTAAGCATTACAGACTACTATAATGGGGATGAGACAATATATTTGTCAGTGTTCTAATTAGTATGTGACTTATTTGGGATTTTGTAAACACTATATTTTAATCGTGGTTATTTGTGTTCTTTGTTGTATATCCAGCTTAATTAAGACATTGCTCTGGAAAGTTCTTTAGATTTTATTATGTACAATTTACTGTCCCAGAAAAATGATGGGCGGTACAAATTAAGCAATAAGCATTATAACAGTGATGTGTGAGAAGGCAACTCTGCAATGTTGAAATATATGTTGGTGTTCTATATTGTCGTAGATGGGTGGATGAGATGAGTGATTGCCTACTAATTTTGTATATAAATGATTAGCAGTAGCACTACTGTCTAGATGTTCATAACAAAGATCGTAGACTTGCAAAATTATTTATGTAAAGCATGAAGTGCCAGTGATAGTTTAAAACAGCAGCAGTTTTACATTTTTGTGGCCTTTCCCCTTTTTTTTCTCTTTAGAAAAAAGGTGGACCTGTGTTTTATCAACTAAATTATGCACATACGTACTGTTGTATAACTTGTATTACTAAAAATACTTGTATGTAGAGAAATAATAATACGAAGCATAAAATATTATGAATGTAGATAATGACATGGTAATTCTCAGGTTTGTATCTTGAGCGACAGTTGTCCGATTTTGAGGTACTTTATGGATTTTTTCTGTCTAAATTAGTAGTAATGTTTGCCAACTAAATTATGTACATGTATAATTTTTGTATGAGTAGCATTACACTATATTATATGGAAATGAATAGAGGATAAGAGGTTAAGGAAGAGTTTAAGATGCCAATATTAGCTAATTAGTATTAGCCCTAGACTGAACATACACCAAGAGGAAAACAAATCCTTCTGCAGTTTGACTGGTATTAGCAGGTGTATTTGCAATTAACTTGTCATAAAAAATTCTTTTTGTCTGTAACAATACAGTGACCTATTATATTTGACTATGAGCTTGCTTGAATTTATGCATATATGTACTCAATTGCCTAACACTTCACTTGTGTTGAAGAAAAGCTCTATGATATCCTAAAGAATTACTCCATAACTAATACTCCAATAATTAAGAACTTAGAATATACGAACCCTCCTTGGCACATTTTAATTAAAAAAAAAAACATTTTTTTATTGATTTCCTCTAGAACTTTTCACTATAGTCCTAGAGTATAGTGTCTCGAGGTTAATGACAATCAGCCCATGAGTTGAATCTTGATTATTTTAAGACGATTTCCTTATCACAGTTGTTAAATTCTACGTTCATACCCCAGAAGATGTTATTGACTTATTGTTAATCTAGATGGTTTTGTTAATAAAGTTTTGTGAAAACTTGCTACTTGATAAGATAATCACATAAGAATGGATTAATTTCTGAGTTATTTTTCTAGGATAGCAAACAGTTTTGCAGTGTGAAGTAGCTTATTATTTCATAAAATGATCCCCGTAGGATTTTCACGAGTTCTTCCAACATGTAGCAAGAAAAATGCTTTGCATATATATGATATCAGAAGAAATGAAAACCTTGAACTTAAAAGTATTCCTGGACTGGTTAATCATTTTTATGTAGAGGATATGAAGTAAAGATATGAAGTAATCTTGAAATTATAACGAGAGTAACAAGTAAAAACCATACTTCATAACTGGAACAGGTTTCTTCGATTGGCTTCACTGTATTGAATAAATTATAGGCAATTGCTGTTTTAAAACCTATGTCCAGACTTGGAGTTGAGCTCATTTTCTTTTTCAATTTTCGGACTTTTGACAGTATCGGTGTAGTGTCTGGGAAAGCAATATTTGGACCTCCGCTTGAAGAATACTGGAAAAAAAAGCAACAGGAAGAGGGTGCAGCAAAGGAGAGTAATGACACAACTACAACCTCAACTTCAAATTAGAAAGTAGGTTTCCTTTCAACTATTGTTAAGGGGAAAAAAGACGCATGTAAAACATTTGCTCTTTCAAGGATTTAGCAGAATTGATGCTGTTCATTTGTACGTTTCCTTTCGCACTATTCAACGGGGTAGTTATAAGCTTATTGAAATTAACACAAGCCAATTGTATGCTGTTATTTTTACTATATTCATGCTGGTTATGACGAATGGAAGTTGTTTTCAGATTCTGTTTTCCCTTTCTCTGTTTCCATCTAGTGCTTTTGAACAATTTTATCTGATGACTAAGCCAACTAGTTAAGGATGCAAAACTTATAGAAAGAGTTCAAACAAATTCCACCTGAGATTGTAAACGCCAAATCAAATTGCACAAATATTATTTACACAGTTCGCGTAACTGTTCCGACAGACACATGGACTATCTTTGGAGAACAAGACAGACAAAAACTAAAGAGTCATAGCAACTGAAGCAAAAACAAGAGTAACAACATAGTGATTGTTTGTTTGCAGCTCTTAAGCAAAAAAGCTGGATGTATTGAATGGTGGAAAAAAATTGGGTTCATCCATCTTAAAGCTTCTAGCTTTTTCAGGCCAAGAACAGAGAAGCTTTTAAGCTGGTCAGCAATGCAATTCAGTTTTTAAGCAAAACAAAATCAGAGCTTAAAAGCTGCAACCAAACAACACCTTCTTGTCATCCTATACTGGTTCCAAAATCCAAATACTACCCAATATATGCAAGCAGATAGTAAGACACATTGTCATCAACGCAGACGATTGTTCTCTCACAAACCGAATGGCTTCGATCCCCCTCTCAACAACAGCTTCATGAACAACCCCTATGCTTCTTTTCAAATTTTCACTCATTTTATCCAACAAAAACTCTAGAAATGATCTAACGGACTCAAACGTAACCCTCCCTGTCACATCAAGAACCATCTTCCGATGACCTGGCACAGCCAGAGAAGATGACATCATCGACTTACGTGATCTCACCCCACCTGATTGTGACCCTTCCATTTCATCAACAGATGTGTAGGAATTCGTTGATCCGGATCCAGAACCATAGTTAGGGTTTCTCAAGACTTGATTTGATGTTTTAATTAGAGTCTCTACAGCACCATTACAAACCGTAGATAACATTTCTTTCATTTTCCTTTCGTGTCTAGGGTTCGTCAGCCCCGCAAAAATTTCGTTGTAAGTATTTATATGCATAGTTTTATCCAGATACGCAGAAACTGCCGTACGTACAAACAATTCCACACAATCTGACACCATTGCTCTCCCCTTTTCGCTACTCATAGCATTCACCCACTTCGAGGGAGAATCCGTTTCATCATAATTATAATCTTCAAAATTTCTCGATCGACTAACCAATGCTGTTTCCGAATAATAAGCCGTAACTAAATTTTTAGCAAAACTACCGACTATAACTGACGCGAAACCTGACCCAGAAGTCGAAAAGAGCTTATCCAATACCCGATCTTGAAAGCTCGTATTTTGCCCAAAAGGGTCCTCTCTCTTTGCCTCGGATTTATAGCCTCTCAAAATTCCAATAGTTAAAGCTCTTGTGATCTTAATCACCG
This sequence comes from Primula veris, assembly GCA_963682055.1. NCBI lineage: Eukaryota > Viridiplantae > Streptophyta > Magnoliopsida > Ericales > Primulaceae > Primula > Primula veris. The sequence goes on from OY821751.1 coordinate 1,678,507, forward strand.
GGTCAGAAAACTCCTCGGACTTTGTGATTTTCGAAATTTGCCTCAAACTATTTGGAATTTGGTTTGTATCCGATTTTACAAAATCTTTAAGATCCTTGGAAAGAACACCTATAGTCTCTGCAGTATCGGAAACAGCTTCGACGAGGGAAATTAAGGCTCCGAAAAGGCTCGATAGCTTCTCTCTTTTTCTAACCATCGAGGGGGAGTGATATACCTTGTAAGCTCCATAACCAGAAAACCCTAAAGCTCCTAAAAGCATAATCAGTTTTCGCCCTTTTTGAGGGTTTAGAAGACCCTTTTTCACCATTTCTATATCCATCAAGAAAATATCAAGTCTTGGGTTTTTGTAATGGCAAGAACAAATGAAGTTTCCCTAGACAGTGGTCTAAACTCTAAACAGTGTTTTAAGAAACGAAAAGTTAGCTGAAGAGTTTTTGCAAGAGCTACGCAACAAGCGTTAAAAGCATAAGCTTTTTGCAGCCTAGGAAGTGCAAAAGCGAGCTCTTTAAGCTTTTTTTAACCTTGAGCTTTTATCGAGTTTCGAATCAAGTATTTTTAAAACGAAGTCAGCTTTCTAATACAGATGGTCTAACAGAGGAATTTCAGCTAATTAAGAAGAAAAACATATTTTGGAGACGAATATTTATTTAAAAGAGATTCAGATAAGAGCTAAAACCCTCTTAAACTAGAATAAATCTTGAAAATATATGGAAAAAAAGACAAGTGTTAAAGATATAGCCAACTTTGAAGATATATGAATATAGAAGAAACATTAAAATTAGAACCAAAAAAAAAAGGTTTTTGAAAAAAAGAGGTTTAAGAGTGTATACTAAGAAATATACTTATTTGGTTTAGGCTTCAAATAAATGAAGTCCAGCAGTGGATATATACTGATATTAATACACATATATATATAATGTATAATACTTATAATGTGACGTTGAGGCGGTTAAATAGAGGTGTGACCATTTTTCAAAGCTATAAAGATAATGCTCAACCACTAGAAAAACATCAAAAATAAACAGAATTTGTATAATAATAATAAGAAGAAATTGGGAAACTTATCAGTTGTTACTTAGTCCACAGTCTTTATCTCTGTTTGCCGCATTTATTTTATAATTTATTCACATAATGGTGCATTTATTTTACAACAACTATACTTGAAGTTTCAGTGGTGTCTAACTATTCCGATTCAAATAGTAATGCTCCTCATGTTTCGAAAAGGGACATTTACATGTAGATGGGAATTTGTTGTAATCCATCGTCCTAATTGTTCGATCAAGATCTAGATGCTATATATATTACAAAAATATAAAATATTTTCTTTACTATAATTCATCTCCATCGTTGCATCTTAATCGGACCATCAGGTGGTAGTTTTGAGCCGACGCAATCTATTTAGGATTGCAACAATTTACTGTACAATGAGTGCCCTCCTATGGCAAAAACAAGCATCAACGACATTGGGTGAGTGCCACAAATAATTACATAAAGCCTTATCTTTGTCATATGGTTTTAGTGTACATCGTAAAATGATAAGTTGCTTGGTTTCTTCGAATCTTGATTTCGGCATTAGATAAAAATCATGTAAATCTACTTACAAAAAAAAGTTGAGTAGTTCTTTTATAATCCGTTTCTTGACATGATTGGGATACTGCTTTTAAAGTTAGAAAAAGGAAGTAAATGTATAACCTCGTTAACTTAACCGATCAAATTTGTCATTTTTCCACATTGCAAGGGTAAAAATGTTTCGAACACAGTTATAAGAACCAAATATAATTATGTTCTAACTAAGGGGACCATAGACCACGTTAGTGGATATATGGATAAATGTGGATTGACACAAAGAAGGTCAAGTAAACCATGTGGTCCAATTCATTTCATTCAACTTATTTTTAGTTTTATGTGACAATACTATCTTATACTATGGTATTTATCTAAGCAGTTGATTGAGATGTGAGATTTTGGTAGGTGATAAAGATGGACTAAAAGGGTCCCATTTTTGCCCCATTTGACTAGATAATGTTCCCCTTCGAAATGAATCATAACGTTATTTGTTTTGGATAATAAGGAATGCCCATAACTAGGGGCTGTGGGACCCATAAGATAAGATTGATCCGATTCGATGACAACCGGTGTCGATTCTTGTAGTCCGACGACCGGATTTTAGACACAATGAACATATGTTTTAGATATAATCGACAGCTGCAAATTTCACCGAAGATAAAATAGGACGGATTTTTAATACTCTGATATAAGGATTTATTGAAAAGTACTGAAATATCAAACTTCGTAACTCTAAATTTTCTTTTTTTGGTAACGAAGGGAGAATTATGTAAGGCTTCGTGAAGGGATTATCCACTGAGTCATACATAAATGATAGATTGTTGGTATAAAATGTGGGAGCTAGCAGACGTGTGGTTCCGGAGTTGAAGCAATGCTCCATAGAGCAGTACTTAACTTCTCGAATGACTGGATGTTCTCGAGCAACCCCGATAAACACTTTGTTAATCAAATAGTAACACGTCATCGATACTGTTACAACTTACAATGGTCCTAATTTATATTTCGATTATGTTGGTTGATATTTGCTAAGGTTTTGAAAGATGGACAAGTTTGTGTTGGTGATTTTAGTATCATCAATGTATTTTCGTAGTAATGTGATTTATTATAGGCCGATGCAACAATGCGTTAAACTCGGAAACGAGTTAGGGAAGTGCGGAGTGCACGCTCGTCGAGCCAACGTATAATTGAATATGAATAATTGAAACGGGGTTCCAAGGGGCAGAGCCCCTGGCGGGGTCCAAGGGGCGAGAGCCCCTGACGGGGTCCAAGGGGCGAGAGCCCCTGGCTGGGGTCCCGCTGGACCCTTTCCCAACAGTTGCTTCCTTTCCGGAAAATTTTGAATAGTTGGACCCTTTCCCAACAGTTGCTTTCTTTCCGGAACAGTTGCTTCCTTTCCGGAACAGTTGCTTCCTTTCCGGAACAGTTGCTTGCTTTCAGTTTCGGTTATTGATCTCCTATATAAGAAGTCATCTGGCCTCGGTTTTGGTAACAGAAACATATAAGAAAATTCTCTCTACATTCCTAATCTATTCTCCTTGCCAGAAACAGATTGTTCTTCAAGAATTATCCCCACAAAGATTTCGTGAACCCAGGCAATAATATGGTCGAAATACTTTGTTCGGAAAGTGTACGAACACGATTCTTCGAAGTTATCCAGGATTATCATACCCTAAATCTCTAACAAACGAACAAAGTATTTTCTGATAATCATGGCTGGAGGAAGCACCGTCAAGGAGATGACTACAAATTTCGGAAAATTGGACAAGTTTCAAGGACAAGACTTCAGGCGTTGGCAGAAGAAGATGCATTTCATGTTGACAACGTTAAAGGTGGTGCACGTCCTGTCTACACCGATTCCAGAATTTGTAGAGGATGACATGGTTGAAAATCTAAGACGCGGATCAAAGTGGGAGAACGACGACTACATTTGCAGAGGGCACATTCTTAACGGTATGTCTGATCCCTTATTTGATATTTACCAAAACGTGGAATCTGCAAAGGAATTGTGGGATTGTCTCGAATCCAAGTACATGGCAGAGGACTCATCCAGTAAAAAGTTCCTGGTAACCGATTTCAACAATTACAAAATGGTTGAATCGAGGTCTGTCATGGAACAATTCAATGAACTCCTCCGAATCCTTGGACAATTAACACAACACGGATTGAAGATGGATGAAACAATATCTGTCTCAAGCATCATAGACAAGTTGCCTCCTTCGTGGAAGGATTTCAAACACAATCTGAAACATGGAAAAGACGAACTGTCTTTGATCCAACTTGGAAGTCACTTGCGCATAGAAGAATCTCTAAGAGCGCAGGAGGATGACAAAGGAAAGGGCAAACAAATTGCTGGACCCTCGGTTAATATGGTTGAAGAGGGTGGTAAGAACGATAACAACAAAAACAAAGGAAAGAAGCGTGCTTTCAAGAACAATAAGGGCAGTTTCGGTGCTAACAAGAAACCGAAACTAGAATGCTGGAAGTGTGGCAAAACAGGCCACTTCAAGAGGGATTGCCGTTTCGGCAAAAAGCACGACAACGCGAATGCAAGTGGTTCAGGAAAAGGGTCTAAGGACCAATCCGAAAACCAAGGTCAGAAATCAATTCGTGATTTGAATAGTTTGATTAGACATTCGGTTTCACTAAATTCTGAAGCATTTTATGTGCAGGATGATGCTATCGCGTGGTGGATTGATTCTGGCGCCACAACACATGTTTGCAAGGATCGTTTCTGGTTCAAGAATTTTGTTCCAGTGGAAGATGGTTCTGTCCTCTACATGAGAGATGATCACTTTGCTCCCGTTGAAGGCAAAGGAAACGTGGTGCTAGAATTCAGTTCTGGAAAGACTATTACTTTGTTTAATGTTTTGTATGTTCCTAAATTACGTAAGAATTTAATTTCTGATCCTGTATTAAATAAGCTTGGATACAAGCAAGTGTGTGAATCCGATAAATATGTTTTATCGAAGTCTGGTGTGTTTGTAGGGTTTGGATATTATAATAATGGTATGTTTATGATGAATTTGAATGGAGTTTCTAATGATTCTGGTTCTGTATTTATGTCTTCTTCGAATGTTATCAATTTCTCGTTATGGCATGCTCGTCTAGGACATGTACATTATAAAAGAATGCATGAAATGTCTAAAGATGATTTAATTCCTGTTTTTAATGAAAATGTAGAAAAATGTAAAACTTGCATGTTAACAAAGATCACTAGGCAACCTTTTAAAAGTATAACAAGGAAATCTGTCATTCTTGAATTAATACATAGTGATTTATGTGATTTGCATGCTACTCCATCATTAGGGCATAAAAAATATTTTATCACTTTCATAGATGATGCATCTAGATTCTGCTATGTCTATTTGTTGCACGCTAAGGACGAAGCCTTAGATAAATTCAAAATTTATAAAACTGGAGTTGAAGTGTAACAGAATGTGTTGATTAAAACATTGCGTACAGATAGAGGTGGTGAATATTATGATCCTGTATTTTTCCAATCCGTAGGAATCATACATGAGACTACGGCACCTTATACACCTCAACAAAATGGTGTGGCTGAAAGGAAAAATAGAGTTCTTAAAGAAATGGTGAATGCCATGTTATCTTACTCTGGTTTAAGTGAAGGGTTTTGGGGAGAAGCTATGTTAACGGCTTGCTATTTGTTAAATAGGGTTCCTAATAAAAGGAACAAGACTACCCCATATGAACTTTGGTATAAGAAACGACCAAACTTAACATTTTTACGTGTTTGGGGTTGTAGGGCCGCGGTTAGACTCCCGGACCCAAAAAGGAAAACTTTGGGTGAAAAGGGTATAGCTTGCATCTTTGTTGGATATGCTGAGCACTCCAAGGCCTATAGGTTTTATGTTATAGAACCTAATGACTCGATTTCTATTAACACGATTATAGAATCGAGAGATGCCATATTTGATGAGAATTGTTTCTCTTTTATACCTAGACCAAATGACTCTATACCTAATTCAGATGAATCTCTAAGGGATGATCATTCAATTGATGTGCCAAGTGAGACACTTGAACCCCGTAGGAGCAAAAGAGCTAGAAAATCTAGATCTTATGGATCTGATTTTCAAATATATTTAGTTGAGGGATCAAGAGATCAGATTGGTACTCAATACTATTATTGTTATAGTATAGAGGAGGATCCAAGAACGTATGATGAAGCTGTGAAATCTCGAGATTCTGTTTTTTTGGAAAGAAGCAATTGATGAAGAGATTGGTTCTATCATGGAAAATAATACTTGGGTATTATCTGATTTACCACCAGGTTGCAAACCATTGGGTTGCAAATGGATCTTCAAAAAGAAGATGAAAGTCGATGGTACAATTGAGAAGTTTAAAGCTAGATTAGTTATCCAAGGCTTCAGACAAAAGGAAGGGATTGATTATTTCGATACCTATGCTCCAGTTGCCCGTATCACTACTATTAGATTGTTGATTGCCTTGGCGGCTATTCATAATCTAGTGATTCATCAAATGGATGTCAAAACAGCATTTCTGAATGGTGATTTGGAAGAAGAAGTGTATATGAAGCAACCTGAAGGATTTGTAATGCCTGGTAATGAGCATAAAGTGTGTAAGCTAGTTAAGTCGCTGTATGGGCTGAAACAAGCTCCGAAGCAGTGGCATCAAAAGTTTGATGAAGTTGTTTTGTCTAATGGTTTCATTCTAAACCAAGCAGACAAATGTGTATATAGCAAATTTAATACATCCGGTAAAGGAGTTTTCATTTGTCTATATGTTGATGACATGTTGATCTTTGGCACCGACCAAAATCAAGTTGATAAAACGAAGAATTTCTTGTCATCAAAGTTCTCCATGAAAGATATGGGAGAAGCGGACGTTATTCTTGGTATTAAGATTAAACGGGAGAATAAGGGGATTGTAATTACGCAATCTCATTACATTGAGAAAATACTCAAGAAGTTCAATTATGAAAGTTGTTCTCCAGTAAGTACTCCCATGGATCCGGGAGAAAAGCTTATGCCAAATACAGGTAAACCTGTGGATCAACTTGAATACTCAAGAGCTATAGGCTCTTTTATGTATGCTATGATTAGCACTAGACCGGATATTGCTTATGCGGTTGAAAAGTTGAGCAGATTTACTAGTAATCCTAGTAGACATCATTGGCATGCGATAACTAGGGTATTCAAGTACTTGAAGGGTACTATGAATTATGGATTGGCATATATGGGATTTCCTTTGGTGTTAGAGGGTTATTCGGATGCTAGTTGGATAAATAATGCTGAAGACTCATCCTCTACAAGTGGATGGGTGTTCTTGCTTGGGGGAGGTGCCATCTCATGGGCTTCCAAGAAGCAAACATGTATAACTGGTTTCACAATGGAATCTGAGTTTGTAGCATTAGCAGCTGCTGGTAAAGAAGCGGAATGGCTCAGGAACTTGGTATATGAGATTCCGATATGGCCTAAACCGATATCACCAATTTCTATCCGTTGTGATAGTACTGCCACACTGGCTAAAGCTTATTGTCAAATATACAATGGAAAGTCTAGACATTTGGGTGTTAGACATAGTATGATTAGGGAATTAATCATGAATGGGGTGATATCTATTGATTTTGTTCGGTCGCAACAAAACTTAGCTGACCACTTGACGAAGGGGTTAGCTAGAGACTTAGTGAATAAGTCGGTAATTGGGATGGGATTAAAGTCCATTTAAATCTATTAGCTGTGGTATACCCAATTCCCTTCGAATACAACGTTAGAAGCAGAATTCAATGTGGAAAGATCATAGTTAGAGATTAGAGCAATTGTGTTTATCTTCCCAACGTATGTGCTCAGACCTGCAAGTGATGGCTAGGTTGAAGTATATCTTCTTAATGGTTCTTTTGAAAAATTGCAAATGCAGGTGCAAGATTAAAAGGATCACCTATGTGAGCATGAAGTTTTGCCGCTTCAAGAAGCTTGGACTTGGCTTCCTATATGCTTATTAATGGATAAGGACACATGGCTTGTAAAGTGTCAAGTATGAATAGTAGAGTATTGTAAGAAACATATGTGTACTATATCTTCAGATATTCAAATGGATTGACGGGTTCAATCGTTATGACACCCAGATTTCCGAGTATTTGGAATGTGTATTTGTACTAAGATGAAAATTCAATCGTAAGACATTTTCATCTATGCATTTGTTTGATTGTTATACCTGTGTGTTATACCCTTGTATATATTATTGTATATACTGAGTAAATCAAGGATTACACTAAAATGGGGGGGATTTGTTGGTGATTTTAGTATCATCAATGTATTTTAGTAGTAATGTGATTTATTATAGGCCGATGCAACAATGCGTTAAACTCGGAAACGAGTTAGGGAAGTGCGGAGTGCACGCTCGTCGAGCCAACGTATAATTGAATATGAATAATTGAAACGGGGTTCCAAGGGGCAGAGCCCCTAGCGGGGTCCAAGGGGCGAGAGCCCCTGGCTGGGGTCCCGCTGGACCCTTTCCCAACAGTTGCTTCCTTTCCGGAAAATTTTGAATAGTTGGACCCTTTCCCAACAGTTGCTTCCTTTCCGGAACAGTTGCTTCCTTTCCGGAACAGTTGCTTCCTTTCCGGAACAGTTGCTTGCTTTCAGTTTCGGTTATTGATCTCCTATATAAGAAGTCATTTGGCCTCGGTTTTGGTAACATAAACATATAAGAAAATTCTCTCTACATTCCTAATCTATTCTCCTTGCCAGAAACAGATTGTTCTTCAAGAATTATCCCCACAAAGATTTCGTGAACCCAGGCAATAATAGGGTCGAAATACTTTGTTCGGAAAGTGTACGAACACGATTCTTCGAAGTTATCCAGGATTATCATACCCTAAATCTCTAACAGTTTGGTCCTTCTGACTGATTTTACTAGAGTTTATTGGATTTTCATAATCATTTATAATGACAAGTCCATGTTACATGATAATGGTTTTTAAGTGATTAGTACTGTAGTAATATTTGTCAAACAAAAAATTGTACAATGTTTTGTACAGATTAAGCATTATACACAGACAAATATATACACTTTTCGATCTCCATTAAATTCTCTCTTAATAAAATCCACTTCGCCGGTGTGTTAGTATTTTGGTTACTCAAGCAGAAAAGTAGCCAATTCCCACATGATCATTAATAAGATCAGTTGTTTAAGGCTGTTTTATTGGTCGTTATTTTCAAGATTAGAGATTTGCTGAGCTGTTTTCTAAGATTCATCTTGTGTACTAGTAGATTTAGGTAGTGTTGTCGCTATTTAGATTGTTACATTTACTAGCTCTTCTGCGATGTAATGCTGATGTTAACTCTGTTTCACCCTTAGCTAGCGTCTTGTGCTAGCTAGTAAGACTATTTTTGTTTATATAATATTCTACCTTTCAAAAAAAAAATCCACTTCGCCATCATTGCCTATCTCTATCTCTCTTTCCCTCGGGTCAATTCGAGCATATGCAAGTTTGAAACATAAAAGGACTGGAAACAAAGGGATACACGACGTCGGGAACCGACCTGGTGATGTTTCAGCCAAGAAAAAAAAACACTAAAGCTTAGACAACCAGCACCTGGAAAGTGGAACTAAATTTGGTTAGTTATAAAATGCTGAATAATTAAGGTGATCAGAATCTGATGACATGATCATTTAGGCTCGTCAATGGATTCGCAAGATTAGGGATTCCCAAGATTAGGAAAGAAACCGAAAGCAAGTAAAATGAGGAGTTGGAATCAAATAAATAACTGTTTTTAGAGGTGTAACAACCCAGTTACTCGCTTTGGTCGGAAAAGGGACAAATCTTGTCCGGCTGAGATTGAGTTAAAAAAAATCGTACACAAGGGCTAGAAAGAACAATCATATCACGTCACGTATAGGCTTTGTTATGTTATACCATTGTTGTATACTCCATCCGTCCCAAAATATTAGGGCACTATGTATCTACGTGTAACTTTCACCAGCAAATATCTCGGACATGAATTGTTGAAATATAATTTTTTAAAATTTATTCATATAGTTTAACATTTGAACTATCTGATTTCGACAAGTTATATATGAGTTATTTGTCGGTCAAAATTACACGTGTATATCCCTAACAAATTTGGGACGGAGGGACATCCGGTTAACAATTTATTTGCCTACCTGGCTACTAAATATGTTGCACCTCACAATAAAGATAATACAGTTGAAGTCCAAACTGATAAATATTGAATTTAATTGCCACAATACTACTGAAGAACAATGTACACATACTGTAATCTCCATACAGAAGAATTCATGAATAACAAACAGTCGATGACTCCATAAAGAAGAATTCATGAACATCTAATGTAGTGACTTCATCAGAACAAATCCCCACAATGTGGACCAATATATACATATATGAAATTGCTCATATGCAAAATGAATAAACCATGCGCATCGAACACTATCAACAAGTCAACGTAAAACGAGGTATTTGGAATGTATTTTATAGCTATAACAATAACATAATTCCATGAGCCGAGTTCATATAGCACATAGACGTGTCTCAATCTTCCTCGAGATCACTGAACGATACATCTTCATCATCTGCAATATGAACAGTGGACTTTACAGTACCTGCTAACTCTGCATCTTCTTCCTTTAACCAATCATCACAATCGTCATTGTCCTTCTCCAGCAACACTTTTGAAGATGAAACGGAGTTCGAGTGTTGAGCCTTCACTGGGCTTAAAGGGCCTTGTTCAATCACAGACTTGTCCACAATTGGAACTTGAGTGCTTTCAATTGAGTGCTTCTCTATCTCAATATCTGTGCCTGTAGAATCAGAATGAGATTCTGAAGGAACAGATATATCATTTCCAGTTGTAGTTTTATCGGAGTCGTCTTGGGTTGCCTTTGGCTTAGGTCTGTTACGCAACTCTGCTGTTAAAAAGGCTCTGGCTTTTAGTATCTGTCAAAATATCCAAATAAGATGCTTAGTAGGCTATTGAATGATCATAGTGTGAACTGTAACATAGAACAAAAATACACTTTTCTATATATCAACCAGTTCTCTATCAACTTGTTTTTTTCTCTACCAAACTTTGATTCGTTTATCTTCTAACTTATATAGAAAAGGTAATAATGACAACTTAAAAGATTATTCAAATGTGGTCATGGTCTAAAACTCTTATTCTTTGGTTTAATACTCAATAACATTACGGTCATTACCTTCCAAATCTACTGAACTAAGGCCAAATCTAGCTGAAAAAGTTTATATTGCACCTTTTTATTTGTAATCATCATATCTTAGTCTTCTCTTTATATCTTTTATAAGATGTATCTATAACAGTGATTACTCCTCTTGAGTTAGCAACTTGTGCTAACCAAGAACTTTTGTTGTGTTTTTAATATGTTGCTACTGTTTGCCTTCCAAAAAAACATTAATGGAGTATCTGAGATAGACTGGCAAAGTGAGACCCAACTCACCCCTCTAATATGATACACAAGCCATATAAGTCCCTTAGGAATTAATCATGGTCGAAAGTATCAAATTATCAATATTTGCAGTTCACGAAATGTAAACGAAAACTAATGTACCTGAGGTGTTGATAAAACAAGAGCATCGTTTTTGTCAAGTTTAGGATGTAGGAGAACAAAATATATCTTCCAAAAGCAGCTCTCACTCATATAGCTTGGGCAAAGTGCAAATCTCAGATCAGCTAATTCTGGTGCGAGTCTTTCTACAGCTAAAGCATGCTCTTGTTGTGCGTCGGACAAGTCAAAATCTGCCGAAGAAAAGAAAATTTTAAAAATTGTGAACAGATTATAATAGACACGGTATGTACGATATAGGAGTATTATATGTTTCTGTGAATGAAACATGAAGGACAACACTTAATGAGGTTCTAATTAATCATTCATCTGATTTTCCTCTTTATTATATAGGTTTTACTTGCAAGCCAAAGCGCTTGTAATGCTCGTTTTCTTATGCCAGTGCATATTAACATGTATAGAGCATAACATATGTGGTATGCGAAAAACAACTTAGGTGGTAAACATTAAACCACTAAGACATAGGGCATAACTAGAGAAAATCCTGACAAGTGTTCAAATAGCCACTCCGAACAAGTATTATCAAAGACACGGGGAAAAAAATAACATGCACTTCGTTCTAAATAGTAAATAATCATCATAATCGAGAATAAATCTCCCTGTGGAATAACTCCTCATTGGTAGAAGCTAAGGGTGAGGTTGGAATGATCTTATAAACTCATCGCATTTGTTCAAATATCTTTTAAATTGGATCTAATTTCTTGTTAAGCTTGTAAGCACATTTTTTTGCCTTGCTGGCCTAAAAAAACATTCCATTTTCAAGTCTATCCGGCTAGCCCTTTTTCTAGGTTAATTTTTTTTTTCCATTTTTGCTTAAATGCTACAACCAAACAGATAATTTTGGCAGCACAATTAAACCAAAAAACTATGTTAACTAATATGAGAAAAGTCTGTTTACCTAAATATAACATCTAACATGCTTTGAACTAGTCAAACAGATGCTCAGCGATTTATCAGCTAAACACCAATTAAGCTGAGATGAAAATTTGCATCAAACAAGCACTTTTTCTAAAATCAACATTTGAGAAGGACCAGGACACTGGCAGAAGTAGAACCAGGCCTGGAATTCATCTTGACACAAACAAACATTTGTAGAGGGTTAATCTGCTATAGATTCCATTTTCCAATCACACACTGTTATAATAAGCTTTACATGGGTTAATCTGCTTTCACACACAATGGTAGATAGGAACGGATGTGTTCAACCCCAAATGTCACTAATTAGTTCACTCCCAAAAGAAAATATGTGGGTGCTCAAAGCTGCAATCAAATAAGCCCTTTATGGATGCTTAGCTAGTATTCTAGAGATTAATTGAACTTCAACTACAAAATCATGTAACCGATTTTCAACTTACAAGAACGAAAAGATGACCCTTTTACAAGTATGTAAATTGTAACACATCTACATTGATTATTCAACTCCAGTTACAAAAGTATGTAATTCGATACACTAGCATAACAGGGATCGACCTAGCCGGGGAGGATCCAGAATTCATTTAGGTAGAAATAATTATAAATAAGGGAAGGCATGCTATAACTCCAAATCCACACTAACATAACTTGTAGTCTTTCAAAAAATATGTCAATAAAGAGGGCTATGTGTTTGCCTCAAAATGTCACCACGTAGTTCTTCCCCTAACCAAATTAGAAAAAGAAAATACTCCATAGACTTGAGTGTAAAACTGCAATCAACCAGTACCTAAGGGAAATGAAATTTTCACAAGCGGGACACTCTATATCACAATCCTATGTGGAAGACCAGACTATCATTACACAAATTTGTTCACGTGTGACGGGTTTGCTATAATTTGAACATAACATTACCAGAATAGTTGCTACCCCCTCATTCAAATTCAGCAAATTCAGTCCAGTACAAAAATGTGCACAATTATGGGATGAATTTACAATTTTCAAAACCTAATCACAAAGTTAAGCTACTAAACTAACCTTTGTAATTTTCCATTTCGACAACATAAACACGAAAAATTTGTATTCATTCCAAGATTGCCTGTCTTTTTGGTAATAGACTAAAATTATTAAGGGATACTAGTGAGTAACTAATTCCAATCCAACTTATAAGACCATGTAAACAAATAACATGAACAAAAAGATGAAATCTTTCTGAACAAAGAGTCTGTTTAAGTAGTCGAGACCCTAGTATATCCCGCTCATCCACCAGAGTCCGAATCCTTACGCCCAGAAAAGTAAATATGTCAGGGAAGGAATAACTAGAGGTCGGCTAAAAGTGACTCCCACACCCCCATATGGAGGGAAAACCCCATCTTTTACCATGAATATTGATTCTTATTATTTTTTATCAGTTTCAGCCTTTCACCACCCCGTAATTAGGAAAAGAACAGTTCTAATTTCTGCTACGTAATTATATCGAAAAAAACGAATAAACCTACAAAAAGACGAAATCTTTAAACTAAGTAGTATGCAAAGATATTATGACATACCATCTCCGTCTTCCTCGTCGTCCTCTTCGTCTGGTAACGGAAAGTTCAACCAAGTCTCGTGATGCATTGAGACATCCCTCACAAACGCCACCACCTCCTCACTCACCCCTACCGCCACATCATCACCTTCTCTCTCCCTTTCCTCCTCGTCTCGACCCAACTGAAGAAAGCCAGAAGCCATCTTCGCAAACCCCGCGAGGGCATTCCCACCATTGGATCCTGCCACATCATTTTGTGGGCTTATTAAATTAGGTATAATGTAAGGGAAAGTTAACAATTAGTACATACTTTCATACTTAATTATCATGAACCCGAATTTGTCTATTTTATTTAAGAATTGGTACATATCAATGCAGCATGATTGAGCTTCGATAAGAAAAAGACGTAGCATCATTGAGAATCCGTATCAAATCTTAAAAAAGAATCCGTATTAAGAAAAAGGTTTTTGATAATTCAGTCTCAAACAATGTACTAAACAATCATTTTTCAATAATGTAACTAAATAAAAAGCACTATTATCATTAGTGAACAAGGTACTAACTAATTCAAACCAAAAGTACTAAAAGATGAAATCTTTATATATATAAAAAAAAAAAAAAAAAAAAAAATATTAATTTTTTTTAAAAAAAAACTAGTTATGCAAACATTTAGGTCCTGTTTTCCCATTCAGTCTCAAACTAGGTACTAAGTGATCAATTTCGATAACGTAAAATTGTAACTAAATAAAAAGTCATACCATCCTTATTAAATAAGGTACTAGAAACTAATTCAACTCCAATAATAACATTTAACAAAACAGAAAAAAAAAAAACTAAAATTACAATTAAGATTAATTTCTTTCTAGAAAATCAGTAAGCAAACATTAAGGTCATGTTTACCTGCCACGTCATCATATGGGGTAGTGTGATCGGGTGGCGGGGCGAGGAAGGAGGCGACACCGCGAAAGTGGCGAGTGAGGGTCTGTTTGAGGTCGGTTAGGTCCTGTTTTACGCCTCGGTTTTCGGTTGGCGATTCCGTTGGTGATGATGACATTGTTGTTGGGTTGGGATTTTTTTTTTTTTTTTTTTGTTTGTTAAATTTTTGTCAAAGGTATGGATGGATTGAGATTTAAGAAGAAGAAAGATGGATTTTTATGTTTTTTATTTTTATTTTTTTCCTTTGATTTTTGTGAAGGTGTTTAGTGTGTTTATATTGGTTAGATTGAGATTTGAGAAGAAGAAAAAAATATGGTTTTTGTAAATAAATTGTGATGGTTTTTTGTGTGTTGGATTGGGATGGTATTTTGTGTATATATTTTTTTTTTAATGATGATTTAGGGAGAAAAAATAAGTAATACTATTTGTCAAGGTGTTTATGTGCAAAAATCCGAAAAAATTGGACCAAACTGGACTAAAAAAAAAAAAAAAAAAACCGAAAACCGAAACCGAAAAACAGGAATACATCTCGGCTCGATTTACTATAAAACCGAACCGAAAAACCGAAAAGCCAAAAAAAATCGAACCGGATGAAAAAACTAACAAAAACCAATTGAGCACTGAAAATTTGAATTATACATACCCAATTATTATGTTTTATTATGTATATTTTAATTAGTTAACATTTAATTTAATCATAATTTGTAATTGTTTCAACTTTTAATAACTAAAAAAATCTAGTAATCAACATTTTCATAATTAGCATTTAAAACTAATGTTCGTGTAATTATAAGTTATAACCGTTTCAGAATCCTACGATATGAAAGAAAATTTTATTATAAAATATTTAAATAATTGTGATACAGACTTTTCATTATTAAATGCTTCATATTAAAATTATACTATTATTTTATTTAAATCTTGTTAAAAAGCAAGTTGACTACAAAATACTCATAAATAAGTTATATTTTATTTTTGTTTACATCATTTTACTCATTTTTTTTAATAATTAGGCGACGTGCAATTTGGAAAGAATATACAATATACTAAATTGACAAAAAAAATTAATCATTTTTACATGTCTAAATCAGGAGATTCGTAATAAATAGATTAACAAAATAAACATACTAATGTACTATCTAAATCTATAAATGAACATGTTTCAAATATAACAATATGAAAATGCATTTTTTTAATTAAAACTGAAAAAAAAACCCAAAAAAACCCCGAAACCGAACCGAGACAAACCGGTTCGGTCCATAAACCTAAAAGATCGAAAATAAAATAAAAATCGAATCGAAATTTACGATCTGTTTTAATTTTGTTAATAACTGACCCGAAACGGAACGAAACCAATATATTTATATGGATTGAAACTTTGACCCTGTTAGTTGACTTTGGTTAACCATATAGATGGGGCCTCTCTGTTTTCATTTTCAAATTATTGTGTAAATAGGTTCATTCTAGGCTTAAGTGGTGGTAAGCAAATAACTCATTTCGTACGTGGAACTTTTATTATTGAAAATTTCATAGAAAATTCTAAAAATTCCGTCACATCGTCCAAATGAAAAGAAATGTGCAGATTAGGCTGTTTATCAAGAGGACTTTGATTATAATTTTTTTTAGCAAAATTACACCTTATGTTTTGATGGCTGGATTTGAACTTGTTGCTATTAAAGACAAAAAGATACAATTATATGCTTGTGAGTTATAACTGTTAGGGCTGGATTCGGTCCGGTTCGGTTTTTGGCAAAACCGAAACCGAAACCGAGTATTTTTTTCGGTTCGATTTTTTTCGGTTTCGGTCTTTTTATTTTTTGAACCGAACCGGACAGGTTTTTTCGGTCCAGTTTCAGTTTTTTTTGGTTATTTTTCAGTTTTATTTTTTCTTTTTCGGTCTTTTTTGATTTTTTTCGGTTTTTTTCGGTTCGGTTTTTCTGAAAACCGAAACCGACACGAAATTTTTTCGGTTTCGATCTTTTTCGGTTTTTCCGGTTTTTTGCCCAGCCCTAATAACCGTTGTAAAAGTTTCGCAGTAGCATAAAATGAATTGACATATTTGTGGAAGAAATAGCAAACAATCACCTAAAAAATCACTTCAAGTTGCTTAAATATTTCTCCTGCCATCTTTCTACTGAAAAAAAATTGTAAACGGACAAGAATAGCACGAGCAGCCAAGTGCCCGAAAAAAGATGACATAAACTTCATAAGTTGATATATTGTGTCTACAAATATGCATGTCCCCAAACATAAATCCTACACTAAGCAAAAAACGAAAACTTGTTTCGTAGCAGGCCGGAAAAACAATACTTAATATACCTTACGCTACAAAATGTCAAAGATATTTCTTCCCCAAAAAAACTAAAATTTAGTCGCAGAACCATGAACCTATATCTCAAGAAACTCCATAATTTTTAATGCCTAAAGTGCCTTACACCAGTGAAAAGAAGCGAAACCCCATACTTGTTGCAACAATCTATTGCATCTTGATCTCTAATGCTACCACCTGGTTCAGAAATAACACTAACCCCACTTACACATGCTTCCTCTACTGCATCTTTCCAAGCTGTTTTCACCAAAGAAATAAAATTAATAGACAATAGAAAAAAAAAACGTAATTTATAAAATAATAAATCAGTAAAAGTTTATACCGAAGGGGAAAAAAGCATCACTAGCCAAAGCTGCTCCTTCAATCTTGTCTCCTGCTTTTCTTGTAGCTATCCTCAAACTCTCCACACGGTTTGGTTGTCCACTTCCCATGCCCAACATACACTCATCCTAAACAGTAGAATTTAATGATAGTTCAAACTTATTACGCCAAAAATTCTTTATTATACAAAACGTTATAGTTTAGTGCTTCTTAGTCATGCTAACCTTGGCTAGCACAATGGCATTGCTCTTGACATGCTTCACACACAACCATGCAAACTTGGCATCATTTAGCTCACTTTCTAGAGGAGTTTTTGCAGAGACCAGCTTAAATTCGATTTCATTTGGTGTTAAATCATCTGAATCTTGAGCTAACCAACCACCACCAACTTGTCTCAGTGAACGCTTCCCTTTTTCATTTTTGCTTGCCTCAAGAATTCTCAAGTCCTTGGACTTTCCACAGAGGATTTCAAGGCCCTTTTTCGAATACTTCGGTGCAACCACTATTTCATAGAACATCCGAGTTTTCCCATCTGTCGGACTTCTAAATTCCCTTATATCTTTGGCAAGATCCTTCAAATGAAACCGATAAAGTTGATTTAAAACTGTGGGGTAATCAAAGAGATCATAAAAGTCAAATTCGACATCTTTCTCTTCTTTTGGGCTTGTGACATCTTACTATTTGCTGATCTCCCACTATAGTAAAGTAGGACGTGTTTGACAAGTGATCTAGCTTTGTAATTATGCACTTACAAGTACAAAAGAATAAATGAGTTGTACTTATTTCTTCCTTAAATTAACAAGTTACATCTTTTTTAAAGAGGTTTTGATACTTTTTTCCTTAAACTCATACTTTTCATCTATTTAGCACTATTTTACAGTTTTACTCGATATAAACAAGTGTACTTGTTTTATTCATAATACACCTAAATCATACTTGAAAGTAAGGGTGGGATTTTTTCCCGAAAAACCGAACCGGACCGAAAACCGAACCGAAAATGACCGAACGGTTCGGTTTTGTTCATAAAAAATACAAACCGAAATAAAAATTCGGTTTAGTTTCGGTATTATACAGTTTTGAAACCGAAAAAAACCGAAACTGAAAACCGAGAAAAATAGTAAATCGAAATGATACCGAAAACCGAAACCGCAACTGTAAACAGTAAACCGAAACTGTAAATCGAAAATGACATTAAAACCGTAAACCGAAATACAACAGTAAAACGATAAAAGTATAATTATGTACGCTTACTTTTATTTATATTTTGGTGCATGGTTAAATCAAATTGCTTTTTAGAAGAAAAGGATATCAAACTATTAGTATTAAGATTAGTTTTTGTAGACTTCATTCGACTGTTTCGAAACTGTGAAAGTTTTAATATGTAACTTTTGGAACTTTGTATTTAATTTTTCTACCTTTGCGTTTCTAATTTTGTGGGTTGTCATTTGATTACTCATTTTTTAATTGTATTTACAATTTTGAATAAATTCGGTTTTCTAATTCACAGAAAATGGATTTCTCCATTAAATTCAGTTTAATCTATACTTTTGGTACCCGAAAAACCGAAAAACCAAAACCGTACCGGAACCGAAATACCGGTTTCGGTTTGGTACGGTTTCATCTTTAAAAAAATTAAAACTGAACCGAACCGAAACCGAAATTATTTTCGGTTTGGTTTCGGTTTTCTTGAAAACCGTACCGAACCGAACCAATCCCACCCCTACTTGAAAGTATATATTTCCACCTACACCATAAATGTAATACTGTACTTACAAGATGAAACCGAGTAAGCTAGTAACGTAACAGAATAAACAGCCAGAAAGTTTCTATCAAAATATGAGTAAGATCTCAGATATGTGAAAATCCAAAGGGAAAATGCTTTACCTCGTCAACTTCTATATTGAAGGCAACGATACCACCATATGCACTGACTGGATCTGCATTTACAGCTAATCTGTAGGCTTCGATGATATTATTACGAGAGGCTACACCACAAGGGTTTAAGTGCTTTACTACTACACAAGTAGGTTTATCAAACTCACACACACAGTTCCAAGCTGCATCAGCGTCTAAATAATTATTGTATGACATTTCCTGCAATGAAAAAGACATTATGGTCATTCAGTTTGGTTCATGTAACTAGACTTTGTAGCTAATCACAAGCCTTAAATAACCTTAAGAGAAACAATGATCTTCAATAATAAAGGGCTTCATATTTTCACGTGTATATTGTCTATTGTGAGACTAAACATTAAAAGAATCTAACAAAGCAAAAAGCTTTTTAAGACATCTGATTGTGCTAAGAGAGAATTTAAGATCAAGGACTGGATAGAATACCAAGGCACCGAAAACACATAAATTAGGTCAGGATCAGATGCATATATTTACAATTAGTTGAAATGGTTAATATATAAGCAGACTTGATTCATTTTATAGAGTTTTTTGTCCATTAGTGCGTTAATAAAATAAATAAATTTACAGTGTATACTATATTTAACAGAGAACGAACAAATACACGAGCAACATACCATCAATTATAATAAAACGTATGCAAACAATAGGTGAATACAGAAGATAAACATACAATTTAATAATTATGCCTTACCTTCCCATGGTGTTGAATAGCGGTTGCAATACCACCACCATTAACCTCCGAGAGACTCTTATCAGAATAAAAGGCAGCTTTTTGATGAGGATTTTCACCATAACGAAGAGAGCTCTTCAGCTCAAGGGGTACTGTTAAGCCAGGAGGGAACTTGCCTACCAAATAAAAGCAGCATACACTAAGCATAAGAAAATGCCACCTATAAGATGTCTCAAAGCATTGTAGGAGACTAATGAATGGGGGCACAGAGCAGTTACTACAACTTCCTTCTAATTTTCCCAGAACTTGTCGCAAAAGTACCAATATTTTAAGTTTTGAATAACCATCTTACAATTGCACAAAACATCAGCTTTCTAATGTTAATTCATCTCAACACATAACGCTTTGGTTTCCATGCAAAAATAAATAAAATCATATCATACTTTAACCATTTTGGTCCCTCACATTTGAAGAACTAAGTTTGAGAATAGGGGAAGCTGATAAGAGTACCGTTCTTAGCTTAAAACTGCAGAGTTCCTTATAGTTATGGTAAATGGGGTGTTAGCAATAAACGCATTTCATTGCATAGACGTGGACAATGTTTTATGGAAAAACTAGGAGTAAAGCATGAGCGGAAAAAAAAAACACCTTCATTAGTTTGCTTCCATAACCATTCGGATACAGCAGAATCATAAGCAGCAACATGTTGGAAAGCCTTCCAAGCAAGCTTTTTTCTCAAATGCTGGTCATCTTGATTGCCTTTAAGATATTCTAGAACTTGAGAATAGTCCCCTGAATCGATGACAATTAAAACATCTTTGTGATTCTGCAAAAACAATAAATGTTTTAAAGAAAAATAACAATGTGCATATTGAAGTTGACATACCCTTATGCTTTTTTGGCAGAATACAATTAGGATAATTAAAACAACTAACATTACGAAGAAAACAACCCTATTCTTTAATTTGGTACTTAATTCTCTAGATTCTTTATTGTTAATCTTTCATTTCTTATGGGAGTGGCTATCATAGTTTTTTCTACCAGTTTTATGCACATGATTTATAGAGGGAACATTGGATTAATACAGAATGCTTCCTCAAGAAGATGACCCCTATTTTAGATCAAACACCATTGGAAGTAAGAACCAATTGAATATTTACATGATTACTCAAGATAAATGCACTCCGACAATTGCATCCACATAAAAGTAAACCATCCCCATGAGATTCATGAAAGGAGCAGTTTATTTAGAAAACAAAGCGTGCTGTTTTTTATTTAAAAGAACATTACATGGGGGAGACATTTGTAATAAGAAAGCACGCGGGTGATGCACTCCTAGTCAGTGCTTAAACTACAACTCAGTCGCCTGCTTATATGGATAATATGAAAATAAGCGCCCCTGTATATTCGTCAACATATACATAAGCTTGCAAGAAAAGTTAACCTTTGCAGCTGCTCTTATCATAGCAGGACCACCGATATCAATGTTTTCTATACCATCATCAAAAGATACTCCACCGACGGAGGAAACTTTCTCATAAAATGGGTACAGATTAACTACAACTACATCAAAAGTACCTGCACAGTCAATTACTCGATTACGATTTGTAAAACCAACAACAAATGGAAAGATATAAGGAGCACACTAAAGTAATTACTGGTTAAGGACCTACCTTGAGAAACAACATCTATGGATGTATAACTAAAGATAATATTGTTTCAATAGTCAGATGGACGACGATTTCTATGATAAATGAACTTGAATCTATTACATACAACATTACAATGCCAATTGTGGTGCCTTATCTAAGAATGGAAACTTAAATCTATGTCAGAAATATTTTCATTATGAAACCAACGCCAAGACGTAACTAATTTCAAAGGAAAATGCCCCCCTTTGGTTTTTTAATTTATTTCTAAATTCTGGTGAACTTTATGTCAAGACTCAAGACATTGCATCACTTACTCATCCATTGTTGTTATAATATCTGTGAATTCTGAATATCTCCATAAGTGAGTTACAACGCAATCGATTAGTCAAGAGGATTAGAAGAGAACGAAGAACCATACTTTTTTTGATTCGGTCCTTCCAAAAAATAAAAAAAACAAAGTAAACAATCGCTAAATGTAAATTCAAAGAAAAAATTAAGCAGGAGTGGAACAAACCAATTCCATGTTGGCTTAACGCTTCCATATGATGCTTGTGGTCTCTTCTAGCAAGAATACCTCCATGAACATTAGGGTGCAATGTCTTTACACGACCATCAAGCTGTAAAAAGAGGTTTTCTTCGTTAATAACAGACGTAATAGCTCTAACAAAATCAATATTTGAGGAAGAAGTTTCTATTTTTCAATAAAGAAGAAACCTGACTTCAAGATACACATGCACAAAACTGGCTGTCCCGCATTCAGAATTAAAATATAAGGTACTTTTTCTGGCAAGTGATTAAGGGGAAACTAAAGTTGCGGTACTTGCAGGTTTGTAGCCAATGGCCACTTGAACTTAGCAAATTAATCCATCTAGATAAACTAAAGCGATTTAGGAAAAACGGAGTGTTCTAGACTTAGCAAAATTCAGGAGTGGTGGAAGTTGATATGTTGGGTAAATCAAACCAAAACTTTGTTTATAGGATGTTCCTGGTTATATGTAACATGGGCTGATATCAAGTACTCTCTAGTTATATATAAATATGGAAGTTGGTTACTATTACTTATCGATTAAAGTAGATAAAAATTTCCTCGCAACAAAAAGGTCAGGTAATGTGGGGGCACACAAATAACTGAAGCACCATTTGTATATTTTTTCCCTCTGTTTGTGGAAAGGTAACTTTATCCTATTTTTTCTTGAAAGAGTGTCTGTATTGTTCCCTTTCAATTCAGTTAAAGAGGTGAGTATATGTTGGCTTACTGGTCCAAAGTCACTGACGAAAATTTGGGCTGGTACTTAGGTTATCAGGTACTTAATGGTTATGCGTATATATGAAAGTTGTGTACTACCGCTTGTTGATTAAACTTTTAAGTAGGTAACAGAAAAAGAAAATAGGAATATGGGGTCATACAAAAAAATTGAAGCACCATCTGGCTTCCCTTTGTTTTCTCGGTTATCGACAGAGAAACTAAATCATAATCCCCGTCGATCTTGAAACCTTGTTTGTATCATATACCCAACTTAGATCAGTTGTAAAGGAGGATAAATTCTCAGCATGAGAACAAACTAACAACATGGCTAATCACAGATTTGATAGGGTACAAAAGTTTCTTCATCCTATAGGAGATTCTAAGATATAGATTACAACGAAAAAAAGAGAACCTATCCCACCATATATTTTGAATTAGTTAGCTGTGGCCTTACTTTACAAACCATTTTTCACAAGGCAAATACACAGCATCAATGATCCAGCAAAGAAAGCAGCGTACCATTTCTGGAAAGTGGGTGATCTCTTCCACTTTAGTCACAGATATTCCAGCATTCTCCAAAGCAGACGCTGTTCCCCCCGTTGAAACAATAGTGTATCTACAATGTAACAGTAGAAAGCTCATATTTATGGAAATCCTTGTAGAATCTTTATGAAAAGTATATAGGAAAAAAACATTAACAAATTTTAGCTATTTGAATATGTCAGGCACATAATAAGATAAGTTATTTTTTCACCAACACACCATTTCTTATACAATTGTACCTAATATCAAGTACATGCAATTTTAACTACTAGCACAGATCCTGTTATCAATGTCAACAGGAAGAGCATGTATTATTCTTCAGAGTGCAGGGCAAGAATTTCAAAACGTCAGAAATGGAATGGCACTACAGCAGATACATACTTTAAACTAACAAATGGGCCCAAATGAGTGATTACCTATGTTCCATACAGTATCTATAATGGCACCAATCGCAACAGATACAGTATCATATATAAATTTCAAATTTCCCAATAAGTGAAGATGCCTGAAGGGAAACAGAGAAGCAATGAAAACAGAAGAGAGGACTTTGGTAAATTACAATGCAATTTTATAGTGTGGATATAATGCGAATAGGTGAATGAGAAGGGTTACTAAAACTCACCCTAATTCTTGAAGTCCATTACCGAGGAGTGATAAATTCGTTTTATCAGACAATGATATGAGAGCTCTTTTTATACCTGAGATCAGTGTAACAATTGAAATCGATTAAAAAAAACAAGGTAAAAAAAAAGCTTGCGAGTAAATACACTCATGTAAACCATAGTAGCGTTTCACAACAATAATCCGCCAAAAAATAGTGTAGGTATGTTGGCTACCTAAACATACCTAGCTTCTCTGTGCCCAGAATCCATTCACAGGGCAAAAAGAGGAATTAAAAAATAAGCAGCCATCTGGCATCCAACTTACACTTTTTGGCGTGTATAACACATGCTTACATTCTTGAGCTGAATTACAAGAAACTTTATTTACAAGGCCTATAGCTTAGGACACTATCTGAACAAGATTAATTTAACAATTTTATCTAAACTACAAACTGACACCTATTACATCAATATTGCTTAGCTAAAGAATCACTTGAGATAATCTATGTTTCCTCTCACACAAGGCTTAGTAAGCCATAACTATACGGCATATGCTTTTACTCAGTAGACACCAAAAACAATCACTTGAGGTAATATGTTTCCTTTCACATAATGTCTATTTAGACACAACTAAACGCATATGTTTTTACTGAGGAGATGCCAAAAATACAATCTCTTGAGGTAAATTCATGTTAAGTTCCACACAACGCATATACTGAGGAGACAACAGTATCATTTTAACTTACGATATGCGCATGAAAAGAACTTAGAACCTGTAGGAATAGGCGAGTGTGGCATCATACATACAAGAAAAAAAGTACCTGAACTAGAGCCTTGAGAGTCTGTTTCAACTATTGATTTGACTCCCTGTGTAGCTTTCATTGTAACAGATTTGAAGTGAACAGACTGTGTACAAGAAGTTCGGAACAGCCAAGTAGCAGCCTGTTAAATAAATATATGATAAAAATAATTAGATTACAGATATTGATACGTACAACATGAAAATGAGGAAAGTAAATTATGATGTAGTTACCTGTTTACCCAAACCAAGTTTTTGAATATTAGATGGATGATTATTGCAGCCAAGTATGCTTTTAGAGGTGGTTGCAGTCGAGAGGCCTAGCATGTTCTGTCTATATATTACATATTTAGTCAGGATATATGCATATAAAACTGTAAAGAAATTACCAAAAGAAACATATATGTAGATTGTGGGCTGAAGTGTAAAGGATGCAACATTTCAAGTTAAAGAAACGAGGTTACTTCTTCTTAAGAGAGGAAACTAAAATCATAGAGAAAATAACTATCTTGACCATCTACTTCAGATTGTTAGATTAACAAGTATTCAAATAAACCTGTGGATGTGCTCATCGTTATCAAATGCATTTTGATGATTGAAAGCGTAAATCAATCAAACGGTTCAATATTTAAAATTAGTGACGCTCAAAGTTAAATATCAATAACCACATGTAGCAATATTACTTAAGATGCAACTTCAAACAACCAGGTAAACGAACAAAATTTTTAAATTCACACTTAATAGGAGTAGAACCCCAAGTAGTGCTCTAAAAGCAAGCCCTAGTTGGCGCCTAGGTGATTAGGTGGGATTAAGCGGATTGGCGGTGATTAAGGGGGATCAAGCAGGATTGCCGCGCCTATAACCCGCCTCGCGCCTTTTAAAACATTGGCCACATAAAATGATTTCTATATAACAATTAATAATTAAAAGTTTTCCTAATATTTTCAATTTGCCAAGTAATATTTCTAAGCTATGCAAATCGAAACTAATAACTTTCTAACCATAGTCATGACAGTTGGTGCATTGCATAAGAACGCTAAAACAACATGAACAAATAAGCTTTAGACACAAAGAGAAGCATAGCAAAATCAACTATAAAAGTATAACAACCTTTAAAAGTATAAACCAACTAAATAAGCAAACAAACAAAAATGAAGAAATAACAACCTTTAATCTGTGATTAAAAACAGAACAGACGTAACCCAAATGAAGTCTTTTTACTATTAAACAAGCAAATGATTTTGATTAAATATAAAAGTATAAACCAAACCAAATAAGCAGACACAAAAAAAAGAACAAATAAGAACCTTTCATTAGTGATTACGAACAAAAGACACAAAAGCCATTTGAAGTCTTTTTTAATAATAAACAAGCAAATGACTTTGATTAAATATAAAAGTATAAACCAACTAAATAAGCAAAAAAATGAACAAATGAACAAATAACAATTTTTAATCAGTGATTATAAACAAAACACACAAAACCCATTTAAAGTCTTTTTACTAGTAATAAACAAGCAAATGATTCTTATTAATTGAAAAACAAAACTAAATAAGAAAACAAATAACAACCTTTAATCAATGATTATGAACGAAACACACAAAACCCACTTGAAGTATTTTTACTAAACAAGCAAGCGAATTTTATTAACTAAAAATCAAACTAAATAAAGAAAGCAAATGAGTAAAGAAAGGAAAAAAAAAAACCAATTTATTTTGACTTATAAAAGAAAAGCTTCAACTAAAAAACATTAAAAACAGAACATACAAAACCCATTTGAGGTCTTTTTATTACACAAACAAGCAAATGACTCTTATTAACTAAAAAACCAAACTAAATAAGCAAGCAAAAGAAAAAAGAAAGGCAAAAAAAAAGGAACCTTAATTCATTTTGACTAATAGTAAAATAAAAGATTTCTTATAAACAAGCAGATGCCTTTTATTAACAAAAAAACCAAACTAAATAAGCAAACAAACAATACCTCTATCTTATCTTTCCAAATATATAAAATTCGAATAATTTGGACTTGCATGACAATATTTGTGGCTGTTTTATTAACATGATATCAGAATATTCCAGAACAGCATATGTGTCACTTTGTATCACAATTTCGAGCCACCTATCTTACGAATTAGGAAATGTGTAAATAATGAAACTTATAGATCCTTCTCTTGTCGATCCAGACATCCATCCAATGTATAATTTGGACACCTATCGAATTAGTTGTGAAGATTTTAATGGACAGCTGTCCTGAAATTTTCAGAGCAAGACACATACACTTTGTATGGCAATTTCGAGCCACCTAGCTTGCGAATTAGGAAATGTGCAAAATATGAAACTTATACATCTGTCTCTTATCGGTCCAGACATTAATACCATGCATCATTTGGACACATATCGAATTAGTTGTGAAAATTTTAGTGGACAGGTGTCCTGAAATTTTCAGCACAATTAATGAGGAAGACACATAATCACTTTTCAAACACTATAAATACCCCTACAGCCCCTCACACTTCAACACATAAAAACTATAACACTATATAGAGATTATAAGATTATAAAGTTCTTTTATAGTAAAATTAGTAAGTGTTATACTTATCAGATATAAACACTATATATAGAGAGAAGGCGAAAGACTACTATATTTAGACAGTAGAAACACGTACGTTGGGTAAAGCGGGGTACTACGAAGGTCAAAAGGGCCGTAATAATACTTAAGGAAGGTTTATACGTACCACAATGTAAGGTAAAAGTTCTACACCTTCATGCCATTCGCATTTAAAAACAAATTGTTTATAATCACTTTTGCTGTTTTTATCACACACCCAACTTGTTTAGCATTTTTCTACAATATTATTTAGTGATTAAATATACTTGATAAATTTCTTTTTAAACTATACTCCAATACCTTTACATACATATTTTTTTTCACAAATTTAGGAGATTTTATGCGAGGGTTACAAATTTTCTAAACCAACACCTCAAAACAGTTTGTTAATCTAAAAACCTGACTTTCTGTTGTAAAACACTTCAAAACTAGCATTTAGAAATTTATTTAAGATCGGTTATTTTAATAAAAATAAACTAGATTTAATAATAAAGATTTTGGTGAAAACCACACTAAAAAAGATAAAGTTTTCAATTTTTGGCGAATTTCTAAAGACGAGGTAATAATCTAAAATTTTCCAAAAACTAAAAACCCATCCATCCTTTAGTATCTGTTTAAATTAGTTATAAATTAAAGAATATTCATAGAAAAATATATGTTATCATAAACTTGTAAATGATGAATTTAGTATATGGAATCATATCATTTAGACTTATAAATCATTAGATATGAATATTACAAATTCTACTCATAATTTGAAAAGTTATAAAACCACGAATAACAAACGTTTTGTTTTAAACAGATATATAAGTATACTTATGATTAGGGAATGGTATATATGACTAACAATTATGTAAATAAATAATAGGATCGGACAAGTGCTAGAGACGTAGCCGATAACTAAGGACAGTTAACGGTTAGAGGAGGGTGTCGAAACCTTAAAGTTATTATAATATTGCCTTAACATCCTTTTGCGTTACATTATCGAACTTGAGCTATGTTTAAATATTATTAAATAAAGGACATGACATTTATGCATTATTGTTAAGATAATTATATATTTTACTCGTTATTTGCCTAATCCATTTTTTTCAGGAAATATACAGTTCCGGTTTGTACTCGCATGTTATACTTTATTGTAGTTTCTTTAAGTTAGTAGTCCCACTGAGTATTTTCAAGAAAATACTCATCCCGTTGCTTATATCATTTATTTTCAGATATCGGTAGTGACGAAGTAAATCTAGCAGGGGTCAAGGAGCGGGGAATTAAGTTTTTTTTTTGGCCTTGTTTATGTAAGAAACACTTGTGTAAAATAATTACCAAATAAAGTTTCCACTTTCCAGTTTAAAATAAAAGTATGTATTTCACTGTATTATTTGCGAAAATGAAGTACGTTTATGCGGATCCAACTTTTATTACAATTCTCTCTTTCCTTAATTTAGAATAAAGTTATGTTATCATTAATTATAATAACAAAAAAGGTGTTCCTTACAACGCGAGGCGGGTTATAGGCGCGCCTAACACTTAATCCTGCTTGATCCCCCTCAATCACCGCCAATCCGCTTAATCCCACGTAATCACCTAGGCGCCAACTAGGGCTTGCTTTTAGAGCACTACTTGGGGTGTTACTCCTGTTAAGTGTGAATTTAAAATTTTTGTTCGTTTACCTGATTGTTTGAAGTTGCATCTTAAGTAATATTGCTACATGTTGGTTATATTGATATTTAACTTTGAGCGTCACTAATTTTAAATGTTGAACCGTTTGATTGATTTACGCTTTCAATCATCAAAATGCATTTGATAACGATGAGCACATCCACAGGTTGATATGTTCTTGAAATTGTAATGCATATGACAACTGTCAAAAAGTTCCAATCTCTCGAGCGTTTTGCAATTAAAAAAGGCTTTTAGGAAACCAAAGTTCCTGATGAAATTGGGCAGATACAATAATATCTCGAACATTACGCTTTACCACGATACTAATCCATGAACTAGATCTTTTTGCACAAGAATATAAAACTAAGACTCGCAAATACTATCAATAATTACTAAAAGTGGTCAGGTTTTGTTCTTTAAATCTACCACTATGTTTTGCTAATTACTAACAATAACTAACAATAACTACTAACAATTGAAATGATCTTTAATTAGACAAATGTATTTAGTAGGCATATTGTGGGAAATGTACAACCAAACAAACCCTAACAACATAAAAATATCCACCTTAAATAAAAATATGGAAATCAAACTAGTTCTAAATTGTAACTTAAAAGCTATTAACTTAAAAATTAGCCTAGTTGAAAAGCTATAGGAATGGAATGATAAATTGCTAAATAAGTTGGTTTTGTGGCCATAAAAGAGAGAATACGTACCTTGAAGATGAGTGGCGGTGTATTCTCTCTCTCTCTATCTCTCTCTCTCTCTCTCTCTATCTCTCTGTGTGTGGGTTTTAGAAGCAGGGTTTGTGTAAAATGAGGATCATTTTTCAATCGCCCTCTCAAATTATATAAAATCAGACCCAACTCTTTCTTTTCTCTTTCAATTGACTACATATCTTTTCAATATTATCTTTTACAATTCTTTCAATATTTGATCCTCTCTCGGTATACCTAATACTAGCGGACCTGTCCACGCGATGTGTTGATTTGACGGTAACCTATATTCATAGATACCAATTAAATCGAATATAATCTTGACAACCATAAAATTGAAATCATATAAATTAATAATAATATTATTATTGAAAAAAAAAAAAGTTTTCATACGTGGAATGGTAAAAAAATTGAAGTGATAGGGAGAGAACATGAGAGAGAAATCTAAAATTGACAAATGAATTTGAAAGTGAGATGGCAGTTAACGTAACATATCAGTTTTATTTAGTGTTTATTTTATTTGCAATTTGTGTAATTGAAGAGGTTTTTTTGTAAATATTTGTTTCAAGACTTCATAATAACTGTTGATATAAAGTAATAGTATAGACTAGCAAATGCCTTTTATTATCAAAATTTGTTACGAATTCTTAAATTTCCTCTCATTTTATTTTGGTGACATCGTTACTTATGTTATGTTTGGAAAATCAACATAAATCGACCGGCTATTGTGGGTCAGTGTAATTTTTTTTTATTAAAAGCTAAATCATTTTTAGTTTAATTGATACTTCAACGTGCTCGATGAAATGCTCGAGAGAAGAATTTATCATTTCATTTATTTTGAGGTGTAAAAAATATATACTACCTTTTTAGTTGTGAAAAAATAGTGTTGGCTATAAGTTAATGTTTTCCAGGTTTTAGTAACAAACTACAGAATTTTTCACAAAGTAGACAAATTATTACAGGGTTATCTGAGTTCAACTAGATTGGTTTTTGGTGTTGTTAAAATTTGTACTGGTTTTAGATTTATAAGCATCTAGTATTTAGTTATTTTGTTCTTTACTAGACATCACTTTCCAACTTCTGTTGTAAAAACTTTTAGTCTGCTTGTTATACTGGTATTGATATTAGGGGTGTTCAAAAAACCGTGAACCGGTGAACCCGGACCGATCCGTTGGTTTGGTCTGGTTTGGTCCGGGTTTTCAACCCAAATGGTCTGGGCTTGGGTTAGGAAAATTCAAAACCGTTCTTAATGGTCTGGGTTAGGGTTAACTAATTAAATCTGGACCGAACCGCGAAAATCGTTAAGCCACTAAAACCATTTAAGTATAAATATTAAATAACTAAGTATATAGGGTAATGGGAGAGGATATATGGACACCATGAAAAACACTCAAATGGACATTTTTTTGTAAAAACGTTCCAAATCAAGATTTGATTAATGCAAATCTCTACGGTTTCACGACGGGAACACAAATATGCGTATTGTTTTTTTTTTTTTCTGAAATGTATAATGACATGTTTTGAATTTTTAAATTTTATCATAATTTCGAAAACATGTAATTATACATCTCGGAAAAAAAAAAAACACATATTTGTGTTCCCGTCGTGAAACCGTGGAGATTTGCATTAGCCAAA
Organism: Primula veris; assembly: GCA_963682055.1. NCBI lineage: Eukaryota > Viridiplantae > Streptophyta > Magnoliopsida > Ericales > Primulaceae > Primula > Primula veris. The sequence goes on from OY821751.1 coordinate 1,709,719, forward strand.
TCTTGATTTGGAACGTTTTTACAAAACCCGTTTGAAAATTTAAATGAGTTAACTTATGTATAGAGTTATTTTAAGAATATACTACCCTTTTCTTTTAGTAATTCACTACTAATATTTGCATTCTCTTGGTTGCATACAAACCATTCATAGAGCGTGAACTCCATTAAAGGGTACGTTAATTGTTTTAAACGTTTCGCATTTGAATTCGAAATTACTTCTTGCTTGTGGTCGGTTGATCGCTTGATGGTCTTGGATATTGCTGATTGTGATAACGTAACCTCATGAGTATCTTTTAACCACTTGGCAAGTTCTTTTTCCGTACAACTCGGATTTGATTATTTCATTTTGCACAAATCGACGCGTATTTTTTCAGTGATTTGAGTTCGTTTATCAACTTTGGGTGTCATTATTAACTTGTTTTAAATTAACAAAAAGTATATAGTATTTATACATGCAAAGAAAACATATAAAAAACTTGATAATTTTACACATTTCAAAATGCATGTATTTGTTCTCCAAAATACATGTATTTATTCTAAACTAGCTACATGTATAATATTTACAAATAATGCCCAATAGATAACACTTTTGAAATTATATTACTCATAGCTACCTTCATAATTTCATATTCTCTATAGTTACCACTTTTAATTATTTATTTTATTTACCAAAACGCCATACACATATTTCATAAAAAATGGAAAAAAACACATAAAATTATATAAAATGCAAAAAATCTCAAAATAAATGAAAACAAATCACAAAAAATCACAAAAAATTACAAAAAAATTACAAAAAATTACAAAAAATTACAAAAAAAATAAAAAATATTATAAAAAATCATAAAAATCACAAAATATTATAAAAAAATAAAAAATCACAAAAAAATTATAAAAAATGAAAAAATCACAAAATTTTAAAAAAATTACAAAAAAAATAAAAAAATTATAAAAGATGAAAAAAATGAAAAAAATCACAAAATATTAAAAAAAAATGAAAAAAATCACATAAAATTATAAAAAATGAAAAAAAATCACAAAATATTATAAAAATATAAAAAAATATAAATTTTATAAAAAATGAAAAAAATCACAAAAAATTATTATAAAAATGAAAAAAAATACAAAATTATAAAAAAAATGAAAAAAATGACAAAAAAATCACTTTTATTGAACTTTATGCACTTTCGACTGTACTAGATGCACTTTCGACTGAACCAGATGCACTTTTAGCTGAACTATATGCACTTTCAGCTAAACCAGATACACTTTTAGTTGAACCAGATGCAGGTTTTACAGAACGATATGCACTTTTATTGAACTAGATGCACTTTTGTCTGAACCATATGCACTTTCAGCCGAACCATATGCACTTTTAGCCGAACCATATGCACTTTCAGCTGAACCATATGCACTTTCAGTTGTACCAGATGCACTTTTAGTTGAATCAGATGCATTTTTAACAGAACTATATGCACTTTCGATTGTACTATATTCATTTTGGACTACACTATATGCACTTTTGACTTAACTATATGTACTTTCCACTAAATTAGATGCACTTTAAGTTGAACCAGATGTACTTTCAGCTGAACCAGATGTACTTTCAGCTGAACTATATGCATAATCACTTTTATTGAACTATATTTACTTTCGACTGAATTGTATGCACTTTCAATGGAACTAGATGTACTTTCAGCTGAATTGAATGCAATTTCGACTCAAATTTATGCATTTTTGACTAACTATATACACTTTCGACTGAACTATATGCACTTTTATTGAACTATATACGCTTTTGACTGAATTATATGTATTTTTGACTTAACAAGATGCACTTTCAGCTCATTTAGATTAAAAAAAAATGCACATTTATCATGGAAAAACCATTTTTTTGTATAAAAAAAAATCACTTTTCGGTATAAAAAGTGTTATATTGACAAAAAAAATTATATATTTTTTGTAATTTTTTAAAAAGTTTATGATTTTTTAATTTTTTTTATAATTCTTTTTTTTGTGAATTTTGTGATTTTTTTAATTTTTTTAATTTTTTTGTGATTTTTTATAAGTTTTTGTGATTTTTTTTTTGATTTTTCGATATAAAAAGTGTTATATTGACAAAAAAAATTATATATTTTTTTTTGTAATTTTTTTTAAAAGTTTGTGATTTTTTTTCATTTGTTGTGATTTTTTGTAATTTTTTATAATTTTTATAATTTTTTTGTGATTTTTGTATTTTTTTAATAATTTTTTGTGATTTTTGGTGATTTTTAATAATTTTTGGTGATTTTTTATATTTTTTATATTTTTTGTATTTTTTGTAATCTTTATAATTTTTTATGATTTTTTGTATTTTTTTTATAATTTTTTGTTTTTTTGTTATTTTTTATATTTTTTGTGATTTTTTTTCATTTTTATAAATTTTTTGTGTTTTTTTTTTATTTTGTTGTAATTTAAAACTATTTTTTTTTGGGTTTGTAGAAAGATAAAATATGTATATTATATTTTGGTTTGTATGACAATTTAGTAAATAAACTAAATAATTAAAAAGTGGTACCTATGAGAAATGTGAAATTATCTAGGAGAAATATAAGTTGCTATCAGCTACTTATAGGAAATTACCCCTTATGTACATACATAAGTCTTTTGATATGTTCTATATAAAACTGCACTTAAGAATAAACTCCCTATACATGTATTTATTCTTAACTAGCTCTCTGCTTCTGATCACCCCACGTTTAGCACCAAAATTACTAATAAACACATAAAGCCCTTCAAGGAAAACAAAATTACCCTTCTAGACAACATGTTTATAGCTATCTACCTAACTATGCAATTATTAGATAGCAAACATATACGGAGTATTACAAACATGATAGAGTTGGGGAGAAATTTACCGCATAAAATATAGCAACCAGTCATTCGGATGACTCACTAGCAAATAGGTGAATGTCGAGCTTATGGACAGTAAATACGGCGATAAGGTTGATAATTGCACCCACTGCACTTATCCCGGCTGACGGTGCATGAGATCTTTCGACTGTTTTTTCCTTGCGACAACCAAATACCAAATATTGATAAGAAATTTAATTCTCTTGTGGTTCCATTGCAGTCCTAACTTGAACCAAAATATTACATATTTTGGCACCAAGAACAGTTAACCTGAATTCTTTATGTTTATGTCTATGCTTCAGTCGGCTTTGACTACCATCTTATACTGCATTTTCAGATATTCGTATCAGTTCGAATTTCTCATATACATAAATATAACTATTTAAAAAATATTAATTCGGTCAAATCTTAACATTCTTTTATTGTTACTTGATTTGTATATATACATTTAGGATGAAGACACTCCGTTTGAATAGCCGTTCATGGAAATTAAAGGCCTTGAGTGCGATCATTTTCGTAGCTGTAGCCGCCACTGATCTATTGGACTTGAGCAAAAAGTACGTCAAACCGCTTTCAAGTAATTCGACTACATCTAAAGTCGATCAGAGTCAATTCTATGAATCTTGAAGCATTTCTTTGCGCTTATCTCTTGCGGTATGTTGCTAGACAGGATATACCATTCCGCTTGTATTATCCTGGCTTTTTTTTAGGTTTATATATTTGTTCAAATGAAATATTCGTGATGAAATCAATTTAATAAAAAGGACTCTGAGTTTAGTTCAAAATTTCTCTATCTTGTTTTGAAATAGTTTATCATGGTTTATGTTTCTTCGTCATTATCATATTAGTTAATAAAATGTTTGATTGGGACGTAGTCATTAACTTATAAATTTATTGTGGTTTTTTTTTTGGAATTTGATATTGACGGATACATGAGGCACCAGTTAGCTACCGATTTTCTTATAAAATGAATATAATTTCTATGCACGAGTTATGTACGTGTCATGCACGAATTGTATGAAGATCATTATTACTAACACCAATTGTCAAAATCACATACACTCATTTCACATGATGCAAAATTGTAGTTAGGGTTCATCAAGTATGATAATAAAAACACATCCCGAAAAAAATACCGAGACTATTTAGACTTGTCAAAAACTAGAGTAGCTACACATAATTGGAATTTATTTGTAAAATACTAGGTTTATTTAATGGGCCCGAATTTCACAGAGTTTGATCATATTTTTCAAAATAACATGGAGATTCAATTAAAAATATTTCAATTAGTACAATATTGAAAAACAAAATATGTATATTTCGGCCCCTACACTCGATGCATCAGGCATTCTTGATCCAATGATCCCTGACGTTGTTCTCTCAGTTGCTCCAACACCAGCCATGTCTTCGACCCCTACACTCGATGCATCAGGCATTCTTGTGCCGATGATCCGTGATGTTGTTCTTTCAGTTGCCCCAGCACCGGAGCCTATGCCGATGGAAGATAGTTATCATGAGATAGTGATGATCCCTGCAGTCCCTATATATGCCTCCACGAGAGACTATGCCGATGGAGGATAGTCATCATGAGATAGTGATGATCACTGCAGTTGCTATACCGGCGCCTCCACCGGAGCCTATGCCGATGGAGGATGGTCATGATGGGATAATGATGATCACTGCAGTCGCTATACTGACACCTCCACCAGAGCCTATGCCGATGGAGGACATCATGAGATAGTGATGATCTCTGCCGCAAAAAAGTTTCCTACTATCTTGTTTAATATTTAAATCTACTTTTGTATCTACATAACTTTTTAGTATTTTTTACTTGTACAAGTAGGTGTTTTTAGCCACATTTTGAACTCCTCTAGTATCAATAAAACCAAAATATGGATTTTTTCCACACAAAAAAAAAACCCTAAGTGGATAACTCACTATAACACGCACAATGGTCAGCTCCACTAATTTTCATGAATCACACAAAGCATGTATCACATTAATTATCTATATATGCCGACTGAGTAATGGGATAAGTAACTAAAACTATAATTAAACCATTTACTACCTCATCTTAAGAAAAAAATAAAATAAAATAAGTAAATAGAGAAGCGAAGTTGCTTACGGATTTCAGAAACAATGTACTTTATATCTTGCAAATCTATCCCGCAAACCCGTCGAATACTTAAGAGAACACTAAAGATTCAAAAAAACCTCACAAAATTGACTTCTATGAACTATTTTTTGTATTTTTTCCTTCAATTTATCTTCTGAAACTTTATGCTAATGCTTCTCTTTAGTTTTAGAAGGCGGTGTACACTTAAGGTGGGTGAACACCATAAGTGTGTTAAGGAAACTTTACAAAGCGACGCAAAGAAATGACAGTATGTTTTTTGAGGAAAATTGAGCATAAATGATCATATACGTATTTCTCTTATCCTATACCTTTTCTTAAAAGTTAAAAACCTTTTTGGCTAACAATTAATTGGTTAAATCTCAAATACTTTTACATAGATTAAGCTAGTAATACTATTATGATTATGTTGGCAGCTAAGTATTGTATGAAATAAACCTTCTTAGTTACTCTTTCTTAATTAAACCTTCATAGTAAGGGTTTTACGCATGATATTATTTAAAAACCTTCATTATGATTAATTATGTTAGCAGCTAAGTATTTGTAAGAAATAAAAATAAACGGATTGAGTGTACCAGACTGCTAGGGTAGGGTGGAGTACTCAGACTCCTACTATAAGAGTGTATGATTTAATAATAAAAAAAAAAAATCAACGGCTTAAACCAAAGCTACAAAACAGAATTTTTAAATAAGGAAAAAAACAAAATAAAAACAAAACTAACTATTAATTAGAAAAAAAACTCAATTAAAAATGAAGAACCCTATTTGATACCACCGTAAACCTAATTATTAATTAAAACAAAAAAACATTATTAATTTTTTTATCAAACATTATCAGGAAAAAAAAACCCGCATAAAACTAACATTCCACTCCAATAAAAACCCAAATAAAAATGTAGAACCCTAGTTGTTACCACCGTAAATTTAATTATAATTAAAACAAAACAAAAAGTAATTTTTTTTATCAAACTTATTATTAATTAATTATTGTGTTGGGTAGTACTATATGTTTTATTTTATCCTAGAGAGAAAGAAGCAAGCTAAAAAAGATTTAGGAAAAGATTGTATGCAATATTCTCATATTAGTATATTTTTATTTGGCCCATCGGATCAAAATAAATAAAATTCTATGGTTGAAATAAGAAAAGTGGTTGAAATAAGAAGAGTTTGAGTAGTCGATGTACTTTAGACAAAAGTATGGCTCCTCTTTTTGAAAATAAACCTTCTTTCAATTTGTTTAATGATATCATTTAAATCAAACTTACCTACACAAAATCAACGGAAACCTACATAGATTTTTAAAATATATAGTAACAAAATAATCATTAATTCCGATAGAAGAAAACATAGGAGAATAACTAATGGTTGTGTACTAAATGTCAGATATGATTATATTTGACCCTTTTACATGCTGGTACTTTTAAGGAAACTTCAACCATACATAACCACCCTTCACTTTCATATAACTATAAACTTATTTTTGTATTATCTTTTCTCCCTTAATAAACAATTTCCAGCTACCATTTTATGTATCTTTTGATTTAAAGCCTGAAAACATGGATTACTAATTACCATATTATTAGGTATATTTGTTCATTTTTTTCATCATCCTTTCTCATTAATTAGCATAGGACAGTTACTACATATATCAAATTAACATAAGTTTCCAAATTAAAAAAAAAACATATCTGAAAATAAGATACGAACTAAAATATGACACATTAATTACCAAAATATTTCACTTTTACTCTTTAAATCATGTTGACTTTGATCATTGCAGAGGGAGAGAGGGGAGAGAGAAGGCTGAATATGAGTTTTTTGTGGGTGGGATAAGAGGCGAGAAAAAGAACAATTAATATTTTATTAGCAAGGGAAAAATCTGATTTCTTGTATACAGGAAAAATTTACATGATGCTAATTTTGATGGATTGATCGGGTAGCTGATGCGTTTCTTTTTTATCTTCTATGCCCTTGGGATAGGGAACATAACTTATATAAATAAACTGATGCAACTGCTCTGATACCATTAGGTTATTATAATAGTATTATATTATTAAAATAACATTACACTTGATCTTCTCTTTCATATCAACTTTTAAAATAATAAAAAACTAATATTTAATTATGTTACAGAAAATGATAGAAAATCGGAAATTTTGTGTCCATCTGTAAATTCTACCATTAACTTCCAACATTTGAGCTCTTTTAGCCTCTTATTTGTGGTGAAATAAAAGTATCAAGATGCATTACTATATACATAGAGTTTTAAAATGCATTGATTGTGTTAGACTTGTCAAAACTTGCATGCAAGCATTTAATATATACATAGAGTTTTAAAATGCATTGATTGTGTTAGACTAGTCAAAACTTGCATGCAAGCATTTAATATTGGGGAGAGAAGTAATAAATTAGGGTGAACAAACTGGACATATATATCAGCATAACAAGATGACAATTTTAATCAACTATGAAAAGTATCTACTATCCACATTATATTAAAAGTTGTGAGTATGAGCAGTAATGTATACACCTAAAGAGTTACTCCCTTCTATGAACCATTTTTGTATTTTTTTCCTTCAAGTTATCTTCTGAAACTTTATGCTAATGTTTCTCTTTAGTTTTAGTAGGTGGTGTACACTTAAGGTAGGTGAACACCATAAGTGTGTTAAGGAAACTTTACAAAGCGACGCAAAGAAATGACAGTATGCTTTTTTAGGAAAATTGAGCATAAATGATCATATACGTATTTCTCTTATCCTATACCTTTTCTTAAAAGTTAAAAACCTTTTTGGCTAACAATTAGTTAGTTAAATCTCAAGTACTTTTACATAGATTAAGCTAGTAACACTATTATGATTATGTTGGCAGCTACGTATTGTATGAAATAAACCTTCTTAGTTACTCTTTCTTAATTAAACCTTCATAGTAAGGGTTTTATGCATGATATTATTTAAAAACCTTCATCATGATTAATTATGTATTTGTAAGAAATAAAAATAAACGGATTGAGTATACCAGACTGCTAGGGTAGGGTGGAGTACTCAGACTCCTACTATAAAAGTGTATGATTTAATAAATAAAAAATCAATGGCTTAAACCAAAGCTACAAAAAAGATTTTTTAAATAAGGAAAAAAACAAAATAAAAACAAAACTAACTATTAATTAGAAAAAAACTCAATTAAAAATGGAGAACCCTAATTGATACCACTGTAAACCTAATTATTAATTAAAACAAAAAAATATTATTAATTTTTTCATCAAACATTATCAGAAAAAAAACCCACATAAACTAACATTCCACTCTAATAAAAACCCAAATAAAACTGTAGAACCCTAATTGTTACCACAGTAAATTTAATTATAATTAAAACAAAACAAAAAGTAATTTTTTTTTTTATCAAACTTATTATTAATTAATTATTGTGTTGGGTATTACTATATGTTTTATTTTATCCTAGAGAGAGAGAAGAAGCTAAAAAAGATTTAGGAAAAGATTGTATGCAATATTCTCATATTAGTATATTTTTATTTGGCCCATCGGATCAAAATAAATAAAATTCTATGGTTGAAATAAGAAAAGTGGTTGAAATAAGAAGAGTTTGAGTAGTCGATGTACTTTAGACAAAAGTATGGCTCATCTTTTTGAAAATAAACCTTCTTTCAATTTGTTTAATGATATCATTTAAATCAAACTTACCTACACAAAATCAACTGAAACCTACATAGATTTTTAAAATATATAGTAACAAAATGATCATTAATTCCGATAGAAGAAAACATAGGAGAATAACTAATGGCTGTGTACTAAATATCAGATATGATTATATTTGACTGTTTTACATGCTGGCACTTTTAAGGAAACTTCAACCATACATAACCACCTTTCACTTTCATAAAATTAATTAGACCTAGCAAATACTTTTTTTTTTGTTTTTTTTTACCTGAGTCCATGAGTAATTTATTCTGCCAAGGAGTTGCATCTAAATATCTAATAGTCACAAGATGTGAGGCAACCATTTTTTGCATAAAACCATTTTGATTCTTTAAAATTTTTTTGAGAGTCTTGATGTTTAATTTTTAGAATTTTTTTAAGATGCATTTTTTATCTTCTATGCCCTTGGGATAGGAAACATAACTTATATAAATAAAGTGATGCAACTGCTCTGATACCATTAATATGTGTTAGGTTTTTAGTGGATGACGCACTATAAATTATAATGCATCGGGTATACGATATTGTTACTCATTTATCTCATTGTTCGACAATATCATACTATAAATGATTATAGTGAAACTAGTAATCGTAGCCCATGCGTTGCGTGTGTGACACGTAGTTGCATAAATATGATCCGGCACAAATAAATTTAACATTTTCAAAAAGTTTACAAAAATAATCGGTTGAATATCGTAAAAATATAATGTTTCATTGTTATAGTAATATAAAAATACATGTATGATGATTTGTTTGAGAGATGATTTGATATGTGAAAAAAAAGAATATTTATTTATTTATTTAAATTGCATTAAGTTATTTTCGTAATTAGTAAATTGGAATATGGGCATTTTTGAAAAAAATAAGTAAAATTGGGCAGTCTAAAGATTTCTTGAGTTCTCTTATATTAATAGTATGATATCCAATCCTGCTTAAAACATATAGATTTTATTTAGCAAAAATGTGTGAAATTTGTACACTCTTAATTAATTAGATGAACCACGTTAAATTATAAAGTAAAAAAAGAAATATGAACCATGACAAATTGACAATTGTATTGAACTTATGACACTCTGACACTCTGACAATAATATTTAGTAACCTGGCACTCTGACACTCAAGGAAGAATTATCTTTGAGGATGAAATATTATGGAGAGATAAATTAGCTCGTGTATGCTAGCTTGTGTGTATATTGTGTATTTCACATAGCTTTAATTTAGTAGTGATTTTGCTTATATTTATATAGGGTAAATTTAATTAGTACATCTCTCCATGATACAACTTTATGAAAAAATATAATTATTTAGTAATTTCCAAAATCGAATAAAAGAAACATTATTAAGTATTTTACGATAAAAAAAAACTAATGTTATCATTTTAATTTTCGCAAACGTGGTGTGTGAAGTAATGTGGAGATAGCATTATAAATAATACCAAAGCTGAACCAAATATATGTTTTATTTTATCATCATATATAAACTAACCAATACGTAAGCATGTGGTGTGTGAAGTAATATGGAGATAGCATTATAAATAATACCAAAGCTGAATCAAATATATGTTTTATTTTATCATCATATATAAACTAACCAATACGTAAGCATATGCACCTGTTTCTTTAAAACCACCATTTCCTCAAATCTGTAGTACTTTTTGGAAAAAAATTATGTGCATCAGTCACCCTAACCCTAAATTTTAAAGAATTAAAATTCTTTCCTGTATATCATGGTAACTACATGAGAGCAACCGCATCAGCAACTCTAATCAGTTTCTAAAAAATAACAATTTTTATAGTTTTTAGTGAACCGTTTACAACTTGCTTATCAATTTACTTATATAACTATAAAATTATTTTTGTATTAGCTTTTCTCCCTCAGTAAACAATTTCCAGCTATCATTTTATGTATCTTTTGATTTAAAGACTGAAAACATGGATTACCAATTACCATATTATTAGGTGTATTTGTTCATTTTTTTTCATCATCCTTTCTCATTAATTAGCATATGACAGCTACTACGTATATCAAATTAACATACGTTTCCAAATTAAAAAAAAAAAGCATGTCTGAAAATAAGATACGAAATAAAATATGACATATTAATTACCAAAATATTTCGCTTTTACTCTTTAAATCATGTTGAGTTTGATCATTGCAGAGGGAGAGGGGAGAGAGAAGGATGAATATGAGTTTTTTGTGGGTGGGATAAGAGGCGAGAAAAAGAACAATTAATATTTTATTAACAACGGAAAAATCTGGTTACTTGTATACATGAAAAGATTTACATGATACTAATTTTGATGGATTGATTGGGTAATTGATGCGTTGCTTTTTTATCTTCTATGCTTTTGGGATAGGGAACATAACTCATATAAGTCGGTTATAATGAATTATAGGTAGGGCTGACCTGATCCAGCAATATCATTTCTAATTTTTTCTTATAATTGGATTATGATAACTTTCTTTTTCTTATAACTATTTTTCTTGCTATATTAAATAATTAACTGATTAAACGTAAAATTTTATCTTAGCATACAACTATGTTTAAAGAAAAATGGCCTCAAAAGCCAAAACCACCTGCTACATCCGTTACCATTTAGTTGTCCATTATAAAATTACATGCAATTTTGACCGACTTATAACTCGTATCAAAATTGTCGAAATGAATTTTTTTTTTAAATCTAATCATAAAATTAACATTTGAACTATATGATCAACTTTAAAAAATTTCATTATGACAATTTTGATATAAATTATTGGCCGATCAAAATTACACGTAGTTTCGTAATGGACTATTAAATAGGAACGGATAGAGTAATTGATAAATAATTGATATTTCACGAATGAGCATGCCTTTAAAGTACTTTTCATAATTTTCTTTTTAATACATTTTAGCATGACCTAAAAATTTATTTCATCCTCACAGCTTTTTGAACAAATTAATACTCCAGTATTTGGATAAATACATGGTTTTATATAAATCCATTTTGTAACAAGTTGTACGAAAATCCGGTAAATGAAATGATTTGGATTCTTATATTAAAAAAAATGCTAGGTTTTTTAAGAAGTTACTTTTAGACGAGGGGATACTATTATTATTAACTGAGTGAGTAAGAAAAGTCAGAGAATATATTTACGTCATTCTCCTTATTAATGTAAACTTATAAATTTATAAATAATACAAAATAATATTGTGTCCATCTGTAAATTTTACCATTAACTTCCAACATTTGAGTTCTTTTAACCTCTCATTTGTGATGAAATAAAAGTATCAAGATGCATTACTATATACATAGAGTTTTAAAATGCATTGATTGTGTTAGACTTGTCAAAACTTCCATTTAATATTGGAGAAAGAATTAATGCTCCATTCGTTAACATTTAGTTGTACATCACGAAATTACGTGTAATTTTGACCGACTTATAAAATATATCAAAATTATCAAAATGAAAATTTTCAAAAATAAATCATATAATTTAATTTTTGAACTATATGATTAACTTTTGAAAATTTTCATTCCGACAATTTTGATAAAAGTTATTAAACGATCAAAATTACACATAATTTCGTAATGTACAGTTAATTGTGAACGGACGGGAAGGGAGTAATAAATTAGGGAGAACAACTTGCACATATATATCGCATAACAAGTTGACAATTTTAAGGAATTATGAAAAGTATCTACTATCCACATTATTATTAACTGAGTGAGTAAGAAAAGTCAGAGAATATTTACGTCATTCTCCTCATTAATGTAACCTATAAATTTATAAATGCAAAAATAATATTGTGTCCATCTATAAATTTTACCATTAACTTTTAACATTTGAGCTCTTTTAACCTCTTATTTGTGGTGAAATAAAAGTATCAAGATGCATTACTATATACATAGAGTTTTAAACAATCTGGACATATATATCAGCATAACAAGATGGCAATTTTAAGCAACTATAAAAAGTATATATTATCGACATTAATATTGAGTAGTGATGTACACAGCTAAACAGTTACTCGCTCTGTATCAATTTATATGTCATATATATACGAAATCACATGCAATTTTGACCGGTTTTGAACATATAACTAAACTACTGAAATAATTTGTAACACACTCAAAAATTCTATAATTAATATTAGATTAAAATAAGATATAGATTTTACTATATTTGGATTGCGATTATAGTAAATATGAGTTTTTAAGTACTTTAGTTCAAATAGTTAGGAACACAGCAGACAAGCGGGATTGATCTACCATTTTGGATTCTATTTTCTCATAATTTGAACTTATGATATAAATGAAAAGTCTAGACCTATGTTTTATCTTTCCAAATATATAAAATTTGAGTAAATTGGACTTGTATGAGAATATTTGTGGCTATTTTAGTAACATGATATCAGAACAGTCCAGAACAGCATATGTGTCAACTTGTAGGACAATTTAGACCGACTTCTATTACGAATTAGGAAATGTACAAAACATGAAACTTGTAGATATTTCTCTTGTCGGTTCAGTGCTTATTTGATATATCATGGTATGACATTTGCATTGATCATCCCGGTTTGGGAGAGGTTTTGTCCACCCAGAATGGGGTGCGACTTGTCTACCTAGAGTGGGGTATGACTTTTCTGCGACTATGTCCACCTGGAGTGGGGTGTGACGTGTCTACCTAGAGTGGGGTATGACCTTTTTCGCGATGTTTGGTCCGCCTAGAGTGGGGCGTGACTTTTGGTACCACGTGTAATGGTATAGACCTTACACAACCAACTTGGGCTCAAGGACATGACACATGCATTATTGAAAAAATAATTATGAACATGCATCATATTGAATATATATTTTTCTCGTTATTTGCCTAACCATCTTTTTTGCAGAAAGTTATATGCAGTTACGGTTTATACTCACATATTATACTTTATTATAGTTTCTTTAAGTTAGTAGTCCTACTGAGTATTTTCAAGGAAATACTCATCCCGTTGCTTATATAATTTTGTTTCAGATATCGGTAGTGACAAAGCAAATCTAGCAGGGATCGAGGAGCGGAGTCATTAAGTTTGTTTTTTTGACTTGTTTATGTAAGACATTTGTAAGATAATTTCCAAATAAAGTTTCCAATTTCTGGTTTGAAATAAAGATATGTATTTCACTATAAAGTATGTTTATTCGTATCCAACTTTTCTTACAACTCTATTTTTTTATTAATTTAGAATAAAGTTTTGTTATCATTAAAAAAAAAAAAAAAAAGGTGTTCCTCACATAATTTTTTTAAAAATTCTATCATATATTTTAACATTTAAGCTATGTAAAAAAAAAATTAATTTTTCGTTTCTCCAATTTAGTTACATGTTCAAAGTCGGTCAAAAAGTTGCGCATGGTTTTGTATAAAACTTATAAATTGGTACGGAGAGAGTAATTTTTATTTGAAAAGATAAAAGAACAAACAATTAAGGGTTAGAGAATTTTTTGTCTTTTTAATTAGTTATTTACTTTTACGCTCTTCCATTTTTTGTAGGCAAGCTTAAACCTACCTTATTTTTTTCATTCTTTTTTATCATTATTGAAATTAAGCGGCTGCATTTTTCCCCAACTTTTTTGAACAGGCTCAAAAATCCAGCTTATTAGCTCAAAATTGTAGCCAAAATGCCCTTATAATTAACGATATCCAAAACAATTGACAAATCCAACCAAAGTAATAAATCAGTGATAGCCTTCAAATAAAACATGAAAAAAGAAAAGAAAAAGAGAGAATGTTTTCCTTCAATTCATGTATCAATATTTTGACACAGTCTAGCTAATTAAAATAACAATCATATGGGAGAAGTTGAAAATTAATTAGCATCTCTGTATCCTTTTAATAAACATGCACAAATTCGATGTCAAAAATATTTTGCTTCCAAGAACAAGGGTGCAGTTTGAAGCTTGTTTACACAGTATAAGGAGTCGATATTCTGCTTTCATCCATGTTTAATAAGCATCAATGTACTTTTTCATGACACAGCAACAGAACAAGGACTGAACGGCATTCGTAAAGCAAGTACATAGCATTGTCGAATAAGCAACTGAAAATCATTTTAAAAGAACTAATAATAAGCTAAGGACGTAAGCTCAAGGGCGTATAAACTCATCCGCATCCGGATCGTAATATTCCGGGAACATTTTCTTCTGGAAATCTGACTCGTAAGGCTAATTAATTTCAATATTGAGCCATAAGATATTTTGTAATCTTGTATTCTCTTCCCATTTAATTGTTCATTACGAAACTACGTACAATTTTGTCCGGCTTATAACTTATATCAAAATTATCGAAATAAATTTCTTTAAAATCTGATCATAAAATTTAACATTTTAACTATATGATCAACTTTTAAAAAATTTTATTTCGACAATTTTGATATAAGTTCTTGATCGATCAAAATTAATCGTAATTTTGTAACACGTACCTATCATAAACATACTATGGCTTCATATATTTATTTTGAAAGTAAATATTCTGGCATTAAATTCCATGTGTGCCTCACAAAACAGAAAAGGTGGGTTACACTAGAATTTCATTTTGATTCTGTAAGAGATTTAAGATTTATGAAAAAGTGCCTTTTTATGTGAGAATTAAAAGTTTGTCATACAAATCTAATCAAATGAATTTATAAAATTCAAAATACTAATTGGTCAGAAACAAATATTCTATCCCATATTCTTTATCCCATATTTTCTACCCCATTCCGTGTCTTCTTGTTTATTTTATTAAAAAAAAAAAATTGTAAAAAGCTTGAAAAAAATTATACAATTACTATAATACATGTATCAATATATTTCAATAATTATTTTTAAAAGAAAGTATGCACGCAATTTATTTTGAAATAAATGTATAAATTAGTGTAAATTAAACATTAAATTGTAGAAAAATTGTCTAAAACAATATTATGTCCAGATGTTTTAAAATTTAAATACAATATAATATAAAAGCTTATAAATTTGGGGAACATGTTATGAAAATTTAAAATTTAAGTGAAAATAAATAAGAAAGCACGGAAGTAGATTAGAGAATAGCGATAGAGATTTAGACCCGCATCAAATGCATAGAGGCTCAACTTGATGAAGAACAATCAGTAAATATATACTTGGATTTTATAAAAAAAACTGTTTCAACTTCAAGTACTTTTATCAAGACCATGAAATAGAACTTCAACACCAAGCACATTTTAAACAGAACCATTATTGAAAACTGGAGATGAGTTATGTATTGAAAACATTATCTAATAAATGTAGTGTTCATCTCATTCTAATAAATGCAGTGATCATCTCATTCTAATAAATGTAGAAGGTGCACATCACATTCTAATAAATGTAGAAGGTGCATGGAGATTCTCTTTTGCAAACTCTGTTGACTAAATAATATAACAGACAGACGTGGAATTACCAATCCCACGTCTGCGTGACATATTAATATTTTTTTTTTTTTTGCTTTGCTTCTTTTATTGCTGCTAATTTTTTTCTTCTTCTCTGCTTCTTGTTGTTCTCTGCTTCTTTCTTGTCTGAGTTCTTCTTTACTTTAATATATCCAAAAATTCTTTAATTTTAATCAAAAACTTTTCTAATTTTATCCCAAAAAAATCCTAACAATCAACCATCAAATTTCTTCCTATATCAAATTAATATATATTTTTATCAAATCAACATCACTCTACCACTATAAAAAAAAACATTAACCATCAACCATCAAACTCATTCAGAAAAGAAAGAAGCAGAGAAGAAGAAAAAAATTTGCAGCAATAAAAGAAGCAAAGAAAAAAAAAATATATATATATATTAATATGCCATGCATACGTGGGATTAGTAATCCCATATCTGTTATATTATTTCCCAAGGTGCACATCACATTTAATTTCTTTTAAACTATTTGTAAAAGTACTAGTAAATCTTTTTCCTGCTTATCAAGACTCATTAACAGGGCATGACAGGGCCGACTTCAGGATTTTCGAGACCCCAGTTCATTTTGAAAATAGGCCATTTTATTAAAGTATCGTTTATCTTCATGAAATAATTGATAGTTTATGGAGGGTTGTTCCAAGATAAACGATACTTTAATAAAAATGCACCATATTGTTCCACATACACCAAATAATGTCGATTTTATAGAAAACATTAATATCCAATGTCGGACTTCTCCCGTATTTTACAAGCAAGACCCTACTTCAAAGTAGTTTCAATTTAATTTTCCATCCCATCTTTTTTTTTGGTTTTTATATGTGATTCTAATATGTTTACTGCGTATCTGCTTGGCTTTTATCGCAAGACGGTTTGCTAGTGCAAGGTGAGGGTCATCCTCGTAGAACCAGCAAACATTAACTTTAAGCATCACGCTTAGCAGATATCATGCATGAAAGAAACAATTTACCTATCAGAAACTTGATTCAAAACAACTATATTTTAGAATCTAAAATTGAAAAGAAGAAAAAGCGAAAAACAGAGAAATTGATATGTTGCCTCAACGGTTGGTCTATAAATTACACTTTGCACCGAGCTTAACAGCTCGCCATCGGTCAGTCTGTATAAATCACAATAGGGTTTTAAGTTATTTTTCATGAGGAAAGGGAAGTTTTTGAAGTCCAATGTTGAATTCTTGTTCTTTCTTTGCAACATTTTAAAGTTACAAAAAATAGGAAACAAAACTATCAACATTTTCTCGTATCACAATCTTCAATAGTAGGCCTCAAATAACGTTATTTCAACTATAACGGGCACAAAAATTTATTCCACTACCAGATTTATAGACGTTGTAATACAATTATACAACAGAGCCATACATTGCACAAACATGAAAACATGTCACTTTTCATCACTTATTAAAAATTTACAATCACCAGTTCAATACAAGTCTGAAACTAAAACTATATACCTATTAATATTGCCATATATAGCTTTCAAATAAGTAAAACAGTTCTACAAATGATACTCATTTCTTGCATGTACCACTCATAAACCTATATGCACTAAACGCACTAATATCGACTAGTTTAGAAACACCATCAAGAACAAGCTCAGCAACCGCAAAGCCAGTGGCAGGACCGTTCAAAATACCCCAACAATTATGACCTGTCGCCACGTAACACCCCTTTACACCCGGCACTTCTCCAATCACAGGGATACTATCGTCCGTGCAAGGCAAAAAGCAAGCTTGTTCGGCCTTCAGGGTCGCTGATTCTCTTTCATCCAGATGGCTGGAAACGGTCTTTGCTATTTTCTTAAGGTCTGAGATTGATTCGGGGTCAGGAATTACTTGTTCGGGATCGTCGGGTACCTCTACTTGTGAGGACATTCCGCAGACGTAAACCTCCCCTGTCAAAATATTATTTAATACAATTCAGATTCATAATTCTAGGTGAGTTCTGTGATAACTTATAAAATGCAGAAAGCGACTTCAATTGTCGTTCTTATTCACCAGCAAACTTAATAATACTCTCATATGCTCATTCACACAAAAGCAAATCTTTAAGCAGAATTGGCAAAGAATGTGGCAGCATTTTCTACACTAATAGTGTTATTTTGATAGTCTTAACCTTTCTGTTCTCCAAATAATGTTTTACTTTTGACACCGTTGTTTTGCTTTTCCTCAACTTATGTCAACAAAGGAAATTCA
The DNA here is from genome assembly GCA_963682055.1 of Primula veris. Lineage (NCBI taxonomy): Eukaryota > Viridiplantae > Streptophyta > Magnoliopsida > Ericales > Primulaceae > Primula > Primula veris. The sequence goes on from OY821751.1 coordinate 1,728,093, forward strand.
TACATCATACATACACTACTTACCACATGCAATATGATTATAATAAGAGTTGGACTCATTCAAATCCATATTATAATGAAAACTAAAACTAGGCTTTAATTTGTCCACATACAGTACATAGACTTCCCCTGTCATTTCAGTTCCAATTAATTCAAAAAATATTAAGCACTATGTAATATGATCAAAATCCTTGTAATTAAGGTCAATGAAGTTAGAGATTGATTACGCACCAATAAGCATCATCCTAACTTCACAACCAAAAAATAATCGACTTTTCTATTGTCACCTACTCTATAGAAAATTACACGTTAAAGCCTTAAAGGGCAATTCAGAAAGAAAATAGCACCATTTTTCAAATGACAATGGTATATAATTGGTCTCTAAAACATTTCATATCTCAAAAATCATGTTTATAGTGTACACCATTGTAGTGCTTCTTACACGAGTTATAAAGGTTCATATACATCTCCGTTGAAAATTAACTTTCAAAAGTATGATCAATAACACGACTACACAATACGTCCTTTCCATATCGTTAGTTAGTCGAATGACTCCAATATTTATCGATTTGGTGTTCTGATAATGTTTAATCTTTCGAAATATATCAGATTATTTAGTCACTCAATTTTGCTCTTGATGTTTATCTATAATAAACAAGTAACCCGACTATTTAGGAAGGAAAAGATTTGGAAAATTAACAGATTGAATGGCCTAGAATGTATGACCAAAAATCAATTTAAAATCAATTTACCTGTAGGACGAGGATATACTTCAGGGTCCAAGGGTTTACCACCTTCAACCGGATAAAAACTCAAAAACAGGGCATGAGGCGAAATTACATCCTTATCCTTGGGCTCCAAAACAATGCTATGAGCTTTAAGTCCGTAAACACTGAAAATCGAGGACAAAATTGACAATTTACCACTCCACGGCCCCAATGCTAAAACCACGGCATCTGCCTCAATCCTCTGGCCGTCATCTAACACCACCGCTGTAGCTGTTCCATCTACCACATCGACACTCGCTACCTTTCCAATCACAACCGCAACACCATACTCTGAGGTGGCTTTTGCGAGGAGAGTTTCAGTGAACAGTTGTGGGTGGACTTGGGCCGTGGTTGCTGGTGTCCCTACAATTAGAGAATCAAGAGACATTAAAAAAAAGCTACTCTTTAATTTTGTAAATGAAATAGGTACAGTAAGGTGTGTGACAGTACAACCCCAACTTGACATGGCACCAAAATGTATGTATCTAAATTGAAAAAACGAAAACTAAACATTAATTCTCCTCAAAAAGAAAACAATGATTTAATCTCCCTTCTGTGTAGATATTCTATAATAAAATTTCAAACAGAAACAAATGCTTAATAAGGCATCAATTTTCGGTTTGCAAAGTCTTCGTATATCCATTACTGGCCCTGCAACTCAATATATATAGTGGACATGTACAATCAACTATCTAAGAGGACTTAAAACAATCAAATTAATACTCAAACAATAATTCAAAATCAAATTCCAACTCAAAAAACAACTTTAAATCAGGACAGTTACTAGGTAGTGTTTTACAAAGGGGCAGAACCACTATAATAAATATGATATAAAATACATTTTCACCATGTATTTCACATTGATTATAGAAATTTGTCCCTATATACGACAATTCGGTTTTAGTTCCTCTAATGCATACAGTCAATGAGAAATAAATCTCCCTGAAATTAATGGCAATACAGCTTTTAAGTTCAGTTCTGACAACTCAAACACCAAATTATACAATCATATTGACAAAAGTCAAATTTTTATTATCTTTTTTAATTAAAAGTCTTTCAATTTAGAAATTTGGTCCCGGTTATCAAAATTCAAATCTTGTTCCGCCAGGCATACAATCAAATTCCAAACTCACGTGTCGGATGTTAATAGCATGTCATAATATAGCTTTTAAGCTCTTTTGTTTTGCTTTAAATCTGGAGTACAATAGATCGACCAGCTTAAAATCTGACATTTTTTTCTTTTTTATTCCTGAAAAAAGTACTCTTGAAGCGCCAAATTTGATCTCATACTCTTATCTATTTTTGGGCATTCAAAAAATATTTGGGAATTAAAATTTCTTGAATCTGAGATTCTTCGATTAGAGCAATCTGATCCAAATAACATACATTAAATTTTGCTTCGAGCGAAACCAATCCTCGTTTTTCACCAACACATTCAATCAATGCGAGATAAAAAAAATGACATAGGATGAACTAAAAGGCTTGTTTGGTTGTAGCTTTTAAGCAATCAAGCTAGATTTCTTCTAGCCTGAGGAAAATGTCGAGTGTTACTCCAGTCAGCTTAAAGCTTCTAGCTTATCAGGCAAAGGAAACGGGAAAAAGCTTCAGCTAAAGATAAACGCAGTTCAGCTTGTCAAGGAAGACAACACATTTTTATGAGCTTAAAAGTTTACATTCCAGAAACTGTCAATATCTAGAAGACCTGTACAATCGAATACTTTGTATCAAGAGGACTCAAACAACAGTTGTAGTAGTATTTACAACTCACACTAGAATATATAGCATATAGTTATATACAATCAGGAGAGTAACTAGGTGGTGTTTCACAAGGAGCCTTAACCACTACATAGTCTACATTTGAAAATGACAAAAATTGATATACATATACACTTGGTCACAACACTGAAAAGTGCTCTCGCCACAGAACCATACAATACTGATCCCAAACAATCTACAGTTAAGTTAAATTAATTACTGCTTGGTCCTAAAGAACATATCAAGCATGTACTAATTATTGAAATTCAGCCACATCACCGCTAAAAAGGTATAAGAAAAAGGACACCAAACTACACGCACAATACTCAAGTCAATTCCGGAAATGCAAAACACCACAAAAACGATAGATAGTTTCTCTTCAATAACCCATCGTCTCCAAATACAGGAAAACACTCACCAGTTCTTGAAATTCCTTCGGACACTCAAAATCTCAAAAGTTAGAACAATTTACTAAACCCATAAATTGTATTATAGTCTTTCCAAATCTGAAAAGGCTAATCCATAGAAACTGATAGTTCAGTTTAAAGTAATTACTGCTAGATCTTAATAAAAACATCATCAAACAACTACTAATTCTTGGAATTCTGTCACACCACTGAAAAGCAACACTCAATTATATAAACGCACAGTGTTCCGATTCGAACTCTAAAAACATAAAACAACATTGAAACCCGTAGTACAATTTGCATTAAATTATCTTGTCGCCCAAATACAATAGACTTCCACTATAAAGCCTTAAACTAATATCCATTTTGCTTGTCGCATATTTAGGGGAAAAACACACATAAATTAAGCTAACTTAAAAAGCTGCAACCAAACAAGCCTAGAGTAGGAGCATTTAGTTTCAATCATTTGCTTAAAATCTCAAAAAAGCAAAAAAACTGACTAAAAAGCTGCAGCCAAACAAGGCTGATCTTTTTTTGCTCTTATGGGGGCCAAAATGCTAATAAACTAGGTTGAAAAGGAAATAAGCCGACTTAAAAGTTGCAACCAAACAAGCATAAGACCAAACAGTCGTGCTATCTACATCACTGTTTTAATTTGTTTCAATAACCAACTAATTAACTATATAAGTTTATACTACTATACTACTGTATATTAACTATATAAGTATATAACTATATAAGCCTATTGTTTGTCCCTAAGGACCGCCCCATTAACCCAAGCCGGAACATCCAGGCCCACCTTCCGGCCCATATTCCCAGACTCTCTAACCGACAAGCTAAGAGTATTAATGGGCCTGTAACCGTATGCTGTGGGCCCATCGAGCTCCAGGGCCAACGCACGATGTAGTTCAAAACTAGCATGTGCGAGGCCCATTAAGGGCCCATTGTCGCACCAGTCCAGAGCTAAGAACCCGCCGGCTTTTCCAGAGGCAGCACACGCCATATGACACTGCTCGATTAAGGCTGCCTTCGTGCCTTTTTTGGATAGGTAGTAGGATGAGCAGACTCCGGTTACTCCGCCGCAAAAAACAATAACTTATTCTGCTTAAATGCTGGCTGCAGCCAAACCAGCCTTAAACTAGCTGTCTTTTTTTGCTTTTTCGGGACTAATAAGGAAATAAGCTAGGATAAAAACTATGCCAACCAAATAAGCAGCGTATAAACGGGAAAAGAAAATAAGTTGCTTAAAAAAAGCTGCAACCAAACAAGCCTATAGTAAGAGTATTTAGTTTCAATGATTTGCATAAAATCTATAAATAAATAATAAAAAGCAAATAAACTGCCTAAAAAGCTGCAGCCAACCAACAGTAATATGCTATTTTTTGCTCTTTTCCGCCAACATGCAAATAAACTAGGCTAAAAAGAAAATAAGCTAACTTAAAAGCTGCAACCAAACAAACATTAAACCAAATACTACTCCTAATTTCATTTTCATTAGCGTTTTTATTTGTTACTATAACTAACTACTACAGTACTATATAAGTTTATAGTAATATAATTGAAACTAATATAGTAATATATATACCTATTGTTTGGGCCTTTTCGACCGGCCCATCAACCCACTCCGGAACACCACGGCCCACCTTCTGGCCCATATCCCCAGACTCCGTAACCCATAAGCTAAAAGTACTAACGGGCCTATAACCGTAGGCTGTCGGCCCATCAAGCTCTTGGGCCAACTCACGGTGAGACCGAAGCTGGCCCTTACGAGACCCATTAAGGGCCCTTCCTCACACCAGTCGAGGACTAAGACCCCGCCTGCTTTTCCGGAGGCAGCACACGCCACGTGGCACTGCTCGATAAAGATTACCTTTATGCCTTTTTTGGATAGTTAGTATTCCAATTACTCCGCCACAATAAATAACAACTTTTCTGCTGAAAAGCTGCAGCCAAACAAGGCTTAAACTGAGTTGCTTATTTTCCTTTTTGGTACTTATAATCAAATAAACTACGCCAAAAAGCAAATAAGCTACGCCAAAAAGCAAATAAACTGCAGCCAAACAAGTCTTAAACTAAAGTGCTTATTTGCTTTTTCGATGCTTAAAAGCAAATAAGTTAGGAAGAAAACAAAATAAGCTGCCTAAAAAACAAAATAAGCTGCCTAAAAAACTGCAGACAAACAAAACTTAAACTAAGGTATTTCTGCTTTTTTGGTGCTTAAAAGAAAATAAGCTGCCTAAAAAACTGTAGCCAAACAAGCATTACAACTAGTGTGCCTTTTTTAGGCTTAAATGGAAGTAGCCTAAAAGCAGAAACCAAACAAGCCTTACTAAGTGTGTTAATTTCTCACTATAGCTTATAAGTTACTACTTATATATATATAAATTACAACGTACCGATTGTTTGGGCCTTTTTTACCGGTCCATCGACCCACTCCGGTACACTCGAACCCACTTTCCGGCCCATTTTATGAGATTCCGTAACCGATAAGCTAATCATATTAACAGGCCTAGAATCGTAATTATTAGGCCCATCTAACTCTTGGGACAAAGTCTGGTGTAGACCGAAGCTGGCACGTGCGAGGCCCATTAAGGGCCCATCGTCACACCAGTCGAGGGCTAAGAACCCGCCGGCTTTTCCCGAAGCAGCACACGCCACGTGGCGCTGCGTGATTAACATTAGCGCGTCTTTTGGATAGCTAGTAGGATAAACAGGATCCAATTATTCCGCCAACTTTTTTGCTTCAAAGCTGGAGCCAAACAAGGCTTAAACTAAGGTACTTATTTGCTTTCTTTGGCGCTTAAAAGCAAATAAGCAACACCAAAGAGCGAATAAACTAAGCCAAAAAGCAAATAAGCAACGCCAAAAAGTAAATAAGCTACGCCACAAAGCAAATAAGCTACGCCAAAAGGCAAATAAGCTATGCCAAAAGGCAAATAAGCTACGCCAAAAAGCAAATAAGCTACGCCAAAAAGCAAATAAGCTACGCCAAAAAGCAAATAAGCTATACCAAAAAGCAAATAAGCTATGCCAAAAAGCAAATAAGCTGCCTAAAAAACTACAGGCAAATAAGCAATACGACTAAGGTGCTTTTTTTGGGCTCAAATGCAAAAAAAAAAAAAAAAAAAAACTAGGGCAAAAACAAAATAAGTTGCCTAGAAAACTGCAGCCAAACAAGCCTTAAACTAAGGTATTTCTGCTTATTGGGGGGCTTAAAAGAAAATAAGCTGCCTAAAAAACTGTATCCAAACAAGCATTACAACTAAGGTGCTTTTTTTAGGGTTAAATGGAAATAGCCTAAAAGCAGCAACCAAACAAGCCTTACTAAGTGTGTTAATTTCTCACTATAGCTTATAAGTTACTACGTACCGATTGTTTGGGCCTTTTTTACGGGTCCATCGACCCACTCCGGTACACTCGAACCCACTTTCCGTCCCATTTTATGAGATTCCGTAACCGATAAGCTAATCGTATTAACAGGCCTATAACCATAATTATTAGGCCCATCTAGCTCTTGGGCCAAAGTTTGGTGTAGACCAAAGCTGGCACGAGCAAGGCCCATTAAGGGCCCATCATCACACCAGTCGAGGGCTAAGAATCCGCCGGCTTTTCCCGAGGCAGCGCACGCCACGTAGCGCTGCTCGATTAACGTTACGTTAGCGATTCTTTTGAAAGTGAAAAAAAAATCCCGACTCGACTTGTGGTCTTGTGTGGAGGGACATTTGTGGGGATTTTGTTATTTGGATTGGAAATTTGTGACATTTTTTGTAATTAAAGATTTGTCTACTTTTTTTATGAGGAAAAATAATGATATTTACAAGTGTTCTGCATCTATTTTTGTAATGTCTCAAAATATGTCTGCTTTCTTAATTTTAGCAGATTTTATTTTTTAATTTTTTAAAAAAATTGTTTTTTTTTTGTTTAAACTGAACCCATATACCGACCCGGTTATTTTGGAAATAAAAAAAAAAATCCCGACCCGACTTTTTCGGGATTCCGTAAGGTTGGGATATTTCTCAACATATTTTTTTTATTTTACGACAATGTCATTTTTTATTAACAATTTTTATTTGAGAAGTATGAACATGTTATTAACACGAAACATGATATTATTTTAAAAATAACACTCCTGATAAATGTAAAAATAAATTAACATGAAATAGAAAAAATAGTGTGAAAATACAAATAATAGAGTAGATAAAAAAAATTATACGTTTTTTATCGGATTGTTTTAGTATTTAGTTTTATCTGCACAATCAACAATTATTATACTAAATTAGATATATTATAATTATATTTTTTATAATCAAAAAATTATATCACTTATATTTTTTAAGTAACAATAACTTTTCGGGTCGGGTGCGGTGCGAGACACGAATCGGATCGGGATTTCGGTATTTTTTCCAGCCCTAATTTAAACATAGCAAAATTATACTCAAAATCTCATATTTTAATTAAAAAATAGTTTTTGTTTGAAAATTTTGATTTTTTAATATATATTTCTTTAGTTTTTGCCAAAATTGTTTTAAATAGTTAAATAACACGGTTTTCAAAACAATTCACTTATTTTGTGACAGAGGAAGGATCATGATGGTTTTTAGCATTTTGGTATGTAATTTTTTTTTATTTTTTTTTAATTTAAGTCCTTACCTATTGATATTTATTAAATAAACAGGTGATTGGTTTAACAAATGACGTGATTGCACATTTGCACTCACGTGATCTTAGAAATATGCATATAATTTTATCTACAAAATTCATTGATATACGACAAAAATAGATATATGTAAGTGCATTTTTATCGATTTATTGTTATCGGGTTCTTAATTGGACTAAAAATTGATGTCATGGGACCCACACTGCTAGATATTTAATATCGCTCTATTCCGAAATAATTGGTATCACGGTACTACATGCAAATTTAAGTTGTAAATATCTCAATATTTTAGTTGCTAAACTATTTGAAAATTTATATTTCGGTAATATTTTTTGAAATCAAAGTTTAACCGAGTGTCATATATATTTTTATTGGGGAATGGATGGAATAATTTGATTAATGATGAGGGATAAATCTTTTCATGTGTGTTTTAAATATTTTAATTTTTCCGGTAAAAACTCTACGTCTCGGAGATATGGTCTTGTTATTAAAGCGATTTTCGTTGTTTATGCTACTTGGAGATGATAATATTAACTAATTAACTAATAATATTAGTTGGATCCGCCATTGTTGGTAGCAGATACAGCTCAAGCGACCCACAATAGACAACACACTTGTGTCGGGCCTTCAAAACATTGCATTTACTTGAGAGCTCAATTTTTTATGCTCTTGTGGATATGTACTAAGAAAAAAAAAATCCATAAATTATAATAAATGAAAAAATTAAGGCATTTATTTTGAGTTTGTGTCGGCTCTATTGAATTAAGACCTTCATGCTACAACAAAATTGTGAAAATAAAGAATGATACAAATAGCTAATGAACAAAAAAGAAACGTGTCTCGATGTTTACGGTTAGGAGGATCGTTGCTCAGCTAGCTTTTATAGCAAGACTCCACGCTAATACTCCTATCATGAATGTAATCGTCGTACCCGGTACCCATGCTAATAAAAAAATGGCCATTACAAAACAAATAAATGTAGACACAAACTGTCACGTCCCAAATTTACACAAACCGAGAACGCAATTAAAATAAAAAAAAAATGTAAAGGAAAATACTGGAAAAAAAAACAAACATCCGGAAAAAAAAAAAACGCTGCTCCGGCTTGTATTACACAAAATAGTACAATACCAGTACGTTTGCTACATAAATATACATAATATACATCACAACAAACTAACTCGGCCTCGAGTACCTATACTACGCCTGCAACCCAAAATACCGCAACCCAAAACACTAACTTCTCGCTTACGACCATGAGCTCAAACTGCTCGGGAAAAACCTGTACATCCGACTCTCCACCTATAAAGCAAATACAACAAAAAAAAGAAACGAGAAACCACAAAGCAAATGGTGAGTCAACTAAACTCGCTACATAAATGTCTACGCTAAAAAAAATACAAAGTACGAATTTTAATCTTTATTCTTTCATATAAAATGTTCATCATATTGCCTCTCCACACCCACGACTCTACTGAATATCAACTACTTACGACAAGTGGCGTGACTCAAACCACGACTCAAAAGTGTATAAAATCGGAATCACATAGGGTGCCGGATCACTCCTCAGATCCACGTAGGATGTCGGATCACTACTCAGATCAACGTATGGAATCAACTGCTCATGATATCCATACGCCGACAATAACCGGATACTAAGTTGGCACATGATCCCTAAACAAAATGTAAAAGACCGACACAACAACTGACGACTGACAACAACTACCTCTACCTCCAACTACACTTCAGAATTCTCACTACATCACTTCAATTCATTCTTTTAACGTTAAATTGGTTCGATAAATCAATAAGCTTAAAAAAAAAAACCATAATAATCTGACATAAATATAAAAACTACAAACAAAAATATAACCTGTCTTTTCCTTAGTTTATTTCAAATTCTACAAAATAACAAAATATAAACACTGATATCTCCTTGTAAGTTGCAGGGGTCACCTGCAAACCTTCCAAGAACTTTCAGTTTAATACCAAACTGATATAGTACAATAATCCATTAACAACTAATTCAAATAGAATAACAGAACAATATCAGTTTTATAAAACAAATAACAAGCCTTAAGCCGCAACTATTTGCCTTCAAAAATTCAGTTCTCAACTTAAAATAGATGTAGTATTAACTTACTGCAAAATAAGAACTTTTACATAATATAGAAAATACAATAAGCATAAGCACGTATATAACGGCTTAGTAACACCCTTTTTAGTACCGAAACGGTACCTCGATTGACGTTAAGAAAGGCTACAGTAGACCGAGGCGAACAAGCACGAAAACGCAACCGAGTTTAGCCTCAAAATTCAGCTTAGACCTACGATGACCAAGCTCAAATTACTCCCCTATGCGTTAGCTTTGCAATGGAAAAGACGAATCGAAAAACGGATTAACGAGTCGAAAGAAAATAGGATTTATGTGAGCGAGGTGCAATTGGGTTCTTTTCTTTTTTTCTCTCACCTCTAATCTTTATGTATCTGTGAGTATATGTATGTGTTAATGTGTTTGTGTATATGCGTGTATGTATATATGTAAAAAACTAAAACGGTGAAAAGATAAAAAAAACCAAGTAGGGTCCATTTATTTTTTTACTATTGATCTGTATATTTATCTCAATTTCTTTATTTTTTTTTTTTTTTTTGCAATAAGACTTATAAGACTTATATATATATATATATATATATATATATATATATATATATATATATTTATATATCAAATATTATAATATATTTATAAATAAGCATATAATATTCAGGGTGTTACACAAACACTAAACAATCACTTGAAATTTTCGAGTTGCATCAGTTCTCTTTTAGGGGTGTGCTTCCGTAACGAACTTGTTTGCTTTGCCATGGCTAGGACTAGAATCCTTGATTTCTCCGAATGTTATGTTCTTTTTCATATAACGATGATGTCCACCTCCAGGACTTGGTCCCGAGTCCTTGATCACAATGTTCAAAGGACGAGCATTGCTTTGTGAGAAAAAGAAGCTTATAAGCAACAAATTTATGATAAGGCTAGTAATGAGAGACTTGTTGGTAATGATAGCCATTCTAAAGAGCAAGAAACGGGTTGCTTATTAGTACTTGCGAATTTATGATGGAAATATAAAATTGGAAGTCCTGGTATTTATAGTGTTGCAGTAATTACAATATTTTGCAAAATAAATAAACTATAAAAATGCTTTTAAGTTACTTTAGGAATCTACCAGGGAGCTTCATAGATTCATTAAATTATCAATGGCCATAGATAGTAATGTCACATTGTCACTTGTCCAAAGTTGAATGATTTTTGCAAAACACAAATTCAGATAAATTGAATGTAGACTTTGTGGTGGCTTTCTTTTCATTGTGGTATGATGCTTTTTTTTTTTTTCCACTAGAAAATAGTTTAGAGGAATTTTAGTTTATCCCGATTCCCAATTTTTTTTAAAAAAATACACTTGGCATACGAGTACATGAAAGGGGAAAGGTTTAATGAATTGTGGCATGAAATTGCAGCAGATCTAAATGAGTTGTGAGTCTTGCGACGACTAAATTTAAACATCAAGGCAGTCGGGTCATAGTCCGACAACGAAAATGCGCTATTGTTAAAACATTGGCGTGCTTTGTTTCCAAATATTGTTCACCTCACCTATCAGATTAAAGATCAACGGTCGCAATTTACAAATTACAATATCAGCCAGTGCAACCCTCTTTTCTGTTTAATTCAGGAAAGTGTAAGAAACCATCATTTCCAGAGTTCTACAGTGTAACAAATGATATATAGAGTCGTTAAAATATTGCAAGTTTCTATTTTTCGAAGTTAGTTTAAACAAAATGAGCAATCGTGTTTCTCTGGATACAACTATAATTACAGTACACTCTTCCATCGATCTCATTAGCCGAAGAATTTTACATTACAACATGGGATCATGATATACAATTTACCAATAATCTCCACAGGAACAAGAGCCATCTTCAAAATGATGGAACCGATTACGATCCCTCACAATAATCTTCCTCCCCGTAAATTTCGAAATCAATTTAGTCACTGTATGACAATCCAAACAAACTCTAAGGTTCTTCACAATCCTAATCGTAGCTCCAGGTGTAGTGCTAATTAGCCCATAAGCGATAGCAAGCTTTTCGCTATGAACCTCTAGCGATCTCTTCTTCTCCATTTCACCTAAATCGTGTAACACTATATCGATATTTGGGGAATAACCATGAGCTTTTAGCCGCTCATTAATCTCATCTAACATCATATATATAGATTTACTCTTCGGGTGCCTCATATCACCAGCTACGAACTCATGTACCTTGTTATTTACTTCAATCGAGCTACAACCTGGTTCTTTATTTATCCCGTTATCTTTCATCAAACTCCTAACTTTCCCCACTTTTTCCCAATTCCCCATTGAAGCAAATATATTTGATAATAGAATATAAGTACCTGAATTAGCAATGTTTTTGCTAACAAGAAACTCTGCAACTTCTTCTCCTAATTCGACATTACCATGAAGCCTACAAGCACCTAACAATGTACCCCACAAGACAGCATCTGGATCAATTTCCATCGTCTTAACAAGTTCGTAAGCTTCGTCTAAGTTCCCAGCTCGGCCAAGTAAATTAACCATACACCCAAAATGCTCAATTTTAGGCTCAATCCCAAACTCATTCTTCATCGAGCTAAAAAATCTCCTACCCTCTTCAACTAATCCTCCATGAGCACAAGCGCTTAAAACTCCAATAAATGTAATATCAGTAGGGCGAACACCTTGTGTACACATAGTATTAAACAATTCCAAAGCATTTTGGGTAAATCCGTGTATCGAGTACCCAACTATCATCGAATTCCAGACCACAACATCTTTATTGTTAATCTTATCGAAAACCAGATGGGCATCTTCAAGGCTACCACATTTACCATACATATCAATAAGAGCAGTACCCACACGAATATTAACCCCAAATTTATTATTCTTGATATATGAATGTACCCATTTCCCCAATTCTAGAGCACCGATTTGCCCACAAGCAGATAACACTCCAAGCAAAGTCACCTCATCTGGCCTCATTTTCACCTGTAACATTTTCCTAAACAGATCCAACCCCTCGTTCGGCCTACCATGCTGAGCATACCTGTTGAACAGAAACATAGATGATTTCATAAATGCTCGTACTATTAATCCGAGTTTATAGTAGAATGGAAACTTGTCATAATTCTAATAAACGCTCCTAATAAGCCATGGGTTAGATTCTCCACAAATCATTATTTCCAAAAGCTCGATTCGAAGAGAAAAATGCTCGATTCAAAGCTCAATAAAATCATGATTCAAATATTAAAAAAGCAGAAAAGCCTGCTTTTTAAGCTGATAAAGCTTATGCACTTCAGCTAAGTTTAATTTTTTTACCACACAGCCACAGATACACTAAACCAAAACCATCAAACCTACAACAATAAAGATAAAACAAATTAACCATAACACTTCCATAGACCATGATGACCCGAATTCTCAGCCTGTCAGGTACACCTCCATCAAACCTGTACTTCACCGCCACTCCATGCATCTCCCTCCCACTTCCCAACCCGCAAACCCTAAGAACCTTCGACAGAGTTAACCAGAAACTTTCAGAATAACACCCTCACGTGAAAAACACCAACGCTTATGGGTGATGTGGCAATGTATTACAGCGCTCAGAGACATGCAGAAGTCACATAACCAGAAACTTTAAAAGACAGGGGCCGAAAAACTAATTTTCTACTAAATATTTAAGTCAAAATACATTCTTTCATCGTTTTTTTTTTATATTAAAACAAGGCAGAAACGCTATTTTTTGAATATTTTAATCAACATACATTCTTTCTTTCATCAATTTTTACCAAAACAAACTTGTGCATGACAAGACAAGAAAACAAATAAAAAAACGGAGAAATACCCATCGATCATGACGTTCCAACAAACGACATCCCTCTCACGCATTTCGTCGAACAAGTAACGCGCACATAATACCTCGCCACCTTTTAAATAAAACCTAATCAAACTAGTATTTACATACGTATCTATATCCATTTTTTGCTTCACCGCCACCGCATGTACCGCCTTCCCATTCCTCGACCCGCAAGAATTAATTATAGTTGAGAGAGTAAACGCGTTAGGGTTAATGTTATCATTTAACATTTTGTTGAAAAAGAGTAATGCTTGGCGGTGCATGCGGTGTGTGACGTGGCAGTGTATTATAGCGGTGTACGTGTAGACGTTAGGGTTTGCGGAAAGGTTGCGGCGGAGTACGGCCAGGCTCGGTGGTGGTGGGGTGGAGAGTGTGACAAATGGCATTTTTTAATTTGTTTTATTTTATGTAAATATTATTGTTATTCTATATATTTTTATTATAAGGTATTAGTAATAGCTTTACTTTTTTATGATTATATATGATATTTTTACAAGAGAATTTGTAGTATTTTATAAGATTTTTCAAGTCTAAATAACAGGCCGAAACTAATTTAACTTTCAATTACCCGGTCCAATAAAAAATAGCTTAAAAACTGTTTTTAACCTTAAAAAATAACTTATCATCTATAAGAAAAAAAATAATAAAATGTAAAAAAAGCTTAAAAACTGTTTTTAAAATTTAAAAAAGATATTATAATATATACGAGAATAAAGTGTCAAAAAACAGGTTTTAAAATCTTTTTTTTTATTGTTTGTTTGAATTATTCAGTAAAAAAAATACCAAAAAGTTATGATTTTTTTTTTAATCACTCGTAAGATGACTTAGAATTAAAAAAATTCTGAAAGCAGTGACTATGAACAAAACTCTTCTTAATAGATAAACGGCCAACAAAGAACCCTTTTTACAAGTACTATATTAATCATAGTTTAAATGAAAACATTAGTTTTTCATTTTATATAATGATAGTTTATAAGATATTTCAGGTTCCATGTTATTTAATATATATCCTTGTGAGAGGAATAAGAAAAGTAGACGAAAGAGTAAACGCGCACTTTACTGTCACTGCATGCACCCCCTTCCCGTGTCGAGACTCGCAAGATTTAAGTATAGTTGAGAGAGTAATCGCGTTAGTCGAAATATTATCATTTAACATTTGGTTGAAAAAGAGTAATGCTTGGTGGTAGAGGTTATTGGTGGCGTGGTGGTGTATGAGGGCGGTGCAAGTCTGGACGATAGGGTTGGCTGAGAGGTTACATCGGAGTACGGTGATGTTTGGTGGTGGTGGAGTAGAAGCGTGACAAATGACATTTTTATTTTATTTTGTATGTGCATGTTATTATTGTTATTATTCTAGATTTTATGGTATAGTGCGTGAAAAATCCAGCCTCATATTTAAATAGAATTAGACAAATTCTTAAATAGTTTTATTAAAAAAAATCAATCCTTAGATAAGTTTTGGGAGGAAGACTAATCATTAAATAATTTTGTTTTATAAAACCAATTCTTAATTAATCCTAAATTGAAACAATAACACCAACATAGAGAAATCGCGAGATATGAGCTAGAGAGAGAGGCAGGCTCTGCTAATATAACTTCTATTATATATAGAGAGAGAAATGGGGAGTAACAAAGAACTAATTAACACTTAATTAGATAAATTGGTACTAAACTGCAATTAATATGTTTGAAAATATACCTTATACTACTGGCATACATAACGGAACCAAACTGCTTATACAAACATAATTGATCAAAAACTGAACAAAACGGCTATATATATATATTTTTTCATGGTTTATAAACCAAACCGAACAAATTATTTTTACTTGCATATAAAAATTATTAAATATACATTAATAAGTTGAGACTTTATGTTTTACTTGCAATATTTTACGGTTATTGTTTGGTTAAATAATCAGCAAATTTATTTGCTAGCGTAATTTTGAATGTTATGCTTTTTTATTTATTAAGATTCAAACGGATCGAGATAGAATGGTTAGGTCGAGATAAATTATGTGGTTTTTTAATTTATTCGGTTGGTATTTTAGTCAAAACCCCGAACCACGAACACCCACCAAGCCTTAGTAGTAATTAGGCGTGGGCGAAAAATCGGAAAAACCGAACCGATAATCGAACCGAAAAACCGAAAAAATTTCCGGTCGGTTTTGGTTTTCAATAAAACCGAACCGAAAAAGACCGGAACTGAAAAAGACCGAAAACCCGAAAAAACCTGAAACTGGACCAAAAAAACCCGATCCGATTCAGTCCAAAAAATAAAAATACCAAAACCGAAAAAAAATTAAACCAAAAAATATGCTGGAAAGTACAGAACCCACTACTACTACTAATAAGTGGCAAATAAATGATTTGAGAGAGAGAGATAAAAACCCTAAATCGCTAAATCCCTTGTTTTCCAATCCATAAATATAAGTGATGGAAATAATATTAATAACTAAGCATATATCTGTGATTTGAAAACAAAAGAAAAACAAGTATTAATTAGCATTTTTCCCTATAAAAAAATGAGTGATCATCGGCGGTGAACTCGATACTGTTACGGTATACCTCTCTCTTCTTTTCTTTCTCATCATCTTCAATATTATTATTATTATTATTATTCTTATTCTCTTTGATTTGGATTTATTTAATTAATGGGTTTTTGAATAATCTATGTAACTGCTATTTATTGAATTAATGGGTTTTTGAATAATCAATTACTATATGTTTTTTGTAATTATGGGAGATTTTTTCGTGCATACCCTATTATCTGAAATCTACCTATTTTCTCGTTCGCTTAGTGTATATTTACCTTTAATAAATTATTGTTCTTATGTAAGCTATTTTGTGAAGTGTGATTATGACCTACATTTATATTAGGAAATGTTGTATCATGTTTGATGGTTTATTCTAAATTTTTTGTGGGAAGTTCAAACCGCCTTTTGTTATTGCTATTTTGTTAATTGTGATTATGACCTACACGACATCTTAGCAAATTATCATGTTGACCTGGACGACATTAGCTGTTTACGTTTGTTCCCTTTCACCTCTATATGTTTTTGTTTATGATTATAGCTTCGATTTGTTTGATCTTTTGCCTGACCTAAAGGGTGAAAAATTAGATATTTTCTGAAGTAAATTGGGTTGTTAAACTATTTTAAGATATTATGTGTTGGGTTTTAATGGTTTTCTTAGAATTTATGGATACACCATTAATTTGTTCGATCTGTTTTGGTTTTTTAATTGATTTGTAACTGTTTTTTTTTAAAAAAATCTGTTTAACTGCTATTTCTGGGTGGTTTTAATAGTTTAAAAAATTATAGGGTTCTTTTGTAATTATTTGTTTCAAGGACATAAATAATAGATGATATATAGAAAGAGAGACATTGATTCATACAGAAGATCTATCCAAACCAAATTCAAATAATAAGGTCTAGCTCCTAATATTTTTTAATGTATTAGTTAATTATTATTATTATTATTATATATGTACAAATATCAATTACTATATGTTTTTTTTTTGAGTGAATTTTTTCTTCCCAAATATTACATGTTTTCCTATCTTTATTAACTGCAACTTAACAAAACCTTCATATTCTTTCTATAAAGATTCTGCTCTTAAAGTGAG
Organism: Primula veris; assembly: GCA_963682055.1. Taxonomy (NCBI): domain Eukaryota; kingdom Viridiplantae; phylum Streptophyta; class Magnoliopsida; order Ericales; family Primulaceae; genus Primula; species Primula veris. The sequence continues at coordinate 1,745,252 of OY821751.1, forward strand.
ATATTCTTATAGTGTATTCTGGCACCTACTTTTCAAGTTTATTGTTTCTTTCCGCTCTTGGCTGTTTAAGTTTGTGTTATTTTAAAAATGACAGGACATGCACAACAGTTTCTTGAACTTTTCGCATATTCCATGAGAAGGTAGGTTCTGCTTGTGTCGCTGAGTTTTTTTATTTTTACTTTTTAGGCTATGTTTGATTCATAGTAAAATATTTTCTGAATAGTAGGTTCTATGAGAAGTGTTTTCAGGGGAAAAAAGTTCATTTGCATACCGTATTTACATTTTCTTTTAACGAATTTTAGTAATTGCGTATAAGGTTTGTTGGTTGCAACGTTTAAACTCAATAAGTTGCACTGCATTGAGATGACTGGTTTAAAAAATGGGTTTTTTAACATCTACCTTAAAATGCTATAGAATAAACTGGCTTATTTGGTAAAATCTGCACTGAAACAAACCCCAATTTTTAGCCTGTATTTATTAAAAGAAAATTTGGCACGTGTTAGATTCCGTCTAAAGACTCAAAGTTGATTTCAAATCTTCGCTAGGGCAAAGTCTCAAATCTATAATTTCTCACCTTTTTCTTGGGCTGATGATACCCCTTTTGAGTACAAGTTGTTTTTCTCTTTCTTCAACAATTTGCATAAATTAGCATTCAAATGGATGTAAAGGAATCCCCAGGGATTAGTTTGGAAACACTTCCCCGTTCCCGACCCAAACTTGTGAAATATCTTACTGTCACCCTCACAATGTTGGTTTCGGAAAAAAAAGGGTTTCCCTCTGAGTTTTTTTTCCTGACTGTTTGACGCATGTTATGTAGTTTTATCATTTACTTTTTTAGTGGACAACCAAATGCAGTCCAAATATTAGGATAACACTAAGTTGTAACCAAAGAATTTATCCTCTCTTGGTCTCTCTTAGTCTCTTAGGAATTTATCACAGGGTTATACAATTTCATGTGTTGTTTTTCTAAATATATACTGAAATATAGTAAATCAATTTGATATAACTATGTTTTTATCTCGCCTTACATTTAGTTTGTGAAGAAAGAATTTATATACTGATTAAATAATATCTATCCTCTAGGTTGTATCTCTTATTAATCAATCTCAGGCTTTTACTATTTCATGTGCTTATCTAGATAAATACTGAAGTATAAAAGATTAATCCTGATAGAACTACGTTTTTATTTAACGTTCAAGCTTTTCCTTTGCGATTCCCTCAACAGTGAAACTGTTAAATTTGGCCATGTCACTTTCTTCTGGAATGGCAACCGCTCTGGTTATTTAGAAACTGAGATGGAATTCCATTCAACCAAAGATGAAGCCGTGCAAATAGCTGAGAAGACGAGCGATGCTATTTGATTGGCAAGTTCCAGCAGGTTATTTATGAATTTAACGTTCAACTAAAGATGAAGTCGTGCAAATAAACTAGTTATGTCTGGTTAACTATATTAGTTTATTTCTAATGATGATCATTTTCAGGAGTCTTTGTGAAAGTCATCATACGTAGAGAAGGTCTCAGAGGTAGGCAAGGTAAATTAATTTTTCTTTTTTGGACCAACTTCCTTTTTCATTATTCATATGCTTTCTAATTTTCTTTATTTTAAGTGCATATTAATCAAAACATTTAGAAATTTCTTAAAAGTTCCAGTTCAGGTGCCTTTTATTTTGTTGAAGAAACCAATTGTCTTAGTTGTCTCTTACAACAATGTTCAAACACTGGCATACTTCAATTTTTTTCCATGTTTTATTTTGAGCTTTTGATTTAATGACATACTCGTTGTTAACTCAATGAGTAAAAAGAAGTCAGTTTGGTCCCCAAGTCATTATTTCCCGCTAGTTGATGAATTTGTACTAGTTCTATGGATCTCTATAAACCTAGTTTGGTCCCCAAGTCATTATTTCCCGCTAGTTGATGAATTTGTACTAGTTCTATGGATCTCTATAAACCTATTTAATGGTTCCTACCCTAAATCAGGATAAAACTAATAAATACCAATACTGGCCGGGCTTCATTCAATTAATCAACATAAAACATAGGGGATTGGTGTGTTATTATTTTGCCAGACATAAACGTTAAGCAAAGATGGACTTGGCTTTTCTCAGAACCTCATTAAATCAATCCAGCTTAAATCCGACATAAAATGCGAATTACTTCTTTTTTTTTAATTTGGCAACAAACCTTTGGCTCAGTACAGCTAGGGCGCATGTGAAGTGGCATCGTTGACGATTCATCAATAACCTACAAATCACAAGCATAAAAAAATAAAAACACACTATGAGCCAGCAAATTTAACAAAACTAGTTTTTAATAAAAACTAAGTAATTGCGCAACATACCTTTATTCCAACGGATGGGTCTACAAACTGATTCATCTTTAACGCATGAATGAGTCAATTTTTCTCTACAAAATCACACACATTAACTAAAAATTTGTAAACATAACCAAGCATATTATAAGTGGGAAAGCAACTGTTGATTCAAAATACGTAATAATATGCTTTTTTCTGATAAAGAAAAGATCTGTCCGAGCCTAATCTTTTTCTAGATTAATTTTGTTTACTTTTTAGTTTAGTCCACCAATTATTAGTAATGCTAGAAGTAATGTCAATACATGTCTTGAACAAACCATTTTATTGTCAGTTTTTGCAGTGTGATATTTCAGAAATAGTCTTTCTGGGCTTAGTTTAAATTATCTACCTCAACAAAAATCAACTGCCCCTTGTAGTTTCAATTGTAGGAATATATCTTGTTATATATATTTATACCCAAGTTTGAGAAACGTGACAGTTTGGACCATGATATAGTTCTTTCACATTAATTAGTATACGTTATGGTGGCTAGAGATAGCCCTTGTATGGTATTTTTACTCTATCAGCTTGCTTGGTAGTAATTCGTATTTCATACACTATTATTTATGAATTATTGTTATGTTTTTTACAGGAAAGATGCCCCTGAAGATGATAAAAAGCGTGGCTTGGGGTCAAAGCGTTCCCGTTCCAGATCTCCTTATAGGTATTATGATTGTTTTACTATACCAAATCTGAATGATTTTATCATTTTTCTATAATATTTACCAACTGTCTAGTTAGGTTTTTGGGGGCACTGATTCTAGATTTAAACCATGCTATAGTTCTTTCACATTAATTAGTATACGTTATGGTGGATAGAGATAGCCCTTGTATGCCATTTTTACTCTCTCAGCTGGCTTGGTAGTAATTCGTATCTCATACACTATTATTTAGGAATTACTGTTATGTTTTTTACAGGAAAGATGCTCCTGAAGATGATAAAAAACGTGGCTCGGGGTCAAAGCGTTCCTGTTCCAGATCTCCTTATAGGTATTATGATTGTTTTACTATACCAAATCCAAATGATTTTATCATTTTTCTGTAATATTTACCGAAACTACCACCCTTGTCTAGTTAGGTTTTTGGGGTACTGATTCTAGATTTAAATCATGGATTTAATTTGATTTAAGTCCATGGTACTTAAATTTTTTGTTAAATCGTAATTTAGGGAAGATCGGAGGATAAATAAAAGATCTGTCCGAGCCTATAAAATAGCACGTTTGGAAGATCACCAAGTTTTCTTCTTCTTTTTTCTCCTAAAAGATGTGAAATTTATCTCTTTCGAAAAATGAAGAATAGTACATTTAATTTTAAACATATTTTTTTTCAATGTTTTAATCATCATTAGTGTTTTTATTATTATTGCTTTGAATTTACAGTAGTGATAACACTTCTTGCTAATTTTCAAGTGGTTTTGGGCAGACAGCTGGAGAGAGAGAAAAAAGCGAATGAGGGACAGATCAAAATATTACTCGCAATTTTTCTTTATTAGTATTTTTTACCTTTTAGTTTAATCCACCAATTATTAATAATGTTAAAAGTAATTAGCAATGGTCAATACAAACAAACAATGTTCTTGCTATTTTTTGCATTATGATATTTGAGAAATAGTCTTTGTAAAGCCTTATTGGTATCTACCCCAACAAAAATAAATTGCCCCTTCTGGTTTCGCAATATTTCTTGTTATATATATTTATACCCAAGTTTGAGACGTCACCATGTTATAGTTATTTCACATATTAATTAGTATACGTTATGGTGGCTAGAGATAGCTCTTGTATGCCATTTTTACTCTATTAGGTGGCTTGGTTGTACTTCCTATCTCTACACTATTATTTATGAATTATTGTTTTGTTGTTTACAGGAAATATGCTCCTGTAAATAGAAAGACGCGTTCCCGGTCCAGATCCCCACCCATTTAGGTATGATGATGGGTTTACAATACTAAATCCAATGATCTTATTCTTTTTCTGTATTATTCACCAAAACTTCCATCCTTATCGAGTTAGACTTCTAGGCTACTGATTCTATGATTCGAATCACGTATTTTATTCGGTTTATAGCCTGGGTGCATAGATTTGAGTTCAGAGAGAAACTAGGTAGTTGACTGGATAAAGAAAAGATCAGTTCGGGCATATAAAATAGCGTATATGTGGAAGATCACCGAGATTTGTTTAATTTTTTTTCACTTAGTAAAATAGGTCCAATACCTTACGTATTCTGAACAGAAGAGTAATTCTTCAGGTCCAGTCTTTCCAGAATTCCATGATGATTTCGTATATTCTGCTGTCTTCTTTGATACCTATTGTTCCGATTTAAACATGACAAGCTGGTAAATGTACATAGCAAACTATGCTAATACAGTACATAATAGAAAATGGTGCTATTAACCATAATCCAAACATACCAATGAAAAGAATCCGAATTAAAGAACAGTACTTCATAATAATGACAGTAATTTTGGAGATGTTTATTAAACTGTATCGACATCTATATGTATAAAGAAACCAATACATTATGTGTGCGATGTATGGTGTGTGAGATGCTTGTATTGATCATTACTACTAACATTAGTCATTACTTATCAATTAAACTAAAACGAACATTAAAGTCGATCCCAAAGTGAAAATTCTTAAAATCTCCAAACCAGATAACCCCAAATATTTGACCCCCTCTAATTCTCCTTTTTCTCACTTCAGCTATTTGCTATTTGGGGGATTTAAAGAAAAACCACGTAAATTCTAACCAAAAACCACGTAACTTCTAAAAGATTTAAAGAAAAAGAAGATGATCATAATATCCTACTTTTGCAAAAATATCCATCAGTTGTTACTTATCAAATGTCTAGTTTTTGTGGAAACTATATTAATATTAATTGTCAATGATTTGTTACGTCCTTGACTTGTCCCATAATTTGTTACGTCCAAGTTTCAAATCAATAGGAATAAAGCAGTACTAAAGTATCATGTTTATTGTGTTGACATCTTATGTAAGATATTGAGAATAAAAATATTTAGTAAAATGTTATGAAAAAATCTTTGAAATGTTAAAAATATATTTGCATGCATAATAAATACTCACAGATTCATAACAGGCATGAGAAGATTGTAAAGTGATTGCCTTCTGTCCAATTCTTCTTCAATTGTAGGCATCAGTTTTCTTTCACCAGCAGATGTACCAGAACTGCAAAAATAAAATAAAAAAATGTTATTTAAATTTTAATGGAGTATACAAAAATAATGTCTAAATTACATGAATAAGCATTTATTTAGGTAGAGACTTGACTTTGGAGAGTAAAAAAAAAGATTGAAAAGAACAATAACTAATGCAATAATTAGACAACAACAAAAAAACGGTTTGACTTAACCATTCAAAAATTAGAAACAAGTCATTTTATTTAGTTGTAATTTCATTTTGTTAATGTCTCGATAAACAAATTACACCGCGACAAAATCTACAAACGTGCTAATAAATTATTTTCTGTGAACTTTTAGCGTTGAGCCGAATTTCTAATCTATAATTCTCCATAAATCCTAGTTTATCTACCCTAGTAAAAAAAAAATTGGCACGATTACGTGTACTGTTATAAAACATCGATTTACCTAGTCAGAAACTCGGAAATGGGGTGCGAAGAGAAAATTTGAGACTTATCACCATTCGCTACCCTTTGTATATAAGGTTGAAGATCTTCGTATGACACAACCGGAACCACAACCGGAACCAAATTAAAGATTTTTTGATAAAAAGGAACTAATCTGATCAATTATGTTAGAAGAGAAGCTAATATATAAGCATATTAGTACTAGTGAACCTTGGTTGCTTGACTGAAATGATGAATGTAAAGGATCAAATTGAGGTTTTTTTAAAGAAATGGCATAGTATAATAAAGTTTGAAAAGAAATCCCTTAATTGAGAGTTCGTAACGGAACTTGAAATGAAGGGGTGGATAGCTCAGTGGAATAATATGATCGGTTTTCTCTCTTTATCTGGTATGATATGGATGAGTCTACAAAACGGAAAGTGGTGGACGACGAAGATCTCGGGAAAGTTCTTATGGATATTTAGTCCTTTATATAAAATTTACTCGCGTGACTGCAGAATTTCATCTGTTTTCTAATTTTATGCGTTTACGTTTTCAATTGGTGCTGCTAGATATATCTTTGTAATTTCATTTCTATCTGTGTTAAACATATTTTTTTGTTTAATGGGGGCTTTTTCCACACTTTTTATTTTTCAAATTCTAAAACAGAAAGTGAGGTTTTTCGAAACACTTTAATATATAAAAGAATGTGCACTAAATAAGCTAATTAACTGTTTTTTTTAGTTTGATCGGATACTCAAAACTCATCAATCTTTATATTAACTACAGTTAAACGTATTTAAAGTAATACAATTGAGACCGGAAAAAATTATTTATTTAGCGAGTTTATTAATTTATCGATAAATGAATAAATTATTCATTTATCGATAAACGAATATTTATTATTTTAGATGAAGATATCCAATGATTATATATGATGGATGTTTATCATATTTTAAACTATACTAACGAGAATGATGCAGTTATGGAATCACCTACAGACGAAGAAATTATTCAATCGGTAATAAACAATAATGATGAAAATGATCCGGAACCAGATGATAGTAGCATTATCCCAAATATGTCGTCAAATGAGTCATTTCAAGCAATAGTCACCTTAAGCAACTACTTGCTCCAACAAGGGCAAAATATTCCGGAAATTATACAAGCTTTACAAAAAATCAAGGATGCGGTTCATTTTGGTTAAGCTGGAAAAAAAAAACAATCAACTATAGATACATATTTTAAAAGAAAATAATTATTGTGATAGTATTTTTTGATTTATTGAAGATTTTGGTGTACATTTTATATTTTTCTTTATGAAATTTAATAATTATTAATTTATATTTTTATTGGGCACTTAAGAATTCAATTTTTTTTTATTACTTAATGCATTTAACGAGAATATTATTTTACTCCATTGAACTCGGAACCGGAAGAAATTATTATATTAGAAATGTTATTAGTTTATCGAACATTACTTTATCGAAGTTTACTTTCAAAATAAAAATAAAAATATAAGGTACTATAGCTAAGCTAGAATCAGTCAACACAAGAAATATGTACCAGGTTAGAGATAGAAGATATACAAATTTAGCCATATACAAACTCTTGAAATAACAAATCCATTATTAATTTATACTTCAAAACTAAGAAATGAAAATTTCCTGGTTTCACATTTCAAGGGAACATAGATTAAGACGTGCATTATTAAACCTGGTTTCACATTTCAAGTGTTTGCCTAGTAGAACTAAGCACCTAATATAAAACGTCCATTAATGCTTTTGTTTGGAACATTTTAGAGGCATAATTTGACTTATACTTAGCCAATAATTAAGGGATCGTTTACCAAATATAAAAGATCTAAACGTGTCTAAATACAAATCCATTACGGTCTCTCTTTTTTAATCAATATCCGGTCCATTTTATTGATAAAAGTAGCAAAAATATTATTCCATGAGTCAAGTCCACATGATAGTTTTTCCGATAAAAAAAAAAAACATTAACGAAAAATGATGTCATTACGATCTACATTCAGAAGACATATATTGCTAATGAAACCAATCCATTATAGTCCTAATTACATCAAATTTCGTCAACATTCAACTATGCCTTGTGAGTTGTCACTATAAATATAGCTTAACTAAATAGTAGATATGTAAACTTTGCAAGTGTTATCATGATATATACTTGGTCCATTCACATGTTGAAGTGATGCTTGGACTTTTTCTTTTTACATGTGTAATCTAAATACAATCTCTTTATTGTAGGATAATTTAATTTTTAAACTTCTAATGATGATTTTATTCATTTTGGTCTTGGTGATTTGGGCTAATTGAATGAATTAATAAGTTTCTTATACTTATAAATTAGTACTTTTTCGAGAATCGTTTACAAGAATTAATGGATGTTTTTTTGAAAAAGTCATCTTATTCGACTGTTTATGCTACAGTTACCTTAACCACCGTTAGATTATAAAATAGATGATTAGATAATGCTTTTCAATAACTATTTTTTTTTAAATAAATTATAATTTGATAAATTAAAAACAAATCGTATAACACACTAAAAATTCAAATAAAAATATAGAACCCTAGTGGGGTCTACCCTAAACTTAAATATTAATATTTTTTTTTTTTATCTATTTGACATATTTTTTTACAAACGGGTTGTGAACCGAGTGACTGTTCTCTAGTAATTCCCGAATAATAATTCCCAAAACTAATCAATCACAAGCAAGTTTTTTTTTCTTATAGTAGTACTACTAATATAGTAGTGTGGGATTTTTATATTTATTTTATCAATTTCTTGAAATTAAAATATAGTTGAGTCTAATATTAATATAGTACCTTCCAGAGTGGAATGGCGAGTCACTATAAATTTTCTTATGAAATGTTGCTTATGCTTGATTTAGTGATGATTTTTATTGCCTCCCTATTTAGAAAAAAACATTAGAGAGAGGGGAGGCAAACAAACACATTTTTGCAAAACTATTTTGGTGTTTTTTTGCATATAAGGGAGAGATTATTGGTTTTTTTTTTTCTTTTCTAAATCTTATTAAAGAGGGCTTTGATTATTGGCATTAGAAATTATTCTGCCCTATATTTCCTTTTATTTGTAGGGTCGTGCTAACTTATGTCACATAAGTTGCATTTAATGTGTAGTTGAATAACTAATGAGCAACTAATATATAGTTCAATTAAATAATTCTATTATTTAAGTCTTTAATGTACTCTGATAACAACACCATCAAATTGATACCATGTCATTAAATGTTACTTGTTAAAATAATTTAATGAATATCACATAGATAATATAATTTATATATATATATTTTTCATTTTTGAAATAAAAATACAAACTAATAGTTGGCAAACTAGAACAAACGATCCAATCTAATAAAAAGTTAAATAAAAATATAGAACCCTAATTGATACTATTCTAAACTTAAATATTTATTAAAATTAACAAATTATTATATTTATTATTAAAAACTCAAATAAAAATAAAGAACCCTAATTGGTACTACCATAAACTTATAAAATATATGCAAAACTTAAAAAATATATAATAAACATAAAAAATAGTATATAGGAAAGACAAGCAATATACAAAAGTAGTAAAAAAATAGAAATAAATGTAACCATGAGTATATAGAACTAATAGCATTTAATGTGTGTAACTAAATGGTCAATTAATGATCACCACTTTTTTAATGAATCAATAATTAATGATTCTAAATCTCAATAATATTCGCAATAAATGATATGATTATTTGTAAAAAAATTCATAAATATTACGAGAACTAGCTATAGCTTTCCTTGTTTCCCCTTTCATGGGTTTATTATTGAGAGCATTAGGAAGATAATAAAAATTATTTATTGACTTCATTTTTGTTTCGTTTTCACGTGACACTATGCCAGAATATCTAATATTTGGCGTGTAATTTTAAGTAGCTAGCTAATTGTGACTGCTATTATAGTATCGTCTTTAATTAAAAAAAACGAGAAATAAGTCAATCTTTTCATTTAGTCTGTTATTTTTTTAATTCTCCTTTTGAATTAATTAGCATTATTATTAAATATCCCTATGCAGTTTGTTAAAGTTTAGTATAGACTAATGTACCTCTGTCACCCTCACCCGACACTAATTTTGACAAGTAAGCATAAAAGAATTGAAAATATTTACGAGATTACGTTGATTTTTCTATAATTTTTTTTTTTAATCTGATTTTTCTATAATTTTTTTTTAATCTGATTTTTCTATAATCTATACTCTAATAGTATTTTTTTTATGATAGAGGTCAATAATTAATAGTGACAAAAAACTTGGCTATAGACTATAGCCTATACTTGCTCCCTAGCACGCAACAAAAAGATAATAAAAGTCTTGAGTTTTTGCGGAAAACATGAAAGTTGATTGATTGCACGTAATTAATACTATTAAAATGACTAGGTTCATTTATTGAACAACTTATAAGTTTGACAAATACTATTGATTTGAAACTTGGACGTAACAAATTATGGGACAAGTCAAGGACGTAACAAATCATTGACAATTAATATTAATATAGTTTCCACAAAAACTAGACATTTGATAAGTAACAATTGATGGATATTTTTGCAAAAGTAGGATATTATGATCATCTTCTTTTTCTTTAAATCTTTTAGAAGTTACGTGGTTTTTGGTTATAATAAAGTTTCATTATAATGGTCACCAAAGCTTACACGTAAATATTGCAACGTGCCGGGCATTTCTTTTTCGATCCCTTATTAGTAAAATGTATGTGTGTTATTCAATATATAATATAAATCTATATAGAGTCCTTCAAAATTTGGCCTATTATAGTCTTTTACTTCAGTGTATAATAATAACAAAAATTCACATAAAATTCACCCTTCACATCCCAGTATGCTAGTTCCACCACTTTAGTTTATACTTTTTTTTTTCTTTTTTATCCGTTGTCAGATACATTCAATGTGTTAAATTAATGAATCATTAATATTATTTTTAAGATGTAATTAAACTTGTCACTGATACGAGTAGAATTTTCAAAAAAAAAAAAAAAAAAGTATAGTAACAACCGATATTGCCTTAGCTATTTAGAATGTCAATTTGCCAAAATTTATTTAGTTTAATTTGCTAACGTTATCGAAATTTGTAAACCAAACAAATTTAGCTTGGTAATGGTACATAGTGCATAAGTAATTGAAGCTAATTCATAGGTCTAGTATTCCTTTGGGTTGTTCTATACGGCTACTTTACCAAAATTTGGAAAAATCTTTTGTAAGATCTCGTATCTACCATTAAACAAAAAGTAGTTTTTGATACCAAGTGCGATGATAGTAAAAAAATTGGAAACTGGGTGTAAACAAAAAATCAATATATATAGTATGTCCCCTTAATAATTATCGTTAAATGATGAAAATGCATATATATTTTTTAAAATTAATGGTGGAAAAAATCCATTTTTTTATTTATTGATGATTAATAGAAAAATAAAAAAGTGGAGAAAAAACACCACAAAAACAAAAACGAGTATCCATAGTACAGTGAAATGAAATACAGAAACAAAAAATTTAAAATAAACAAAACCAAAAAACGTTTGCATTCTTGTAGTCTTATTGAAACTTTGAGGACTAAAGATGTGATAAAGACAATACACCTCAGCCACCTCTTCGCCTGTATCACACAGATCAATCACATACCAAATAAATAGATAGAGAGAGAGAGATGCCACTTCTCTCTTCCTCCACCTTCTTTCTTCTAGTCATCTTCATGTCAAAATCTTATATACGACAACCCTTTCTTTTCCAGTTCAATAATACTTTTCAGTCTTGGTGGAAAATCAGTAAAATTGCTAGAAATCTTCAGATCTAACATACAACATATATTTGCTAGCAAATTAGCACCGGAATTGACTTCTTTTAGCACAAAGCAAATCAGATAAGTACCCCTGTTTATTAAATCTTTAATTTCGTTGATGATATGTCTGATTTTTCAAGTTCTTTTTTTATTGTTCTTCAAAATGGTGACCAAAATTAGAGTCACTTTCAATAATTAGAGTATTGTAATTTGTTATTTTAACCCCATTAGAATCGCTAGAGATTCAGCTTTAATACTGGATTTACCCAGGCTAGGAGAAAAATAACATTGGACAAAATTCCTCTTATAGTCTCTGAAAAGTCCTTCTATACCACTATTATTAGTAGTACTTTTGAAACAACTATCATTGTTTAATTTCATATAGCCAGTAGCTGGATTTACCCATTTGATTAATTTTACCTTTTTACCTATTGTGACATGTCTTAGAAGATGTAAATCACACCAATTCCGGTGAATAGGAAACATCACATCCTTTCTTGTGTGCAGTAAAATAAAATTAATAAGCTCTTTAATAATTTACTGATGGGACATATTCTGTTTATTAAATTTACTAATGCACGCATATATCTTTCCAAATAGACCAAATAATATAAGAAGGGAGAATTTTGATGACTTATTTTTCCATCTGGAGTAAACCTTTTGTGTTTAATAACCACCATGAAATAAATCTTTCTCAAAATAAGGTTCTTGTAAGAAACTCCCATTAAATTGCCAAAGTAGCCCCAAACTTCTTTTGCTAGATTACTATCACTTAGTAGATGGCCCAAATTTTCTTCATTTTTGCTGCAGCACTCGCATTTTGAAGCTAATTGAATATCAACCATTTTAATAGAGTATCCACTGACACTGCATTATTTAAAATTTTCCAAGCAAAGCAAGAAATTTTCCCTGAAATAAGATTGCCCCAAATTAACACAAAAATCCAACTGTTTGGATGTTTTTATCTAACTAAATTCCATGTTGATTTGAAGGTGAAATCCCTATTATCTGTGTCTTTCCAAATAGTTTGATCACTCTCTTCACCAATACATAGGAGTTATTTGACAAATAAGTTTCTTTTATAAGAAGAAATAATGTTATCAATTTCTTCTTTAATCCATTTGCCTTGATAGAGAATATCATTAACTTGAATTTTATTATATATGTTTTGATCCATTATAGAGCATTCACCTGTCCAGTTATCAAGATTCACAGATATGTCTCCCTTGCCAATCAACCATATAAGCTGAGTTTCAGAGATGTCCCTACCTTTCACCATTTTTGCCCATGTATTGTTCCATTTTGAAACAACAATCTTGCTTGTGTGTTTAGATTTACAATATTTAGCTTTCATGAATCTAGACCACAGAGAATTTTGTGTCCTAAACTTCCACCAGAGTTTGAGTGAGAAACCTTCAATAATACTTTTGAAACTTCTCACACACAAACCACCTTCATTAGTAGGCCAACAGATAGACTTCCAATTCACCCAATGATATTTATTTTTTCCTTCATTATTTTCCCATAGAAAATTAGCTAAAATTCGTTCAATCCTTTTAATAACCAGCTTAGGAGGGTTCATAGCTGCCATAATATAAATAGGGATAGACTGAAGCACTGAAAGAATTAGAATTAGCATACCCCTATATTGAGATTTTGGGTCTTCCAACCTAATAATTTGTTTCTCACTTTGAGAAATAACTCATGATAAAGAATGCATCTTTTATTGCTATAATATAACTTGCATCCTACGTAAATAAATGGGGGGTTTTCACTGAAATATTGAGTAAATTACTCACTTGTAGTTTATGAGTGTCAGTCATCTCTTTAGATGCATACATGTAGCTTTTATCCAAGTTGATTTGTTGAGCAGAATCTGTACAATACTGGCATAATACCCCTTGAATATGTTTTAAAGACTTCATATCAGCACCACTGAAAATAATAATATCATCTGCAAATGCCAAATGAATAATAATAGGTGTATCAATAGGAGATTTGAAGGGTCTCCAACTCTTTTTCTCAATAAGCAGATTTAGATTTCTTGTTAGGGCTTCTGAGTATAGAAAAAAAAACTATAAGATAGATGGTCTCATTGTCTAAGGCCATTATACAAAAAAATGCATAAATAGCGACGGTATTAGTGACAGTATTTTTTGTTACGAGCTTATTAACGACGGTTTTTGTGACGGTTTTGTGACGGTTTAGTCAATTTGCGACAGATTTGTGACAACTTTTTAAATTAGCGACAGGCTTGTGACAGCTTTTGGCTCTCACTAAATCAAATATTATTTTGTAGTTAGTAGCATTAAAATACCCTGTAGAAGCACCATTCACCAAACTAGAAAAGTCATTGCTGGAAATAAGTCTCCATACCCTATCAATCCAGATCTCAGAAAAACCAAATTTTATTAAAACATAAATTAGAAAATGCCAAGAAATTTTATCATAACCTTTCTTCATGTCTAGCTTAAAGACTATTCTATTACCACTGTTTTTCTTATTCAGGGTTGAAATAAATTATTGAGCCAAAAGAATATTATCAACTATATATCTTTTAGTAACAAAACCACTTTGATTTTCAGAAATAATTTGAGAGAGAACAATAGACAATCTAGTAGACATGATTTTGGAGATGACTTTGTTACAGAAAGTACATAAACTAATAGGTCTAAAATCAGAAAACTTATATGCATTGGTCTTCTTAGGAATAAGGGCAATAAGTGTAGTAGTCATAGATTTAGAAAGCTCTGAGCAAGAAAAAAATTGCTTGACTACTGCTAGAAAGTCTTCCCTAATAATATGCTAACAAGAAGTGAAAAAATAGTCATTATAGCCATCAATACCTGAGGCACTACTCTTGTTTAAATCTCAAACTGCACTACTTCCTCTATACTAATGTCTCTAATAAGAAGGTCATTAATTATGATCATACTCAGTAATACACTTAGAAATGATATCCAACCTTTTATACACAAAATTGGTAGCTCTATTAGAAGCTAACAAATTTTTATAAAAATTGACAGCCTCCCCTTTAATATCTTCTTTATCAGTCAACTCTTCATCTTGATCCTTTTTAATAATATTAATAACACACTTACTCCTTCTCTTTTTTTACTACTCCATGATAGAATTTATTGTTTGCATCCCCTTCCTTTGCCCACTTTAGATTTTCTTTTTTATCCCAGAAATCTTTCCCTATTTTAAGTCTATAATTAAAGTCAGCTTTCACCTTATTAAACTCACTTCTATTTGCAGGTGTGAGACTATCTTCATATACTTTCTCTACTATGAGAACCTTTTCTTCAGCATCAATCACTTTCTGAAAAATATTGCCAAAGGTATCCTTGCTCCACTTAGATAAATTTTTCTTCAAATATTTCAAATTTAGGACCAAAGAATATAAAGCATTGCCACTTTTATAGTTCCTCCAATTGATTTTAATAATATCTAAAAACTCTTTTAATGTTCTGATCATCTTCATTTTTCAAAGTCACCAAAAGAGGACTGTGATCAGAGTTAGCTTTCGATAAATGATAAAGAGAAATAGATTGAAAAAAGTTGTGACAGCTAAGATTCACACAAACTTTATCAATTCTTTCAAGAATTAGGTCATCTTCATCTCTATTGTTCCTCCAAATGAATCTAAAACCAACATAATTGAGCTCAAAAACACCAATCTCATTAATACAATCTAGGTAGTCATTAACCCCATTAAGATTAATAGTACCCCCCTACTTTATCCTCTTCTTTGGACAGTATTGAAGTCTCCTGCTATAAATCAAGACTTGGTAGTTTTTGAGTTTACCAGAAAGTCCCAAAGTTGGTCTCTTTCTTTTACTGTACACTTGGCATAAACAGCAGAAACTTGAAAGAACATATTTAAAGAGTGAACTTTAATATTAAGATTAATGCATTGACCGCATTGAGTACCCACAGTAACCTCTAGTTCAAAAGTATGAAACACCCA
Organism: Primula veris; assembly: GCA_963682055.1. Taxonomy (NCBI): domain Eukaryota; kingdom Viridiplantae; phylum Streptophyta; class Magnoliopsida; order Ericales; family Primulaceae; genus Primula; species Primula veris. The sequence goes on from OY821751.1 coordinate 1,761,017, forward strand.
AATTTTGTTGTCATTCTGTGCAAAAGTATAGTCAAACCCCACTTTTCCTCTATACAAGTCTAGTTTAGCATTATCCACTTTAGGCTCTATACAGATTAGAAATATAATCTTATTTATTTTGCAAAGATACTTAATTCTTCTTATGGTAGCTTTATTTCTCACCCCTCTTACATTCCAGATGAAAATGTATGTATAAATGCTACTTAATTATCAAAAACTCGTACCATAATATATGCTATATGATTCTACCACATATACTACATGAATGTACTTCTTTTTACTATTTGATTTTTATTTTGATGCACCGTATGTAGCAAATCTTAAATAATACTTGATAATTCGGGATTTTAGAAATTAATCATGTTTTTATATACTAATGAATGATTCTCCGTATGATTTTCTCTAATGAATTTATAATTTGCAATGAGAAGAGTATAAGAAAATCATGTGAAACTAATTAGCATATTAAGTTTTGCTTGTATAGCATCTTCCAATTCCTAAAAGCAAATTTGAGCATTCACATTTTTTTTCAACTTTTTGTGGTTTTTTGATGTGATTATTTCAGAAACCATTTCTGACTTGGCTTTGACTTGTGGGAAAACATAATACAATGCCAATTCAATAAAAAAGATATTTACCCAAAATCTAGCTATAGAAACCATTTCTGACTTGGCTTTTGACCTGCAAAAACAGTGTAAAAAAGGCAATTCTGTAAAACAATTTGAGAACACCCGGGGTCAAGCCATGCATTGATTATGGAGGGGTGCCAAAATTCACACCAACAACTTATAAGTTAAATGAAAACAAATAAAAATTGTGATGCAAAATTAATGTTTTTAATATATTTAAGTGAAAATACATGTTCAAAAATTGAAAAAACTCATAGTTTTCAAAATTATGTGGGCTGTCGTAGTCTGCGATGATCTGCAATTATATTCCCCTGAGTACACCCCATATTCGAACCAAAATACTTGTGTCAGAACCTTGTATATATATAGCTGCACAACTGAAAAGAAAAATTATTGCTCGTTATTAATCACAGTGCTAACATATAGATAAACTTTGTTGTTTATCAAAGTATTCTTTCTTTTCTTTTTGTGGGAAGATTTTTAGAACTATATCATAGCAATATATCATTAAAATGAATTATAAATGTTGATAATTCATCTAATTTCTATCTCCTATTAACGAATTTATCGATTCGGAAGTGACTGATCTCAAACTTGATGATGATATATACACTATATCTATTACTTTCTAAAGTCCCAACTTAGATTCTTAAATATTGAAACTAATACATTATTTAACATAGACAAAAAAAATGATCGATAAACAAGAAAATTGTTTTCTTCCTAGTTCGATCATAAATTCAAGACCTCGGAATCCCCTCTATTAAACTCGCAATGAAATTCTAGCTAGGTAAATGAATAAACTTTGGGTTTAACAGGGATAACTCATTCATCAAATTTTAGTTTGAATTACGAAACTTCTTGGTAGTTTACATGCATATACAATCACAAACGTTTTGCATCATCCTACCCAAACTTTCAACAATTCCGAGAACACTAGACAAAATCTTTCATTTTTTTGCAATAAATAAAAACGGTAAGTGATCTGTATAACCTTGTTGCCGTCATAATCTATTCGTAACAAACATGTTCACAAGTTGCTTTGGTATTGTCATACCTTGGCAAGCCTTGAGTTTTTGATTGTTTAGTTCACCTTGTCTGATATTATCCAGCATCAACAATTTATTAAGCAGAAAGTTACATAAAGCATGTTGCATCATCAAAATCTTGATGGGATCATCGTAATTCCATTGTTCTCGTCGACCTTTTTGTTTGTTTTATACGATTAGAGTCTAGTGTCCGACTTTGTCTACCCATAGATAAATATATCGTAAACTTTATAATGCATTCAACAATTTGTAGGTACGTTACGCTTGTTAATAAGTGAAACAAACTCTTGGAAAAGTATTATTTAGTCTCTGAATGCAAACAATTCCACTCTAAAACCACTTTGTTTCATTGTTTTTATCTCCTTTTTGTTCTGCCATAAACTAAAAAAGCATTCCACTTGCTAATTCTATTTTGTTAAACCAAACACATCTTATGTTTTAAATCCATTGTTTCTTTAAATAATTAAGCAAGAATTCACCAGTTTAGACATTGATCAAATAACCATATATATTCACAAAAAAGTTTCTCAAAATCTCAACTAATTCATTATTTCTTCTATAAAAATACCCCAAGCAACAAGAAATAACATAATCTCACTGGTTCTACTTGTATAATTGTATCAGGATTCATATATGTATCATTAATTATCCAAAAAAAGTTTAAATATTTTTCGTGATACTTTATGCCGTCCTTCTATGTTTCATTTTTAAGTCACGTGCATAAAAATAAAATAAAAATGTCACTTCGCCGGCTAAGATGTCATTTTCCATTACAAACAAATATACCACAAAAAGACACACTATATTAACATATTTGATGACCTGGTCGGCACGTATGCCCAACATGTTCCCTTTTTCGTATTAAAAATGACGTGTTAAGGTCCCATATGTACCACTCGTGGTGATCGATAGATGGAAAAAAAACGTGTGTTTTGATAGTGATGAAATAATTGAGAAATTTCGTAAAAGACTACGCTGAAAAATATGTCTAAATAGTGATTAAAATTGTGACTTTATGACAAGGTGTTTTGATGGTTTAATCCATTTGTGATAAACTTTTGAAGTAGTGACACATGTTTATAACGAGTCCAAATGTTCTTTACCCCTTTCCGTGCCCACTTGCTTATTTTCAATCAAATTTTAAATTTTCACAACTTATACCGTAAATTTATAAACTTTTATATTATATTGTATTCAAATTTTAAAACATTTGAACATAATATTGTTTTATACAATTTTTTAATATTTAATGTTTAATTTACACTAATTTATACATTTATTTCAAAATAAATTTTGTGTGAATTTTCTTTTAAAAATAATTATTGGAATATATTGATACATGTATTATAGTAATTGTACAGTTTTTTTCAAGTTTTTTAGAATTTTTTTTTTGGATAAAATAAGCAAATGGGCACGAAAGGGAATACATAGATGTGCTAGAAGATTTGGACTCGTTTATAACATATTTTAATCAACATTTTTTTGTAGAGTATACGAGGTGCTAAAATAGTAGGACATGTCTTGTATAGATTGGATGAAATTTAACTTAGTCATAGTATATTTTATTTAACCCGGATGAGTTATGTCATGTTTTACATGCACAAAATTACCTATTTCACGTCATTCCTAAAGATGAAATTGTGAATTAAATACAATCAATCAATTCTTTATGGTACAAAATTACCAAATCTCTGTAATTTAATTGACTTATAAATACAATGTGTCCGCCATGATTAATTACGGAATATTTATGGTACGTGTGCAAAACTTATCACAACTATAAATGTAAATATTAAATTTAGCTTAATATGGCACTTTTAATTGGAAATTTGGAATAAATGGCTGACAGCCATATATTTCCTTGTTTAAAAACCACAAACTGTAAAATGAATGCTATTCATGGGAAATTTATTTAAACATTATAAAAGGGGATAAAAGAGATTTTTGTCAATTTATGGTAAACATTATAATTGAATTTAATGCCAAAATAAATCACATCATATTGTTATCTTTTTATTTATGTCATTGATTCTTCAAATACTTGGTCAAAGTCTTTTAAAGCAAAATCACCAATTCTGTCCCTCCACGTGGCACATGACCTCACCTTAGTGACAAATCTTTGCTTATATAAACCTCTTCACTACAATTCATCAACTCACACAAATCATTCAATATTTCAACAAAATATACTAACTTCTCAAATTTTGCAATATCAAATTTCAATTATGACGGTCTATTCTTCATTTCCTTTAAACCGTCCTGTACCCGAGAATCACATGAAGGCGCTCGAGTTCATCGAAGATATGACGAAAAACCTCGACATGGTGCAAGAGCGTGTTTTAGGTGAAATTCTTAGTCGTAACGCTGATACTGAGTACCTTCGACAATTCAACCTTGGTGGCGCAACAAACAGAGAAACGTACAAGGCAAAGGTTCCGGTTGTTTCATACGAAGATCTTCAACCTTATATACAAAGGGTAGCTAATGGTGATAAGTCTCAAATTTTCTCTTCGCACCCCATTTCCGAGTTTCTGACTAGGTAAATCGATGTTTTATAACAGTACACGTAACCGTGCCAAAAAAATATTTACTAGGGTAGATAAATTAGGATTTACGAAGAATTATAGATTAGAAATTCGGCTCAACGCTAAAAGTTCACAGAAAATAATTTATTAGCACGTTTGTAGATTTTGTCGCGGTGTAATTTGTTTATCGAGACATTAACAAAATTAAATTACAACTAAATAAAATGATTTGGCCAAACTTGTTTCTAATTTTTGAATGGTTAAGTCAAACCGTTTTTTTTACTCTTCAAAGTCAAGTCTCTACCTAACTACTTTGAATTAAACATTAATTAACATTGGTTTAGATGGCATATAATTGCCCTATTCAAAGCAAGAAGGGAAAATGTACACATGCATACTTTAAATATGCAAAAAGCAAGAAGGGAAAATGTACACATGCATACTTTAAATATGCAAAAAGCATTGCAGCTTTATGCTTATATAATATAACCTGCCCGCAAGCAGAAATTAAATAAATGCTTATTCATGTAATTTAGACATTATTTTTGTATACTCCATTAAAATTTAAATAACATTTTTTATTTTATTTTTGCAGTTCTGGTACATCTGCTGGTGAAAGAAAACTGATGCCTACAATTGAAGAAGAATTGGACAGAAGACAATCACTTTACAATCTTCTTATGCCTGTGATGAATCTGTGAGTATTCATTATGCATGCAAATATATTTTTAACATTTCAAAGATTTTTTCATAACATTTTACTAAAAAAATTTATTCTCATTATCATACATAAGATGTCAACGCATTAAACAAGATACTTTAGTAGTACTTTAAATAGAAACTACATAATCTTGTTTCATAACATAACTAATGTATTGACAATAAAACATAACTATTGGTTCAAACTTAAATTCCATCTTCAAACTTTTCTTACAAATCCTAATTAACCCCCTTCTTTTCAATTATGAACCAGTTACGTCCCGGACTTGGACAAGGGCAAGTGGCTCAACATCCTCTTCATCAAGGCCGAAACCAAGACCCCTAGCGGACTTGTAGCCCGCCCTGTCCTCACAAGTTACTATAAAAGTGACCACTTCAAGACGAGGAAACCCGACCCATTTAATGTCTACACTAGCCCCAATGAGGCGATTCTATGCCCCGACTCTTACCAAAGTATGTATACGCAAATCCTATGCGGACTCCTTGCCCGCCATGAGGTCCTACGTATAGGCGCAGTATTTGCCTCAGGCCTCGTCCGATCTATCAGGTTAAACATTAAATTCTATTAATATGTCTTTATTGGTATTATTTTTTTATACTATTGGTATAAATTAAATGCTAAGTAACTATTAACTAATTAATCGATAATAAATTCTGAAAACTAATAACAATGTAACATTAGTCTTTTTTTTATATTATTTAAAACTTCTTTAAATAACATTTCCATTAATGCATTATTTATAGTAGTAAACAATACCAACAAGATGATTATATAGAAACTGCTTTACGATTATTGTTATACTATATTTTTTTTTTATCAATTATATCATTGAAAGTTGTAAATCTAACTTCTTGTCTTAATTTGGATAGGTTTCTTCAGCTTAACTGGAAAGATTTAGCTCATGATATCGCCACGGGTACTCTAAACCCTCGTATCACGGATGTCCCACTGCGTGCACGTATCACCGAGATGCTCAAACCGGATGCGGATTTAGCATATTTTCTAACGAACGAATGCGAGGGAGAAAATTGGGAGCGTATTATCCCTCGAATTTGGCCCAACACGAAGTATCTAGACGTGATCGTGACCGGAGCTATGGCACAATATATACCGACTCTAGATTACTATAGCGGCGGATTACCAAAAGCTTGCACTATGTACGCTTCGTCCGAATGCTACTTTGGCCTAAACTTAAGACCAATGAGTGAACCCTCGAAGGTGTCGTATACTATAATGCCACACATGGCTTACTTCGAGTTTCTTTCTCATGACCCAACTTCGCCGCCTCCTTCGCGTAATGCGCCACCTAAGCTTGTCGAACTTGCTGATGTTGAACTAGGAAAAGAGTACGAGCTTATTATCTCAACATACTCAGGCTTGTGTCGCTACAGAGTTGGTGACATCCTTAGAGTCACCGGATTCCATAACTCCGCTCCTGAATTCAAGTTTATTCGTCGGAAAAATGTGCTTTTAAGTATTGATTCTGATAAGACGGACGAGGCTGAGCTACAAAACGCAATCGATAATGCATCGGAGTTGCTGAAAGAATTCGATACTAGCATAGTCGAGTACACAAGTTACGCTGATACGAAGACGATTCCTGGGCATTACGTCATTTATTGGGAGCTTCTAGCAAGGGACGAGGCTAAGTGGCCGACTAATGAGGTTAGTTAAATATTGACTTAATCTTATATATAGATGCGATTAATAATTTAATATATACCAATTAATGTACCAAGTATCAGAAAATAACAGTCAATATTTGGTGTACAAACTAATATTTGTGATACACTCTTTTATTGAGCTTTGTGAATTATTAACTTAAAACTTCCCTATTTTAGGCTTTGGACCGGTGTTGTTTGGCGATGGAGGAGAAGTTGAACTCAGTGTACCGACAGGGTAGGGTTGCTGATAACTCGATTGGGCCTTTGGAGATTCGCGTGGTGAAAAGCGGTACTTTTGAGGAGTTGATGGACTACGCTATATCTAGGGGAGCGTCGATTAATCAATATAAGGTGCCTAGGTGCGTGAGCTTCACGCCAATCATGGAGTTGCTCGACTCGAGGGTTATATCGACGCACTTTAGCCGTGCACCGCCACACTGGACCCCCGAGAGGAGGAGCTGATGCTGATGAGCTGATCCATTGTATTCTTTATTACATCAAATTTCATCAACATTCAACTATATATGTCTTGTCAGTTGTCACTATAAATATAGCTTAACTAAATAGTACTTTGTAAGAGTTATCATAAATGAAGTACAAAAAAGTTGCGTGTTCTAGTTCTACGTACTGATTCAATATTTATTCAAAAAATAAATTAATTAGATATATAGTTAATTTGAACTATTCAAAAATATTTATTCAAAAAAGTTTGAACTATTCCTGTGTGATCTCGTCCCCTGATGTTACCGGGCTATATATTGTTATCATAGTAATAAATAGATATATAGTTCATTCACATGTTGAAGTGATGTTTGGACTTTTTTTATAGGTGTAATATTATAAATACGATCTCTAACTATGTAGTAAATTATCTAGTTATTGAAAATTAAATTATTGAACTTCTAATGATATTTTTTTATAACTTTGTACTCTTCTGAAAATAATTTACAAGAATTAATGAATCACATACAAGTATTTCTTACACTACTAATTAATATAGTAGTATGGGATTTTGTTTTAAAATCAAATTCTTGAAATTATAATCTAGTTGAGTCTAATATTATAGAATCTTCCTGAGTCGAATGGCGAATCACAATAAAATTTCTTATACGAAATGTTGCTTATGCTTGGTGTTTTTCAATGTTGCTTATGCTTGGTGTTTTTCCGGAAAAAAAAAATATTAATGTAATGTACTATCTGTTTTTAACGATTTAGATATCAGACTAACAAAGTTAACAATTGACGTACTGACCTGTCATAATATTCACAATTCAGGTAGTGCCGTTAATTTAGTTGGATGAAAATTAGTTTCACTTTTCATTTTAGTCATATTATTTGTAATTTGTATAAATTTAATCATGTCTTTTTGAAATATTACAATTTACAATATTTTTACTAAAACACATACATATACATACATAAAAAGTATCCCAGTTTAAAAAACATATTATTTGACTAGATTTTCTTTGATTTTTTTTCTAAAATTAAAAAATTATAATTTATTTTACACTTTCTGTAAGAACCCGGATTTTCGTAGGAAAATACCGTGGTAAAGAGAAGTGAGGTATCACATATCGTCTATATATGTAGTACATATATGGTATATAAGGTATGAGTATTCTCCGTCTAATCACCAAGATCTTTTAAACCCGTGCGGCCCAAGTAGCGATGACGAAATTAGACCAAAACGGACAGTATTGGTGGTAAGAAGCAGATTGTGGCGGTCTGGTCGGAGAACCGGGTCGTTTTTTGGTATCAGAGATGAAGGTCTTAGGTCCTTGTGAACCCATCCCTTAGTTAGACAAGGTCTGGTGTCAAGTCGGTTAGGCATCTAAGTTAGTGTCGGATTTATTAATTATTTTATAGTATAATTTTTATAATTAATATGAGAACCTTCTTGCTATATGATCAAGGATAGCGTGTAGGTATTAGAGTTAAAAGTTTTACAAAGTTGAGGTAGTGATTGCATGGTACGAAAATGATTGCTTGCTTGCTTGTGTAATTGTTGGTAATATGTTATAAAATGGTACTTGAAAATGGGTAAGGATTATCACAGAAATATTATTTATTTCTTATGATGTTGATGTTGATGTTAATGTTAATGTTTTGTGCATGTGGTTATAATTAAACTATAAAGATTATTTACCTTCATGAGACTTTTTTTTTCCAGCTTTTTGAGCAATTTTAACCGTTTATTTTGCGGTTGGAAATGTTTATCGAATTTTGTTAGATTATTCAAATATGTTTTTTAAGGATTTTATTAAATGTTTTAGTGTTAAATTATTTGAAATGTGTTTCATTTAAGTTAGGTTTTGTCTAGCACATGCCGTCGAACGTGTTATTCGGCCGTACGACTCCCAAATTGGGTCTGTGATGTTATATTTTTTGGTATCTAGCCGATGTGGGTACTGACAACCCCGGAAGGACGGCGTGTCCGACGAGGACGGCGTGCCTGAAGGGGGAAAGAGTGTAAGAATCCGGATTTTTATAGGAAAATATTGTGGTAAAGAGAAGTGACCTATTCCAAACCGTCTAAATATATAGTACCTATATGATATATAAGGTAGGAGTATCCTCCTTCTAATCAACAAGACCTTTTAAAGTCGTGCGGCTCAAGCAGCTATGACGAAATTAGGCCAAAACGGACAGTATTGATGGTAAGAAACAGATGAAAGTCGTGCGGCTCAAGCAGCTATGACGAAATTGGGCCAAAACGGACAGTATTGGTGGTAAGAAGCAGATGGTGACGGTCTGGTCGGAGTACCGGTTGTTTTTTCAAAAAGTATTCATTTTTTGGATATAGAATATATTTGTTTAATATTTATAATTTATTTTTATACGCAAACATCATCTAGAATTTAAATTATGTATACATGCATTATATATATATATATATATATTTACACACACACATATATATATGATATAATAATATAGTTATATATTTTTAAATTTATACTAAAATGAGACATTTCAGAAAATTAAGGGTTATATTTATATAAGTTACAAACAATAGAACCAAAATAAAAAATAAAACTAAGTTTCATTCAACTAATTTAACGGCGGTACCTGAATTGTGAACATTATGATAGTTCAGTACGTCAATTGTTAACTTTGGTAGTCTGATATCTAGATCGTTAACAAGGGGTAATACAGTATACTAAATGTATTTTTTCCGGTGTTTTTTTCATACAATTCATAATTTTGTTAAGTGGCAGAAGCAGGAATGATAAATGAGTGGGGCTGATTTTTTATAAAATAAAAATCTATAACTTATATAAAATTATTTTACGAAATGAAGGCTGAAAAAGTAAAATTTAAATATTTCCATCAAAATAGATAGAAAAAATCTATTTTCTTCTTAATTTATTTTTTAAAATGAGAGATTCCACCACTGACTCTCACTACATAATTTCTCCGGCTCTGATCATTGGCATTAGAAATTATTCTATATTTCCCTTTATTTATAAACCTTTTCATAAATTTAATCAGTACTAGCAAGATTTTCTTGTTTCCCCTTTCATTTCATGGGTATATTATTGAAAAAAGCATTAGGAAGATAATAAAAATAATTTATTGACTTCATTTTTGTTTCGTTTTCACGTGACACTATGCCAGAATATCCAATATTTGGCGTGTAATTTTAGTTAGCTAGCTAATTGTGACTTCGATTATAGTATCGTCTTTAATTACAAAACGAGAAATAAGTCAATATATCCTTTCTATTAGCCCGTTATTTTTTTTAATATTTCTCCTTTTTAATTAAGCATTATTATTAAATATCTTTAGAATAACAACTTATGAAGTTTGTTAAAGTTTAGTATAGACTAGTGTACCTCCGACACTAATTTTGACAACTAAGCATAAAAGAATTGTATACATTAATATTTATATAATCTATAGTCATTTTTCATGATAGAGGTCAATAATTAATTAAATTAATGGTGACAAAAAACTTGGCTATAGCCTATAGCCTATATTTGCTCCCTAGCACGCAACAAAAAGCTAATAAAAGTCTTGAGATTTTGCGGAAAACATGAAAGTTGATTGATTGCACGTAATTAATACTATTAAAATGACTAGGTTCATTTATTGAACAAGTTATAAGTTTGACAAATCCTATATTCCTATTGATTTGAAACTTGGACGTAACAAATTATGCGAAAAAGTCAAGGATGTACAAGGAAGTACATGACAATACATATAGTTTCCACACAAACTAGATATTTGATAAGTAACAATTGATGGATATTTTTGCAAAAGTAGGATATTATGATAATCTTCTTTTACAAAACTATACATTATAATGGTCACCACAGCTTACACGTAAATAGCAACGTGTGGGGGATTTCTTTTTCGACACCTTATTAGTAAAATGTAAGAGTGTTTATAAAAATATAAAATAATTAAACAGATAGTTCTTCAAAATTGGACCGATTATATATAGTCTTTTACTTTAGTCCATAATGACAAAAATTTCACATAAAATTCACCCTTCAATTAATAAAATGTATTATCGTTAATTACCAACTCAACTCATCCGTTGTCAGAAACTTTCAATTTGTCAATTAATTAATGAATCATTAAATATTATTTTTAAGATGTAATTATACTGTAGTGTAACTGATACCAGTAGAATTTTCAAAAAAAAAATTAAAGTATAGTAACAACCGATACCTTTGCTATTTAGAATGTCAATTTACCAACTTTTATTGTTTGCTAACGTTATGTAAATTTGTAAACCAAACAATGTAAATCAACAATATGTCACAATATTATGAAATATGTATAGAGTTGTAACGCTTTATAAACATACAAAAAAATGTTATAAAAAATTAAAATTTAAGCGAAAATAGTTAAGCGGACACGGAATGAGATAGAGATTATGGCTAGAAGATTTGAACTAATAAAAGTCTAAGTATACCATCTTGGTTTGTTCTAATAATTAATATGGTTACTTTACCAAAATTTGGAAGAATCTTTTGTAACATTTCGTATTTACTACTTATTAAACAAAAATTAGTTTTTGATATCAAGTTGGTTGATAAAATAACCTTTTAAGCGGTAAAATTGGAAAACCGGGTATAAACAAGGTGTCAAGACTCAATAGTACTATGTCCCCTTAATATAATTATGGTTTTATGTAATGAATTTATAATTTGGAATGGGGAAAGTAAAAACATCATGTGATATATATATATATATATATATATATATATATATATATATATATTCTTATAATAATCCTATATTATTTATATTTATTTTTTTATTATTATTTAATAATCATAACAATATTTCAACCATAAAAATGTGGATCACATGATAGTTTATTAATATTATATTCATTTAATTAATCATATACATTACTCATATATAAGATATATAAGATAAATTTTGTGTTTTTTGAAATTTAGTAAATTAATAGAGTTACTGAAACATGTCAATTTTTATATTATAAACATCAAATTTTAAGAAAAATTATACTTTGAGTTATCATATACGCATACGTATACTCTTAAAGTTTTTCTTGTATAGCATATTCCAATTCCTAAAAGCAAGTTTGAGCATTCACATTTATTTTCAACTTTTTGTGGTTTTTATTTTCAACTTTTTGTGGTTTTGATGTGATTATTTTAGAAACCATTTCTGACTTGGCTTTGACCTTGTGGAAAAACAAAATACATGGCTTATAGAATACCCAAAATCTACCTTATAGAAACCATTTCTGACTTGACTTTGACCTCGAAAAACAATATAAACATTAAAGAAAAACAATTTGAAAATCGAACCCAAATATTTGTGTCAGAATTTTGTAATCGCACAACTGAAAAGAAAAAAATATTGTTCGTTATTAATCACAGTGCTAACATATGGATACACTTTGTGGTTTATGAAAGATTTTGTTATTTTCTTTTTGTGAGAAGATTTTTCGAACTTTACTATATCAATATATCATTAAAATGAATTATATAAATGTCGATGAGTCATTTTCCTATCCCCTATTATGGACAGTCAATCTATTCGGAAGTGACCTATCTCGAACTTGATCATGATATACATGCATATTACCAACTCCGTTACTTTCCAAATGAGTCCAAATCTTATATCCATAATTTGTACCTCATTCGGTGTCTCCTTATTTATTTTTGCTCAAATTTTGAATTTTTATAACATTTTTATGTTTATTAATTTTGATAATGTAATCTATACATATTTCATAATATTGTGACATATTATTGAGTTACATTAACGCTTTTAAATTTTATATTTAATTTACAATAGTTCTTATTTTAATTACAAAATAAAACAATTTTGAATTTTTCATGAAAAAAATATTAAATTGTATTGATACATGTTTAATTGTAATTGTAGTATTTTCTTTGAAAAAATTTGAATGATTAATTTGACTTAAAAATCAATGAGGTATAAAACATGGGATAAAAGATTTGAACTCTTCCTGATATGCTAACTTATTAGATTTGAAGCATATATCAAAACAGATACATTACTTTTTAAGGTCCTAACTTTGATTCTAATGTATCATAACTAATACATTATGTAACATAGAAAAATAAAAATTGATAAACAGGAAAATTGTTTTCTTCATAGTTCGATCATGAAATCAAGACTTCAGAATCCCCTTTACTAAACTCGCCATGAATTTCTAGGCAAATGAATCAACTTTGGGTTTCACAGGCATAACTCATTCATCAAATTTAGTTCGAATTCCGAAACTTCTTGGTAATTTACATTCATATACAATCGCAAACGTTTTGCCATCATCCTTCCCAAACTTTCAACAATTCCGAGAACGCTAGACAAAAGCTTTCATTTTTCTTTTTTTGTAATAGACAAGAACCGTAAGTGATATGTTAATTACCTTGTTGCCGTCATAATCTATTCGCAACAAACACGTTCGCAAGATGCTTTGGTATTGTCATATCTTCGCAAGCTTTGAGTTTTTGATTGTTTAGTTCACCTTGTCTGATATTATCCAGCATCAACAATTTATTAAGCAGAAAGTTACATAAAGCATGTTGCATCATCAAAATCTTGATGGGATCATCGTAATTCCATTGTTCTCGTCGACCTTTTTGTTTGTTTTATACGATTAGAGTCTAGTGTCCGACTTTGTCTACCCATAGATAAATATATCGTAAACTTTATAATGCATTCAACAATTTGTAGGTACGTTACGCTTGTTAATAAGTGAAACAAACTCTTGGAAAAGTATTATTTAGTCTCTGAATGCAAACAATTCCACTCTAAAACCACTTTGTTTCATTGTTTTTATCTCCTTTTTGTTCTGCCATAAACTAAAAAAGCATTCCACTTGCTAATTCTATTTTGTTAAACCAAACACATCTTATGTTTTAAATCCATTGTTTCTTTAAATAATTAAGCAAGAATTCACCAGTTTAGACATTGATCAAATAACCATATATATTCACAAAAAAGTTTCTCAAAATCTCAACTAATTCATTATTTCTTCTACAAAAATACCCCAAGCAACAAGAAATAACATAATCTCACTGGTTCTACTTGTATAATTGTATCAGGATTCATATATGTATCATTAATTATCCAAAAAAAGTTTAAATATTTTTCGTGATACTTTATGCCGTCCTTCTATGTTTCATTTTTAAGTCACGTGCATAAAAATAAAATAAAAATGTCACTTCGCCGGCTAAGATGTCATTTTCCATTACAAACAAATATACCACAAAAAGACACACTATATTAACATATTTGATGACCTGATCGACACGTATGCCCTACATGTTCCCTTTTTCGTATTAAAAATGACGTGTTAAGGACCCATATGTACCTTTATATTGATACAAAGTCAAAAGAGAAAAAAACACAAGAACACATGTTCGTAATCATATTCTCATGATAAAAATGGTAATATTCACAATAATTGATGCAAATATGTGTACATCAAGTGGTGATCGATAGATGAAATACAAACGATGTCTACATATTGACTAGAATTGTGACTTTACGACAAGTTGTTTTGACGGTTTAGTCGATTTGTGATAAATTTTTGAAATAGTCAATGACACACGTTTGTAACATATTTTAATCAATATTTTGTATAGAGTAACCGTAATGCTATAGGTTGGATGAAATTTAACTTGGTCCTATATTTTATTTAACAAGTCCATCAAAAGTAATTCACCAGGGTGAGTAATGTTCATAATGACTACATGTTTTCCATGCACAAAATTACCTATTTCGCGTCATATTCCTAAAAATGAAATTGTGAATTAAATGTACAAAATCTCTATATCAATCAATTCCTTCCTTATCCCATTTATGTAATTTAATTGACTTATAAATACAATGAGCCGGCCATGATTAATTATGGAATTTTATGGTACGTATCACAATAAATTGAGCTTAATCTGTCACTTTTAATTGGAAATTTGGAATAAATGGCTGACAACCATATCTTTCCTTGTTAAAAACCACAAACTGTAAAATGAATGCTATTTATGGAAAACATTATAATTGAATTTAATACCAAAATAAATCACATCATGTTATCTTTTTGTAGATATCATTGATTCTTCAAAATCTTCAAAGTCTTCAAAATCACCAACTCTGTCCCTCCACGTGACACATGACCTTATAATATGACCTCACCTTAGTGACAAATCTTTGCCTATATAAACCTCTTCACTACAATTATTCAACTCACACAAATCATTCAATATTTCAACATATTTCCCTTTAAACAAAATATACTAACTTCTCAAATTTTCCAATACCAAATTTCAATCATGACGGTCTATTCTTCATTTCCTTTAAACCGTCCTGTACCCGAGAATCACATGAAGGCGCTCGAGTTCATCGAAGATATGACGAAAAACCTCGACATGGTGCAAGAGCGTGTTTTAGGTGAAATTCTTAGTCGTAATGCTGATACTGAGTACCTTCGACAATTCAACCTTGGTGGCGCAACAGACAGAGAAACGTACAAGGCAAAGGTTCCGGTTGTTTCATACGAAGATCTTCAACCTTATATACAAAGGGTAGCTAATGGTGATAAGTCTCAAATTTTCTCTTCGCACCCCATTTCTGAGTTTCTGACCAGGTAAATCGATGCTTTATAACAGTACACGTAATTGTGCCAAAAAAATATTCACTGGGTAGATAAATTAGGATTTACGGAGAATTACAGATTAGAAATTCGGCTCAACGCTAAATGTTCCAAGAAAATAATTTATTAGCACGTTTGTAGATTTTTTCGCGGTGTAATTTGTTTATCGAGACATTAACAAAATTAAATTACAACTAAATAAAATGATTTGGCCAAACTAGTTTCTAATTTTTGAATGGTTAAGTCAAACCGTTTTTTTTACTCTTCAAAGTCAAGTCTCTACCTAACTACTTTGAATTAAACCACTGTTATAAGATTTATAAACGTTAATTAACATTGGTTTAGATGGCATATAATTGCCCTATTCAAAGCAAGAAGGGAAAATGTACACATGCATACTTTAAATATGCAAAAAACATTGCAGCTTTATTCTTATATAATAACCTTCCCGCAAGCAGAAATTAAATAAATGTTTATTCATGTAATTTAGACATTATTTTTGTATACTCCATTAAAATTTAAATAATATTTTTTTATTTTATTTTTGCAGTTCTGGTACATCTGCTGGTGAAAGAAAACTGATGCCTACAATTGAAGAAGAATTGGACAGAAGACAATCACTTTACAATCTTCTCATGCCTGTGATGAATCTGTGAGTATTTATTATGCAAATATATTTTTAACATTTCAAAGATTTTTTCATAACATTTTACTAAAGATTTTTATTCTCAATATCTTACATAAGATGTCAACACAATAAACATGATACTTTAGTACTACTTTAAATACAAATTCCATCTTCAAAACTTTTCTTACAAATCCTAATTAACCCTCTTCTTTTAAATTTTGAACAGTTACGTCCCGGACTTGGACAAGGGTAAGTGGCTCAACATCCTCTTCATCAAGGCCGAAACCAAGACCCCTAGTGGACTCGTGGCCCGCCCTGTCCTCACAAGCTACTACAAAAGTGACCACTTCAAGACAAGGAAACCTGACCCGTTCAACGTCTACACTAGCCCGAATGAGGCAATCCTATGCCCCGACTCTTACCAAAGTATGTATACGCAAATCCTATGCGGACTCCTTGCCCGCCATGAGGTATTACGTATAGGCGCAGTATTTGCCTCAGGCCTCGTCCGATCTATCAGGTTAAACATTAAGTTCTATTAATATGTCTTTATCTGTATAATTTTTTTTCATATTATCGGTATTAATTAAATGCTAAGTAACTATTAACTAATTAATCGATAATAAATTCTGAAAACTAATAACAATGAACATTAGTTTATTTTTTTAATATTATTTTAAAATTTCTTTAAATAACATTTCCATTAATGCATTATTTATAGTAGTAAACAATACCAACAAGATGATTATATAAAAATTGCTTTATGATTATTGTTATTTTTTTTTATATCAATTATATCGTTGAAAGTTGTAAATCTAACTTCTTGTCTTAATTTGGATAGGTTTCTTCAGCTTAACTGGAAAGATTTAGCTCATGATATCGCCACGGGTACTCTAAACCCTCGTATCACGGATGTCCCACTGCGTGCACGTATCACCGAGATGCTCAAACCGGATGAGGATTTAGCATATTTTCTAACGAACGAATGCGAGGGAGAAAATTGGGAGCGTATTATCCCTCGAATTTGGCCCAACACGAAGTATCTAGACGTGATCGTGACCGGAGCTATGGCACAATATATACCGACTCTAGATTACTATAGCGGCGGATTACCAAAAGCTTGCACTATGTACGCTTCGTCCGAATGCTACTTTGGCCTAAACTTAAGACCAATGAGTGAACCCTCGGAGGTGTCGTATACTATAATGCCACACATGGCTTACTTCGAGTTTCTTCCTCATGACCCAACTTCTCCTCCTCCTTCGCGTAATGCGCCACCTAAGCTTGTCGAACTTGCTGATGTTGAACTAGGAAAAGAGTACGAACTTATTATCTCTACATACTCAGGCTTGTGTCGCTACAGAGTTGGTGATATCCTTAGAGTCACCGGATTCCATAACTCCGCTCCTGAATTCAAGTTTATTCGTCGGAAAAATGTGCTTTTAAGTATTGATTCTGATAAGACGGACGAGGCTGAGCTACAAAACGCGATCGATAACGCATCGGAGTTGCTGAAAGAATTTGATACGAGCATAGTCGAGTACACAAGTTACGCTGATACGAAGACGATTCCTGGGCATTACGTCATTTATTGGGAGCTTCTAGCAAGGGACGAGGCAAAGTGGCCGACTAACGAGGTTAGTTAAATATTGACTTAATATTATATATAGATGCAATTAATAATTCAATATATACCGATTATGTACAGGAAGGCTCTATTCTCCGTGATTTAGCACACTTCAATGTCGAAAGTATCAGAAAATAACAGTCAATATTTGGTGTACAAACTAATTTTATTGAGCTTTGTGAATAGTTAACTCAAAACTTCCCTATTTTAGGCTTTGGACCAGTGTTGTTTGGCGATGGAGGAGAAGCTGAACTCAGTGTACCGACAGGGTCGGGTTGCTGATAACTCGATCGGGCCTTTGGAGATTCGTGTGGTGAAAAGCGGTACTTTCGAAGAGTTGATGGACTACGCTATATCCAGGGGTGCATCAATTAATCAATACAAGGTGCCTAGGTGCGTTAGCTTCACGCCAATAATGGAGTTGCTCGACTCAAGGGTTATATCGGCACACTTTAGCCCTGCCCCGCCACACTGGACCCCGGAGAGAAGGAGCTGATGCTGACGTGGTGATTTTTTTTAGCTAAGAAGGGTTTCGTTTTCTAGGGTTAAGAAAAAATAAATAAGAAAAGGAAGATGTTCATGATTTGTTTTGGAAATCAAGGATTGTATCTTTGGTTGTTTTATTTGTTGTTTTTATGTTTGCATATATTAAGCCCAAAAGTATGCAAAAAAAAAAAAAAAACTGAGCTTAAAGGTGCAATAAAAAAAAGAGAAAATTAAGGATTGGTCCACGAAAACAAAAGTATTTAAGGATTGGTCCAGCTATAAAATTTATTTAAGGATTGGTCCATCATTTCTGAAACTAATTAAGGATTGGTCCATTTCCACTAATTAACAAATAAAAATAAAAAAAATCCGAAAAAATAAAAAAATTCCAGAAAATAAAAATGCAAAAATGAAAAAATAAAAAAAATATGAAAAAATAAAAAAATAAATAAAAGAGGCAAAACCCCGAAAAAACACGATTTTTTTTTTAAAAATCTCAAAAAATCAAAAAAAAATCCCAAAAAATCAACAAAAATCTAAAATTAACAAAAATCCGAAAACGCAAAAAAAAAAAACAGTTCAGACTGTTTTCAAAATAGTTCAGACTGTTTTTAAAATAGTTCAGTCTGTTTTTAAAATGACTTAAAAATAGTTCAGACTGTTGTTTTTTAAAAAAAAAGTTCAGACTGTTTTGAAAAAAAACAGTTCGGACTGTTTTGAAAAAAAACAGTTCGGACTGTTTTGAAAAAAAACAGTTCGGACTGTTTTGAAAAAAAAAATAGTTCGGACTGTTTTGAAAAATAAAACAGTTCGGACTGTTTTGAAAAAAAAAACAGTTCAGACTGTTTTTTAAAAAAAAAAGTTCGCACTATTTTGAAAAAAAAACAGTTCGCACTGTTTTAAAAAAAAAAACAGTTCGGACTGTTTTAAAAAAAAAAGTTCGGACTGTTTTAAAAAAAAAAAAGTTCGGACTGTTTTTAAAAAAAAAAAAGTTCGGACTGTTTTTAAAAAAAACAGTCCGGACTGTTTTAAAAAATAACAGTCCGGACTGTTTTAACTGTTTTTTTTAAAAAAAAGTCCGGACTGTTTTAAAAAAAAAACAGTCCGGACTGTTTTAAAAAAAAACAGTCCGGACTGTTTAAAAAAAACAGTTCAGACTGTTTTTAAAATGACTTAAAAATAGTTCAGACTGTTTTTAAAAAAAAAACAGTTCAGACTGTTTTTAAAAAAAACCAGTTCAGACTGTTTTAAAAAAAACAGTCCGGACTGTTTGAACAAAAAAAACAGTCCGGACTGTTTTAAAAAATAACAGTCCGGACTGTTTTAACTGTTTTTAAAAAAAACAGTCCGGACTGCTTTAAAAAAAAAACACTGCGGACTGTTTTAAAAAAAACAGTGCGGACTGTTTTAAAAAAAACAGTTCAGACTGTTTTTAAAATAGTTCGGACTGTTTTTAAAATGACTTAAAAACAGTTCAGACTGTTTTTTTAAAAAAAAAAGTTCAGACTGTTTTTTTTAAAAAAAGTTCAGACTGTTTTGAAAAAAAAACAGTCCGGACTGTTTTGAAAAAAAAAACAGTCCGGACTGTTTTGAAAAAAAAAACAGTCCGGACTGTTTTGAAAAAAAAACAGTCCGGACTGTTTTGAAAAAAAAACAGTCCGGACTGTTTTAAAAAAAAAACAGTCCGGACTGTTTTTAAAAAAAAACAGTGCGGACTGTTTTAAAAAAAACAGTGCGGTCCGGGCTGTTTTAAAAAAAAAACAGTGCGGACTGTTTTAAAAAAAAAAACAGTCCGGACTGTTTTGAAAAAAAAACAGTGCGGACTGTTTTAAAAAAAAAACAGTCCGGACTGTTTTAAAAAAAAAACAGTCCGCACTGTTTTGAAAAAAAAAACAGTGCGGACTGTTTTAAAAAAAACAGTCCGGACTGTTTTAAAAAAAAACAGTGCGGACTGTTTTAAAAAAAAAAACAGTCCGGACTGTTTTAAAAAAAAAAAACAGTCCGGACTGTTTTTAAAAAAAAAACAGTCCGGACTGTTTTTAAAAAAAAACAGTGCGGACTGTTTTAAAAAAAACAGTCCGGACTGTTTTAAAAAAAACAGTGCGGTCCGGGCTGTTTTAAAAAAAAACAGTGCGGACAGTTTTTAAAAAAAACAGTCCGGACTGTTTTAAAAAAAAAACAGTTCGCACTGTTTTAAAAAAAAAACAGTTCGGACTGTTTTAAAAAAAAAACAGTTCGCACTGTTTTAAAAAAAAAACAGTCCGGACTGTTTTAACAAAAAAAACAGTCCGAACTGTTTTAAAAAATAACAGTCCGGACTGTTTTAACTGTTTTTAAAAAAAAACAGTCCGGACTGTTTTTAAAAAAAACAGTCCGGACTGCTTTAAAAAAAAACAGTGCGGACTGTTTTAAAAAAAAACAGTGCGGACTGTTTTAAAAAAAACAGTCCGGACTGTTTTAAAAAAAAAACAGTTCAGACTGTTTAAAAAAAACAGTTCAGACTGTTTTTAAAATAGTTCAGACTGTTTTTAAAATGACTTAAAAATAGTTCAGACTGTTTTTAAAAAAAAAACAGTTCGGACTGTTTTGAAAAAAAAACAGTTCGGACTGTTTTGAAAAAAAAACAGTTCGGACTGTTTTGAAAAAAAAACAGTTCGGACTGTTTTGAAAAAAAAAACAGTTCGGACTGTTTTAAAAAAAAACAGTTCGGACTGTTTTAAAAAAAAAACAGTGCGGACTGTTTTAAAAAAAAACAGTTCGGACTGTTTTAAAAAAAAAACAGTCCGGACTGTTTTTAAAAAAAAACAGTGCGGACTGTTTTAAAAAAAACAGTGCGGTCCGGGCTGTTTTAAAAAAAAACAGTGCGGACTGTTTTTAAAAAAAAAACAGTCCGGACTGTTTTAAAAAAAAAACAGTTCGCACTGTTTTAAAAAATAACAGTCCGGACTGTTTTAACTGTTTTTAAAAAAAAACAGTCCGGACTGTTTTTAAAAAAAACAGTCCGGACTGTTTTAAAAAAAACAGTGCGGACTGTTTTAAAAAAAACAGTCCGGACTGTTTTAAAAAAAAACAGTTCCGACTGTTTAAAAAAAAACAGTTCAGACTGTTTTTAAAATAGTTCAGACTGTTTTTAAAATGACTTAAAAATAGTTCAGACTGTTTTAAAAAAAAAACAGTTCAGACTGTTTTTTAAAAAAAAAAGTTCAGACTGTTTTGAAAAAAAACAGTTCGGACTGTTTTGAAAAAAAAACATTTCGGACTGTTTTGAAAAAAAAACAGTTCGGACTGTTTTGAAAAAAAAAACTGTTCGGACTGTTTTAAAAAAAAACAGTTCGGACTGTTTTAAAAAAAAAACTGTCCGGACTGTTTTAAAAAAAAAACAGTGCGGACTGTTTTAAAAAAAAACAGTGCGGTCCGGGCTGTTTTAAAAAAAAACAGTGCGGACTGTTTTTAAAAAAAAACAGTCCGGACTGTTTAAAAAAAAACAGTCGGGACTGTTTTTAAAAAAAAACAGTTCGGACTGTTTTTAAAAAAAAAAGTTCAGACTGTTTTTAAAAAAAAACAGTTCAGACTGTTTTTAAAATGACTTAAAAAAGTTTAGACTGTTTTTGGTTCAGACTGTTTTTGGTTCAGACTGTTTTTAAAATGACTTAAAATGGTTCAGACTGTTTTTAAAATGATTTAAAATAGTTCAGACTGTTTTTTTTTTTTTGCGTTTTTGGATTTTTGTTGATTTTAGATTTTTGTTGATTTTATGAGATTTTTTTTTATTTTTTGGGATTTTTAAAAAAAAAATCATATTTTTTCGGGGTTTTGCCTCTTTTAATTTTTTTTGCATTTTTTCATATTTTTTTTATTTTTGCATTTTTGTATTTTTATTTTCTGGAATTTTTTTATTTTTTTTGATTTTTTACATTTTTATTGGTTAGTTAGGGGAAATGGACCAATCCTTAATTAGTTTCAATTTCATGGACCAATCCTTAAATACTTTTGTTTTCATGGACCAATCCAAAATTTACCCTAAAAAAAATGCTAAAACTTTATACTAAATACTAACTATATATCTTATCTTCATTGTATAATATAACATGTTGCTGATTATAACTCTTTTATTTTCGCTATCTATGATAATAAATGATAATTACACTTTATACAGTATTAATTTTCCTCCAAGTTGCAATAAATGTGAGAAAGTTGTATGTCACACGTTGTCAATTCCATTCTTTAAAAAAGTGCACAGGTGAGGTCAATTTGTATTGTTTGCAAAGTCATTGATGTGCAATTTGGTTCAGTCCAATAATGGATTGTTAACTAGCATTGATGTGCAATTTGGTTCAGTCCAATATTGGTGAATTTTTTTGGATAGTGGAAACCATTAGCGCCCCTTTTTTTGACCAAAAAAAATGCCTTTTATTCTTACTTGAATTAGTTAGAAATTTAAACCTAGTAAATACTTTTCACACACAAATGACTATATTTTGCATTAACAAAAATGACAGTTCACTAAAGTTCCCGAATTGAAATGTAGTAGTAGCTGAGTCATGAGTACTTACATTATTTAGGGTTCAGAATAATAGAACTGAATTACATTCATTAAATACAAGCATCAAGTCCACAACAACGTAAGACCAACTTAATTACAAGATATAAATTTGGGCACCATGAAATCAAATACACCATGAAAGGTCAATAGACACTGACCTCGTCAAATATATTTGAAATCCATAAAAAAAAAAAAAAGGAAAATCTATAACAAACAACGTACAAAGCAAAGTAAATTATTGAACAATGTGCAAATATGCCAAATACAAAAATCTTTGACATGGAATTATTGAACAATATTTAACGGCACCTGGGTTGACCCTTGGAGTTGCAAGGGCACTCATCTCTGTTGCCGATAAAGCCCGATGGTACACAACTATCACATTTCTCGCAACATATTCCACAATATTTTAGGCATGTCGCGTTATTTTTTACTTCGTACGTTACATCTTACCCCACACTTTTTGTCACAAACAAAAAATAAACTTGCATTATTCAATTTATAATAGCCAGGTTTTAAGGATTCAATCAACAATAAGAGAAACAAATAATAGGTACTATTTTTATTTTAATATTTTACACAAAACAACATCGTTTTGGTCGAAAATCATGAGAAAATTTTAATATTTCCGACCAAAACAAAAAGCATGCGCAAAAGAAAATTCTCAACTGAGGTGCTAATATACCTTTAGGACCGCCCTCGTATCTACAATATAAAAACGAAAATGAATAAGACTGCTTACTTGGAGCACCAGGAGGTCGGGTCGCTGGCTGAGCCATGGTGGTTTGGAGCAAAGAGGAAATGAAAACCATCGAGATAACGAGTAGAGCTACGGAAACTTGCTTCATTTTCGCTTCTATTGTTTGAGCTTATAATAAAACAAAGTTTTGAGAGTGATGAATCCTTCTGAGACTTGGTCATTTATATTGGTTTTGTAGTTCGACAAGTTTTCTCTTCAGTATAAAATAACTAAATAAGCAACAACCAGGCAATATATATATAATGAAATTACCATGTGGCTGGCATTCTCACCTAACTGGTAAAAATCAAATTTAAATTATTTTTCTATTTTTTTCCTTTTCAGTTTTTTCCAGAAAACATGAGCCAACAACCCTATAGAATTCAATGGGCTAATTTACTTGGAAATTACATTAGTTTAGCGAATTCATATATCACTCTCTTTTTAAATCATTTAATTAATAAAATACGATCAAAGTGATCAATGGCATTGATAATGAATATCAAACGCTTAATCCCACCTTATTACATCTGAATCTCGTACAATCTCATCTAATAAATGTTTAATTTCCCTTAACATCCAGGTGCTTAATCGCCGTCTATCGCGTGTCTAGCTGACTACCGAACATTAAATGTGACACTTCTACTATGTAACTTCGGTAAATAAATTAAGCAAATATGTAACTGAATATTTCGTGTTACAAAATAATGAACATAATAGAAAATTAGATTATTTTTAGAATACTTTTTTTTTGTCTTGAAGGCATTCGTAAAATCATATGATCTCATAAACACCACGTATCAAGAAAATACTGATTTTCTTATATAACATGCAACTTATTTACATTTTTTAGTCGAGGGAGGAACCATTTTTATTGTTTGGGCTAATTATTATTGTGAGTTGATAAAGCTTAATGTAGTTGGTGGTATATAAAGAAGATGAATAAATGGAGCTGGAATTCAGCAGTGGGTACGCATAAGTACACAATTCTAATAATTTTTTCTTCAATCTTTTGGGGCTCGGTGTTTGTAAAATGAAAATGTGATGTAATTTCCAATGTTTTGATAAAACGTTGGAAAAATTTAGACGAGAAACAGAGAATTATGAGAGATAAAAGAATAGGGTTATACCATTTTTCATAACTAATCAATTCATAACTTTAAAATGAGAGAAAACACTCTAAATATAGTCTCAAAAAGAACCAATAACGCAAATAACAAAATAGCAAATAAGTCCAACTAAATAATAATGATAACAAAAAGAACAGGTATTATCATGTTTTCTATTTATATACTTTGGCAACCAATTTGTTTATCTTTGCAAATGTTTACTGATAAACATGTTCATACTCCATGTAAATTGATGTTTAGTAGGCATGATTATTCCAAGATCTTATTTTTGGCTAGTCACAAGTTGTTTCAATACGACGGATACAAGGTATTAGATATACTTGGACTAAAAGTAGTGTTATCTTGCCTATTAAGATTTTTTTTTTGATAGATCACTTGTTAATGATAGTTGCCTTTCTACTTTTAAAAGTTTTGAAGGGAAAAAAATAGGTTTACTGTACTGTACTATCAGTGGTTAACGATTTAAATAACAAACTATCAATTTTAACAATTGAGGTACCGAATTACCAAATTTCGTCCAATTAAGGGACTAACAAGATAAATTGACGAGACTGCAGTCAGTACATCTCACATTTGAGTATCTATATTTGACGTAAGTCGGTAGAATTGTAATTGTACACTGACTGTAAGTATTCCTAATTTCATACTGGTAACTGTACTATGATGCTTCTGAAACATAATTTTCAGTTTATTTTGCAGCAAAAGGTGAACTCGGAGACAAAATTCCTTATAGAAAGTGCTGTCGACTCAATTTTCTCTAATTCCCTGCACGAAAACGGAATTTTAAAAATCGCTGACCTGAGATGTGCCACAGGCCCAAACACGTTCGCAGTTATTTTAACCGTTAGGGAACACGTTTCCAAGAAATGCCTTGAATTGAATTGCCAAGAACCGGAATGAGTGTTTTATTTGAACAATCTTTTGGGCAATGATTTTAATTCCTTATTTAATGGATTGTCGGAAATAGATAACAGAGAGGAAGAGAAATCGTGCTTTTACATGGGTGTTCCTGGCTCTTTCCATTCTCGGCTTTTCCCTCAAAACTCTCTCCATTTTGTTTATTCATGCTTCAGTGTCCACTGGCTTAATCAGGTACTTTTTTTTAAATCATTTTTTTAAAATCACAATTCCTGTAATCAGGTACTCTTAGGCCTTGTTTAGTTTCAACTTTTTACGCAGATAAGCTAAATTTCTTTATATTGAGGAAAAAAGCGGGCTCATCATGCTTTTAACTTCCAGGCTATAAACCAAAACTAAGCTTCATCTTATTTAAGTTACATTTTTCGATCAAAATGGTGGTGTTACATTTTCCATTTCAGTTAGCAAGAGTTGCTCATATTTTTTATTTACATCGTTGAAAATATGAAAATGTGATAGTTATTATAATTAAATAAATGATGGCAATTGCTCAACTAACCTTGTCTTTCAATTATTGCAACATACGAACTCAAAGGCAGCAAAAGGTCTCACAAGCAATGAAGGATCCCCTCTAAACAAAGGCAAAATTCACGTATCGAAAACAAGTCCTATTATAGTAAGAGAAGCCTACCTTGCTCAGTTTCAACAAGACTTTACAAATTTCCTAAAATCGAGATCCAAAGAGGTTGTTTCTAAGGGTATTATGGTGGTTGCCTTTCTCCGGATTACCCAAGTGACTGCATCGACGTTTTTGAACGAATAGCAGAGGCTATTTCAAAATTGGTTGAACAGGTTTAGTATTTAACACTGGATCATATCAAACTTTAAATTAAAAGTAGTCATCTTTCAAAAAAAAAATAGCCATATTGAATTTTATGCATCCCCGCGATAGCAATTTGGTAACAAGGTGCTGTTACACTCCAAACATTTGATTGCCTTATAAGAATTACTGAAATGATCATGATATATAAGTTAAAGCTGAAGACGCAAACATATTTAATCTCAAATAATCAAATTCCAATATACCATCTGGATTCTTTTCGAATTTTCTGAGTCCTTTACGCATTATATTACTGAATGGCACTAATACAATTACATCTTTTTTTCTGTTTTTTTTTTACAGGGGTTGATCGATGTGAAAAAATTAGACTCCTTCAACGTACCCTATTTCACTCCAACCCAGATGGAAGTGTAACAACTAATAGACAAGGAAGGCAGTTTTATTGTTCAAAATATCGACACTAAGCTTATTACATCTTTTCGGAAGCAAGATTATGACTTGGATGCAGGTGTTAAGAAATTCACCAATAGAAAAAGGTCATTCACAGAGTCGATGATCTCAAACCAGTTCGGAAAACAAGTTGTAGACAAGATATATGACACATTTGCTGATATAACTGCTTCACGTTGGGATGCTGCTGATATAGTTGGTGCTGAAACTATCATATTATTTGCTCCAAAAAATATAACAGCGTTTGTCATTATGGATGAAAGTAATATGGAGTTATGTCAAAGTGCAGTTTTAACTAGGGTTTAAACTGACTCACAATCACTTTCATACACAGGTTCTTTTTCAGTAATTCTTCCCATAAAATTAACAAAGTTAGATTCATTCTCTTCATCACTGCTACTCTCAGATTCACTGTCACTGTGAGTGGTTATATAAACATTTTTGTTCCTTTATAAAGTATTTGCACACTCAGACTGAATGTGACAATAAGCTCTACATTCTCTGCATTGAATTTCTATAGGCTGATACTCTCTGTCATCCTTCTTTTTAGGATTCCACTTCCCTTTAAGATTATTATTAAGCCTAGGTTCTGGCCTAAATTGATTATCTCTTTTCTGAAAGTTTTTGAATGTTCCAGTATCATCATGTTTTTTCTTATAGAATTTTTTGTAAACCTTTTTAGCAAAGAAGGTCAGCTGTTCTTCATCACTCATATTATCACAGACTTTGGATTCAGGTTTCTTACCCTGAAAGGCTCTTCCTTTTCAAGTCTCTTTTGTTTGAAATTTTTTAGCTCATGAGTGCTTAGATTTCCTACAAGCTCTTCAAGTTTTAGATTATCTAAGTCTGTTGATTCTTCAATAGTAGTAATTTTAATTTCAAACCTTTCTGGAAGAGATCTTAGGGTTTTCTTTACAAGTTTAGCATCACTATATTTTTCCCCTAAAGTCCCAGCTTGATGGGCAATATAACAAATTCTACCATTAAACTGTCCAATGGTTTCATCTTCCTCCATTCTTAAATTTTCAAATTGATTAGTTAACTGTTGGAATTTAAAGGCTTTTACTTTAACAGTTCCTTCAAAAGTTACTTGTAAAATATCCCATGCCTCTTTGGCAGTTTCAAAGTGAGAGATATACCTGAACCCGCTGAGAGTTACACCAGCAAAGATCAAATTTATTGTTGTTGAGTTTGCACTTAACTTTTTATCCTCATCAGCAGACCATCTATCTTTAGGTACATAGACCAGTTCACCTTCACCATCCGTAATAGTTGGAACCTCCCAACAATACAATACAGTCTTCCATGCTTGTTCATCTTGCTGTTTGATGAAGGATCTCATTATGATTTTCCACACTCCATAGTTGACTCCTCTTTCAAACAATGATGGATTGTTAAATGCGTTTCCTTCCCTCATTAAATCCATCTTTCCCAGAACACATGATCCACACCAAGCATATCTGATATGAAGCTCTGATACCAATTGAAATTCCTATCCGTTGTTCTAGTTGTAGTTATGCAGTTAGGTTCCAAGTACAGTTGCAACTGAGGTTGGAACCTAAGTATAATGATGGACAGAACTGGAATGATTAAATGTACTTGAATTAAATCACACGCACATTTAACAATAGAGTTCACCCAACTAGGTTACGTCTCCGGGGTACTTACCCAGATTGATGATATTTTAATGGCTTACAATATAGGATTCAAGTCTTAATGAAAAACTCTTAGACTCTCTCTAGGTTTTTTTGCCTATCTCTATATTGCTCGTACCTTATAACTATCACTCTAAAGATCAATGGCATCCCACCATTATTTCTGTTTTTAAAGCTTGTTGTGTATTCTCTCAAAGTTGAGTTCTTTATAATTTAGAACACAATTTTTACAAGCAAAGCTATTAACTATATAAAGAGTAAAAACAATCTTCTTTCTTCAAGAACTTGTTGATTGCTTTGGACTCTTCTGATTATATCTTTAATGAGATAATACTGTAATTGATTGACCCAATCTTCTTGTTAATACTTGTTAATAGACTATCTTGACAATAGGAGTTACTGTTTTCTTAAACAAGAAACATATAAAACAATATCTTTTTAGAGATACAATCTTAATAAAACGTGAAATCATAACTCCATATATTCAATCTAATTAGATCATTGCTGATTTGTAAACAAATAAATTGAATGAAGAGATAAAGACATTGCATAATAAAAGAGATCTAGTTTTCACAATTAAAGAAACATTATCTTTTCAAACTAATCTCCATATTCCATTTAAACTCTTTCCATTTATTATCACTTAAATATCCTCAATAAGAACAAACTGAATCTCGTTAAGCGAATGAGAATATATCCTGCATAATTTTAATCACATCAAAGACTTTAAAGATTAAGTAATGCAGTTAGACAGAATAAAACAGAATCCTGCGTATTGGCAGGTTGGAACTGTAGTTGCAACTGAGGTTACAACATCACAAGTAAATATTAAACTGTTTTAATTCATAAAAATAATCTTGAGTTATTTTGTTCAAACCAATTGACAACAAGAGTTAATAGGCCAGAAATATGGTCCTAACACATACTTTCTGAGCCACAACAAGCTCCGTCTCTTACTCCTACAAATCTGCCTCACATCGATGCTTCTCCAATTCCTCCTCGATGGACTCAATGCCAATCTGTCCCACCAATTAAGTTACAAAATTATTCTTGGAAACCCGTCACGAACCTCTATTCTGAACCATCGTCTTTATCCTCTCCATTTTCAAGCACAAGCACCATGTATCCGTTGAGTAATTATGTCTCCTATCATCGATTTACTCCTTCTAATAAGAATTTCGTAGCTTATGTGGATCAGGAAATTGAACCACAAACATATGATGAAGCAGTTACACAGCCCAAATGGCAACAAGCCATGAAAATCGAACTTAAAGCTCTTGAAGAAAATCGAACTTGGTCACTTACCTCTTTACCTGCTGGTAAAAAGCCGATTGGATGTTGTTGGGTATATAAAATAAAACAGCAGTTCGATGGTACTGTTGAACGATATAAGGCAAGATTGGTTGCCAAAGGTTTTACACAAGTTGAAGGAGTTCATTATCAGGACACTTTTTACCTTACGGCTAAAGATGTCACTGTTCGTTGTTTGCTAGCTCTTTCGGCAGCAAAAGAATGGTCTATTCACCAGCTGGACGTCCACAACACTTTTTTTCATGGTGACTTAGATGAAGAAATTTATATGTTTTCTCCTCTTGGACTTCGACGACAGGGGGAGAATTTGGTGTGTCGTCTCCATAAATCTTTATATGGTCTTAAACAAGCATCTCGTCAGTGGTTCGCTAAGTTCTCTATAGCTATTCAATCTGTGGGATTTATTCAGTCCTAATCAGATTATTCGTTATTCACGAGACGACAAGGAAAATCATTCACTGTTTTATTAATTTATGTTGATGACATATTAATCACCGGGAATGATCTTCCTGCAATAAAATCTCTTAAGAAATTCCTTCATAATTGTTTTCACATAAAAGAGCTCGGTGATCTAAAATATTTTCTTGGTATAGAGGTCTCTCGGTTAGGCAATGGGATTTTTATTTCCCAACGAAAATATGCACTTGAAATTATCAAAGATGCTGGACTATTAGGCGCAACTCTTGTCGACCATCCAATGGAAAATGGCCTCAAATTGTGTGATAAATGGGATCTGCTTAATGATCCTGCACGTTATCGAAGACTAGTCGGGCGACTTATCTATCTGAATATTTTGAGGCCGGATATTATGTATTCTGTTCACATATTAAGTAGGTTTATGCATGTACCACATAAATCTCACATGGATGTTGCATTACGAGTTGTTCGTTATCTTAAAAATGCCCCTGCAAAGGGTTTTTTTTTTCTTCATAAAGTGACTTTCAGTTATGTGCCTATTACGATTCTGATTGGGCTGGTTGTCCAATGACCTGAAGATCTACAACCGGATATTGTGTTTTCCTTGGTTCCTCATTAATTTCTTTAAGATCGAAGTGACAGAAAACGGTGTCACTTTCTTCGGCCGAGACAGAGTACAGAGCTATGACTGGTGTTTGTTGTGAGCTGACTTGGTTACAAAACCTTCTTATGGATCTTGGTGTGATGCACTCTAACCAGCAACACTTCACTGTGATAACAAGGCGACATTACACATTGCCGCTAATCCTATTTTTCATGAGAGAACAAGACACATTGAGATGGACTGTCATTTTATACGAGACAAAATTCAAGATGGTTCGATTATCACCAAGCATGCTGTTTCTTCGAATCAACTGGCGGACATTCTAACTAAGGCATTGAGCAAAAATATTTTCACTTCCATGATTGGCAAGGTGGGAATTCAAAACGTTCACTCTCCTCCAACTTGAGGGGGAGTGTTAGGAAGTTGTTTGATTTTGTATAGATATATATCAATTAGTTAAAAAAAAAAAATTGTGATTGATTATTACCTTATTTTCTCTTCCACTAATTGGGGAATACTCTTGTATTTATATGTGTATCACCAATAAAATAATTATCTTGTCTGTCTATTCTATTTTCCTTATTCTTATTTTACAAAATATGTTAGTAATAGAACAAATAGGCGACAAGTGAGATCAACATCATTTTTGGCAATGACAAAATTGTACAAAGCCAATATTCCAAATCTTCCATCATCCGCGGATACGAACTCTTTTTCGAATAACATCTTAGTCAAATACATCCAGCAATTGCAACAAAACTGCTACAATAAATGTTTTCCTCCAAAAAAACTAGTTCCGTCCATGACCAATATTTAAATCTCAAAACAATCACACAAAACCCAGACAACACAACTATTGAAATTTAATCAACAAATCGTCCCATTATAAACTGTGCAATCTTGCCATAAGAAAGAAAACGAGCCAAAATAACTGAACATTATGACACATGGTAATGTTCCAATTTACTCATGGCAACTATGTCTTAATCGTATGAACAACTTGATCTGTATCTCGACGAGTTCAATGATAAAGAGTGTTAATCTGAACAATAAACATAGTCTATGCTCTGATTTTTTCAGCCAGCGGCATCTGTCCCAGCTTTAAAAATAGCTCGATAAACATACGTCTATAATAAGACAAAATATTGAATAGATTCGAAAGGATAAGCAATGAAAATCCCGGATCTAGGTCAAGATTGAAATGGATATGAGAGATGGTCGGTTTCAGATCTAGATCTAGGATAATTTGATTTGGAGATATGAAAATTAGGTCTTATATTAAATTTGGGATAAAATCCGTCTGAGGATATATATTGAAATTGGAGAAAATATTGAGTAAAACATGATCTCGATCTAGATCTAGGTTATAAATTGAATTTTTTTAAACTAATTTGGGCTCAAATCAGTGAAGATATGAGTTTAGGATTACATACCATCATTAATAGTGTGTTGGGAAAGCACGGAGAGAGGTGCGGGAAAGGGGGTAGAGATGTGTGGTGGCCCCCCCCCCCCCCCCCCATCAGAGAGGTCGTTTCTGGTCTAGTCTCTCTCTATAATATCGACATTCTGAACCGCACCATATTTTGATTTGCCTCTACTTCAATTCGGAATTCTCAGTAAATCCTTAACTTCTCGAATACAATGGGATTTCGCACCTAGCGAATCATTTACTCTATCTCCTCTCATTAAGACTAGAATTTGCCACATAGATCTATGAAATCCCCTATGCAACTCTTTTTGTATTTTGATCAAATAACATTGTTTCACAATTACATCCAAATGATCAGTGATGTAGTTGGGGATGTTAATTGTGAATTCCGATTGATTGTTAGGGTTGTGGGTAAACGGTAGGGAGTGAAGGATTGATTGGAAATAAAGTCTGATTCGTATCGCAAGCAACATAATTTTTTTGATACATATTAAAATTTGTTTGATAATTTGAGTTATTCTACCAAAGAGGGGGTACAACTTGATGGAAAACGAGACATGATAACTGTTCGCTTTCTAGTTTTGAGCTTGTCGGTTTTTACTCTTGTACTCTCAAGCTACTCTCACCGTCTCTTCCATATTTTTGGACTATGGAAAAGTCGGTCTTGGGCCTCTTGGCTAATTCATTTGTGTTCAGGTTACTTTAATTACATACTTGTGTACACGTGTTCTTGAAATATTATGAGAGGCCATTTCTTTGGAAGAAGGGCACGTGACTCTCCATATTGGGGGAGTCAAGGTGACACCTCTCCATTTTTTAAATTCAAAACTATTTCTCCGGTTTTATTTTTAAAATCAACTTTAATTTTTATTTGTAAAGTTTTCATCCAAAAAAACTATAAAATTTGCTATGAAAACTTAACAAAAGAAGAAGTCACTACGAGTCATAGTCAGAGTCAGGATCATTTGTCCCCTCTTTCGTGGTCTATTATGTGTTCCTTGACAGTTTAACTCAAAAAATTATTTTAAAAAATTAAAATAAATTCTACAATTACTATTAGTTATGTATCAATATATTTTAATTCTCATTATTAAGAGAAAGTCGTACATAACTTTATTAGGAATAAATATAAAAAAGTAGTGTAAAATAAATATTTCATCTCAAAAAACCCGTCTAGACCAAGATTATGTCTAATGTTTATGAAAATTGTCTACAATATATTGTATAGAAGTTTATAAACATACGAAAAAAGTTATAAAAAATTGAAATTTAAGCAAAAAAAACTAAGGGACATAAAAGGAGTTATGAAGAGGGGAACAGTGGATCCAGATTCAGTCACTACAGAGAATATAAATTGTATATCGATCTATACACAACCACAAATGCTAAACTTCCAAATGCATAGAAACAAGGAAAACCAAGCTAAACAAATCCCAAAAACTAAAATCAAGATATACTACTCCCTTGGATTCCAATATTACTAGTGTGAGTGCCTCATCCCTTGGACGGGGTTGTTATATGCGTGTTTATTGGAAATAACTTTTCCGTGATTAAAAAACCATATCGGAATTCACTATTATTTTTAATTTGCATGCTTCGTAAGCATAGAAATGAACTTGTACAAAACATGTAATTAGAAGTCTGAAAATTACACAATAGGTAGATATTAAAAGTTTAGCTTAGGTTGTTCTTTCCACAGTAGTGCACAATCACAAGTCATAAAAATAAGTTATGTACTTCACGAAACTGCCGTATGGTTTTCAATATATACAACAAAAATTCAAGTTTCGTGTGTTCTTGAGGTGTTCATGAAGAGTAGTTGATTATCTTCTAATTGATGCATGATCATGATAATTAGGTGTCTTTTGAATTCCTCCGGTGCAGTGGGTGGATTTATATGACTTTATATCCAAAATCAACAGACCAAAAGATGATCGTACAAAGATTTGCTTTATATACACGGGGGAAGAATAAAAGGGTGGTACAGAAAATCATTCAACTATATTTAATAATAAAAAAAAAACTTGGATTATTTTCAAAAAAAAAAACTTGGATAAATTCTAAATTATCCTACCCAACTAATCAGACTAAAACATATACATATATATAGTATATACTAGCGGACCTCTTCATGCAATGCATGGTGTAACATGTGTTTAATTTGTGTTTATTAACCTATTCATAAAGATATTAGGATCTAAAAGTAGAAATTAAGTGTAAACTAATTATAAAACTTAAAAGGGATACACAAAATTAGAAACGTAAATAACATTAAAATGTTTAAAAATAAATCTGAAAAATAAACTAGAAATCTATGCAAATCAAAGTGAAGAGAGAGAGCGAGAATATAGAGGGGTGGGGGAGAGAAACAGCGGGTATTAGAAGTTACTCCTTTTTAACCGTGCATAATTTTTGTATGTCTAACCGTGTATTAGTATTCGCTTTATTAATAATTTGTAGAATTATAGAAGTTTTAGTTAATTATTTGTTTTAAGAGCTCATAAGAGATACACACATAAACTAATAGTATAGATATAACAACTGAAGTGCTAAAAGAAAAGAACGGTTAAGCAGCCACATCAAAATACATTTAACTCAACTATAAACTCTCATTCAAGAACGAAATGCAAGCACAAACGATTTGCGATGGAGTTCAATCACAATATGAGGACCGTTTAAAGAAGTGAAATATAATTTACATGCTTAAGTTTTGTAACACCTTAATGACGGGTTTTTGTAGGCACATACGATTCAAAATGTTGGACTTCAAAAACTAACGTGGGGGCGGCCACATTAAATTATATGTCACCATTTCGTCACCAGCCCCGTCGGTATTTTTTTCGTTGATATGATAACTACGAAAGAAATTTCTGCCACTACTTGGTGATAACTCTTGTGATAATAATTTGTGTTAGAAATTTAGTTCACAACCTTCCCTTGGAAAGTTACAGCTTTCTTGTAGTGACCCACTCTTTTAAAATAACTATTTACCGTTTTCAAATAAGTTAGATAGATTATTTTCAAATGATCATAGACTGTATTTTCAGATAACTATGGATTATTTTCAAATGACCTAGACCGTTTCCAAATGACCATTGACTCTTATAAAAAAAAAACAAAGACTATTTTCATATGATTGTTCTCATAAACGGTTTAAACAACATATTTCTACCATTTAGATTGATTAAGAAAAATTCTAAATGATTTTTTTGTGTTATCACACTTTTTGTGTTTTTTAAAGTTTTTTGCCATTTTTCGAAGGTTTCTATTTTTTTCAAATTTTAAAGTGATTTCATAAAAAAATTGGATTTTTCAAGTTTTATTTTTTATTTTTTACGGTTTTACCCGGGTTTGTTTTTACTTTTCTTCCTTTTCAGTTTTTTTGGCGTATCTTTATTTTTTTTAAAGATATTTCCGAATTTATATGTTTCCTTATTGTTTTTAGCAAACTTGACTCTTAAATATTTTAGTAGAAATTGACTATAACTTGATATATTTTCAAAATGGATACCTATCCAAAATATTAACTCTTGTTTCATATAGCTCTGCGTCACAGGGTTCAATTTCTTTAGTGTAACTTCTAACTCTAGCTTTAATTAAACAGTTGAGACTTTTCAATAGACTGGGGTTATAACTTCTAATTTCTTAGTGTAACTTCTAGCTAGATAGAGGGGCAGTGTTTTTTTTTTGAGAACTCAGATTACAGGACTCAAATGACTCGTTTGAGAACCCGTAAAAGATTTCAAATTCACGTCATATTTTATTTTTATTTATTTTAGTGTAACTTCTAATTTCTTTAGTGTAACTTCTCTAGCTTTAATTAAACAGTCGAGACTTTTCAATAGATTGGGGTATAGCTAGATAGAGGATAATGACATTATGTGGGGTTATAAAAAAGGAAAAATTATCAAAAGATACAACTATTTTAAACTAATTATCAAAAAATTACATCACAACATTTTATTCCCAAAACATACAATTAATTAAAATTATAAATACTAAATAATTTATATTTTTTTAACATATCTCTCTCTCCGATCCCGTCATCATCTCCTCAAATCTCAACCCTCCATCTTTCCCACACTCCTACTTTAACCCCAATCTCCACCGTCCGATCAAAACTCATTCTCTCAAGAACTTTTTTTTTATTTTTTTTATATGAATTAGTATTTTGTTTTTCTTCGATCGGAACGATGCTCATTTTTGGGGCATAATTGGTAAGTAATTAAATAATTGTGAATTTATCGCTTTCATTTTTCACTCTAGTCATACACAATATATTTTGTATTTATTAACACTTCCCCTTATTTGTGTTTTTGTTATTCATACACAATATATCGTTTATACATACTCTTTAATACAGGCATACACAATACACAATTATACATGCTATTAAATACAGGCATACACAATACACTTTTTATACATGGTCTTTAATACAGGCATACACAATACCCTTTTTGTACATGCTCTTTAATACAGACATACACAATACACAATTTATACATGTTTTTTAATACATGCATACACAATACACTATTTATACATGCTCTTTAATACAGTAATACATAATACATATTTTATACATGCTATTTAATACATGCATACACAATACACAGTTTATACATGTTTTTTTAATACGAGCATACACAATATATTATTTATGCATGCTCTTTAATACAGACATACACAATACACAGTTTATACATGTTTTTTTAATACGGACATACACAATACAGTATTTATGCATGCTCTTTAATACATGCAT
Source organism: Primula veris (assembly GCA_963682055.1). NCBI lineage: Eukaryota > Viridiplantae > Streptophyta > Magnoliopsida > Ericales > Primulaceae > Primula > Primula veris. The sequence continues at coordinate 1,798,200 of OY821751.1, forward strand.
ACACAATACATATTTTATACATCCTATTTAATACAAGCATACGCAATACACATTTATACATGCTATTAAATACAGGCATACACAATACACTTTTTATACATGCTATTAAATACAGGCATACACAATACACTTTTTATACATGCTCTTTAATATAGGCATACACAATACCCAATTTATACATGTTTTTTAATACATGCATACACAATACACTATTTATACATGCTCATTAATACAATAATACATAATAAATATTTAATGCATGCATACACAATACACAGTTTATACATGTTTTTTTAATACGAGCATACACAATACATTATTTATGCATGCTCTTTAATACAGACATACACAATACACAGTTTATACATGTTTTTTAATACGGACATACACAATACAGTATTTATACATCACTACAACAAAAATAGCCTTTCGCAGCGTGTAAAAAGGCTATTCGCAGCGCAAAACGTTGCGCTGAAAAGTTAAGTGGTGCCATAGATGGATACCATCGGCAGCTCACGTTGCACGCTGCGAAAGAAAACTATTAGCAGCGCTCTTTGCACGCTGCGAAAGAAAACTATTAGCAGCGCGCTTTGCACGCTGCGAAAGAAACTATTAGCAGCACGCTTTGCAAGCTGCGAAAGAAAACTATTAGCAGCACACTTTGTAAGCTGCCAATGCATGGTTTTAACAGCTCACAATGTATGCTGCGAATAAAAGATTATTAACAGCGCTCATTGCACGCTGTTGAAGCTCCTTTTTAAATTTTTTTTTTAAAATATATATATATATATATATATATATTTTTTTTTTTTTACTGTATATAAAAAATATACCATATACTAAATTTACTATCATTACCATAACAATAAAAATCAATAATTATTTCATCCAAAACAAATAATTTACATGTGCGACACTACACCAAAAAGTTACAAAATGTTTTGTCTTAATAACCGTTACACCTCTCTTTAATAGTAAACTATAGACCCGGTGTGTGGAATTGTATGTCTTTCAAAACAGCATCTGCAAATTGCATTTACGTTCCCGGTTCAGATATGCTAAAAACACGACAAGTTCACACCCGAATAGCATAAAAGGAAAAACATGGTTATGGTAGGAGTGATGAGATCCAAATTCCCTATCACAACACACGCCATACACAGAAAAGCGGTAAAAAGCGTAGCGATATACGGTTCTTGCCCATCTGCGACTTTAAAGTAGTTAAGAACAGGGAGAATATCGTCATTTGCGATAGCTGCAAGTAGACGCGGTGCTCCGGTCATGCTTTGGAGTGCTGCTCCTAATGTTGAAAGGACAATTCCAATATAGATAACTGCTGGGAGTGGCCAAGCAATAGTAGCCGTTAAAAGCCTGCATAAGTGAATCCAGTAATCACTTTAAAAAACACAGAATTTTTTGGTAATGGACTTCTTTAGAAGAAAAACAAAGTCCCATCGTTTAATGTGCAAGAGTGGGAGACAGTTCAAGTTATATGTATCAAGAACAGTAAGTTTACGTAAAAATGTACCAATATTCCAATTTAATCCCACGAAAAATGCCCAAGGATGACTCATTTGCAAAGTTGTTAGTTTCGATTAACATTCTTCTACTCTCCATCAAAGAAACAGCATGCCTACTTATATATATTTCTATGTCAAATCTTAAAATATCATATTGTGATAATGAAACATATTTCGTATAGTCAATGCCCTAGCTGTACAAGTCTACGAGAAAAGAAGGAAGTTTACTCACACAATATTCGAAATGCTTAATTCGTGCGGTACAAAAAACCATTTATCTAATAACCAATAGAGAAATGTAATATACCTATCTGTCAAGAGCTTCTCTCTAGTAGCAAGAGCACCGAATAACAACACAGATACAAGATATAAGACAGTTGTAGTGAGAGTTGCTGCAAGTGTTCCGATCGATATAGAACGCTGGGTGTCTTTCAGAGAAGCAGATCTATTAGAACCTGCCATAATTCCTGTCACCGCAGGGAAAAAAAGATCAACCAAGGCACTGCAATGATAAGAGAAAAGACGTCAGTAGCCAGATTAGCAACCAAACAATTTAAAGTGGAATTTTCAAATAATAAATTGAAACACTATCAGAGAATACCAATGCTGAAAAACTTTACACATTAATCATTAAATGAAGTTGATAACTTGATTCAGTTCGCTACACTTCACATATAGAACTATAGAAGAATCAAACTCTCTAAAGGGCAAATGTATAAACTAAAAGTAAGAGATACAGTGTTATGGTAGTGTGTAAAAGTCATTGAATCTGTCGCTTGTGTGGTGATAATAGGTCTGGAAGATCGAGACTAGCAAATAAGAGAGAGACAATGTACTCATCACATTCCTTTCCAGTTGTGCTGGGTGACAATGGAGAGGGGAAACGAAAAATCTGGAACTTAAGACGTTTTCATTGGATCTTAATATATAGAGTGCACTACAATGTTAGGATCTGGTATTCCAGCATTGTTTGTATTTTGATATTTTGGACCCCAGTTATCACTGAATGTTTTCAAACTCAAACCAGTAACTCCAGCTACATGGAATAAGATAGCATAAGTTAGCAAATCTCACTCTAGAATGAGGACATGAGCAAACTGGGCCTTTTAAAACATACTCACTTGCTGGATGATCATTTCTTGCAGCAACAATCCCAACGAAAATACAAAAAATTGATAGCAGAACAGGTATAAGAAACGCAGGTGCAACACGATTGATCATTTTCACCCCACCAAACACAATAAAACACAAAAGGATTGTCACAATTATCCCATAAATTTGCAGATCATGCAAACTCGTACTCGTGATAGGTTCAACTTTTGTCCCGTTGATCTTTGTCACCGTTTCTGCAGCAACAGATGCATCAATATAAATTTTAGAGAAAAAAACAAATAAAGAAACGGCTGCAGTAACTAGCATATTCGCCGATGATTTTCTAAAATCCACATCTTAAGACATTACCTCTAAAAAGTCCAGCACTTGGAACAGCTTTCAAAAAAGTCTCTACAGCTCCCAATACATACCTTGGCCATAACGAAGTACAAAGAAGAAAAATTCAAGTCAGAGCTCATATTCGTCTCAGTACTTAAGAAAAAAAGAAAATATAGTCACAGATATACTCACATAGCACCAGCAACCGCATTCCCTAAGAAAAAACATAATCCAATGCTGACTCCAACTTCTGGACCCAATGCTCGACCTATGAGATAATAAGGTCCCCCACCCTGTACATGTTATAAATGAAGTAAACTATTAACAAACTTCAGTTACACTAGACTACATGATTAGAACCCTGGATATTAATTACTACTCCTTAATACTTTTTGTATCTAAATTATTTTTGAAAGCTGCAATTTGAAAAAACGGGGTGCTGCTGCAATCTTTGTAGAGTATTTGAAATCACCCAGAAAAGGAAGATACTAACATTTGCTATTCCTCTTATGAGGTAGTGCGTGTGTATGCATTTATGTGTGTGTATGAGAGAGAGAGCAAGATAGATCCAAGTGAAAATCTCATGACCCAACAATCGTTAAGCCATAAATTTCTTTAGGGCATGCAAAGTTAACTGGAGTTTTCAAGTGGCTGGTAAGGGCGGGAGACCTTTTCCGATTTCCTAACATACTGGTTGGTAATCAAAACCAAAAAAATACATTAAATGAAATTACGAGGTAAAGAACATAGCCAACCCCTGTCAGCCTGTCTAGCACCTTCACAGCTCAGAACTTAAGTTACTAATTGTGTTACAAGAAAGAAGAACCCAACTCTTGCATAGAGAACTAGAATGTATTGCCAAAAAAGGGAGAAGATAAAAAAGATTCAGATATACACCTTCATGGCACCATTGGTAGCAATTGCACTCAAGGAAATTGCTGTTTGGCACCATCTTAGCTTTCACTAATAAGTGACATATTAACTTTTTTTTGTTAATAAGTCATTTTTTACTTATTTGAACTTATAACTGACTTATAAATAAAATGATTTTGATTGGAAAAATTATATTGTTGGTAATTTTTATGTGTAAAAACTAAAAAAATCCCCAATTTGTTTCCTAGCTTTTCTGCTCTAAGCTTTTATTTAATCCAAAAGCTAGCTTTTGAAAAGCTAAAGAATGAACATACCACACTCATAGCTCTTTTTTAATTAAGCTAACAAAGCTGAGGAACTGCTGCCAAACAGGCACTTATTGACAATTAATGAACCAAATCACAAAGTTAGGGTTCCAAATCAAACCCTGGCCCTATCAGCGAAATCAACCCGTATAAATCCAAAACGACTACAGTAATTGAAAAAAAAAAGTGTAATAATTACCATACGAACATAGGGATTATCACCGAGACAAGACTGGCAAATGATTGGAAAATCGGATCTCTCCACCCTTATTTCTCTACGTCTCCCAGAAATTCTATTTCACATTACAAGCTTAAAAAGTTTCTAATAGGGTGGGTATAAGATTTCTTGTCTGAAATTGAATTGTGAGATGGAGAGAGAGAGTAAGCTGGGTGTATACAATTTCGGGTTTAGGGGAAAAAAAATGGAATTGTGAGATGGAGAGAGAGTAAGCTGTAGCAATTTGGGGTTTAGGGAAAAAAAATGGAGGAGCTCTTTTTATTTCTCAGTGTTTTATTTTTAGTTTGCTGTTATTAAGAAATAACATAGACAGCGCACTTCGCACGCTGCTAAAAATTATTACTCGCAGCGTGCATACATACGCTGCAAAAGGTATTAATCGCAGCGCGCAACCACCATACGCTGCTGTTACTTTGTACTAATATATTTTGCAGCGCGTTAATTTTAAGCACGCTGCTAATAATTGAATTTGCAGCTTGCTTTCCCTTTGTGCTGCTAAAACCAAGCTGCGAAAACCCATTTTTGTTGTAGTGCATGCTCTTTAATACATGCATACACAATACATATTTTATACATGCTCTTTAATACAAGCATACACAATACACAATTATACATGCTCTTTAATACATGCATACACAATACACTTTTTGTACATGCTCTTTAATACAGACATACACAATACATAATTTATACATGTTTTTTAATACATGCATACACAATACACTATTTATACATGCTCTTTAATACAGTAATACATAATACATATTTTATACATGCTATTTAATACATGCATACACAATACACAGTTTATACATATTTTTTTAATACGAGCATACACAATACATTATTTATGCATGCTATTTAATACAGACATACACAATACACAGTTTATACATGTTTTTTAATACGGACATACACAATAAAGTATTTATGCATGCTCTTTAATACATGCATACACAATACATATTTTATACATGTTATTTAATACAAACATACACAATATACAATTATACATGCTATTAAATACAGGCATACACAATACACTTTTTATACATGCTCTTTAATACAGGCATACACAATACACTTTTTATACATGCTCTTTAATACAGGCATACACAATACACAATTTATACATGTTTTTTAATGCATGCATACACAATACACTATTTATACAAGCTCTTTAATACAGTAATACACAATACATATTTTATACATGCTATTTAATACATGTATACACAATACACAGTTTATACATGTTTTTTTAATACGAGCATACACAATACATTATTTATGCATGCTCTTTAATACAGGCATACACAATACACAGTTTATACATGTTTTTTTAATACAGACATACACAATACAGTATTTATACATGCTCTTTAATACATGCATACACAATACATATTTTATACATGCTCTTTAATACAGGCATACACAATACACAGTACACAGTTTATACATATTTTTTAATAGATGCATGCACAATACACTTTTTATTCATGCTCTTTAATACAGGCATACACAATACACAATTTATACATGCTTTTTTAATACGGGCATACACAATACACTATTTATATATGCTCTTTAATACAGGCATACACAATACATATTTTATACATGTTATTTAATACATGCATACACAATACACAGTTTATACATGTTTTTTTAATACGGGCATACACAATACATTATTTATGCATGCTCTTTAATACAGACATACACAATACACCGTTTATACATGTTTTTTTAATACGGACATACACAATACACTATTTATACATGCTCTTTAATACATGCATACACAATACATATTTTATACATGCTCTTTAATACAGGCATACACAATATACAGTTTATATATATTTTTTAATGCATGCATGCACAAAACATTATTTATACATGCTATTTAATACAAACATACACAATACATAGTTTATACATGTTTTTTTAATACGGGCATACACAATACACTATTTATACATGCTCTTTAATATAGGCATACACAATACATATTTTATATATGCTTTTTAATACAGGCATACACAATACATTGTTTATACACGCTATTTAATACAATCATACACAATACATTCTGTATCCATTGACAGTTTATACATGTTTTTTTTAATACGGGCATACACAATACACTATTTATACATGCTCTTTAATACAGGCATACACAATACATATTTTATATATACTTTTTAATACAGGCATACACAATACATTGTTTATACACGCTTTTTAATACAGTCATACACAATACATTATGTATCCATTGACAGTTTATACATGTTTTTTTTTAATACGGGCATACACAATACACTATTTATACATGCTCTTTAATACAGGCATACACAATACATATTTTATATACGATTTTTAATACAGGCATACACAATACATTGTTTATACACGCTCATTAATACAGTCATACACAATACATTCTGTATCCATTGACACTGTCTATTTTTTTTTTAATTTTTTTTCTTATTATTCATACACATTTCAATTTTTATACATGCTCTTTAATACAGGCATACACAATACATAATTTATACTTGTTTTTTAATACGAGCATACACAATACATTATTTTTATATATTTTTGTGATTTTGGATTTTTCTTGGGTTTTTTTTTTGCCACTTTTTTGGAGATTTTTCGGGTTTTCGACTTTTTAAAGTTTTTTTCAGCACTTTTTTGGTTTTTTCGGTTTCTCGACTTTTGTGATCTTTTTTCATTCTTTTTGTGATTTTGGATATTTTCTGGGTTTTTTTACCAATTTTTTGGGTTTTTTTGGTTACCGAATTTTTAAAAAGTTTTTTTAGCATATTTTTGGTCTTTTTGAATTCTCAACTTTTTTGAACTTTTTTCATTTTTCATTTTTTTTGTTGTAAATTTGGAATTTTCTTATTTTTTTTTTTACCATATTTTTGTGCTTTTTTCGGGTTCTCGACTTTTCTGAACTTTATTTTTATTTATTTTTGTGAATTTGGATTTTTCTTGGTTTTTTTTTTTTTTTTGCCACTTTTTTGGAGTTTTTTCGGGTTTCCGACTTTTTAAAGGTTTTTTCAGCACTTTTTTGGTTTTTTCGGGTTCTCGATTTTTGTGAACTTTTTTCATTCTTTCTGTGATTTTGGATTTTTCTTTATTTTTTTTTTACTTTTATAACCATTTTTTGGGCTTTTTCGGGTTCCCGACTTTTTAAAAGGTTTTTTCAGCCTTTTTTGGGTTTTTTCGGATTCTCGATTTTTTTGAACTTTTTTCATTTTTTTGTGAATTTTGATTTTTATTGGTTTTTTTTTATTTTTTAACATTTTTTTGGATTTTTTCGGGTTTTCGACTTTTTTAAAGGTTTTTCCAACATTTTTTGGATTTTTTCGGCATCTCGACTTTTTGGAATTTTTTTTATTTTTTGTTGTAATTTTATTTTTTTCGGTTTAGAAGTTATTTTAACATTAAATAAAATAGTATTTTGTGGAAAAAAAATGATGATTTAGAAAGAGAGAGAAGAGAGGAGAGAGGAGAGAGGAGAGAGGATAAAGAGAAATTTTTTGATAGGTGAGAAGAAATATATATATTTTTTCTATTTTGGGTTAATTGTATGTTTTGGTAATAATTTGTTTGGTTTGTATGTTTTGGTAATATGTCATAATACATTGTATGTTTTGAGAATTGACACTATAAAAAATGGTATATGACTTGGAGTTGCTCACATCTTCTATATCTATTGGCTATAAATGATGCATATGTTATTCAATCTGTAATAGAAGAGCATCGGTACCGTATAACTCAATCGTTTATTTAAAGCTATCATATTTTATACCTTTTAAAAAACCGTTTACATTTACACAAAATTCAAGCTTACTTATTAATTTTCTTATAATAACCCTACATTATTATTATTTTTATTTTTTATTATATTTTAATAATCATAATAATATTACAATCAAAAAAATATAGACCCCATGATAGTTTATTACTATTATACTTCATTCGTCCTTAAACAAATATCCCATACGAAAATACATGCAACTTTGAGCATCAAAATTTTCATATTAAAATTACCGAAATGAAAAAATTGAAAATTTCATCATATAGTTCTAACCATAAACTATGTGATTAACTTTTGAAATAATTTTTTCCGGCAATCTAAATATGAAAAAATTATCGGTCAAAATTGTACGTATTTTAGTAGGAGATATTTGTTTAGGTACGTATGGAGTATTAATTTAGGAAATCATATGCATTCCTCATATATGAGGTGAATTTTGTGTTTTCTTAAATTTAGAAAATTTATAAAGTTTCTGATACATGTCACTTTTTATAACATAATCATTAAATTTTTTTAAAAATTATTCTTTAAACAATCAGATGCGGATCCTCTAATCTGCTGGAAATGAAGATAACAATCTAAATAGCCTCTTGCTAACTTCCAAATACAATAATTTCTAGTAAGGTCCATCGCCTCCTGCTAACTTCCAAATACAATAATTTCTAGTAAGGTCCATCGCCTCTTGCTAACTTCCAAATACAATAATTTCTAGTAAAGTCCACAGAGCAGAACGAGGGGGTGGTTGGGGATCGTGCGATATTTTTTTTTTATATACGTAATTTTAAAAAAAATAAAAAATATATATTGACGGTCTCACTAATTAAACAAAAGAGTTTGTGGTATGGTGGTAAAATTGACTTTAAATTAGTTGAAAATTAGGAGTTCTTTCAACTTGACCATTGTATTTTTCCAAATAATATTACTAACAAAACTATTTTGTATTAAACTTTATTTATTTTATTATATTCGACATATTTTTTATATCACGATCCCAAAAAAAACTATCCTGGTTCCGCATCCCGGATCTATATATAATACCACCAAAAAAATCATAAGAAAAGACAACACAAACTACAAATAAACTTGTTGGGGAGGTGAATTAAAATAGGAGAAGAGTGTATGCTCTAAGGGGAAAATGGAGGAGAAAAACTTGATTTATATGAAGAAAGGAGTTGATGAAAACAGCTATTTTCAAAATGCTTTACCGACAGTAAGTAATCCTAATTTCATATTGCTAATTGTACTTTAATCCTTCAGAAAATAACCTACAGTTTATTTTGCAGAAAACAATTAACTCGACAAAATTCCTTATAGGAAGTGCTGTCGATTCAATTTTCTCAAATTCCCTTCACGGAAACGGAATATTAAAAATCGCTGACCTGGGATGTGCTGCGGGCCCAAACACATTCACATTTATCTTAACCGTTAGAGAACACGTTTCCAAGAAATGCCTTGAACTGAATTGCCAAAAACCGGAATTAGTGTTTTATTTGAGTGATCTTCCGATCAATGACTTTAATTCCTTATTTAATGGGTTGCCGGAAATAGATAACGAAGAGGAAGAGAAATCGTGCTTTTTCATGGGTGTTCCGGGGTCTTTCCATTCTCAGCTTTTCCCACGAAACTCTCTCCATTTTGTCCATTCCTCCTTCAGTCTCCACTGGCTTAGTCAGGTTCGCTAGATTTCTTTATATTCAGGAAAAAAGCGGGTTCATCAAGTTTTTAACTTTCAGGCCATGAACCAAGACTAAGGTTCATCTTTTTTAAGCAGAATCCTGAACGAAAAAAATGGGATTGGTTTTGCCAACCTTGAATTTTTCAAGGCAGCTGCCCTAATTGCTAGGGTTGGGTTCGGTCCGATTAGCTTCGCTTCGGTTTTTGGTAAAAACGAAACCGAGCAGATTTATTGGTTTGGTTTTTTTCGGTTTCGGTCTTTTTATTTTTTGGACCGAAAGCGGACCGGTTTTTTCGATCCGGTTTCGGGTTTTTTCGGTTAATTTTCGGTTTTTCGGTATTTTTCTGCCTTGAATTTTTCAGGACGGCCTGCTATGTTTTTTTAAAACAGTAGATTAAATGCAATTTCATTCGAGTATCGAAAAGAAGTTTGGAAATTTTTTTATATTATCTTAACATATGAAAAAACAATTATATGAACCTGATATACTATTATTTAAGATGTGTCAATCAATAGTATTTTTTAGTTTTAATTTTATGTGTTAGAATCTGTACTCTCGCTCTTTCCGAAGTCATTACTTTTTCGATCAAAATGGTAGGGGTACATTATCCATCTCAGATAGCAATGGTTGATTATTTGTTAGTCTTTGATAATTATTTGGTTCAACGTATATGCTCCAAATGGTTAGGTCATCGTTATCCACTGTAACGTTAATAAAAGAACTTGTTGCTATTATTCTCTATATATTTTACATCGTTGAAATTATGGAAATGTAACAGTTATTAATTAAATAAATTATGGCAATTGCTCAACTAACCTTGTCTTTCAATTATTGCAACATACGAACTCAAAGGCACCAAAAGGTCTCACAAGCAATGAAGGATTCCCTCTAAACAAAGGCAAAATTCACGTATCGAAAACAAGTCCTACTATAGTAAGAGAAGCCTACCTTGCTCAGTTTCAACAAGACTTTACAAATTTCCTAAAATCGAGATCCGAAGAGGTTGTTTCTAAGGGTATTATGGTCTTAACACTTCATGGTTGCCTTTCTCTGGATTACCCAAGTGACTGCATCGACGTTTTTGAACGATTAGCAGAGGCTATTTCAAAATTGGTTGAACAGGTTTAGTATTTAACACTGGATCATATCAAACTTTAAATTAAAAGTAGTCATCTTTCAAAAAAAAAAAAAAGTAGTCATATTGAATTTTATGCATCCTCGCGATAGCAATTTGGTAACAAGGTGCTGTTACGCTCCAAACATTTGATTACCTTATATGAATTACTGAAATGATCATGATATATAAGTTAAAGCTGAGGAAGCAAACATATTTAATCCCAAATAATCAAATTCCAATATACCATCTGGATTCTTTTCGATTTTTCTGAGTCCTTTACGCATTATATTACTGAATGGCACTAATACATGCAATTACATCTTTTTTTCTGTTTTTTTTTTACAGGGGTTGATCGATGTGAAAAAATTAGACTCCTTCAACGTACCCTATTTCACTCCAACCCAGATGGAAGTGCAACAACTAATAGACAAGGAAGGCAGTTTTATTGTTCAAAATATCGAGACTAAGCTTATTACATCTTTTCGGAAGCAAGATTATGACTTGGATGCAGGTGTTAAGAAATTCACCAATAGAAAAAGGTCATTCACAGAGTCGATGATCTCAAACCAGTTCGGAAAACAAATTGTAGACAAGATATACGACACATTTGCTGATATAATCGCTTCACGTTGGGATGCTGCTGATATAGTTGGTGCTGAAACTATCATATTATTCCTCCAAAAAATATAACAGCGTTTGTCATTATGGATGAAAGTAATATGGAGTTGAACTGTATTGTGATTTGAATGTGGACCTATCATGAAAATAATGGAAGGCTTATTACTAGTCCAACATATAAGTTATTGTCATCTAATTAGAGAGTATCTAGTGTAGCTATCGTGCATAGCAACCATGTGGCGCATTCATATCGCAAATTAAATGCAATTAGCACTTGTCACCTGTGTCGGTTCAATTAAATTTAGGATATTATCTACTATTCTATATTTTTATTTGGTTTTTTTATTGTGTTTTAAAATTTATGTTTAATTTATTACATCTGAATTTGTTTAATATATGATAAAAATGAAAAATTAAATTAGTTATTGAAAATGTATCATCCATCCCTTTATTTTTTAATCTAATGGTTATAAATGTGACTAAACATTATATAGGAGACCCATAAATAACATACATTTGTATTTTATTTTTTACTTATTATACTAATTATTTATTTAATTCATATTTTCTGGCGGTTATTTAACAATCTGTCTATATGGCAATGATTACTTAATTAGAAGGGTTGCGTTTATTGGGTTTAAGCAAAGGGTTGTGACTCTATTTAAGAAGTGGCTTTTAGTGGGAAGTGTATGTACTCAAAAAAAAATAAAAAAAAATAAAAATATATATATATATATATATATATATTGTTTTTTGTTTTTTATTTTTTATTTTTTTACAAGAGTCTGCCATTTATTAATAAAAAAAATGTAACTGTGCATGGGTCATGCCCCCATGCTGGCATATCCGGTTAAAACCAGTCAAATTACGATTGAAACATGACAATAAATGCTATAAGCAAAACAATATAAGTCACTACAACTACACTTATAAGACAAAAACAAGTTTGTTAATTAACTGAAAAACACATTAAGCTCGACATATAAGCTCAACATTCTCTTGTTTTCCTTATACTAGCCTTATAACGCTCATTATCTCTCCTGACCAAAGTGATCAAAGTGAGAATTGAGAGCTACCAAAAATGCGTTCCTGCAACTCGTGCTCATAGTCAACCAACAGGCTTGAAAAACCTCTAAATGTATATACAACACGACTGCCATTTAAGTGTGTAATTTTACGCACAAAAAGGCCTCGCAAGTCCATGAAATCTCAAACATCGAAAATTCTCGAATTTCTTTCTCAGCTCTTAACTCTGAATCAAGTAATGCAACGCATAAGGGAAATGATGAATCCAAAGAAAATAACTTCAACAAAAACTTGGATGAGAGAACTTGCTCAAAATATGAGATAGTATATTACTCGTTTTGCGAGACAGTAGATACTAAACCTATTAAAACGAGAAAGAGGAAAGATAAGAAAAAATAAGATAAAAATGAGAAAAAATGGATTAAACGAAAACTGAGTGAAACCTTTGTTGTTAATCTAATAAGTGATCGAAATCCCAGTCAGTCTACTCATGCCCCTAAAATAACACAACCTCAACAAACTAAAATGACGGGGAATTCCATGCGTTTTCCTGCAAAAACGTAAAAACGTACAAATAAACCGAAAAAAATGCAGAAAACACAAGTCATGACTTGAACAAGCCGAAATGTCAACAAAACAACGCTAATTCATATCATTTTAATCTATGAAAATGAACATTTCGTGGTTCAATCACAACACCGCTAATATGAGCACATAAGTTATAATAAATTACAAAAAACTGATTATAACCATTGAAACTCTACTGGAATTCTACGATAAAAACTTATAATCTTGATTTGCATCAGATATCCAAATCATGTCTCATTTAAGCAATCTCGCATAACCTACACAAAACTAAGAGCTAATTGAGATAAAAATACGATCAAAGTGATCAATGGCATTGATAATGAATATCAAACGCTTAATCCCGCCTTATTACATCTGAATCTCGTACAATCTCATCTAATAAATGTTTAATTTCCCTTAACATCCAGGTGCTTAATCGCTGTCTACCGCGTGTCTAGCTGACTACCGAACATTAAAGGTCACGCTTCTACTATGTAACTTCGGTAAATAAATTAAGCAACTATGTAACTGAATATTTTGGTGTTACAAAATAAAGAAGATAATAGAAAATTAGATTATTTTTAGAATACTTTTTTTTTGTCTTGAAGGCATTCGTAAAATCATATGATCTCATAAACACCGCGTATCAAGAAAATACTGATTTTCTTAGACAACATGCAACTTATTTACATTTTTTAGTCGAGGGAGGAACCATTTTTATTGTTTGGGCTAATTATTATTGTGAGTTGATAAAGCTTAATGTAGTTGGTCGGTACGCATAAGTACACAATTCTAATAATTTTTTCTTCAATCTTTTGGGGCTCGGTGTTTGTAAAATGAAAATGTGATGTAATTTCCAATGTTTTGATAAAACGTTGGAAAAATTTATACGAGAAACAGAGAAAATATATACGAGAAACAGAGAATTATGAGAGATAAGAGATAAAAGACTAGGGTTACACCATTTTTCATAACTAATCAATTCATAACTTTAAAATGAGAGAGAACACTCTACATATAGTCTCAAAAAGAACCACTAACGCAAATAACAAAATAGCAAATAAGTCCAACTAAATAATAATGATAGCAAAAAGAACAGGTATTATCATGTTTTCTATTTATATACTTTGGCAACCAATTTGTTTATCTTTGCAAATGTTGACTGATAAACATGTTCATACTCCATGTGAATTGATGTTTAGTAGGCATGATTATTCCAAGATCTTATTTTTGGCTAGTCACAAGTTGTTTCAATACGACGGATACAAGGTATTAGATATACTTGGACTAAAAGTAGTGTTATCTTGCTTACTAAGAAAAAAAATTGATAGATCACTTGTTAATGATAGTTGCCTTTCTACTTTTAAAAGTTTTGAAGTTATTTTTCTTCCTTTTATATCGGGAAAAAATACGTTTATTGTACTGTACTATCAGTGGTTAACGATTTAGATAACAAACTATCAATTTTAACAATTGAGGTACCGAATTATCAAATTTCGTCAAATTAAGGAATTAACAAGATAAATCGACGAGACTGCAGTCAGTACATCTCATATTTGAGTATCTATATTTGACGTAAGTTGATAGAATTGCAATTGTACACTGACAGTAAGTATTCCTAATTTCATACAGGTAACTGTACTATGATGCTTCTGAAACATAATTTTCAGTTTATTTTGCAGCAAAAGGTGAACTCGGAGACAAAATTCCTTATAGAAAGTGCTGTCGACTCAATTTTCTCTAATTCCCTGCACGAAAACGGAATTTTAAAAATCGCTGACCTGAGATGTGCCACAGGCCCAAACACGTTCGCAGTTATCTTAACCGTTAGGGAACACGTTTCCAAGAAATGCCTTGAATTGAATTGCCAAGAACCGGAATGAGTGTTTTATTTGAACAATCTTTTGGGCAATGATTTTAATTCCTTATTTAATGGATTGTCGAAAATAGATAACAGAGAGGAAGAGAAATCGTGCTTTTACATGGCTGTTCCTGGCTCTTTCCATTCTCGGCTTTTCCCTCGAAACTCTCTCCATTTTGTTTATTCATGCTTCAGTGCCCACTGGCTTAATCAGGTACTTTTTTTAAAATCATTTTTTAAAAATATATATACTATTATAATAAGTCAACCCAAGATTTTTTGAGTCTGTCAAATTTTACCACTTTTTTCCAAAAATACCCTTACACTTTTTTATTAATTACCACAATACCATATTCTCATAAAAAATAGAGAAAAAGTAATAATTAATAACATTTTTTATCCCTATTTAACCTCTCAAAGTTCTTTTTATTCTTCTCATCTTATACTCTTATCTTTTTTTTATTCTCCAAATATTTGTATCATAACTACACTTATTTTCTAAATTTTATCGCATTACGCGTCTCACACGCAAAGCGTGGGACACGATTACTAGTATATATATAAAATATCACAGTGTCCATATATCCTCTTCCATATATATATATATATATTGTTTTTTATTTTTTATTTTTTTACAAGAGTCTGCCATTTATTAATAAAAAAAATGTAACTGTGCATGGCCATGCCCCCATGCTGGCATATTCGGTTAAAACCAGTCAAATTACGATTGAAACATGACAATAAATACTATAGGCAAAACATAATACAACTACACTTATAAGACAAAAACAAGTTTGTTAATTAACTAAAAAACACATTAAGCTCGACATATAAGCCCAACATTCTCTTGTTTTCCTTATACTAGCCTTATAACGCTCTTTACCTCTCCTGACCAAAGGGATCAAAGTGAGAATTGAGAGCTACCAAAAATACGTTCGTGGAACTCGTGCTCATAGTCAACCAACGGGCTTGAAAAACCTCTAAATGTATATACAACATGACTGCCATTTAAGTGTGTAATTTTTACGCACAAAAAGGCCTCGTAAGTCCATGAAATCTCAAACATCGAAAATCATCGAATTTCTTTCTCAGCTCTTAACTCTGAACCAAATAATTCAACGCATAAGGGAAATGATGAATCCAAAGAAAATAACTTCAACAAAAACTTGGATGAGAGAACTTGCTCAAAATGTGTGATAGTATATTGCTCGTTTTGCGGGACAGTAGATACTAAACCTATTAAAACGAGAAAGGGGAAAGATAAGAAAAAATAAGATAAAAATGAGAAAAAATGGATTAAACGAAAACTGAGTGAAACATTTGTTGTTAATCAAATAAGTGATCGAAATCCCACTCAGTCTACTCATGCCCCTAAAATAACACAACCTCAACAAACTAAAATGACGGGGAATTCCATGCGTTTTCCTGCAAAAACGTAAAAACGTGCAAATAAACTGAAAAAATGCAGAAAACACAAATCATGACTTGAGCAAACCGAAATGTCAACAAAACAACGCTAATTCATATCATTTTAATCTATGAAAATGAACATTTCGTGGTTCAATCACAACACCGCTAATATGAGCACATAAGTTATAATAAATTACAAAAAACTGATTATAACCATTGAAACTCTACTGGAATTCTACGATAAAAACTTATAATCTTGATTTGCATCAGATATCCAAATCATGTCTCATTTAAGCAATCTTGCATAACCTACACAAAACTAAGAGCTAACTGAGATAAAAATAGATTAAGATAAATCCGTTTCCGTTTCCGTTTCCATTTAAACTTATAATCTTGATATGTCGGCGTTTTCCGTTTCCATTAAAAATTAGCCCGCATTTTCCGTTTCCGTTTCCCGTATCGTTTCTCGCTTTCGTTTCCCGACTTGGTAACTATTCCCTGTATACATGTGTTAGGCCATCACAAATAATATTCATAAGTAAAGTAATATCCTCCCAAATATTCAAAAATTTAGTACTAGGGGATCCTTTATTATGCCACCAATTACTAATCATGATAGAATCTGTCTCAATAAGCACATTAGTAAAGCTAAATTGGTGACAAATAAGTAAACCACAAAGTAGTCCTTGAAGCTCTGCAAAGTTATTACTCCCAAGAGAGGTAGAATAAGCAATGACCAAATTACCTTCATAGTCTCTAATAACACCGCCTGCATGCACTTGCAGGAGGATTATAAACAAAACGAAAGGACTGCCTAACTGCGAACATGCTAAGACGAATTTCAAGTTCTCTTTGATTCTCGATATTTCCTCTTAATTGATTTTAGGTATTTACGACAGGACTGTTTTGCAATTTTTGTAAATACAGATCAATCGTTTCTCATTTTCAGAATAACTAAAATGTACTTTCATAAATTACAAATTAGTACTTACTCCGTCCCAATTTATCAGTGCACTACGGGAGTAACAAATATTAAAGGGACACCGTCATTTTGCTTGTCTCCTATGATAAATAACACTTTTGTCATTTACTTTTTGTCTAGTTTTTGGTAACTATATATTATATATAGAGATAATCTAGTAACTGTTATAAAATTATTTACTGTTTTTGACAAGTGCCTCAATAAATTGGGACAAAACAAAATAGTATAATGCTCCAATAAAATGGTATGAAGGGAGCAGTTCATACTCAGTACTTGTTGTATACAAGTACTAAGATTGACCAACAATAAGTCTACGTCATATGATTTTAATTTTAGAGCAATCGCACCAGTTTTCTTATATCACCGATTTACCTTAAATATAAGAAAATTGTTCTAAAATTGTATACGCATCAGTTTTCTTATCTATTATCTTAAATATACATGAACTCAGATATCACTCAAATATAAGGGATCAAAATGTTCACTTATAATTAAAATAATAATTTATCTGTCTTACTTTTCTCTTATTCTCTTTACTTTATTTGTACTTTTCACATATAAATTAATAAAATAACAAAAAGATGAGTTGTATAGTTGTGGTAGAGAAATTTATAAAGAAACTGATAATTTATATAAACCAAAACGTTTCCTTATAAGTTGTAAAAGTGTACTTTTTACTTTAAATAAGAGAAAACTTGTAAGTTATTTAATGTAGTTGCTCTAGTAAATTAATTTGGATTGAAAAAATTTGATAGAAATTGAAATTCTTATCCGCTATTCTAGTTGTAGTTTTGCAGTTATGTTCCAAGTGAAGTTGCAACCACAGTTGGAACCTAAGTATATTGATGGACAGAACAGTATAGTTAAATGTACTTGAATCAAATCACACGCAAATTTAACAACGGAGTTCACCCAACTGGGCTAATTCTTCGGGGCACTCACCCAGATTATGATATTATAAAAGCTTACAATATACGATTCAAGTCTTAATGAAAAACTCTCAGACTCCCTCTAGGTTTTTCTGCCTATCTCTATATTGCTCCTACCTTATAACTATCACTCAAAATATCAATGGCATCCCACCATTGTTTTCTTTTAAAAGCTCACTGTGTATTTGAGAGTTCTTTATAATTTAGAACACACGTTTTACAAGCATAGTTATCAACTATATATAAATGAGTAAAAACAATCTTATTTCTTCAAGATCTTTGATGATTGCTTTTGACTCTTTTGATTGACTTCAATCCTTCCATATTGCACGAGATACTTCAGCGTAGGATTGACCTCAATCTTCATAATATAGTACCTGTTAATAACTAGCTTGGAAATAAAAGTTAGTAAAATAAGATAGTATCTTTTTGAGATACAATCTTTCTGTTTATAAATATAGAAACATCAACTCCATATGTCATTCAATCTTTTAACATATATCATACTAATTTTGATAGAAAACAAAGATTGAATTAAGTGATAAAGATTTCCATGAGAATAGAGATCTAGATTGCCTATTTAAAAAAAACATATCTTTATAAACTAATTTTCTTATATCCTTTAAGCAATATCTTTCCTTATCACTTTAATGTTCTCAATATATATAAATTAACTCTTTAAGAACATATGAGAATATATCCTGCATACTTTAAAACATATAAACATCATTACAGAATAGTAATACAGAAATACAGAACTGGACAGAATCCTGCAGAACAGCAGGTTAAAACTGTGGTTGCAACTGAGGTTGCAACCTTACTTGAAACCAAAAAGCTGTCTCAGTTCTTAACAAACAAGTATGATTTATTTAGTTCAAACCAATAGACAACAAATAGTATTTGGGCCAGAAATATGGTTCTAACATAAATATATTAAAATATAGTAATATTTAGTTATGAAAATAAATTTGATAGAGAAGCTGAAAAATTTATAAAGTTAAATTGTTACCCTAAAAATATAAAAGTGATGCTAACTATCTTAAATATATAAAACTGATGCTAATTATTTTAAATATAAGGAATAATATAAAAAAACTGATACGATTGCTCTTACACAAACAATTGTTTACACAAACACTCACTCGGAACCCCATCAGGGGTCAATCCACAATGACCTCTTTTTACCTTGTTACATTTATTTAACAAATATACAAAACTTCAATCATAATAACAATAACAACAAGAAAATGACTGATAACTATTGAGTCTGGTGAAAAAAAATAACTAAGGGCACTTAGGTTGACCCTTTGAGTTAAGCATGTTTTTGTAGCAAGGACACTCAACCTTGTTGCCAGAAGTGCCGGATGGCACACAGCCTTTGCATTTATCGCAGCATATTCCACAAAATTTCAAGCATCTCGCGTTATATCTTGCTTCGTTACACCTCACCCCACACTTTTTGTCGCAGATACCTACATATTCACAAAGTAAAAATAAACCACGTAGAAAATTAATCTTCACCGTGTCTTTAAAAAAAATTACTTTTTCTTGAAACAAATAGGATAAGTAAACACTTTTGGATTAATTTCAAGAACAATGTGTACCATGTGTTGATCAAATGATCTCGTTGACATGAATTATACAAAAACAATCTTTCATGAACCTTAAGGCTAAATCTACCTTTCTCAGACCGGACTTTGCTTAAATAAACGTTAAGTTGTTTAGCAAAAGAGAGTATAACTTATAAGCATCAATCAGGGAGCTGCAAAAACGAATTTTATGCTTACATATATACAAATTGGTTCTTGTACTCAAAGACTCATAGTCACTTTCTGAACTACTGTGCTTATTCTATAATTAAGTCAAACTTAGATTGCTTTTTTTAAAGTTTCAGTTATTCAGTTACAGAAAGCTGCTACTTAAACAGCCATCTAAATATGAAACAAATCAAACAATTAAAGAACGAACCATCTAATTGAGAAGATAACAGTATAACTTTACACTAATCGAATTATCATCCACATTGATTCCAAAAGTGGCAATATCAATCCTAAAGTTTTAGGTCTTATATTAAATTTGAGGTAAAATCCGTCTGAAGATATATATTGAAATTGGAGAAAATATTGAGTAAAACATGATCTCGATCCAGATCTAGGTTATAAGTTGAATTTTTTTAACTAATTTGGGCTCAAATCAGTGAAGATATTAGTTTAGGATTACATACCATCATTAATAGTGTGTTGGGAGAGCACGGAGAGAGGTGCGGGAAAGGGGGTGGAGAGGTGTGGCGGTACTCTCCCACCCTCCCATCAGAGAGGTCGCCTTTCTGTCTAGTCTCTCTCTATAATATCGACATTCTGAACCGCACCATATTTTGATTTGCCTCTACTTCGATTCGGAATTCTCAGTAAATCCTTAACTTCTCGAATACAATGGGATTTCGCACCTAGCGAATCATTTACTCTATCTCCTTTTATTAACACTATAGAATTTGCCACATAGATCTATGAAATCCCCTATGCGACTCTTTTTGTATTTTGATCAAATAACATTGTTTCACAATTACATCCAAATGATCAGTGATGTAGTTGGGGATGTTATTGTGAATTCCGGTTGATTGTTAGGGTTGTGGGTAAATGGTGGGGAGTGAAGGATTGATTGGAAATAAAGTCTGATTCGTATCGCAAGCAACATAATTTTTTTGATACATATTAAAATTTGTTTGATAATTTGAGTTATTCTACCAAGGAGGGGGTACAACTTGATGGAAAACGAGACATGATAACTGTTCGCTGTCTAGTTTTGAGCTTGTCGGTTTTTAATCTTGTACTCTCAAGCTACTCTCACCGTCTCTTCCATATTTTTGGACTATGGAAAAATCGATCTTGGGCTTCTTGGCTAATTCATCTGTGTTCAGGTTGCTTTAATTACATACTTGTGTGCATGTGTTCTTGAAATATTATGAGAGGCCATTTTTTTGGAAGAAGGGCACCAGATTCTCCATATTGGGGGAGCCAAGGTGACACCTCTCCATTTTTTAAATTCGAAACTATTTCTCCGGTTTTATTTTTAAAATCAAATTTAATTTTTATTTGTAAAGTTTTCATCCAAAAAAACTATAAAATTTGCTATGAAAACTTAACAAAAGAAGAGGTCACTACGAGTCAGAGTCAGGATCATTTGTCCCCTCTTTCGTGGTCTATTATGTGCCCCCTTGACAGTTTAACTCAAAAAATTATTTTAAAAAATTAAAATAAATTCTACAATTACTATTAGTTATGTATCAATATATTTTAATTCTCATTATTAAGAGAAAGTCATACATAACTTTATTATGAATAAATATAAAAAGGCAGTGTAAAATAAATATTTCATCTCAAAAAACCCGTCTAGACCAAGATTATGTCTAATGTTTATGAAAATTGCCTACAATATATTGTATAGAAGTTTATAAACATACGAAAAAAGTTATAAAAAATTGAAATTTAAGAAAAAAAAACTAAGGGCCATAAAAGGGGTCATGGAAGAGGGAACAGAGGATTCGAACTCAGTCACTAGATAGATAATATAAACTGTATATATATACACAACCACAAATGCTAAACTTCCAAAATGCATAGGAACAAGGAAAACCAAGCTAAACACAAATCCCAAAAACTAAAATCAAGAAATACTACTCCCTTGGATTCCAATATTACTAGTGTGAGTGCCCCATCCCTTGGACGGGGTTGTTATATGCGTGTTTATTGGAAATAACTTTTCCGTGATTAAAAAACCATATCGGAATTCATTATTATTTTTAATTTGCATGCTTCGTAAGCATACAAATGAACTTGTACAAAACATGCAATTAGAAGTCTGAAAGTTACACAATAGGTAGATATTAAAAGTTTAGCTTAGGTTGTTCTTTCCACAGTAGTGCACAATCACAAGTCATAAAAATAAGTTATGTACTTCGCGAAACTGTCGTATGGTTTTCAATATATACAACAAAAATTCAAGTTTCGTGTGTTCTTGAGGTGTTCATGAAGAGTAGTTGATTATCTTCTAATTGATGCATGATCATGATAATTAGGTGTCTTTTGAATTCCTCCGGTGCAGTGGGTGGAACGACACTTGTTGTCTGATAGAGTTCGAGAAAAAAATTATATCAAGTAAGAAACCAGAAGGCAAATAGTCTACGATCACCAGATAAACAAGCTAAATGTCAAAGTTTCCACTACAAGAAAAAATCTATATAGCAACAGTTCAGTTACAATTTATCTGATACTATACGACTTGTTATTGAAATTTAGCAACAGCATAGCAACATAAACTTTTGTTAAGTGTTGATAAATGTTGTTATAGTGTTGCTGAATTTTTTTCAACAAGCCGTATAGTAACAGACCGGTTGTTGTTTTCCTGTTATTTTCTTGTAGTGTCCATAAGACTTGCACGGACTTGCAATTGTTTTTATTTTGTTTTATATACGTGATAAAATATATATTTTGGAAGATTGGAACACAATTTTAGTTTGTTTGTAAAAAAATGAAATCAAAATATTTTTAGAATTGACTATTACTCTTAATTGTCAATTTTTTTTAGTGATGATCAAACACTTATAATGTGATTTTTTCTGTTAATTCAATAGTATATTTTGAGATCTTTTCCATCTCGGGTGATAAGAAAACACTTTTAAGAAGTGTTTTATAATGTTAGTAAGTTTTGTAATCTTTTTCATGTCACATATTAATGTTTTATTAAGTAGTGAAATGTATACAAAAAGGAACCTTTTTTTCTTTCACATGCATGCATGTACTCAATTTTGAAGAAATAAGCATCTCATGAGTCATGATCTTAAATGAGAATTACAAAATTACGTAAAACAAACGTGATTCAAATCTGTCATTTATACCTCTCATTAGTTCATATCTACTAAGATTGTTCACGTTTGATTTTTTTAAAGTTACTTTACTATTATATAAGCTAATTTAAGTTAATACTTTTTGGTCTTTACAGAGTTTGCTTGAAATAAAAAAGTGACGAGGCATAAATAATGTTGTGGGTTGATATACACTAAAACAAAATAAAATAGAGATGGGACTCAGGTAATTGGAGAAATTTGAATACTGAAATAAGATGTTAGCTAATATTACTGGGATTGTTCTATAAATTATGTCTAAAGGTCATCCAAGGGGTGTATTTTGTTTGGTTCCTATTTTATTATTTTGTCTATATTGTTGCACAAGCAAGCAGGACAACCAAAATGTCAATGTCAATGTCACCTCAACCATATTTAATAAAAAAAACTTGGATAAATTCTAAATTATCCAACCCAACTAATCAGACTAAAACATATGCATTTATAGTATATACTAGCGCACCTCTTCATGAAATGCGTGGTGTAATTAAAACGTGTTTAATTTGGTATGTTTAATTTGTGTTTATCAATCTATTCATAAACACATTAAAATATAAAAATAGAAATTAAGTGTAAACTAATTATAAAACTTAAAAGGTATACACAAACTTAAAAGCGTAAATAACATTAAAATATATTAAAAAAAACTGAGAAACAAACTAAGAAATCTATGCAAATCAAAGTGAAGAGAGAGAGAGAGAGAATATAGAGAAGGGGAGAGAAATAGCGGGTATTACAAGTTACTCATTTTTTAACCGTGTATTAGTATTCGCTTTATTAATAATTTGTAGAATTATAGAGGTTTTAAATAATTATTTGTTTTAAAGTCTCATAAGAGATGTACACATAAACTAATAGTATAAATATACACAACTGAAGTGCCAAAAAAAAGAACGGTTAAGTAGCCACATCAAAATACATTTAACTCAACTATAAACTCTCATTCAAGAACGAAATACAAGCACAAACGATTTGCCATGGAGTTCAATCACAATATGAGGACCGTTTAAAGAAGTGAAATATAACTTACATGTTTAAGTTTTGTAACACCTTAATGACGGGTTTTTGTAGGCACATACGATTCAAAATGTTGGACTTCAAAAACTAAGGTGCGGCCACACCATTTCGTCACCGGCCCGTAGGTATTGTTTTCGTTAGTACTTGGTGGTAACTCTCTAATAATAATTTGCGTTAGAAATTTAGTTCACAACCTTCCCTTGGAAAGTTATAGCTTTCTTGTAGTGACCCACTCTTTTAAAATAACTATTTACTGTTTTCAAATAAGTTAGATAGATTATTTTCAAATGATCATAGACTGTGTTTTCAGATAACCATGAATTATTTTCAAATGACCTAGAACGTTTCCTAATGACCATAGACTCTTATAGAAAAAACAAAGACTGTTTTCATATGATTGTTCTCAGAAACGGTTTAAACAACGTATTTTTACCATTCAGATTGATTAAGAAAAATTCTAAATGATTTTTTTTGTATTATCACACTTTTTGTGTTTTTTAAAGTTTTTTAAAGTTTTTTGAAGGTTTTTTTTTTTAATTCTCCCAACTTTTTTTGTCGTTTCTATTTTTTTCAAATTTCAAAGTGATTTCATAAAAAAAATTGGATTTTTCAAGTTTTATTTTTTATTTTTTACGGTTTTACCCGGGTTTGTTTTTTACTTTTCTTCCTTTTCAGTTTTTTTGGCATATCTTTATTTTTTTTAAAAGATATTTCCGAATTTATATGTTTCCTTATTGTTTTTAGCAAACTTGACTCTTAAATATTTTAGTAGAAATTGCCTATAACTTGATATATTTTCAAAATGGATACCTATCCAAAATATTAACTCTTGTTTCAAATAGCTCTGTGTCAATAGATTGGGGTTATAAAAAATGGTATATGACTTGGAGTTGCTCACATCTTCTATATCTATTGGCTATAAATGATGCACATGTTATTCAATCTGTAATCGAACATCCGTACCATCTAACTCAATTATTTCTTTAAATCTAACACATTTTATACCTTTTAAGAAACCGTTTACATTTACACAAATTTTCACCTTACTTATTAATTTCCTTATAATAACCCTACATTATTATTATTTTTTTATTATTATATTTTAATAATCATAACAATATTACAACCACAAAAATATGGACCCCATGTGTTGGCCCGGGTGCGGCTAACCTTAGAGGGGGGTGAATAAGGTTTTGGCGATTTTCGCCTAATTAAAATTCTATGCAACTAACCACCCAACTTATGCAATTCTAAGCTTAAGCGTTTTAACAAGAGTTAATAAATTGCTAAAATAACTAAACGCAAGCAATAAATAAGCAAGAAAATAAGTTGCGGAAAGTAAAAGCAAGGGAAGAAAATGACACCGTGATTTATAGAGGTTCGGCAAACGCGCCTACGTCCTCTCCTCGGTACTACCGAGTATTTCACTAAAATGTTTCTTCCGGATTTTACAAACCCTATCGAGCTCAATCGACCGATTGGCTCACCCTCTACCCGAGGTTCCTACTCTTGATACAAGTGCAAGAGAACACGACTATGAGTCAACGACTCCCCCTCAATTTATGAGTACCCGAATGAAAAACTAGAGCTTTTAAGCTTCACTTGCTTACAAAGCCTCTACCCGTTCACTCGCTCACAAATGAGTTTATAAAACACTCGATACAAATTTTGTTATAAAAATGTAACTACACTCACTATTCTAATTGCTTCTTAAAAAGCTAATTTGTGAGTTGTTGATGATGATCGAGGTTGAATCTCTTTCTCTTTTATTTTCCTCTTTCTCGAATATATATGCACCAAAATGGTGATATTAGGGTTTTAATGAGAGGTTCAAGGAAGTTGATTGGTATTGTGATTGGTTGATTTGGGAGAGAGATTTGGTTGGTATATATATGCCAAACAGTCTGTTTTTCTGTATATGACCGTTGGAAGTGGTTATGGCTATTTTTCAGTGGTTTAAGCTATTTTCCAGAAATTGCTGAAAAGCTGTTTTCGAAAACTGCAGAAAACGATCGGTCGTTCTCTACAGACGATCGGTCGTTTTCAGAAAACGATCGGTCGTTTCTGAGTTTCGACCGGTCGTTTTTTCGACCTGCTCACTGGAATATTTTGGACCAAAAACGATCGGTCGTTTTTGTCCAGTCGATCGGTCGTCTGTAATTCTGGCAGTTTTTCAGTCTTCTCCGAAAGCTTGTAACTTCTTCGTTTTAGCTCCGATTTTGGTTCCGCTTGAACCTATGGCTTCGTTATCGAATGCTCTATCATTTAAAGACCTGAAATGTACATTTTCTCTTCTTTGGAAAAGACAAGCATTATATCAATGAAATAGAGAAATAGTAAAATCATTAAAACATAATCAAGGTTATAATCAAAATCATTATTGAACTCTAAGTTCAACACCATGATAGTTTATTACTATTATACTCCATTCGTCCTTAAACAAATATCTCATACGAAAATACATACAACTTTGACCATCAAAATTTTCATATTAAAATTATCGAAATGAAAAAATTGAAAATTTCATCATATAGTTCTAAGCATAAATTACATGATTAACTTTTGAAATAATTTTTTCCGGCAATGTAAATATGAAAAAATTATCGGTCAAAATTATACATATTTTCGTAGGGGATATTTGTTTAGATACGGAGGGAGTATTAATCTAGAGAATCATATGCATTTCTCGTATATGAGTTGAATTTTGTGTTTCATTAAATTTAGTAAATTTATATGGTCGGATACATTTCATTTTTTATAGCATAATCATCAAATTTTAAGAAAAATTATGTTTTGAATGATCAGATACGGATGCTCTAATCTGAAAATGAAGATAAGAATCTAAATGGCCTCTTCCTAACTTCCAAATACAGTAATTTCTAGGAAGGTCCACATAGCAGGGGGTGGTTGGGGTTTCGTGTCCATCAAAATCGATTTTTTTTTTAATATATGTAATTTAAAAAAAATAAAAAAATATATATTGATGGTCTCCCTAGTTAAACAAAAGAGTTTTTGGTGTAGCGGTAAAATTGGCTTTAAAGTAGTCGAAGGTTAAGAGTTCAAATCATTTTAGCTGTTTTATGTTTTTCACTTTGACCATTGTATTTTTCCAAACAATATTACTAACAAAACTATTTTTCCTAACATCACTTTGATTCCGCATCCCGTGTCTATATATAATACCACCAAAAAAATCATAGGAAAAGACAACACAAACTACAAATAAACTTGTTGGGGAGGTGAATTAAAATAGGAGAAGAGTGTATGCTCAAGGGGAAAATGGAGATGAAAAACTTGATTTATATGAATAAAGGAGTTGATGAAAACAGCTATTTTCAAAATACTTTACTGACAGTAAGTAATCCTAAATTCATATTGCTAACTGTACTTTAATCCTTCAGAAAATAACCTACAGTTTATTTTGCAGAAAACAATTAACTCGACAAAATTCCTTATAGGAAGTGCTGTCGATTCAATTTTCTCAAATTCCCTTCACGGAAACGGAATATTAAAAATCGCTGACCTGGGATGTGCTGCGGGCCCAAACACATTCACATTTATCTTAACCGTTAGAGAACATGTTTCCAAGAAATGCCTTGAACTGAATTGCCAAAAACCGGAATTAGTGTTTTATTTGAATGATCTTCCGAGCAATGACTTTAATTCCTTATTTAATGGGTTGCCGGAAATAGATAACGAAGAGGAAGAGAAATCGTGCTTTTTCATGGGTGTTCCGGGGTCTTTCCATTCTCGGCTTTTCCCACGAAACTCTCTCCATTTTGTCCATTCCTCCTTCTGTCTCCACTGGCTTAGTCAGGTTCACTAGATTTATTTATATTCAAGAAAAAAGCGGGTTCATCAAGCTTTTAACTTTCAGGCCATGAACCAACACTAAGGTTCATCATTTTTTAAGCAGAATCCTGAACGAAAAAAATGGGATTGGTTTTGCCGACCTTGAATTTTTCAGGGCAGCTGCCCAAATTGCTAGGGCTGGATTCGGTCCGATTCGGTTCGGTTCGGTTTTTGACAAAACCGAAACCGATCAAATTTATCGGTCTTTTTATTTTTTGGACCGAAACCGAACCGGTTTTTTCGTTTATTTTTTGGTTTTATTTTTGGTTTTTCGGTCTTTTTCTGCCTTGAATTTTCTTGGACAGCCTGTCATGTTTTTTTTAAACCAGTAGATAAAATGCAATTTTATTCGAGTATCAATAAAAAGTTTGGAAAAATTTCTATATTATCTTAACATATAGAAAAACAATTATATGAACATGATAGCATTATTATTTAAGATGTGTTAACCAATAGAATTTTTTAGTTTTAATTTTAAATTAATTTTATGGTAGATATTTTTGGATTTATTAACATGTGTTAAATTTTTAGTATTTTTTAGTTTTAATTTTGAATTAATTTTATGGTAGTTTTTTTTTGGTTCATTAATAGATGCTAGATTTTTAAAATGTGACACACCCGAAAAAAACCCGAAAAAGACCGGAAACCAAAAATAAAACCGAAAAAACCGAAACTGGACCAAAAAAAATCGGTCCGTTTCGGTCCAAAAAATAAAAATACCGAAACTGAAAAAAAAAACGAACCGAAAAATCTGTTTAGTTTAGGTTTCGATTTTACCAAAAACCGAACCGAATCCAGCCCTAACAATTAGGACGGGCTGCATAGAAAAATTCAAGACAACTAAAATGGATGAAAAAAATGAGAGTAATAGGTGCAATGAAACACTAGTACGGATTTATTTATTTTCCACGTGTGTTAGTTAAAGAATTAAATACATATTTGCAACTAATTATTATGACTTACAAACACTTTTTAAAAAGCGTGCTTCGTAATGAAAAAACTCGATTTAAAGATTAAAAAACACTTTAAAGCTCGCTTTTCTCCTGTTTAGGCCGCTAATAATTTATGCTTTCTACGCTTTTAGCCTATCTCATAAAAAACGCTTTAGCTAAGATTCCGCTTTTGAAAACACTGCTGAATTACAAACCACTTCATGTTTATTTGTTTGATGGTAAATCAGAATCTGTACTCTCGCTCTTTCCGAAGTACATTTACTTTTTCGATCAAAATGGTAGTGGTACATTATCCATCTCAGATAGCAATGGTTGATTATTTGTTAGCCTTTGATAATTATTTGGTTCAACATATATGCTCCAAATGGTTAGATCATCATTATCCACTGTAACGTTAATAAAAGAACTTGTTACTATTATTCTATATATATTTGAAATTATGGAAATGTAACAGTTATTAATTAAATAAATGATGTCAATTGCTCTACTGACCTTGTCTTTCATGTTGCAATGTATGAACTCAAAGGCACCAAAAGGTCTCACAAGTAATGAAGGATCTCCTCTAAACAAGGGCAAGATTAACGCATCGAAAACAAGTCCTACTATCGTAAGAGAAGCCTACCTTGCTCAGTTTCAACAAGACTTCACAAATTTCCTAAAATCGAGATCCGAAGAGGTTGTTTCTAAGGGATTTATGGTCTTAAGACTTCATGGTTGTCTTTCTCCCGATAATTACCCAAGTGACCGCATCGACGTTTTTGAACAATTAGCAGAGGCCATTTCTAAATTGGTTGAACAGGTTTTTGTGTTAACACTGGATTTACTAGTTTTTCCTCCAATCTAGAAATATATATAAAGCTTTTATGCATTCTCACAAGTCACAGGTTTTCATGGTTCGCTTGTAACTAGCAATACCTGAACAAGGTGTTGTTGCCACCCAAACTTTTGATTACCTTATAAGAATTACTGAAATGATCATGTTAGGATATGTTAGCTAAAGACGAAAACATTCTTAATCTCAAATTGCAATACCATCTGTATTCTTCTCGATTTTTCCGAGTCCTTTGCTCATTAATCATTATATAGCTGAATGACACTGATGCAGTCACGTAAAAAAAAAATTTATTTTTTTTACAGGGGTTAATCGACGAAAAAAAATTAGACTCCTTCAACGTACCCTATTTCACTCCAAGCCAAATTGAAGTGCAACAACTAATAGAAAAGGAAGACAGTTTTATTGTTCAAAATATCGAGACTAAGTTTATTACATTTTTTCGGAAGCAAGAATATGACTTGGAGGCAGGCCTAAAGAAATTCACCAACAACGTAAGGTCATACACAGAGTCGGTGATCTCAAACCAGTTTGGAAAACAAGTTGTAGACAAGATATACGACACATTTGCTGAAATAAATGCTTCACATTGGGATGATGCTGATACAATTGGTGCTGAAACTATCATAGTTTTCCTGCAAAAGAAATAAATTTGTTTGTCATTATGGACGAAAGTATTAATGTTCTATAATTGGAGTTAAAACTGTATTGCGATTTGGATGTGGACTATCATGAAAATAATGAAAGGCATACTGGTGCTTTTTTTTCTTTTAGCTATATATAAAGTGTGTTATGGTCCTTATGGAACGGCTTTAGTCATCTACCATTTTAAACCCCGAAAATTACCCAATGGCCAAGCTTTTGGCCCTCAAAGATATTTGTCTACAGGTTGTTTGTCCTGCTACAAAAAAAAAAAATATCAGTTTATCATCGGAGCGTCTGTTGATAAACTGATAGTAAAATGAGTGTCGCTAAATTTAGCAACAATTTTTATTGTTAAACTGTTGCTAAAATTTAGAGACACTCATTTTACCATCAGTTTTCAAAAAGTAAAATGTTGGTATCTGAACTTTTTCTTGTAGTGTTCCCTCCTTCCACTGTAATGTACCCGGAATTGTAAATGTACTTTTAGAGCTTAACTTTGCGGATATGGTTACATTAAACATATAAACACGTTTTGTAGCTAGTGTTGCACCCCTTGCCGATTATCACAACATCTCACTTGCATTGCTAAACTTGTGCCGAAGTGATGTGCTATTAACATGTTCCAAAAATTATATTGGCACTTGCATATGGGGAAAATTAACGGCAAGTACAAGTCGGATGACTTGTTTAGCCAACAGTCTAGGCCTTGAACTAAAGCAAATTACAGTCGATATTCAATTCAAAGGAATGTGACTTCGGAACAAGAAAAATAAAAAAAGAAGAAAAAAACATTTCTATTTGACGAAAATATTAACATTGAAACATTAAACGAGCTC
Organism: Primula veris; assembly: GCA_963682055.1. NCBI lineage: Eukaryota > Viridiplantae > Streptophyta > Magnoliopsida > Ericales > Primulaceae > Primula > Primula veris. Next base: position 1,829,629 of record OY821751.1, read on the forward strand.
CTCCGTCTGACCAAAAGCGTCTCAACGCTTGTTCCGTTCAACCACTTCTATATTTTCTTAGGAAAATGATGGTTTAGTACATTGTGTTAAGTTATTTACCAAAAAAACATCCTACAAATTTTTACTAACATATACAGTAGTACATAGCATCACAAATATACTCACATTGTCCTTGAATTATTAAAAAAATTAACTGATTCATAAACCTTATCTCATAAATCTCTCCGTATTTTTAGCACTTCAATTGCTATTGTTATATATATTTTGAATTCCATTTATTTTTCTATTCATATTATCTTCTTTTACTTTACATTTTTAAGCATATATATTACTTCTTTAACTTGGTGCTTATATTTTAATTTTATACTGATTTTCATTTTAATTTCCTTGATGCTTTTACTATTATTTTATGGGTTAATTGATTTTTTTTCTAATATTTCGTTGATAGTGTAATTTTTTGTTTGTTGCTATTTATTTTCATTGAAACTTTGTTTGGTGTTTTTCGACGCTATTTATTTTCATTCTGTTTGTTCTTTACATTCCGATGGTACGATGCTTTTATGTGCTATGTGATTCTCTCTAAAAAAAAACACGTTTGATACTTTATAAATTTTTGCTCTTGAGCTCTAAATTTTATTTTTTCCAGTTTTATTTCTATTAGTTTGATATTTCTTTCGATGCTCTAGTGTTCTACTTTTTTTTCTCGCATTTACATATTACAAAATCATTTTATAATTTGATGTTTTTTATTGTTTTTTCTTGATGCTATAATATTTAATTGTTGCTACATGATTCTTTCGGATGCTATGAATATTTTTTTGGTTGCGAGTATACACTTGAGTTTTTTTTACCATGTTAATGAACTTTGTAAAGTATGTTTGTTTGGAAAACAACCGAGAAATTTTTTTCCGAAAAAAGCAACTACAAGAGCTAAAAAACCGTTAGAACTTGTGCATACGTATATTTGTGGCCCTATTAAACCAAGTTCTCTTGGAAAAAGTAATTATTTTTCTCTTTTTATTGATGATTTTAGTCGAAAGACTTTGGCTTATTTTTTGAAACAAAAATCCGATGTTTTTTATGCTTTCAAAAAATTTAAAGCACTTGTCGAAAATGAAAGCGGTCATAAAATAAAAACTATCAGATCGAGTGTGAGAATTTATCTCAAATGATTTTGAAAAATATTGTGAAGAAAATAGAAATTTTCGTCCTTTGACGGTTCTTTATACCCACAACAAAACGGGATTGTTGAAAGAAAAAATCGATCTCTTTTAAATATGACTCGTAGCATGCTTAAAAGTAAAAATATTCCAAAAGAGTTTTGGGCTGAAGCCGTTGATAGTGCGGTTTATTTATCAAACCGTTCCCCATCCCGAAATGTTTGGGGTAAAACTCCCGAAGAAAAATGGAGCGGAAGAAAACCGGTTATATCTCATTTAAAAGTTTTTGGGAGTATTGTGTATGCTCATGTTCCGGACCAAAAAAGGTCCAAATTAGATGATAAAAGCGAGAAGTTTATATTAATCGTTATGACTCGAGTGCGAAAGACTATAAATTTTATAATCCCAGCAATGAGAAATTTGTCGTTAGTCGAGATGTCGAGTTCGATGAAGAAGGAACATGGGAGTGGGATAAAATGGAGCAAGAGTATGATTTTTTGCTGAAGAAAAAGAGTAAGTTGAAATAGAAGAAGAACTTGATACTCCGCCTCCATCACCCCAATCACAAGGCCAACCACAATTCCCGATTGATGAAAGTTCAAGTGAAAGAGTCATGCGTTTCCGCACCTTACAAGAGTTATATGATCTAACAAAAAAAAATCACAGATTATCGATAAGTTCCTTTAATAAAAACTATTAATAAGATAGTTCTTTTTACCTATCGACTACAAACGCAATTTCGGAAAAAATCGCAGATTATCGATAACTTTCGATCTTAAAACTAAAGAAACTAAAATAGAACAGTAAAAGGCGGTTAAAAGTTACAGTAATAGATATAACGTTCAAAAAAAAAATAACTTAAGTGTGATGAATCTCAAGGGTTATTCTCCGCCATGTTCTTGAGAGAGAGTAGTGGGACTCAGCGACTTCTTGAGAGAGGGAGAAGCGACACTCGGAGACTTATTGAGAGAGAGTAGCGAGACTCGAGGACTTCTTGACAGAGAGTAGCGAGACTCGAAAACTTATTGAGAGAGAGATAGGGAGAGTTTATATATATATATACTAGCGGACCTGCCCACCGATGGGTGTGAATCAAGATTAACCCGTTATGGTAGATAATTTGTGAAAATATACGGGAAGTTAATAATTAGATGACAGTTATTTTTCTTTTAATTCCCGTATAAAAGGTGTTTACTACTATTTTGTAATTTTGTAAATTAATAGGAGTTTTTTGCAAATAATTGTTTCAAGGCTTCATAAGCCCTCTTCACATAAACTAATAGTATATATATATATATATATATATATATATATATATATATATATATATATATATATATATTTGTATATCGTTAGTTTTGGTGCCAGAAACGGTTACTCGGCTTCTAACTAACTATCACTCTATTTTCTTTTCTTTTCTCTTTTTCTTTTATTCCCCCACTTTTTTTCTTTTTTATTGTCTTTATTACTCAAACAATCAACTCGTTCCTTTTGAGTTGTTTATAGAAAATAAAATGTTTTATAAGGAGTTTTTTTTTTGTCACCAAGGAAAAATAGTGTCTGAGTAAATCAATCTTATACAAAAAAATATATACACATTTTTATATACGATAAGAACATCCGCCACTACTTTACTTGCGATGAAAGGACACTACAAATAAAAAGTTAAAATAGCAACATTTTACTTTTTGAAAACTATTGGTAAACTGAGTGTCGCTAAATTTAGCAACAGTTAGCAACAAAAACTGTTGCTAACTGTTGCTAAACTTAGCGACACTCATTTTACCAACAGTTTAACAACAGACGCTCTGATGGTAATCTGATATTTTTTTGAACATTTTTAATGAAAAATATATTTTTACAATGTTCAGCAAAGAATATTTACTTACCAAAAAGTAAACAGAAAAAGTATAATTTTCAACCTCATTACAAAAAGTATACTTTTAAACCTAAAAGACGCGCCAAACGAGACCATTGTATCTTCCCATTTTGTTATACTTGTTGCAGTTAAAAGTTGTTAAATAACCGTTTGAACTATATATATGTACTTAGGTAGTAACGTGTCTTGAATAATTGAGAATGCTAGTTAGTCGTTTAACCGAATAAGATGTCTCGTTTTATCATATTTGATCCCATGTTAAACTCGATAATGTAATGCTAATCAGTTCTGTGTATTTCTAACTAACTATCACTCTATTTTCTTTTCTTTTCTCTTTTTCTTTTATTCCCCCACTTTTTTTCTTTTTTATTGTCTTTATTACTCAAACAATCAACTCGTTCCTTTTGAGTTGTTTATAGAAAATAAAATGTTTTATAAGGAGTTTTTTTTTTGTCACCAAGGAAAAATAGTGTCTGAGTAAATCAATCTTATACAAAAAAAATATATACACATTTTTATATACGATAAGAACATCCGCCACTACTTTACTTGCGATGAAAGGACACTACAAATAAAAAGTTAAAATAGCAACATTTTACTTTTTGAAAACTATTGATAAACTGAGTGTCGCTAAATTTAGCAACAGTTAGCAACAAAAACTGTTGCTAACTGTTGCTAAACTTAGCGACACTCATTTTACCAACAGTTTAACAACAGACGCTCTGATGGTAATCTGATATTTTTTTGAACATTTTTAATGAAAAATATATTTTTACAATGTTCAGCAAAGAATATTTACTTACCAAAAAGTAAACAGAAAAAGTATAATTTTCAACCTCATTACAAAAAGTATACTTTTAAACCTAAAAGACGCGCCAAACGAGACCATTGTATCTTCCCATTTTGTTATACTTGTTGCAGTTAAAAGTTGTTAAATAACCGTTTGAACTATATATATGTACTTAGGTAGTAACGTGTCTTGAATAATTGAGAATGCTAGTTAGTCGTTTAACCGAATAAGATGTCTCGTTTTATCATATTTGATCCCATGTTAAACTCGATAATGTAATGCTAATCAGTTCTGTGTATTTGGAGACAACATTATAAATACAGTAGACAGTATTTGTGGCTTATCGACGACATTTAACTAGATCACAATGGGATTCGATTAATCTATGCAAAGTTTTCTGTACATGTTCGATGTTAGATGTTAGTAAAAATTTGAAATGGACAAATAATGGTTGGAGTAAGTAAGATATATTCGCCATAAATGCAATTTAGTTAGAATTATGTACTAATTTCTTTCTACTTATATTCGATATTAAAGGTTCCAAAATAATAAACATAAAGTAAATGAAAATGTTGCGTATTTTGACACACCTCTATTTCCATATTAGCAGAAATCAAATTTAATTTTTTAAAATCACAAAAGTGAAATTGGATTCCTATAAAAGGGCCACAATCAACATAGAGGCGTTTGTCCCCAACTTAGAATTATGCTCTTCCAAACTGATCGTGTTCATGGCACTTCATTAATCTTGATTCCGTTTATAAATTTTTTTGATGAAATGTTATGAACAATGATCACTTTGCATAGACGTTTCAAAAACACAAGTGTAGTGAGCCATACACCGGGGTGGCAGATGTCTCCGGTTGATTTTATCTAGTTAATACACAATAGTTGTATGATGATTAAACATGGCCATTGTAGCTTAGCCGATAAAGTTTATGGTTGGAACACCAATTGGCACGAGTTCAATACTTAATTACTGCCAAATCTATATTTTTTTTACTTTTTTTTTCATTTTCCTTTGTTTTGTTTAAATAAAGCTAATATGTGCATAATCAATAATATTAGGCTTGGTTTACTTTAATTTCATCAACTTATATAGTATATAACATTTTTATTTTTTTTACAAATATGACTTTTACTTTTAGATTATCAACATTCTACTGTGATATTAACTTTGGACCTTTGGTGCATTGGTTTTGAAGTGAGATTTTATTTTGCATTGCGTCTGAAATAAAGTTTTATTTAGTTTTCTTCCGATATCTTTTAAATTGTTCAAACAATTAAAAAGATGGCTTATATTTTATAATAACCGTTTTATTTGAATTTCATCCAAATAAGTAACTGGTTTAAGATTTTAATCTTCGACATATAAACACAATGCCGAAAAAACGACTATGGATGATTTGTTTATAATTTAAAGAATTTATTTTAACAAAACACTGTAGAGTTCTTTCGTTAAAATAAAACAAAAGTTCAATTGTATTTCTTTATTCAATTTCAAACGTTTATAAATAATTAGAAAATGTATCCATTCACCCCCACCTTTTAAATATTGAGGAAAACTGCCGACTAGTTATTTTTTAATTGTGCCCATGCTTAATGAATATCATGGCATACCTACAAAATGATTGAATGAAATTTCACCGTTTTGATTCTTATTGATTGGTAAAGTTCCATGAGCATCGATCAATTTGTAAAAATTCTAAAGATAAACAAAATATAACGAATTAAATTTTACATGATTACTGATGTGTATTATGAAGTGATAAAAGCATCAATCCACATTAGTATTACTAATATTTCTCCAGTGCTTTTCATATTTCATGATACACATGAAATGAACTAGGTGGAGTCACCATTAGTAGCCCTCCACCCTATTTTGATAAAATTGATGAAAAAATATAATTTTTACTCCAACTTGTTTTGATAAAATTGATGAAAAAATATAATTTTTTTAATGTATTTTGATTAAAAAATATTTAAAATGTAGCGTTAAATCCCTCATTTATCAGAATTAGCGTTTTCGTCCCTCATCCATTGGATTTTGGTTCCGTTCCTCACGAATCACATTATATGCAAGGATGGACTCCAAGGACTTGACCTACTTTATACTCCATGCAAAAATTAACTTCCTATAAAAAAAAGACTTAACAATATTTCTTCTCATCATCCTTGTTGTGTTTTGTAAGGTTACAATATGGAGCTTTTAACTATATGCTGCAAAAAACCATTATCTTTTCTGGATTTTTTCATATTTTTTTATTTTTTCATTTTTCCATTTTTATTTTCTGGAATTTTTTCATTTTTTCTTATTTTTTAATTTTATTGGTTAGTTAGGAGAAATTGACCAATTCATAATTAGTTTCAGTTTTATGTACTAATCCTTAATTAAGTTATAGATAAGGTAACAATTCAAAATTTCCCCTAAAGAGTATAGATGAGGATGGATAGTAAAACAGTAAGGAATTGTAACATTGTTCAAGAATGTTTACTTTATGCAACATCAGTTAAAATAGATATTTGGATACATATCTCTAAGATAATGAATTGAGTATGCAAAATAGCATTTATGCCATGTATACCATCGCTGCTGTGAGTGCTCTTAATCTGAATCTTCAGCAACAAACAAAGAAACCCTTTTAGTCTATACTATAGAGAGTATAGACTCCGGATAGGCAGTACAATCTCTAACGTCGCCAATCGGTGACCAGACTCGCAAACTTGTTTTTATAAATCCATATATTATAATCATATGCTTTTTTAGCACATAGGAAGATAAATTGAGCATGTATATTGGATCAGATCTATTGGGGGCGTCGTAACTAGTAAATCTACTTAGTTAAAAACAACTAATTAATTTTCTTAAAATAATAAATTATTAATAAAAACCGGAAATGAAAGATTTCCGGCATGAGCTGCCTGTTAGGCCAAGGCCAGTAAATAGCAATATTACTCTACATAGGAGAGAACACTACTATTTAAGGTATTCGTATCATATTTTCAAAAAAAAAAGAAAAAAGGAAAAGTTAATTCGTATCTCTCCATGGCTTCATATCATTAAACAAGTACTTACTTCTAATAGTAAAACTAGTGTAATTTATAAGAAATTCATCTCAATATGGGTATTGGGAATAAGTAATACAAACTTTTTATGAAAACAATAAACTTTGCATAAAGTTTTAGTATAAAATATGTCTACCATTTTAAATAATAAAACTCTCCATTTTCACAAATTAAAAAGTGCTCCAATATATACTTCAATAAAACATATTATCTAGAATCTAAAAAAGAATAGTTTCCTCTCTTGAAAAAGAGAAATAAGTTCAAATATTGAAACACATATTATCCAGCACGATGCTCTCCTTAGGCACATAAATTCCAAAATATCGTGAACCAACATAATGCCCACCTCGCCAGATATAAATTTATTTTTATTTTTGTTTTGGCGGATTCTGAATATTTTGACAACAAATCTATTAACAATATTAGAGAAAATGAACCCCCTCTTTCCCGAGATGTTTTATTTTTAATATCATGAATTAAAAGACAACAAAACTATAAATCATAGTAGAAAAAATGAATAACTCCTCACTCCCACAAGTAATACGATGAGTTGATAAGTAATCACAATCAGTTTACCCACTTTGACAACTTGTCACGTGGTTATGATCATTATCATCTCGATTACTCAGCAACACCATATTATTTTTCGTTACCATTTGATTTAATATAGATGAACCAGAGCCAAGATCTAAAAGAATCGAACACATTTTTTTTAACGAACGTCTCGGTTCATTATCACCCATAAATACCATTCAATGGGTTACATGTTTGATTGCTTGTGATAATATTTTTAATGAACTCTCAATATTTCAAAAGTTTAAAATATGACAAAATACTCCAATAACTTAAGATGATGAAAAGAAGATAACATCTCAACATTTTAAATGATTTTTTTAATTTGGAAAGAATTTAAAATATTAATGCGCATACATTAATGTCACATAAATTTTATCATTTGGTAAAAATAGTGCTATAGTTAGCATTATATATTAATGTTTATTTTCTATGTTCAATATGTGAAATTAGTAAAGAATGGTATATTAAAATAAAATTAATTTGAGTACTAAAATAATGTACTAATTATAATTACATAAGATATTTATTTTATCAAATGAAAGTGTTTTTGAATAGTTAAACACACATTAATCTCATAAAAGAACAACAACAAAAATAGTGGGAGTGGGGGCATGTTTGCTTCAATCATGATTTTAAATATATAAAAAAAACATATCGGAGCTGACCACCGCTCACAATGTTTTATTCACACATACGTACAGACAAACACAACTACACATAAACAATGAAGTTCTGCACGAGTGTCTTGAAATCGATGATTGGTAGCACTCGAAACAAATTTTTGAAATTTGTCATTTTATTGAGTCTTCGTCGTGTCGTGTCCATGCTACATATACCTCCCAACCATTGACTACAAAAAAAAAATGTCATGTTTCCAAACACCATCGGAAAAGTTCAATTTTTTTTTTATAAAACCACAATGTATGATACTAACTTAAAAATCTAACAGTATATGGTAGTAAACGAAAAATCAACAATAGCATTGCAAGGTCCAAAAATTCCAAGACCCGGTAAGGCCAAAATTTGCTACTTTGTTAAACTCAAGTAACTAAATTTTTATATTACTTTTTAGTAGAGAAGCTAAAAGAATTTTAGTTAAAACTAGTGGATGATTTAAAGATAATGGCTTACTGGGTGTTTCAACAATACAAAACAAAAGAGGAAAAAAGGCTAAAGTCCTTAATTCCTAATACAAAAGCAAAAGAGGAAAAAAGGCTAAAGTCCTTAATTCCGAATACAAGAACGAAAATGAAAAAAAAAAGGCAAAAGTCATTTTTTTTTTACCCCGAAAAATAGCTAGTACAACCAAGAGATCAACAACTTCTCTCTCCTTTCACGAAAAAGAAACTGCAGCATGTAAGAGAAACCGACCCTAACCTTAGAAACCCAGCAAATTTTCACACGACCAAGCCAATCCACTCAAATCTTTTGCTTTCCTCAGCCACAGTAACACATGAAGACATGACAAATCAAACTCGCTCACCGCTGTGGAGTAGGCTCCACGAGCCCTTTTACTCCCAAAGGTTGCAGCAAGATACTTTTGTGTAGCAATGCTTAATGCGCCCTTTTACTCCCAAAGGTTGCAGCAAGATACTTTTGTGTAGCAATGCTTAATGCGTGCTTCTCAGACTGAGCTCCATTGGCACCTAACTCTTGCAACTTTTTGAGTTTAGCATTCTTAAACTCAACCTTCACAAAGTTAAAACTAGCTTCAGCTCCAAGGACGTTTCCCCATTTGAAGTGATGTAGGATTTTCCTAACGAAACCAGCAGTGACTTTAGACTCTTGAGACATTTCCAAAAGAGCTAAACATAGGCTGTCGAGAGATTCTGAGGTGTACCACGCTGTGATCTCGTATGTTGGCCTAAGAATAAAAAGAGTTTCCTCCTCCATTTCTAGGGTTTGAGTAGCATCTTTGAGAGCCAATATGGCATCCACAATTTGCTCAGCTTCACATAAGAGCCCCATGAAATTCTCAAGAGTCATATGAATCCAATAAGATAAGAATGCATATATTTATTTAAATACAGATTAAAAATAGCACAGTGTAGTATCATCACACTTTTACCAACACACATGCGCATCACTCTCACTCCCTCCCTCCCAACAGTAGCACAGTGTAGTAAAATGAAAAATCATAGTTATAAAAGGCGCAAGGTGGTATACGTAAGGGACTACTTACCGCGAAGAACCACATAGGCTTAAGCCTTTTTTGATATTTTTATTAAAAAATAAACAAACTATGTTTGACCGCCTAATCTCCTTAAACCGTCTAATTCGCAATTGACTGACATCCAAAACTGATCATGCTCATCCCTCTCCCTCTGTGATGGTAATTTATTTTATTTTTTAATCTTTATTTCTACGTCATCTCGTTTCTTATTTTTGATTATTATGGTTTGTTGTGTGTGTGAAAGACATCAAAACTTCTCATCTCATAATAATTTCTTTTACCTTTTACCTTTATTTCTACTTGATGTTTTTTTTTTTGGCTTATTTTGGTTTTTTTTGTGAAGAAAATCAAAACTTCTCATCTTATGGTAATTTCTTTTACATTTTAATTTTTATTTCTATGTCATATCATTATTATTTTTTTGTTTATTTTGGTTCTTTTTGTGTGGAGGAGATCAAAACTTCTCATGTGATGGTAATTTATTTTACTTTTTACCTTTAGTTTGACTTCATGTTTTTACTTCTTCTTTTTTTTTTGTATGAATGACATCAAAACTCCTTCTATATGGTAATTTCTTTGGTAATTTTTTTTACTTTTTACCTTTATTTCTACGTCATGGTTTTACTTATTTCGGGAATTTTTTTTTGGGAATGCCAAGAAAGATGCGGCTCTCACTCATTTGGTAATTTCTTATACTTTTATATCTACATCGTTTTATTTCTCTTTATTTTTTTGCTTATTTTGTTTTGTTTTTATTGAGGAAGGTTAACAAAATTATGTTACTCATGTGGTAAAGGCTCAACAAGTAGATGACAATCGGTTGGACGTGTGACAATATTCATATCTTATACACATATTTATACTAGTTATCTATCATCTTCAAAATAACTTTTAAATAATATGACGATCTAGTTTAGTCTATAGAATTTTCATTTATTTATGATCAAGCACAACAATTTTTGTAAATGTTATAAGCACTTCTATTTTATAGAAATTGGACCATTATGTTTGTAGACAACAATAGTATAAAAGTATTAAAATATAACTATCCGAAATAAGTTATAAAACTTAAAACATTAAATAAAGATAAACGGTGATATAATTTGCCATTTTTCATCTAAAGAGTAAGAATATTAATTAAATATTAGTATCACAAAATTATTCATATAAGTATAATCGTTAGCAACTCAATTAGTTTGTGATTTCATTAACAATACTATGTCGTATCAACTTTAGATTTACTCAGTGTTCTAAAAGACATAAATTAGGCAGCACCTAGGTGGTAGGCGAAGCCTAGAAGTCTAACAGATTAGACCGATTAGGGGGTGATTAATAAGAATTAAACCTGATTAGGCGCTAGTCAGCCAACTTTTGCTTTGCGCCTTTTAAAACATTGGATTTACCTCACCATTATTATATTACATTATTTATCATTTTATATATAAATCACCCAATTAACTAAAACAAAACAAAACAAAACAAAACTTCACAGGCATAATGAAATTTTGTTCATTATCATGTCATCTACTATACTAACTAAAATATTGAGATGTTGTCCTCTTTTCATCATCTCAAGTTATTGGAGTATTTTGTCATATTTTAAAATTTTGAAATATTAGGAGTTCATTAAAATATTATTTTAATAATGAACCGAGCCGTTCATTAAAACATATGTGTTCAATTATTTTAGAGCATGGCTCCGGTTCATCTATATTAAATGAAATGGTAACGAAAAATAATATAGTGTTGTAGTAATCGAGATGATAATGATCATAATCACGTGAAAAGTTGTCAAAGTGGGTAATGTGATTGTGATGACTTACCAACTCATCCTATTACTCTTATTTTGAACCAATATAATTGATTGAAGTCACTTAATTTTTTGTTTCAAACAGACATGTTATTAAAAACTTATTTTGGTTAGTTGTATTTTTAATACTTTTAGGCTATTGTTTTCTACAACTATAATGGTCCAATTTCTATAAAACAGAAGTGCTTACAACATTTTTGGAAATTGTTGTGATTAGATAGTACATCAATGATTTTTATGCATCTAGATAATTTTGATCATAAACAAATGAAAATTCTATAGACTAATTAAGATCGTCGTATGATTTAAAAGTTATTTTAATTGTGATAGATAACTAGTATAAATATGGGTATGACTCTTAATTTGAAACTAACTTAAATATTCAAACATTTATAATATCAAACTGGAATATGAATGTTGTCCCACGTCCAGCCGGTTGTCATCTACTTTTGAGTTTTTAGCGACGTCAAATGATATCGTTATCAACAATTAGATCTTAAGCATAATCACAAAATCAAAATAAAACAAAAATTATACAACAAATGCCCAAATATTGTGAACCAACATAATGCCCACCTCCACATATATAAAATTATTTTTGTTTTGAGGTATTCTGAATATTTTGACAACAAATCTATTAACAATATTACAGAAAATGGACAAACCCCCTCCACCTTATGGCTATTTACCGGGATATTTTATTTTTAATAACATGAATTAAAAGACAACAAAACTATAAACCATATTAGAAAAAGCGAACAACCCCTCACTTCCACAAGTAGTAGCACCCATTCTAACCCTGATGATAAACACCTCCGATGATATTTTCACGTTCTCACCAGCAACATTTGTGATAATATGATGAGTTTCACAAGATCAATAGAAAATTAAACACAACTTTTATTCAAACTAATTCCATCGTTTCTTACTTTTCCAGTTAAGCCTTTTATTATAAAAAAAAACTAACATTGTCATTTTTTCTTTAGAGATTCCAAGATATCCACTCCCGGCAGTATTGAATTTTTTTTACTTCTTTAGAGATTCCAAGATATCCACTCCCGGCAGTATTGAATTTTTTTTACACCACTTGCCATGCCAAATCATTTGGTCAAATCAGAAAAACGATTTTGTCCAATGTTTATAGGACCTAGTATATGTGCTTAATTTACTCTGTGCTAAAAGCCTATGATTATATTGCATGGATTATAAAGAACTTGTGCACTATTTTTTAACCCATTGTGTCCGGGTCATTCTAAATAGTAATCCAAATATAGCAATCCAGTAAATAAATATAGGGTTTTTTAGATTGCAAAATACTCAATTTTCAGTATTTTTCTCGATTCCAGTAGTTATGTTATGCTCATCACCTACCTTCTTCTCGGTTACAACAACTTTGTTCTAGTCATAACTACCTTCTTCTCGGTTCTAGCAGCTTTGTTCTGCTCATCACCTATCTTCTTCTGAGCAACTTAATCTCCGTCATCTTCGGAGATACACCACGTGCCCAACAAAGTAAAAGAAAAAAAAACATACATCGGGTCCTCCTTTGCCACATGCTCTCCAGCATTTTGTCCAGCTTCTCATGGACTCCTTTGGAGGTATCGTTCAACTTTTGTTCAACTATAATTCTAAAAGCAATTATACCGATAACCATACCGAAGGCGCCAAATTAGTAGAATGTTTTGTCTCGAAAAAATTGCTCATTTAAACTTTTTTGCAAGACGAAATTATGGTGTTTAAATACCACTAAAAAGAAGCACCTCAAAGAAATAAAAGTATGTAGAAATTGAAACTGTGTTGTAACTGAGCAAAAGCTTAAACCGATGCTATAACTAATTGGATTCCTATAGAAAAACATGTATGTGTTAACTTTACATGTGTAAACTAAACATAACTAATTGGATTCATATAGAACTAATTGGATTTGTATAGAAATCCAAGTATGTGTAAACTGAGCAGAAGATTAAAACCGACGTTTGGCATCAACTTCATCAACTTTGTAGTAATCGAGATGATAATGATTAAAATCACGTCACAACTTGTCAAAGTAGGTAATCTGATTGTGATGACTTATCAACTCATCATATTACTCTTAAAACACTAATTTTTAACCAACATAATTGCTTGAAGTCACTTAATTTTTTTGTTTCAAAGAGACATGTTATTAAAAACTTATTTCGGGTAGTTGTATTTTTAATACTTTTAGGTTATTGTTGTCTACAAACATAATGGTCCAATTCCTATAAAACAGAAGTGCTTACAACATTTTCAGAAATTGTTGTGATTAGATAGTACAGTAAAACCTCTCTGTAAAACTACTCAATATAGGAATAACTTGCCTATAGTAATAAAAAATCTCGGTCCCAACTCGGGCCAGTTCAAAATAAGAATAAACTCTCTATTGTCATATTCTGTAGTTTTTTATGGTCCCGTTAGTTATAAATCCACCACCTTATAGGAATAAAATACATTTCATTATATAAAAAAAAAATTATATATATATATATATAGTTACAATAAATTTATAATGATGTAAAATACTTATGTAAGTTTGTTTGCGATGAGAACTTAATTTTTTGTGTTGATACCACATCTTTTAACTTGCGCGTCCATACTAGCTCGTCGACATGGATACCATCTTGTTGAAGCCAAAGTGATTGATATGTTTACTTTAATATACCTAGTATTTATACGTGTAAAGAAGGTATATGAAAGACTGTATTTGACTCTACAAATTTCAAAATACATTGTATTTGTTTTCAAAATACATGTATTTGTTTTCTACATACATGTATTTGTTTAACTAAACTTTTGATAGATTCATTTGTTTGTTATAACTCATAATGAACCATGTATATGTATCTAATATTATGTAAATACATATATTTTTTATTTTTTTAATATGTAAACTCTATATAGGAATAACCTTCCTATAGTAATATTTTTTCGTGATCCCCACAATATGATTGTATAAAGGTTTTACTGTACATCAATGATTTTTATGCATCTAGACAATTTTGATCCTAAACAAATGAAAATTCTATAGACTAATCAGGATCGTCATGTGATTTAAAAGTTATTTTGATTGGGATAGATAACTCGTATAAAATAGAGATAATTAATGTTAAGCGTATTCAACTTTCAGCTCATTTCGATTTACTATACTCAACTATCAATTTTTTGATTTAGTATACTGTACTAAATGAAAACTTTCGATTTAGTATATTCCGTCCAAATTAACCGTTAAATAGTGACGTCAGCTAACGTTTTCCGTCCAAATTGAAGGGCAAAATGGTCTTTTTACCTACTAATAAAAAAAAAAAAACTAAATTAACTAAAACAAAGAAAATTGCAACCCATGGGACTCGAACCCGACCTACCAGTCAAATTGGAAGGCTTTTAACCACTTGGCCACCAATACTTCTATTAAAATAATAGCGTTATATATATATATATACTCTATCTGTGTATAGATATGTATATATACACTTTGGGACTGATTTCCTAAATGTTAGAAAATTCAAATTTTATTTTTGTTTCATTTTGATCCTTACATTTTCAAAAAAATAGTTTAAAATTACAACAAAATAAAAAAAAACACAAAAAAATTATAAAAATCATAAAAAAATATAAAAAATAACAAAAATAACAAAAAATTATAAAAAAAATTATAAAAAAATAAAAAATCACAAAAAATCACAAAAAATATAAAAAATCACAAAAAATCACAAAAAATAAAAAAAAAACACACAAAAATTATAAAAATCATAAAAAAATATAAAAAATCACAAAAAATCACAAAAAATATAAAAAATCACAAAAAATCACAAAAAAAATTATAAAAATCATAAAAAAATATAAAAAATCACAAAAAATATAAAAAATCACAAAAAAATTTTGTGATTTTTTATATTTTTTGTGATTTTTTGTGATTTTTTATATTTTTTTATGATTTTTATAATTTTTGTGTTTTTTTTTTATTTTTTGTGATTTTTTGTGATTTTTTATATTTTTTGTGATTTTTTGTGATTTTTTATTTTTTTATTTTTTTAATTTTTTTATAATTTTTTTTATAATTTTTTGTTATTTTTGTTATTTTTTATATTTTTTTATGATTTTTATAATTTTTTTGTGTTTTTTTTTATTTTGTTGTAATTTTAAACTATTTTTTTGAAAATGTAAGGACTAAAATGAAACAAAAATAAAATTTGAATTTTCTAAAATTTACGAAATCAGTCTCAAAGTGTATATATACACATCTATACACAGATAGAGTATATATATATATAACGTTGTTATTATAATAAAAGTATTGGTGACCAAGTGGTTAAAAGCTTTCCACTTTGACTGGGAGGTCTGGGTTCGAGTTCCATGGGCTGCTGTTTTCTTTGTTTTAGTAAAAAGACCATTTTGCCCTTCAATTTGGACGGAAAATTAATACAGTATACTAAATCAAAAAATTGATAGTTGAGTATAGTAAATCGAAATGAGCTGAAAGTTGAATACGCTTAACATTAATTATCTCTATAAAATATGGGTATAACTCTTAATTTGAAACTAAATCAAATATTCCAACAACAACCGGTTGTTATCTACTTGTTGAGCTTTTAGCGATGTCAATGATTTCGTTATCAACAATTAGATCTTAAACATAATCACAAAATCAAAATAAAACAACATTCGACAACAAATGCCAAAATATCGGAACCAACATAATGCCACCTCGCTAGATATAAATTTGTTTATATTTTTGTTTTGGCAGATTCTGAATATTTTGACAACAAAACCATAAATCATATTAGAAAAAATGAATAATCCCTCACTCCCACCGGTATATATTGGCACCCTCCCTAACTCTGACGATAACCAACTCCAATGAGATTTCCATATACAAACTGTAATTTCTCATTAATCACATATATGTTACAGCAATCGAAGGTTGAGAGAAGGTGTTTTTTTATATAAAAAAACCTGAGCCTTAGATTTTAAGTGAAACAATTGAACGGAATGTCAAAACAATTGAACGGAATCAGTATTAATTTTATCATAGTAAAAAGAAAACACAACACACGGCATTAAAACTTCCACACAAAAATAAGGCATATAGCATTACAAAATTTTACATCAAACTTCCAAATTTCAACACATGGCATTACAAACTTCCAAAACATAGTAAAAAAGTCTTTATTTCGAACTTAAAAAAAAAAGTAGCACGACGAGTATAGGTTCTTCTCAACTTAAATTTGGTTTCTAAATAGAGCCCCAACTTCTTCGTAGCAGGTGTATTTTTCAGAAATTTGACAAAATATTCGGCAAATATATATACCGTGATCATCGCTGCCCAACCTTTGAAAAAGCTGACAAACTTTAGATTCCTAGAAATTATAGCCTGTTAGAAAGGAAACCGTGTACAAAAAAAATTAGTTGAATCTGTTTTAACTATCATTTACTTCTAAATGTAAAACTAGCCGGTACCAAATTTGTTTGCGTATAATTTTTGTAGCAAAATAGCTCTAACTTATCAGTTATCACCATATGTATAAGTTCTTTTACTTTTACTTTAGATAGGAAAAAAGACTATATGTAATCGAATTCCATTAATATGTTAGAAAAAAACACGTAATTGGGTTCGTGTCATATATTTCAATATTTATAATGTCAAACTGGGATATGAATGTTGTCCTACATCCAACCGGTTGTCATCTACTTATTGAGCTTTTAGCATGTCAATGATCTCGTTATCAACAATTATATCTTAAACATAATCACAAAATCAAAATAAAACAACATTCGACAACAAATTCCAAAATATCATGAACCACCATAATGCCCACCTCGCCAGATATAAATTTATTTTTATTTTTTGTTTTGGCGGATTCTGAATATTTTGACAACAAATCTATTAACAATATTAGAGAAAATGAACCCCACCAACTTATGGCTCTTTTCCGAGTTGTTTTATTTTTAATATCATGAATTAAAAGACAACAAAACCATAAATCATATTAAAAAAATGAATAACCCCTCACTCCCACTAGTAATATGATGAGTTGATAAGTAATCACAGTGAGGTTACCCACTTTGACAACTTTTCATATGGTTATGATCATTATCATCTCGATTACTAAGCAACACTATATTATTTTTCGTTACCATTTGATTTAATATAGATGAACCGGAGCCAAGCTCTAAAAGAATCGAACACATTTTTTTAACGAAGGTCTCGGTTCATTATCACCCATAAATACCATTCATTTGCAAAGTGTTGGAATGGGTTACATGTTTGATTGCTTGTGATAATATTTTTAATGAACCCTCAATATTTCAAAAGTTTAAAATATGACAAAATACTCCAATAACTTAAAGGATAAAAAGAAATAGCATCTCAACATTTTAAATGGTTTTTTTTAATTTGGAAAGAATTTAAAATATTAATGCGCATACAGTCACATAAATTTTATCATTTGGTAAAAATAGTGATATAGTTAGCATCATATATTCATGTTTATTTTCTAAGTTCAATATGTGAAATTGGTAAAGAACGGTATATTAAAATAAAATTAATTTAAGTACTAAAATAATGTACTAATTATGATTACATAAGATATTTATTTTATCAAATGAAAGTGTTTTTGAATAGTTAAAGACACATTAATCGCATAAAAAGAACAAGAACAAAAATAGTGGGAGTGGAGGCATGTTTGCTTTAATCATGATTTTAAATATTAAAAAAAACATACCGGAGCTGACGACTGTTCACAATGTTTTATTCAGACATACGTACATACAAACACAACTACACATAAACAATGAAGTTCTGCACGAGTGTCTTGAAATCGATGATCGGTAGCACCCGAAACAAGTTTTTGAAATTTGTCATTTTATTGAGTCTTCGTCATGTCGTGTCCATGCTTCATACATCCAACCATTGAAAACGATAAAACTAAATAAAATGAAATGTAAACGACACTTCCGTGAAAGAGCCACTTTTTGGTGAAAAAATGCGTTTTTCGGTGGAAGATGTGCTTTTCGGTGAAAAAGACCCCTTTTTTGCTTTTTCGGTGAAAATACATCATAAGCAGCTAAAATCTTTACAAAACTCGACTGAACAAGGCCATGGTGAGTCTCCTTAGCTAATTTCCTAAACGATGCTTTTATTTCACTTAATGAACTCGATTCTATCACCCTTATGGGTGTGACATGGCGGCGGCAGATGACGGTGCCGGAGTATTCCGGCCGGAGAGGAACCACATTTTATTTTACTAGCTATGATTTTGTATTTATTGGATAAACGTTAGTAGTTCCTTTTAAAATATTTTTATTCTAAATTGTTTGTGCATTTTGTAAATTTCAACTAAATTTGTAATAGAAATTTTGCAGAGACGTATATTCAAGTTGACGTAGGTTAAATGGTGACATTAGTTGAAACTCTATGCACTAACTTGATTTCACTAGTCAAAAGTCAATTGTTGACGGTTTTATTATGCGTTCTAACATATGATAGTGAAATTGAACGTATCTATTTACGTATAACTGACATTAGCAAATAGCACGTATTTTGTTGAGCTTTCTCTAAAATTACACATATCAGTTATACTAAAATTACAACATTTTGACCATTGTTAATATTTTCGTTATGAAATTTAATTTAATGTTATAATTGGTTTTTGATATATTAATAAACAATAATTGCAAAATAAACAATTCAGAACGGATAGAGTATTATACATGATATGTTATGGCTATTTTGTAAAATAAGGTTGAATTGTCTTCATTTTTAGCACAAACAAGGGTACTTGTGTCTGACACGGTGGTACGACAAGTTTTGAAAATATGGTATGCCTTTATTAAAATATTACTCATTCCGTTCTCAATTAATTGTCCTCTATGAAATTACGTGCAATTTTGGCCGGCTTATAATATGTATCAAAATTGTCGAAATGAAATTTTTTAAAACTAAATCATATAATTTAATGTTTGAACTATATGATTAACTTTTGAAAATTTTCATTCCGACAATTTTGATGCAAGTTATTAGTCGGTCAAAATTGCACGTAGTTTCGTAGTGGACAATTAATTGGGAACGGATGGAGTAGTAAAAGTTACACACGCGTTGCGTGTAAGACGCGTAGTGACATAAATCTCGTAATATATTTTTAGTTTGAACATAATATTCATATTTGGTGTCATTTATTCTAGTTATGCAAGTTAAAACAAATTTTTAATTAATTTAGACTACATCCGTAATTAGAAAAATATAGTGAAGATAAATGGTTGATTAATTAGATTAGGTACAATGGTAATTGTTAGAATAGAGAGATGGTATTTTTAGAAAAATTAGACAAATTTTGGCAAGGTCAATTTTTCTTAAATTTGCTTATATTAATAGTATGATAGATTCACGAGACACCGATCGAGTTAATCAAAAGCGTTTTTAGGCAAGTTGGGTCTGAGCCGACTCAAATGGCGGGATAGAATAAGACGTCAATTGAGATAAAACTAGGCATTAAACTTTTAAAAAAATTTGAGGTAGTTTATGTTGAATGAAAAATCAAATGGAATATCAATATATATCATTATAAAAAAATAACCAAATAGCGACGGTATTAGTGACTGTATTTTTTGTTACGAGTTTATTAGCGATCGTTTTTGTGACGGCTTTGTAACAGTTTGGTCAATTTGCAATAGATTTGTGACAATTTTTTAAATTAGTGACAGGCTTTTGACAGCTTTTTACTCTCATTAAATCAAATATTATTTTGTAGTGTATTAGATAGCAAATAGTCAGTTTTAACACATTTTTGTAACATATGAAAAGTTTTTTCACATCAAATTAACCAATTTCTATAAAACTCGCAAATAGTAGTCCACACTACGGAATATTGGTTAATTGATTTTTATATGCGTTTGTATAGAGAAAATATTGGTTAATCAATATTTATTATATAGTGCGCATTAATTAGAATGAAACTGTAAATAGATAGTTAAATATTATGCCATCTTAAGGCGGGATATATCGAAAAGAGAAATGATATAGCCACCTAAAAAACTTACCCAAAAACCTTACATGTTGATGCGACGGATTAAGTCTACCAATCATTTTTGTTTCGATATTGAAATTATATTTTTATTTAATTCATATTGAAATGATAAGCTTGTTTAGATGGATATAACAATACTCTTGAAAAACTTAGATAAGTAATACTTTGAGGCCAAATTAAAAACTTTTAGAGGGGTTTTTAAAACTTAAAAGTTACTAAAACGTTAGTAATGTATTCATGTACGATTAATTTGGAAAAAATAAATGACCTAACATGTAAATAAGCCATGTATTATTTTCAGTCTTTTTTCTCAAAAGTGGTACTTAATTATTATATATAAAAAAAAACATGCTATAAGTTACAGTAGAAATTAATTATTATAAGTAATAACATACTATAAACCATGTAAACTGTAAATAAGCCATATAGTAATCATTTCTTCTATCTCAGTTGAAATTAATTACATTTTTTTTCCTAAAATGAGCATACTACAAGTTAACTATTATATACCCCCTCCGTCTCGAAATCAATATGCTCTACTTCTTTTTGTAACGTCTCAAAATAAGTGTTTGTTTTTATTTTTTAATAAAATTCTCTTTTTTATTTTTTTTAAAATAACTTTTTGTTAGTTAAACGTAACAAAATTATACTCAAAATCTCACATTTTAATCAAAAATTAGTTTTTGTTTGAAAATTTTAATTTTTTAATATTTATATTTTTAAGTTTTATTTTTTTACGTTTTACCGAAATTGTTTTAAATTCAACAATATTTTTGATACATTATATTTATTTTGGAACGGACGGATATAAACAATATATATATAAAAAAAACAGCAATCATTCAATCATGCAAATACAAATTTGCCACGTGTGAGTTAGCTTTACATCCACACAACAAACACATGCAAACAATATTACCGGTAAAGATTTAAAAAGTAAATAAAACCAGAAGTGGGGTGTTGACTCTGAGTGTCAGGGTCCAAAATTGTATTTAAAACGCTCAATTTTATTTTAATTGTATTTGATTTTTAAAGTCAAAATTATGTAAAATTTACATAATTCAATGAAATCAAGTTATAACTATTATTTGAAAATTTTGAATATTATATATGTAGTATACATACATATTATAAATATGTATATGTAAATATAATAATATATAGATACAAAGTGTTACTTATTGTTTATTTTCATATTTGTAAGTTTTACATAATTTTGATTTTAAAAATCAAAAACAATTAAAATAAAATTGAGCGTTTTTTAGCGTTTTTAGCCCAATTTCTGAATCAGGCGCGCTGCTTCCAATAAAACCTGTGGCTTTTAACTAAGATTTGTTTTCTTGATTTATTTGAAAAGCTATGGCTTCATGTAACTCTATATCATGCACTTTACAACCACTTGACCAGCTCAAGAAAACATACTTGAACAATTCCAATCAATCTGTATTACCATTATCGCCACGTTTTCAAAGTATCCGCTTTTCTCTCCATCGCCTCGACAACCGGCTTGTATCGCCATGTTTCGCTTCTAGCTCCACCGGCAAGTTTCCCTTGTCACTTGCCAATTTAGTCTTATCATTAGAAACTAACTTGGTTCCAGTTTTTTGGGTTTTTACGACTATTGCACCTTAAATTGCTGTTGTTTTATCGATTAGTACCCTGAATTCTTATTTTTCTTAGTTAGTACCCTAAATTCAAGTTTTTTTTTAAACTATTCCGTCCAATTATATTATAGGTGGCATGTGAATAATTGGATTTAGTGTACCAATTACGAAAATAATTGAGAATTCTAATACTAATTAAGAAAATAATCTGAGAATTCAAGGTATCAAATTGAACCGAATAGTTTAAAATCAAAAATATAATTGAATTCACGATACTGATTAAGAAAATTAAGAATTTAGGAAACTAACTACTAATAGAGAAAACAGCAGTTCAAGGTAAAAAATGCTATAAAAAAAAACATTTTTCTTTTTTGTTTTTTCATAAATCCATTTGGTTTGGTACTTGAAAGTTATGTTAATGTATGGGAGGAGCTAAAATTCTTGTGGATGTTCTTTCTTGTTTGTAACCGGGGTGCTGAAATTCTAAAAACGACCTTCGATATAATATATCCGTTGGGTGTTGTAGTCCTTTAGAGAGAAATTATTGAGTTCTATTAGAGTAGCAGTGACACCACAGGTTATTGTATTTTATTGCTTATACAGGCGGGATCCGGAAAATGTATAGTGGGAAGGGTGTTAGAGAACCTCGTCGGACTCATAATATCTTCCCTTTAGACTACTCTTAGTTCCTACTCTGTGTGGGAGTTGGGATATACTGCCATGTAATCAGTTTGTGATAGAATTTGTGTACATATCACTGTAAGTAGTACTTAATACTCAAAACAAAATTAATTATTTAATTAACTTCTAAAGAAAGGTCGACTAGCTAAATGGTTGCACAAAAGAAACAAGATGAGCTTGCAAAATGCAACCAATCAAGCCCTAGACATGTATATAAAGAGATGGGTGAAATTGTCTAACGGCGCTTGAGGCTTGAGTGAGCTCGAAATAGGCAAATTTATGGAAGCCCGAAAATATACCGGAAACTGTGTTTTGAATATATGATCTTGGCTGTTGGTATTCTTGATTTTATCACAATTAATATTTTGAAATTTAATTTATATATGATATGCAGAATGTTTGCGTTTAGGTATACTAATTGATAAATAGTATCACTATGCATAATACTTGTGTGTATTTGGAATTTTGACATTGTTAATGCAAAATCATAACCCAACATCTTGACACTGGTTGGCGCAGCTCTACGTTGGCTGAGAAGGCAGTTATGTGAAAAATAAATTTTATTACTTAGTACACGTTTGTAAGAGTATAAAAAATAATTACATGTATGCCGCTGGTCTTTGTATTTAGGTTCCATTTAATTTGCGCTTGCCTTTTTCATTAAATTTTTACCTTGAAACAGGAATAGAAGCTTCTGAGGCGAGCGAAGACACCGCTAGTTTATTGGATAAGGTACAAGTCTTTGATTTGGATGGGAAGAGCATGGCTATATCTAGTTTGTGGAAAGAAAGGAAAGCAGTTGTTGCATTTGCTCGTCACTTTGGGTACTTTTTAGCTGAAATTTGTTTGGTGTTTATTAAAAAAATCTGATGAAGTGCATTTTCGCAATATAACTGTGTTTGTGTCCTGCTATGCAGATGTGTTCTTTGTCGTAAACGGGCTGATTATCTTGCTGCCAAAAAGGTACTTGTTCAATTCCTACTTTTCTTCCCTTACCTCATTGTTGGTGCTTAACAATTTTTAAACTTATATGGGATATTTTAACACTTGTAAACGTTGTAAACGTGAATTAGTTCATTTGTCAACATATTGCTATGTAGTCAGTTGTAACTTAATTTGCAGATGTGAAAGGTTTCTTTTGTTGTATAATTTTTAGGATGTAGTCATAGTCATAGTCACATGAACTCACATTTAAGTATTCCTTTATCGTCAGCGAGCACTTACAGCAGTAATCATTAGTAGGTTGGAAATTTCATACCAAAATGAGAAATAAAAAACATCGAACTGTCAATACAAAAAAAAAAAAAGGTTTTCCCTAGAAATTTGCTTTTTTGAACTTTAGGCAAGACATTTATATTTATTTATTATGTTGATTCTGCCCCTTCTGTACCCTCGTTAAAGGAGATGGAATTCACAAGGATTTGAATATGTAACGGTTTTTAATGTGTAATGTACAGGCAATTAACTTGTGAGTTTAAACAATTTTGTCAGGTAGTTCTGGCTATTTGGGCTTTCAGATAATTGATTTTGAATGAAATTAGTGAAAATGAACTCCTCATGTTTCAGCATTAGTTATTTCCGCAATTTGTTGGTATAAATGTGGGTACAGCTTTCAGAAATGTCTTGAAACTATTGATTTTAAATCCTTAATTTTCAGTGCACCGTAACTGCAAATATGTTGTCAATAGGATGTGATGGATGCAGCTGGTGTGGCACTCGTTCTGATTGGACCAGGCAGTGTAGATCAGGTACATGCCTAAGACATTGTTTGGTTGCAGCTTGAAAATTCCGCTTTTTTTGTTTTTTCTCTTAAAAGTTGGACAGGTTTGTTTGACCACATTAGAAGCTTAGCTTCTGGCGTTACAGTGTAAACTAGCTAGAAGCTTTATGCAGGATTAAAGTGACTTTTTTTTTAAAATCAAAATTTCCTGCTTATTTTTGTAAAAGGCTGCGACCAAACAAGCGTCATGTCTTTAGTTGATGTCGAACAGCCTTTTTTTTGGTACCAAAACCCTCCGGTTTGGAATTATGTACTTTTGAGAAGCTTCCCCAACATTGATAAAGTCTTCATATAAGCAATTCTTATATGGTCTGAACTATTTCTGTTTTTTTTTTCTCACTAGGCAAGAGCATTCTCTGAGCAAACCAAATTCGCAGGAGGTACACATCATCTTGATTTGAAATTAGTTAACCTTTTAAATATTGTTTACTTTTATGCTTCCTGATGTTTAGTTGCAAGTATTATTAGGAATTTTTGTAAATGATTAAACAACATAAAAGGATTTCCTATTGGTTTCAGAAGTGTATGCAGATCCCTCTTACTCGTCATACAAGGCGTTGAGCTTTGTCTCCGGTGTAACAACTACGTTTACTCCTGGGGTATGTATATATACAGTACAGAATTCGTTTATGTTTTTGTGTGAATGTCTTGTATGGTAAAATAGCAATGTATGTTTATAGACTTTGAAAAATATATTATTGCATGCCTAACCTAAACCCATTATGATAATTCTTTCGTGTACCCAATTTTTGAATGTTCCAGTCAGGTTTGAAGATCATACAGGCATATATGGAAGGTTACCGACAAGACTGGGGGCTTTCTTTTGAGCAGGACACCAGGACACGAGGCGGCTGGTAAATTTACTTCTCATTAGTGTATGAAGAAACTTGAAATTGATTATTTTGAAACAAATAATTTCATGTTCTTTGTATGTATGTCCATATTCATGGAAGTTGTATACTTTGGGTGCAACATTGGAGAAACTTTGTGGTTGCTTTGGAAAAGTGCAACTTTTGTTAGATGGTACGACAAGGTTCAAAGGGTTGCAGCTAGGTAGAATCTAAGGATGTGGATTAAGTTTTGAATTGGTGTTATGAAAAATGTGATACTCCGTAGTCATCAACGAGTTAAACATGAGTTTTTATAGTGCATAACAGACCTTATGTAGTGGATTCATTTGCTGAACTCGATGCTTTAATTAGTGACGATAGTAATACACACTCGCATATTTAACAGTGCAAAGCAAATACTAAATATCCTTTACGAATGCTTGGGGTACATAAGTTAGCATTTGCCTATATGGTTTTGGTTTAATAAGAATGTTTGGGCATTTATTTTCTCAGGCAACAAGGAGGAATCATTGTTGCAGGTCCGGGAAAAAGTAACATATTATACATCCACAAGGTTAAAACTCTATCAAAGTCCTATTCTGCACATTTTAAGGCGAATGTCTTTTTTCTTTTTCGGAACAAGTCCATTTTTTCTTTATTTAATTGTTTAAATTCCGACTAATAGCGAATTGCTATTTTGACATGGCCAGGACAAAGAAGCGGGGGATGATCCAGATATTAAAGATGTCCTACAAGCATGCTGCTGATAAAATTTTCGCTTCCTTTGCATAGAATATATACCCCGAAATATAGAAATATACATGCCTACGTTTTAGATTTGTGGTTTGAACAGATTTTATCATTTTATTAGAATATTTTGTGTTGAACCAAGAATTGGAGACATCAGAGGAACTAGGGTGCCACCGTGAACCCATAATTGTAAAAACTTGTTTGTGTTGTAGATCGATAATATAATTTTTTTGAACTTATAAACCGTTTAGTGTCAAAAGAGATCTCCTGTAGTGGAACTCGATGGTTAAAAATAGGGGTGGAATATACAGCATATTGTACCTATCAACAACTTTTATCACTCGTAGTCTCGTATCATATCACCTTGTATCGAAATATGGTATTACCGAATGTATGATACGGTAATGGTAATCAATTTTTAGATTTCGCGATTTTTACACCACTTTAGCACTTTTATATAAAGTTAATTAAATAATCGTTCACTAATATTTTAGTTATCATTATTAAATATTTTCCAAAGTATTTTCCCATATATCAATCACTTTTCTCGAAATTATACGATTTTTCTGCAGGAATTGTTTTGTCTACCGAAGTTCACTAATATTTTAGTTTGCATTGGTCTTGTTCCGGAGATACATTTCTTTTAAATCGATAATATCAGGAATAGTTTGAAAATATATTTTAAAAAGGACTAAAATTAACCTCAGTTCAAAGCCTTGATTTTTAGCTAAAAAGAGGTCATCCACTACTTGTAGTTCATTTTCCCTCAAAAGATAAATCTTTTAAATCTAATTGATGCAAAAACAAGTTGATTTCTGGATCTTGGCAATAGAACTTCACTTTGACACAAGTTTAACAATTTAGGTGAGATGTCACAAACTATTAGCTACCAAACGTGTTAACATATCAGTTAAGTTCCAAACATTCATTTGCATCTTTAAGAGCATTACGGTGGGACGAGGGAAGAAACAACATGCAGACGAATGTCTTTGAGGGCCAAAAGCTCAGCCATTGGTATCGATTTGTATTGGTTTCGTGAGATGAGCTTTTGGTTTTATGACAAAAGTCATCCAAATCAGATTGTTGTTATCTTTGAGGGCTGTGTCTGGCGGTGTCTCCACTTCGGGGTATAAACTAGTAGATGATTATCGCTTTTCCATAACGACACACTTTATTTTTATAATAAGAAAGCGGACTAGTAATAAGCCTTCCATGATTTTCCTGATAGGTCCACATCCAAATCATAATGCAGTTTAACTTGAAATGAATAAATATTATTCCAATTGTATCAGCAATATCCCAATTTGAAGCAATTATATCAGCAACTGTGTCGAATATCTTGTCTACAACGTGTTTCCCGAACTAGTTTGAGATCGTCGACTCTGTGAATGACCTTATGCTATTGCTGAATTCTTTAACACCTGCTTCAAAATCATATTATTGCTTCTAAAAAATTGTAATACGCTTAGTCTCGATATTTTGAACAATAAAATTGCCATCATTTATTTTTAGTTGTTGCACTTCCAGTTGGCTTGGAGTAAAATAAGGTATGTTGAAGGAGTCTAAATTTTTTTCGTCGATCAACCCCTCTAAAAAATATTATTTTTTATGTATCGCATTATTATCATTCAGTAACATAATGAGCAAGGACTCAGAAATATGTTGTCGAAAATAAACATGTTGCTATCTAAGATGGATAATGTACCACCGCCATTTTTATCGAAAAAGTAAATGTACTTTTGAAAGGGCGATGATAAACCATCAAACTCATAACATGAAATGGTTTGCAGTCAAAAATTGTGACTATCATTTAAGAGATGACATCGGGGGTTATTTGTAAAAGTTTGATAGTTTATGACCCGTAGTTGTTATTTACATTTTGCCCAAGCATTTCCCATAAAAAAATCAACCAAAACGGATAACCGAGTATCATTTAAAAATGGTATCGGGGTTATTTATAAAAGTTTGATAGTTTATGGGCGTTAATTGAAAGAGCTAATAGCTAATGCGGGATACTTGTAAATGACCCATAGTTGTTATTTGCATTTTATGAATAATACAATAAATCGTTAAATTCTTATAAATTAAGATATAATTTATTAAAATAACTAATATATACTCTTTTATTAATTTGATTTCATCATATTTCAAATGCATTTTTTCACTTTTATTCATAAATAAGTTTTTTACAAGTTTCTTGAATGTGTTATTGAAGTTTCCGAAAAATATAATTTAAGTTTTTAAAAAGATTTTGCATAAATTTCCAAAAAATATAATTTAAGTTTTTTAAAACAAATTCGCTTAAGTTTTCGAAACATTTCGGAAACGCTTCCTTTGGAAATTTAAAAAAATACCATATCGGTTTTCGAAACGCATTTTCGATAGGACTGTAAATGAGATGAGCTGTTCGTGGAATCGTTCGTGTTCGGCTCGACTAATGTTCGGTTCATGTTCGTTCATTTATAAATGAACACAATAATTAACAAGAATACAATATTCGTCTATTAAGTGAACTGAACATGAACATGAACATGCATCTGTTCAGTTCGTCTAAACTCGTTTTCGTGTAACTATATATAAAGTTTGATAAAATAAAAATTAACGAGTTAACAAAAACTAATATCAATATACAATTAATAAACTTATTTATGCTATAATAATATAAATAATATGTTTGTATTATTTCGAATTTATTATAGTAATTTATATCATCATAATATAAATACAATGACCGATTTTATCGTCAGGCGTTCAACTCGTTAAAGTAATCATACGTATGTAAAAAAAAAAAACTATATATAAACTAGTTTATAATATATGAAAAAAAATAAAAAAAACATTTTAAAAACAAAGAAAAATATTAATTTTTTCGAAAGAAATTAGATTTTCACACATTTATCCGATAAAATACAAAACCATAGCTATTAAATAAAATAAATGTGGTTCCTCGCCGGCCGGAAAACTATCACCGTCGCCGCCTTCCTCAGCCGTGTCTCCGCCGCGGCCGAGTCAACACTCGCCGGAGAAAACGCGTATGAAATATTGAGAGTTGTAAAAAATAGCTCTTTTAATGAAATAAAAGCTTCGTTTAGGAAATTAGCTAAAGAGACTCATCCTGACCTTGTTAAGTCGAATGATTCCAACCAATTTGTTAAGATTTTAGCTGCTTATGAGGTATTTTCAATTGGGTTTATTTTATTTTATTCTATTTTATTTTTTTTGGAATTTATTTAGAGTTGATTTTACTACTTTACTTGTCATTTAAAGTTATGGGTATTTTGTAGTTTGGTTCCTAGTTCATGTTTTGTAGCTGCTTATTATGTAATGTGAAGTTTGATTTTACTACTTTACTTGTCATTTAAAGAAGTTTTTTTGTTTTGTTTTTGTTTTATTATGAATTAGATTTTTTTTTTATAAGCAAGAATCTAGAGTTGATTATATGGGTATTTTGTATTTTGGTTTTTAGTTGAGTATTTTAGCTGCTTTTTAGGTACTGTGAATTGGGTTTGTTTTTGTTTTTATTTTTGTTTTTGTTTGTTAATGAATTTAGAGTTTTTTTTTTCATTAGCAAGAATTTAGAGTTGATTATACAAAGCTACTTATCATTTAAAGTTATTGAGTAATTTGGTTTTTAGTTGAGGATTTTAGCTGCTTATGAGGTAGTTCCAATTGGGTAAAAAATTTATTTATTTTTCTTGGATTTGATATAATTTAGAGTTAACTATACTAAACTACTTGTCACACCCATATACCGACTCGCCGCCGCGGCCGAGTCAACTCTCGGCCGGAGAAAACGCGTATGAAATACTAAGGGTTGTAAAAAATAGTTCTTTTAGTGAAATAAAAGCTTTGTTTAGGAAATTAGCTAAGGGGGCTCATCTTGACCTTGTTCAGTCAAGTGATTCCAATAAATTTGTAAAGATTTTAGCTGCTTATGAGGTATTTTCAATTGGGTTTATTTTATTTTATTCTGTTTTATTTTTTTGGGATTTATTTAGAGTTGATTTTACTACTTTACTTGTCATTTAAAGTTATGGGTATTTTGTATTTTTGTTCATAGTTGAGGGTTTTAGCTGCTTTTGAGGTACTGTGAATTGGGTTTTTTTTTCTTTTTCATAAGCAAGAATTTAGAGTTGATTATACTACATTGCTTGTCATTTAAGTTATGGGTATTTTGTATTTTTGTTCTAATTGAGGACTTTAGCTGCTTATGAGATAGTTTCAATTGGTTTTTTTTTATAAATGAGTTTTAGAGCTGATTGTACTAAGGGTTATAAAAACGAGTTCATTTAGTGAAATAAAAGCCTCTTTTAGGAAATTGGCTAAGGAGACACACCCTGATCGTGTGCAGTCAAGTGATTCGAACCGCTTTGTTAATATTTTAGCTGCTTATGAGGTACTGTGAATTGGGTATTTGTGTTTATGAATTTAGTTTTTTTTTTTTTTTTTGCTAAGCAGTAATATAGAGTTGATTATACTGAATTACTTGTCATTTAAAGTTTTGGGTATTTTGTATATTTGTTCCTAGTTGAGGCTTTTAGCTGCTTATGACTTATGAGGTAGTTTCAATTGTTTTTAGCTGCTTATGAGGTACTGTGAATTACTTGTCAATTGTTTACGGCTAAAGTAGTTGCAAGTACTCCAGTGTAGTGCAAATTAATAAAATTAGATACAAGTATTCTTTTTGAACTGGCAGTAGTGCAAATTAATTGAAAAACCAAAAAAGAAAAGAAAATGTATGACTCTATATACTTCAGAAGTATGTATAGTTCTCCTTCAAAAGGATATGTTCTTTATGTTGTGGGTGTGTGGCAAACAAAGTTTCATACTTTAATGCAAAAATATGAAAATACGTTATTTTTATTTATACCAAACAAGATTTCTCCAGAAATTCTAATCAATATTAAGTATTTATTGGTTTGTTAAGTGGAGTATTTGAAGAATATCTCTAGTTCTTTCAAATATCGGTACCTAAGAACATGCGGAATGTTAGGAGTTCTGATTTATTTGGCTCTGAAGTGTGGACTTTATATTTACAAGTAAGCAGTATAACGTTATTGTTTCTGCATATATGTTGCAGTGAAGTAAGCGTAATAAAATATGCTTAATGTTTCATATAACAAGTCATACAGACCTGTATACGGTATACCTATAAATAAGCAGCATGGAAATGTTATTTTAAGTTTAGCCTTTAGAGATCAAAATGAATATATGTTTACAATTATGAGCTCGGCAACTGAATTATACTTTAAGTAACCTTACCGACGGAAATAAATATATTTTTTTCTCCAAAAAGCAAAAAGGGATGATCCAAGCAAAAGATAATGTTGTACTTGGTTTTTAAAACTATATCCAACAATGTGGATATTAATATTCGTGCATATTTTATAAATGAAATTTGCCTTCCAGTATATAATAAGGCTACTGATTTTGTAAAGACAAACAAATGCAGATACTATCAGATGATCAAAAGAGGGCTAGTTACGACAGATATCTATCATCACAAAAAGTCCATGTTCAAAATCGTAAAAGTTTTGTACAAGCTTCTGCTATTAAGTATACACACGAATCGAATTTATCAACGACAAACCAAATGGATGTTGTTGAGTGGTTGAGATGGTATAGGCATGCTATACGTAACATTTTATCAGAGAAAAGGGTAGTAACAGGAACAGGCTATTTAGACGAATTAGAAAGGGATTTTTATTCAGCTATAAATGCGGCTTATTATGGCCCTTTAGTCGATTCTATGGACCTTTTACCAGATTGTTTTGAAGCTGAAGAGAGATCCAGCTCTGAAACGGATGAAATTCTGCATTTAGTTTCTGGGCGTGACCTTTTTGGAATTATAAAACTAGCTGATAAAATTCCTAAATTACCTAGCTTTTTCCGTAAAGAGCTTACACCTTTTTCGAATTTAGGAAATAGTAGTTGGATGCAATCGAATAATAACGAATATCATGAAAATGATGCTTATAGAGATATAGAGTTGCATTTATCAGGAAAGGTCGTTGCTGTGGCCAAAAGGGTCCGTCCAAAAAGCAATTTTAATGGGATTACAAACGATGATTTGGAGGATCACATACACATATTCCTTAGTTCAGATGAAAATTTAGAGTATAATGACGAAAAAAATTCAAAGGCTTTCGTTGGTGTTCAAATTGGGAGAATAAGTGGACTTGGGACTAGTTCTGATGAAGGGTCTTGCTTTGCATATAATTGCCATGGTGAGAAAACTCATGTGATTATGAAGCATAGAACCTTAATGGTGCGTATAACTGGTGCCTAATTACTTTCTGATCTTTTTTCGGTTTTCATCTTGCCCCATTTGATATTTGGCTTACTTGTAATTTGGTACACTATTATCGCATGATTCAACTTCAATTTTGTAGATCAACCAGCAAAATTAACATGAACACCCCAACCGATTTTTTTTGCTTCGTATACTAAAATGGGAGAAAATCATATTTTGGAGACCAAAACAGGATAAAACAACGTTATAGTTTAGAGTTTAAAATGCTGTTAAGATACGTGATAAAATAATTGGGTTTCATAAGTAATTAGTATGGAAAAATATGATTTTTTTCCTGATTTGGTTCACAAATTGTACTAAACACTGAGACCAGTAGAGTTGGTGTGCTGATTGCTAGTTTTTCTGAGTTTATGTACAAAGTCGAACTCAGAGGATAACCTCGTATTCGAGGCTCAAAAATAACTCTTTTGATATATAGTACAAATTGTCGTCTTTGAACTAATGCGCTTAATCTTTTAATTCGAGCTGATAAATCTCTTTGGTTCTAATGCTTTTGCAAACTAATGAAAATGTTCAGGAGGGAAAACACCTTTACCGACTTTTACGCCTGTTTGACTTTAGTATGTATTTGTGGTGTGCTTTGTTAGATATTAATCATCAACTTATTATGTTATTCTAATTACTGTTTTCTTATATAAATTCTCTGCTTTTTAACTTGTGTTCAGGTGAAGCATATGCACTGGTATGAAGTGGGTGATAAAGTTTCTATTTGCGAGTGTAGATGCACCAAAGCCAGGTTACCACCAAGCAGGTAAGCTGTATGCAAGTAATCTCACATTTGTAGTAATTTGCATATTTAAACTTATTATAATATTGTTACTATTATGTCTGTTATTATATGATGTACACGTTAAGTTTGCCACAGATATTGGCTGTTTGAACCTCGCTGTGGCATGCATGATATTGGAGGGTGGTATGTAGAGACATATGGCAAAGATAGGAAAGGCCGTACTGTTCCATCGAAGAGAATTTGGGATGGCTTTGATGAACATTTTGAAAAGTAAGTTACTATGCACAGAAGTCGTCTTGTTTAACCTGCTACTGTCCAAGCATAGCATAAGCAACACTCTTTTACCATCGGGACTAGGAGGCTGCAAGGTTGCCGCTTTAAAAAATAAGCGTTTTTTCTTAAGTTTGAGAAAAAGAGTAGGTTTATCCAGCTTTAAGATCTAATTTTTTTATGCTAGAATTCCTGAAAAGCTCAGATTTTAAGCTGGTCAACCAACCGCAGTCTGGCTTTAAGCAAAAAACAAAGCTAAGCTTAAAATCTGCAACCAAAGAAAGACTTAATACTTGGTGTTCTCATTATACTTGGTGTTCGTTGAGCTTCAAACATAATATAAAATCAACCATTCGTTTTAATTTCTTTATGATAATATGTCCTTTTTCTTAGGAGACTTCACCCAGCGCTGTATTTACTTGCTCTTGCATATCGAACCCTGGACCTCGAAGATGCCAAAAGAAAGAAACAACATGGGAGAGACGCAATTCGAGACAAACTTTTTGGGTTAATCAGTTGGTACAAAAAGTACATATAATCGTGTTTTTGATACTGCAAATAATTCAGCTACACTCTGCGGCACGTTTAACAATGGTTTGTTCACAATGCTGAATTCTTGATAGAGGGATAATCCAGATAGCAAATTAAGGATTGAAGCATGTCTATAAAAGGACTTTATTTACATGGTTAGCATCTCTCTTTATAGTAGTATATAAGAAAGCACAATTGCTTTGGAATTAGATAGCATTCTGGTCCAGTAATTGATTATTCCAGAGTACAATCATGATGATGACAACAAACATATTAGGAAACATTAGAAAATCCAACGGTACTGAACATTTGTTCCGTGGAGAGAATTAGAAAATCCATGTGGAAGCTTCAGCTGTCGAGGACGAGTCCTGAAGTAGGAGTTGCAGATGTAGTATGATTATATATGTTGTTCAGTGTGAAGAAAACCATCAGATACAACATTTGTTTTATACTTGTATAAATGCATAACATGTCAATATTATCTCATATTTGTGTGTGGGGAATGGTTTTTCATTTCTTTGTTTAAATAAAGTGAGGAT
The DNA here is from genome assembly GCA_963682055.1 of Primula veris. Classification (NCBI taxonomy): domain Eukaryota; kingdom Viridiplantae; phylum Streptophyta; class Magnoliopsida; order Ericales; family Primulaceae; genus Primula; species Primula veris. The sequence goes on from OY821751.1 coordinate 1,864,152, forward strand.
TACGCTTCTGCAGTATTGCACTTGCGAGTTTATCAGTTTAAATTGAATACAAAATTACTTGATGGTTACGTTAACACTTAGCTTGCCTTATTTTGATGCTTGCAATGTGTAAAAACTCTTACTGTAGTATAACATCGAATGACTGACAGCAAAATTATCAGTTACGTATGGAGAGGGAGAGGCTAGCCCACTTTAGGTTGGTTTGCAAACTGATTTATCTAACAAATCTTACATTTGCCATCTCTATTTGGAGATAGAAATCTTTGTAAATTGCATTAGTAACAAATTATCATGGTCAGAAAAAGAACAAATTAAAAATAGCAATAATAATTGGCAGGATTAATGCATGACACTTGAAAAAAGAAGATGCATTCAGAAGTATACATAAAAAATTCAACTCCATTACAAATGCATCTCTTACTTTCTAATGTATCATAAATAAAACAATGCTACTATGTTCTATTTGTTAAACTATTGAATGATGTCTGGTTGAATGAATAATCAGCGCTGCAGATGAATGTTGAAGACTTGTTTCAGATTCGGAACAAAGTGTAACAAAATTAAAAGGAAGCTGTCAACCATGGTGTATTCATACGTACCCACTCTTTTCCCGTTAACTTTACTACACCAACTCTATAATCTATGACCATTGTTCTTTTAACCATCCTTCTTCATCAAGCACATTTACCTTCATGGTACTGAATGGTTTCCGAGAATCTGAAAATTTCTGGTTTTTCCACTTCCAATAAGTGACCTCAGAGGGGCCAAAGCCAGTGTTATGGACCAACAAACTCGAGAAAACAGATAGTAAAATTTATGGTTTATACCAATTATTGTGAGGTTGTTTCCCGCATCGCTTCAAAAGGTACATACACCCTGCTGACGAGAATAAGCCAAACGCAGCAAATGCAATGATCGTTGAATTCTCAATGTTTTGAAAAATGCCTCTCTGAACCAAAATAACAAACAAATGAGCAAATATAAGTTACCAAATATATATATATATATATATAGGTATATAAGTAAGAAGATTTATTTTCAAAACAAAAAAAAAAAGTAAGAAGATCGAGTCTGATGTTATTGATGTTTTTTGTGGGGTCGGGAGCACATACTTGCAATATGAAAAATAAAGTAGCCGCATTTGCAGGGGCAAGAGAAAGGCTTATCATCCCTCCACGTAACTCATTTGGTACATACCTGCAAGTTATTCAAGCACCGAAAAGTAAATTCACTAGTATTTCCATATAGGACTTGTTTGGATACAGATCCTAAACTCCGTATTTACTTTCTTGCATAAAAGTTGCAGTGCATTTGGCTGGCCAGTATAAAAACTTAGCTTAATGATTTTCTCTGAAAAACTAGGAGGTTTAAGCTGGATTCCTGAGATTTAAATAAGCAAGCTGCATTTTTGTTAAAATTTTCAACTTTTAAACTTAGCTTTTTGCTTTTTTTGGCTTATACATTGCAGTGGAGTTGGCTGGCAAGCTAAATCACAGTTTTATAGGTTTTCTAGCCAAAAAAAACATTAAACGTGAGAGTTTCAAACCAAATGAACTCAACACTTAGCTTCAAATAAGCAAGCTAATCTGCTAAAAGTTCGATCCAAATAAACCCTGGTAAGATAAAGGGTGAAGTAACAAATCAGCTGCAACTGGATATAAACGAGAGTATAGCTTACATTGTTCTCAATTTGGCCAGTGAGGGCATAACTAGACCAACACAAGCATGAAATAAACAGAACAAGGTCACGAGAACTCCAACTTCCTGCACATAGGAGAAAAGTAAGAAAAACACAGTATATGAACTAAATTTTGAGACACCCGAAGACAATGCAAAAAGGCTGTGAAAAACCAAATTAATACAATTGTCAAAATACCTGATAATCATATGACACGATTGACAATACAAAGCCCATTACTATAAACAAGTATGTATTGCAGTCTTCGGTTCGAAATGACAAGGGCCCAGTGGAAATCCATGGAAATATTGTGCTCCCTAGCATTTTAGCACCCAATAAACAAGGATATATCAATCCAAGATTTACTTCTCTTCCATCAGCCTACAAAAAGGGATAAAACTATATTAGCTTAACTGCAATTGAAACTCAGAAATTAATAACGCAAGCTCCATTGATGTTTAGATACTTACCACTATTGTGGGAGCCCACAAAACCCAAAAGATGGAGATAGAAAAATGAAGGCAAGCTTGCACCCACGACAAAAGCCATACACGTTTATCTAGACACAGAAAGAGAAGAGTGATCGACATGGTCATGATCTTAAATCTTTCAAATAAGAAAAAAAAACATTAAGATTTACTGTAGAGTTAAGCAAAACCATTATGACTATGAAACTGTCAACTAGGGAATTGGTTGAGCAAAATTTCTTCGACTCGATTACTCTCTCCGCCCATAAGATAGTTGACCATTATTTCAGTTTGAAATATCCCAAATTAAATGAAACCAACCCAAAATAGTAGTTAAAATTATTATCACATTTCGATTTGTCCGTTATTGAAGTTGGTGCATGAACAAAAAGTCTTACTTATTTGAGATGTAAACTTAGGAAAGTTGTTTTTGTGCGAAATATATGATATCTTCATGTCATTTTTCCACCTACTTTGTTTCAAGAAATTATGTTTTTTATAACAGCAGTCTAGAAAATGCATTTTTCGGTTTTGTTTTCAACAAAGATGCAAATTATACAGACATTTTTAGTGAAAAACTAGAAGCCATAATTTGAAGCAACGTAAATGTTAGGGGAATTCCTGAAAAAATAACAATATCATCAAGTTTCCTAAGAAAATTAAGATTTGCCAATATTTTCATCTAGTTTGGGACGGAGGAAGTACTAAATTCTTCACCTGATCTACGGAAAGGTATTAGAAGAAACAAGGGTTACCAGTTAAAATGCAAGTCTTGAAAGACTCAATGTAGTTCTGGAAGGATGATGTTTGTGAAGCTTCTTTAGATCCTCGACTTGCATAAATAATGGTGATGATTGCCAAAATTACGACCGTGGATGAAGGAGTGAGAAAACTTTTCTTGTCGGTATCGCTAATAAGCCAATTTCCCAGTAGTTGACTACCAATAAAAGACGCACACTCAGTGAAAGTCAGTATCCAAAACAGGTCATTTAGTGTGTCTTGGCGGTGTCCTACCTGCGGAAAAAGCGTACTTAGTATTTATGATGGATTAATTGTATTGGTATCATGTACTTATATAAGGAGAAGTGAGGAAAGACATTGGCCTAAACTTCGGAGCTCATATATACATTTCAAAAGAAGACCCACTTTTCAAAAAAGCATGTCTACAAAAGGTACACTGTTTTACTAACAATTACTAGGTATATAGTAAACCAATATTACTTACATTTCTGATATTGAAGAGGAAAAAATAAAGTCATATTTTAGCACTAACCTTGTCATGCTCAACCACCATCCACGCCTCAAAACTGACTGAAAATATAGAACTGGCAAGAGAAATGCAGACACTAACAAACAAAAGAATCGGATGCGAAAATACTATCTTCAACACTCCAACAATGAGATGCAGGGCACAGAACATCAAACAAACTTTTTTGTGACCTCTGCATAAATAACAAATTTCAACACCATGTTAAAAAGGAATAAAATTTAAATAAAATTGAACAATTGAGACACCACGTTGCAACTTTTCACCTAAAAAGAACTAGATGTGTACTAACTACTCGATGTTAAGCACCAATGTTCAAAAAAAGAAACAGATACCATACCAGGGTTAGAGTTAAACTTTTAAGCACTCGTGTCTAAATTGTAAATTTTGTACGTTGTACTTACTTTTCGAGCTTTTATTGATTAGTGACTAAGTTAAGATTATTTATGAGTATGGTGTACTAATGGTTAAAGGTGATTGGTTGGTACTCATAATGATAAATTTCCAGTTATGCTTCACAAACCATGTACTCACAATTCCAAAATAAATAAATAAGGGAATAGGAAGTACGACCGAAAAGTACTCACATTTGATCCGAAATAATGCCTGCGGAAGTTCCGAGAAATAGGGCCGTTGCATAACCTAAGCAAAGAGAGAACACAATTTGCCCCTTTCCAGTACTATAATACACTGATTCGTATTCACCAATCACTGACGATAAACCTTGCAACACTGAGAGAGAAAATGAGTGTGGCTTTCAGTTTTTCATTTCCTATGTTCTTTTCGATAAGGTGATTGAAAAATATTAGAAAACCCTTTCGCTACATGAATGTAGATAAAAACATTGTATGCATAGGTATGATTTGGAGAAGTAATGTAAAAATGCCATGCCTATACGGGCTATACCACATAGTTCACGAACAGAAAGACAATCTTTGGGAGTTTTCAACTTAGTGATCCTCCATTTTATTTAAACAAACATAAGCTAATTGAAAAATGACCAAACACCTAATTTTGATTCAATTTTTAAAATAATGAAACGAATACTTGACAGATTAAAAGTACAAGTCTTTTTCCAAACAAGTAATAAGAATTAAGAACCACTAGAACATAAAGGATTAGATTTCAAAATAACAAGTTATAACTACAACTTTTCCATGTGGGGTAATAGTGCTCAGCACCAACCAAATATGGAATTCCAATTGGAGAAACCTAGGATTTATTGACTGCATATTTTAAGAGCTTCTTCGCTAATTTCAATGCAGTGCATTTGGTAGGTCAACTTAAATATTTCTTGACAGAAAAACAGTATTTCAAAAATCCCCGCCTAGGCCCTATGCCCTGGTCTACCGACGCGATTAATACCTGCCTTTTTGATATGGGTTTAAACCTGGGTCAAGAGAGCTGATTTTTAAAATTAAAATAAATAAGTAAATGCTTAGTTAAATATATAAGTTGATCTCAAAATAAGATATTCACTTCAAATTAACTTCTAAATACATAATTATGCTTATTTTTCTTTATATTTGACTGTCCATATGTAGTTCTCATAGCTTTTTTAAAACCATGATGAGATTCAAATAAGTTAATAGCCTACAAATGCATAGTTTAGCTTGTTAATTACTTAACATGTCTATTTCACGAGAATCCAAAAAAAAAGAGGCTAAAACATCGTTTCCTGCCTAGACCACGCTTACTCACCTATGCCCCAGACCTTCCTTTCACCTTTTGTCTGTCTAGCAATTTGTGGAACCTTGCCGAAAAACTAGAACCTTATTTCTCAGCCTCAATGAGAACTGCTAAATTGCGTAAAAAACACATTCAAACCAACCCTTAAACTAATTTCTTCAGATTCACTCATCATCTCTACTTTAAGTTTCCAAGATAACATGTTTCTGCTTTTTTTCATCAATCAAATACAAACTCATAAACGATAATGACAAGTAGAATGAGTAGCATAACCTTATTTCTGGACTAGAAAACCGTAACCTTATTTCTCAGCTTCAAAGAGGTCAGCTAAATTGCTTAAATATGAAGTGAAATAAGCCCTTCCACAGAATTCCTCACATTTGCTCATCATTAGCATAATTCAAACTTAAGTCATACATACATATGAGATTCAAAGATAACATTTTTTTTTCTAATTCTCCTCAATCAAATACAAACCCATATGTAGTATTATGAGTAGCATACCTGAGGAATGCTAATTGCTAAAAAGTCGCATTCGAACAAATCCTTAAACAAAATTCATCATGTTTGCTCATCATTACCAAAATTCAAACATGAATAGCTAATTTGAGATTTCAAGATAACATTTTTCCTCATAGTACCATCAATCAAATACAAACCCATTATAGATATTGATAAGAAAAATGAGCAACGTAAGCGAGGAATGCTAAATTGCTCAAAAGCTGCATTCAAACAAACCCTTCAACCAAATATTACACTTTTCCTCATCGGTAGCAAACTTCAAACTTATATCACACATTTTGAGATATACCAAGATCACATTTTTCTACTTATTCTCATCAATCAAATAAATACAAGCCAATCATGGATATTGACAAGTAAAATGAGTAGCATTAACTTATTTCTGGACTTGAAAAACCACATATATATTTCTCAGCCTCAAAGAGGACAGCTAAATTGCTCAAAAAGTATATTATACATAATTCATCATATTTGCTCATCATTAGCAAATTTCAAGATTGTATCACTATCACTAATTGGAGATTCCAAAATAACATTTTTCAACTTATTCTCGACAATCAAATACAATCCCATTATAGATATTGACAAGTATAATGAGTATCATACCCGAGGATTTCTAAATTACTTAAAATCTGTATTCAAACAAACCCTTAAACTAAATTCCTCGCCTTTGATCGTCATTGGAAAATCTCAAACTTGTATCACTAATTAGTGATTACATATTCCAAGATCACATTTTCCTTTTTATTTTTATCAATCCAATACAAACCCATTATAGATATTGACAAGTATCATGAGTAGCATAACCTTATTTCTCAGCCTCAAAGAGGATAGTTAAATGGCCAAGCTCTATTAAAATTGTCCACATGTTTGATCATCGCTAGCAATGTCCAAACTTGTATCACTAAATTGACATTCCAAGATCAGACTTTTCTGGTACCATTGACAAGTAGAATGTGTACCATACCTGAGGAATGCAAAATTGCTTAAAAGTTAACTTCAAACAAACCCTTAACCTGAATTCCATACATGTGCTCGCCATTAGCCAAAATTAAACTAATATCACAAGTTAAGATGCAATATAACATTTTTCTACTTATTTTCATCAATCAAGTACAACCCCATCATAGATATTGACAAGTATAATAAGTAGCATTACCTTATATCTTGACCACAAAATCCAAAACCTTAATTCTCAGCCTAGAAAAAAACTGCTGAATTGCTTAAATTGACATTACACAAAATTCCTCACATTTGCTCATTATCAGCAAGTTTCAAACTTATATCACTAAATTGAGATACCAATATCACAGTTTTCTACTACTCTCATCAATCAAGTACAAACCCGTTATATATATTGACAAGCATAACGGGTATCATACCCGAGGATATCTAAATTACTTAAAATCTTCATTCAGACAAACCCTTAAATTAAATTTATCGCCTTTGATCATCATTGGAAAATCTCAAACTTGTATCACTAATTTCAGATTCCAAAAGCACATTTTCCTTCATATATATCTTGACAAGTATTATGAGTAGCATAACCTTATTTCTGAACTAGAAATACCAGAATTTTCTCAGCCTCACATTTACTCATTATTAGCAAGTTTCAAACTTATATCACCAAATTGAGATTCCAAGATCACAATTTTCCACTTCTTCTCATCAATCAAATACAAACCCATCATAGATATTAACAAGTACAACGAGTATCATAAACTTATTTGAAGACCAGAAAATCCATAACACAAAATTCCTTAAAAGTGATATTACACAAAATTCCTCACATTTGCTCATCATTAGCAAGTTTCAGACTTATATTACAAAATTGAGATTCCAAGATATCATTTTTTTAATTTTCTACCTATTCTCATCAATCAAGTACAAACCCATCATATATATTAACAAGTACTATTAAAAAAAATGAAAAAAAAATTATGACTAGTAAACTGAGCACCATACTTAGCAAGTTTCAAACTTATATCACCAAATTGAGATCCCAAATTCACAATTTTCTACTTAATCACATCAATCGAATACACACCCATTATATATACTCACAAGTACTATTAAAAAAATTATAACTATAATAATAATGACTAGTGGAATAAGTACTATACCTGTGGAGATAAAAAAAAATGTATAAACCCATTATATATATTGACAAGTACTATTAAAAAATGAAAAAAAAATGAAGAAAAACAAATATTAACAAGTGGGAATGAGTACCATACCTGAGGAAATAGAGAAAATTACAAAAAAAATATTTTGAAAACGGATAAATGAAGAAGAAACAGAGCGGTCAAAAGGGTTATTATTATTATTAGAGTTACTGTTTTTTATAATGGAAAAATGGGAAAGAGAGAAAATTGAGAGGAAACATGAAAAAAATAAGAAAATGAAAATATAGTGATTTGGGTACCAAATATCACTCTCTATCATCACTCCCATATCTTACAAATCTTATTACTTTTTTGTTAACTCAGATTTGTACTTTTAAAGACATAGTTTTAGTTGAACATCTTTATTTTATGTAAGTTTTAAATAAACTTTATTTGATCAGTGTAGTTTTTATTGAGTTTATTATGGTCCCCCTTTTATTTCAATGTAAATGGAATTGGTAAGTGCCGGTTTCGGTCGGTTTTTGGCAAAACCGAAACCGAACAGATTTTTCGGTTCGTTTTTTTTCAGTTTCGGTCTTTTTAATTTTTGGACCGAACCGGACCGGGTTTTTTTCGGTTTCGATCTTTTTCGGTCTTTTTCGGTTCGGTTTTATTGTAAACCGAAACCGACCCAAAAAAGTTTCAGTTTCGGTTTTTTTCGGTTCGATTATCGGTTCGGTTCGGTTTTTACGGGTTTTTGCCCGGCCCTAATTATGAAAATTCAACTTACATGGTATAATTAAGAGTAATTTTTGGTAGTTCGAGTCTATTAAAAAAGTATCGACACAAGAAAACCCATGAGAAATATAAAAACCTTAGTTGGGTCTCTTTTAATTGAAAAAAAAAAACTAATTTTTTTCTTTTTAAGAGTTTCTCGTACATTTAGTGAATGAAAAGTTTTTTTTTAGTTTTGCAAATGCATGCTAATCGGTGTTTGAAAAGTTGAGCCAAACAAGAAATTGGACGGGGCCAAGACGGTACTCCGAGTCTCGGAGCCTAAGCGTCCAGTGGGCGGGATTAAGCGACTAGGGTGATTACCCAAAACTAAACGAGATTGAGAGTTGTGCAATCTATATTCGACTATAACTCGTATTGTGCCTTTTAAAATATTGATTTTAACCATATAAATTTTTCAGTTATATATATTTTATGAAAAGAAGTTATCATTGAAAAAAGTATGTTTGGAAATGGCCTTATTTGCATGACTCAATAAATGGAATTGGTACCCAACCCACCCATGTAAATGAAAATTGAAAAAGTTAATTTACATGCTACAATTAAGAGTAATTTTTGGTAGATCGGGTTTATTAAAAAAGTGTCGACACAATAAAAAAAAACCAAGAGAAATATGGGAAGCCCTAATCGGACTCCCCTTAGTTAAAAACAAATAAATAAGGATTTTATTGGTTTGGCCAACACAATTATAAGATAGACATAGTCTATCTAGGAGTTTATCGTGTAATTAGTACTTAGTGAATGAGATAAAAAAAAATTAGGTTTGCAGATCTGTGTTAATCAGTGTTCTAAAATTCGAGTCTAGGCAGAAATTATACGGGGTCTATACGGTACTCGAAGTTAAACGTCTAGTGGGCTGGATTAAACAACTAGAGTGATTAACCAGAACTGGACGAGATTGGGAGTTATGCGATCTATTTTCGCTTAAAACTCTCACTGCACCGTTTAAAATATTAATTTTAACCATAAATTTTTTTGTTATATTTTATGAAAATTACTTATCTTTGAAAAAGGGTGTGTTTGGAGATGTACTTATTTGAATGACTCAATAAGTTGGCTCACAATAGTATTTTTTAGGATATAAAGAGTATAAACTGTACTCCATATATTTGCAAATAAACTTAAGAACTATAAGAGTTAATTTAAATAACCCCCATAAACTTTGGTCACAAGCAAATAACCCACAAACTATCTAACTTGTCTTCTATAGTACATTAGCCCGCTTATCAAACTTTGGAATGATATATCTTTTCCTCCGCCGGTCAGTCGTATAAATCTTTTGTCTATTCTATTTATTCGTTTGAAACCTAATACACTCTAAGGAGGCGAATGTCGAGTGGCATCCGATTTATTAAAACAATTTTCATTTTTTTCGTATGGAGAAATCTCGTGTTAAACTTTTATCTGAGTGATTTTAACTTTGTTAACCGTTGTCTTACTTAACATACATTGACATAATATACAAAATAATCCAAAATGGATCAAGGATCAACAGATCATTTCATTTCAAACTTCGATTTTTCAGTTAATTGTAAAAGATGGCTAAATTCATGATTATTATAGCGAGTAACCAATGTTTAACGGGGGTATTACAAGGTATCCTTTTCGTAACTCCTTAAGCTTAAACGCTACATAAATCCATTCAATATCACAAACCCAAAGTCGATATGTTGATGAATATATACTTGGTCTAGAGTCAAAGCATCCCTTCAAATAAATATAAAGAGAAGGAGAAATTTTAAGGACATAGAGCCCGATGATCCCTATATGTTAAAAATGATTCTCTTGCCAAACCGGGTCACCCGATTTGGTAACAAAATCATATTTAAAACAATAAAAAATGTTTGGAATGCGTATTTTGTGTCCGGACTCCATATGCCAACCAAATTCCAAAATGACCCTTTTTACCATCATCTACAAATCCTTGTCGGGGTGGTATTGAAACTAGTCTAAACAAAGATGATATTGTTATTCCGACATTCATTTCAAAACCGGATCATAATTCGACAAGGTTATTTGATAGAACACAAAAATCAGACCCGAATATTTTATTCGGGTCATAATCAACCCACTTTACAAATGGGCATCCAACGCTTAAATGGGTCATCTCATATTGGTTGTAGGGATTGAGGGGCTACAACACAAAGCCCAAGCCCAATCAAAGGGGGACCCTTGTCTGAGAAATCCCTGGGATGAAGACATTTGTCACTATCCTAGAAGGCGCAGTTGCCTATAAATAGCCCACTACCCCTCCTAGAAAAGGACCAGAAAATCTATCCAAAAAATATAGAGAGAAGTTAAGAAAAGAGAGAAACTAACCAAAGCATATCACTTCAAGAAACAAACCGAGAAAAGACAGCCGAGCATCGAGTAAAAGAGGAGAAAGATCAAGACGAGAGATTAAATAGTTATATCGAGCATAATTGTAAAATCGGAATACGAATCCGAACAAGTGTAATAGTCCGAACAAGGACAAGAATCCGAGTCATAATAAAGATCAGGAAGCATCATTTATTCACGGTCGATTTGTCATTTTTATCTTTATTGAAAAGCCTAACGTAACCGACCAAAGTTATGGCTTTATCAAATGGCGCCGTCTTCGGGAATCATCTAGTTCCCAACTAGTTTAGAATTCGAATACCAATACTCTGCCAGACGAGCGACAATGGTTACCAATGTAGAGGAAACCCATCCCGAGATAGTAGAAACCAATAACCAAAACACACAAATTAGCCAACAAGACCTCGACGATCTACTCGCTATCCGCGACAGATATGAAGCTATCCAATCCGGAAACCAACCAACAAACTCCTACGCAAACCAAGAACAACCGGTCGAACCACCCCGACATTTCATCGAAGGAATTGTCGACGAAAACATTTCGTCCTCGGAGGACGAACAAGACGTGCCCGTATTAAGGCGTGCACGAAGACGCCTAACCGGGTCCCAAGCAGGGCCGAGCTCAAGAGTCCCTTTGCCTACGACCTCGGTCAACTCTGGTGCCCGTTTACAAACGGACGAGGCTCATCAGTTTGGCATGCCCGAGGATCGTGTACTCGGACAGTCGCCACGACTGCCGACTAATTCTCCGAGGGTGATTACACCACCCACGGTGGAGGTACAACATGTCGTTCCCTTAGCCGATGAAAGGAACTACACACAGCTACAAGCTCAGCTGGCGGCATGCATGACGGCCATGACAGCGGCCGGCATCGTATTGCCAGTTATCCAACCCAACAAAGACCCACGCCATGAAGTGGAAGATTCTGCCTACAGGGCCGCCCTGGAGGCAGCGGGTCGGCGAACCGATACAAGAGTCCCCCACCAAGGGGGCAATGTCCCAATAACTATCGTCCATCCGAACACACATACGGAACGTGTCCACACAAACACGAAGGACGATAGATATCCCGATTACAGGATCGGGGAAGGATATGGCCCACCACCACATCAGGAAGGATACCCTCCCCCCTACCAAGTCACGGATGACGCGTTCCAACAGGCTTGGAACGTATGCCAAGAAACCCCGTGTGCTGAACAGATCACGCGGTACCGCAATCCTATGGGGTTCGTCATCCCCGAATTCAGGCTCTATGATGGAAAGAGTTGCCCTATCGACCATCTGAGGCACTACAAGACGAAGATGGAACTGTGGAGTGACGACCATGCACTGATGTGCAAATTTTTCAAAAACAGCTTGGGTCAAGAGGCTTCGTCATGGTATCATAACTTACCACGGGGCTCCATTAGAAACTGGGCAGAACTGCTAAGAGCGTACTCCACCCGGTACGCTGCTCATCGAAAAAAGAAGGTTAGTATCGAAACCCTTCTTAAAATGACGATGATGCCAAATGAAAGGCTCAACGATTACTGCATACGTTTCATCGACGTAGCAAACCAGATTCCACGATACGCCAATAATATAGCCATCCAAAATTTTATCAATTCCATCCCTAATGGCTATTGGGCGAGAAGGAAGTTCATAGGCAAAAACTTCCCGACCACTGATTCCCTGCTAGCCTATTGTACCCACCTCACCGATAAAAACGACGAACTGCGTTTCCTAAACCGAACTCTACCAAGAAGAGAGTCGGTCCGTGAGGCACAGGTGGGTCGCAAAAGAGTTAGAAATAGCAGGGGAGAAGCATTCCAACCGACCAGAAAGGGCAAAGAGCCCGAGGTCCATAGCAGGGGAGAGCGACCACGAGCACTAGAGCCTAAACCGCTCCAGATTGCATACCCAACACCAACCAACGAACATAAACCGCTCCAGCTCACCTACCCGATGCCACCCAAGCCATTTCAACAGGTTCGGCCCCAAGAGAGGGAACTCCGAAACACTTTCGGACCGGTCGAACTGCGATACACTTTCAACCTGTCTGCTGAAGATATCCTCAAGGAGATATGCAGGGAAAGTTGGTATTCCCGACCACAACCGATCATCTCTCCCCCCAGTCAGAGAGATTCCAAGCTCTTCTGCGCATATCACGAGGATCACGGCCATCTCACTGAGCATTGCCGTAACCTACGATGGAGAATGAACCAGTGGGGCGATGCAGGATACCTAGCCAAGTTCATCAAAGGAGCTGGGAATAAAGGCAAACAACTGGCCATCGACGGATCTGACAACCGGCAAGGCAAAACGATCAATGTCGTTCATATGTCACGACCCAAGGGCCCAGGCGGGGAACGATCACGACAACGGCAGCTGGCCCACTTTAGCCAAGTAGCCAAGACATCACAGGCGTCGACTTCAAAACGACAGTGCACACCACGACGATATCCGCCTATTTCTTTTTCGGATCTTGACGAAGAAGGGGTGATATACCCCCACGGTGACGCCATTAACCTCCGTGTTCAAATCGGCCTAGACACAGTCGGAAGGGTACTTGTCGACCAAGGAGCCTCTTGTGATATCATGTACAAAGAGCTTTTCGACAAGATGGAACTCAAGCCGCAAGATCTTCAGCCTACCGATGTCACACTGATCGGATTCATCTCCGAAACGACCAAACCTTTGGGTAAGATCGTCCTCAGTGTCACAACAGGGTCCATGTCGGTTCCCGTGGAGTTCTTAGTGGTCGACGACCATTCTGGGCACAACGCAATATTGGGTCGACCTTGGCTACATGCCATGAAGGCCATACCCTCGACCTATCACCAAAAGGTCAAATACCCGAATGATAGGGGGGCGATCGAGACAGCCAGAGGATGTCAAGAAGATTCAAGACGCTGCGAGGACATCACCGCGACCCTCCAAAAACAACGAAGCCCTGTGGAACAACCCACCAGCACAAAGAAGCTGATCAGCCAAATATCCAAAGCCGAAAGGGTTGTCGAAGAACAAGTAGGAGAGACACTTAGGAAGGTGTATATCCCGGATATGGACGAGGAGCACTATTTCCTCCTCGGCGATAACCTTCCAAAACAGGAATCCGAGGAGTTAGAAGCGTTCCTTCTCAGCAACATTGATAAGTTCGCCTGGAGCCCTAAAGACATGCCGGGCCTAGACCCCACTACAGCATGCCACCACCTAAGTGTAAACGCCGAGTACAAGCCAATAGCACAGAGAAGCAGAAAAGTCTCGGTACAGCACAGAGCAGCTATAGTCGCTGAAGTACAAAAGCTATTGGAGGCTGGAGCCATAAGGGAGGTTTACTATCCAAAATGGTTGTCCAACCCGGTCGTCGTCCCTAAGAAGAACGGGAAGGAAAGAGTCTGTATAGACTTCACCAACCTCAATAAAGCCTGCCCGAGGGACCACTTTCCCCTTCCGAGGATCGATCAACTGGTGGACGCAACAGCAGGAGCGGAACGGATGACCTTCCTTGATGCGTACTCGGGATACCATCAAATTCCCCTCGCCTGCGAAGATCAAGAAAAGACTTCATTTATATCGCCTTTGGGAAATTATTGCTACACGGTAATGCCTTTCGGTCTACGCAATGCGGGGGCAACATACCAAAGGATGATAACACGGGTATGTCGAGATCATATAGGGAAAACAATGGAGGTATACATAGACGACATGGTCGTCAAAAGCGAAAGAGCCACGTCCCACCTTCAAGATATCAGGGACGTCTTCCGAACGCTGGGCCAGCACAAACTGAAACTCAATGCGAGCAAGTGTGCATTTGGCGTCAGCAAAGGGAAATTCTTGGGGCATATGGTTAGCCGACGAGGAATAGAGGCTAATCCCGATCAAATAACGGCTCTACGAAACCTAGCGGCGCCCAAGAATAAGAAACAGGTACAAGAGCTCACGGGAATGATGGCCGCGCTGAGCCGGTTCATTAGCCGATCCGCAGATAAGGGACGGTCGTTTTTCGAATCGCTCAAGAAGAATAGAAAGTTCGTCTGGGACCCGGAATGTGAAGTCTCATTCAACAATCTCAAAGAGTACTTGAGGACACTGCCACTGCTGGTAAGGCCGAACAAAGGAGACATTCTGGCATGCTACCTAGCAGTTTCCACTACAGCTGTGAGCGCAGTCATCCTACGGGAAGAAGGTCGCGAACAATTTCCGATCTACTTCGTCAGCAAGACTCTGGTCGAAGCCGAAACACGTTATCTACCCTTGGAAAAGCTGTGCCTGGCATTGGTCGTCGCAACCAGGAAGTTGCCACACTATTTCATAGCTCATCAGGTCCGGGTATATACAAAGTTTCATATTAAAGAGTCACTTCGACGGACGGACATTAGCGGCCGAGTTGCCGCCTGGGGGGTCGAGCTATCCCAATTTCATATCGAATTCGCGCCCCGCCATGCCATAAAGGGACAAGTCCTGGCCGATTTCGTCGCAGAATTCACCGAAGGCTATGACGAGCCTTTGGCACTCTCTCCCCAATCACACTGGCAGATACATGTCGACGGATCAGCCACCAAGGACGGATCAGGAGCAGGGATCGTCTTGAAATCTAGAGAGGGAGCAATCATCGAAAAAAGCATAAAACTGGGCTTCCGAGCTACCAACAATGAGGCAGAATACGAGGCCATGATAAATGGCATGCTTATTGCCCGGTCCCTCGGATGCTCCCACTTAATTGCCAGCTCAGACTCCATGCTCATTGTCAATCAAGCCATCGGCGAGTACCAAGCGAAAGATGATAGAATGATCCTCTACCAAGAAAAAGTCCAAAGCTTGATGGCCACCTTCAAACAATGCGAGTTAGTAAGAATCAATCGCACCGAGAATGCACATGCTGATGCATTGGCCACCCTAGCCTCGACATTAACATTGACCGACTCCCGGTCGATCACAGTGGAACTATTGCCGACCCCGAGCATAATGAAAAGGGTAAACCGGGTGACATCGATACAGTACGAACTAGGTTGGATGGAGGACATGACCCAGTATCTGCGAAGTGGAACGCTTCCGGTCGATAAGATAAAAGCGATGAAGATTGAAAGAAAATCTCCTCGATTCTGGCTATCCGAGGATGATAAACTATACAAATCCAGTTACCGAGGACCACATCTACTGTGCGTCCCGACCGAGCTACAACTGCCGGTCTTGGAGGAAATCCACGAAGGATCCTGCGGAGCACACATCAAAGGGCGATCCCTTGCAAACAAGGCAGTGACCCAAGGATATTGGTGGCCCTATATCAAGCGAGACGCCGATGCATACGTCCAACGATGCGACAAATGCCAGCGATTCGCCAAGATACCACGGCTCCCATCATCTATGATGACCCCGGTATCAGCACCATGGCCGTTCGCTCAATGGGCAATCGACTTGGTCGGTAAACTCCCAAGAGCACCTGGGAATGTGGAATATCTAATCGTTGCGACTGATTATTTCACCAAATGGGTCGAAGCGAAACCCCTCCGAGAAATCAAAGCCAGCAACGTTAAACAATTCATTTGGGAATACATCATAACTAGGTTCGGTATACCGTACGCTATAGTCGCCGACAACGGAACCCAGTTCAAAGATGCCCATTTACAGCTGTGGTACGAGGAACTCGGTATCCGAAAGTTCTATTCGACGCCGACATACCCACAAGGGAACGGGCAGGCCGAAGTGTCAAACCGAACAATATTAGACGGCATCAAGACCACCCTTGAACAGGCAAAGGGGAGGTGGCCCGAGCGGCTACTCAACGTTTTATGGTCGTGCCGAACTACACCCAAGACGGGCACCAAGGAAACCCCGTTTAGCTTAGCATACGGTGTTGAGGCCATCATACCGACAGAGATCGGACTACCCACGCTCCGAACGACGTTGGTCGAGCATGGAAATAATGAACAAAGAATGAGAGAAGAGCTCGACATGATAGACGAGAAACGAGAGATAGCGGCCCTTACCTTAGCAAAATACCAACAAAGCGTAAAGCAAACCTATGACAAGAGAGTAAAAGGATCTAAAGAATTCATGGTGGGAGAACTGGTGCTGCGACGAGTAACGGTCTATACCCGCAACGAAATACATGGCAAACTGAGCCCTACCTGGGAAGGCCCATACGAAATCGTCAAGCGAACAAGTCCAGTCTCTTACAAAATCAAAAGCGTCCTGTTCGCCAACAGCCGCGGGGAAAAGAATTCTTGGAACGTGGCTAACCTAAAGAAGTACTACGTATAGGCAATGCTCCGAATACAAGTACAGGTGATACCTTACCTTTCTTGCTTAAGGGCATTATCTTTCTTCTTTTGAATGAATAAAATATATTATTATGCTGTCTACTAATACTATGAAATCCCGTAAATGGCGTGTTACCGAAGGAACGTCTAGGGATACTATGAAATTCCCAACATGGCCGAAGTGCCTAGGAATATTATGAAAGTCCGTAAATGGCGTGTTACCGAAGGAACGTCTAGGCATACTATGAAATTCCCAACATGGCCGAAGTGCCTAGGAATACTATGAAATCCCGTAAATGGCGTGTTACCGAAGGAACGTCTAGGGATACTATGAAATTCCCAACATGGCCGAAGTGCCTAGGAATACTATGAAATCCCGTAAATGGCGTGTTACCGAAGGAACGTCTAGGGATACTATGAAATTCCCAACATGGCCGAAGTGCCTAGGAATATTATGAAAGTCCGTAAATGGCGTGTTACCGAAGGAACGTCTAGGCATACTATGAAATTCCCAACATGGCCGAAGTGCCTAGGAATATTATGAAAGTCCGTAAATGGCGTGTTACCGAAGGAACGTCTAGGCATACTATGAAATTCCCAACATGGCCGAAGTGCCTAGGAATACTATGAAATCCCGTAAATGGCGTGTTACCGAAGGAACGTCTAGGGATACTATGAAATTCCCAACATGGCCGAAGTGCCTAGGAATATTATGAAAGTCCGTAAATGGCGTGTTACCGAAGGAACGTCTAGGCATACTATGAAATTCCCAACATGGCCGAAGTGCCTAGGAATACTATGAAATCCCGTAAATGGCGTGTTACCGAAGGAACGTCTAGGGATACTATGAAATTCCCAACATGGCCGAAGTGCCTAGGAATATTATGAAAGTCCGTAAATGGCGTGTTACCGAAGGAACGTCTAGGCATACTATGAAATTCCCAACATGGCCGAAGTGCCTAGGAATACTATGAAATTCCCAACATGGCGTGTTACCGAAGGAACGCCTAGGAATACTATGAAATTTATGTGCAGGTACAATGCAAGGAAGTATTCAGGTCCACTTTACGACGGTAATGCAATATATATTGGCTACAACGATGAAGGAGAATCAATCTAAACAACAAAACATCAACAAAAAGCATCTCCAAAACAGGAATAACGAAATAACAAATGATTTGGCAAGGAAAAACCGATCCGATCAATTAAACAGCAATACGGTAATGGAAAGGTACAAAACAGGAATAAAGAAATCACATATATAATCCTCGCCCGCATTACGGAGGCAACAAGAAGATCAACGGCACTAAAGAGATTCATTTAAGAAGAACTACTGCAGGAGGAGCACGACGGTAATTGACCGAGCTCAATCTCTTCGTCGTCCGTCGTTGTATACCCATCAGACTCATCACCATCAAAACGCTCCTCAGAAATGAGGGCATCAAAATTGGTCGTATGAGCCCCAACACAAGTCAGCGTCTGAAGCCGCGCGTTGAACTCGGCTTCTTTGGCGGACTCGTGAGCATCCGAGGCCGCTTTACGGCGATCATCGTCAAAGGAGAGGTCACGGCGAGCTTCAATCACAGCTGCGGAAGCATCGTATCTGGCGCGGGACAAACGGAAATACTTCACCAACACGTTGGCCTTGGTCACAAGCAACTTTAATTTGCCGAAGTACTCGCCTTTTGCACGCCAATATCGATCCAAACGACGCTCCTGAACCTCAACAGCATGCTCGGCACGGCGAACATATTCTCGAAAAGAGGCCGCCTGCGTTTTCAGCTTGGTCCGCAGTCGAGCACATTGGTCGGTCAATTTGACATTTTTGCTCATCAAAACAATGTAGGGCCACCTGTCAGGCACCTCACTAGCCGCACCAGATGAGACCTCGTCCCGGGCAGCACCAGTAGGTCCTAACCCCGGGTTAACTAGGCATGGAGAACCAGCCTGGTGCGACGTAGTAGCATGTGCCTATAAAAAAAAGGGGGGGAGGAGAAGAACGAGAAGAGATGAATAAAAAAAAAAAAAAAAAAAAAAAAAAAAAAAAAAAAAAAAACGAGAAGAGAAGAGAAATTTTTATAACAAGATACAAAGAAAACGACAACAAGCTATTTTATTACTCCGACAACCCCTCAGCAGACGCCGAAGTCTCTACTACATCGGCAAAATGAATTTCTCGCAATGAATTAATTTGCGTCCCCAAACGCTCACGAATGACCGCCTCGATTCGGTTCAAAGCAACAGTGGTTTCAGTCACCCCGGCCTTCGCATCAACCATGCGCTCTGCCCGGGATACACCACTCATTCCTTTTATAAGCTCAATCACCTCTAAAGCGCGAGCTCGGGCCCAATACGCTTTGACAAAGGATAGCAGCAGGTCCGCGTCCTCGAAAACGGCCCCAAGGACCAAGGTCAAGCTTGTCACACGACCTCGGGCTTCATCACGAGAACGTCGTAGGGCACCGAGAAGTTCCTTCGCTTTACCCTTATTTGCCGTGTAATGGGCGGTCTTTTTACTAAATTTCTCTCCCAAATCACGTAACCGGATCGCCAGGTTGGAAATATGAATATTCAGACCCTCGATTTCCTGATAGGCACAAGTCAATTTCGCGGTAAGGGACGCGTTAGACCTTTCCAAATCCTCCATTACGTCACCTACACTACGACTAGGCGAGGTCCAGACCACCATGGCAAGGGGGTTATTAAGTACCTGACAATATTTTGTTTTCATATCCTTCAAAATATGACGACCATCAAAAGAAATTGACCCAAGCAAGCCCAACAGAAAGCAACCATAACACTTATATTATCACTCCCCCAAAAGAATCTGTTTCTAGATACAAAAAAAAAAAAAAAAAAAAAAAAAAAAAAAAAAAAATAATACAATGCCAGAAATATAGTCAAGGTTCCACCTGAGGAGATGTTGGTGGGGGAACAGTAGAATCCGGCCGAGGAGAAGACGCGGTCGACATAACTTGAGGACGCAGCGCCGTCGAAATTGTCTGCCCCGGTAGCCGCGGAAGCTCTTCTTCACGAAGATTCGCCCAGTCCAAGGGTTTCGGCGGTGCACCATGAGGACACGGGTACACCAACTCCGACCACGCCCTATCCGACAGAGGAACATTCGCGAAGTTGAGCGCCCGCACATGAGCGCAGTATACAGAAAAGTTGGCCATCATCGCTAACTTTTTCCTCTCCTCCGCCTGTGCCGTTTTCAGGGCAGACACCTTAGCCTTCTCGGCTTCCACGTCCTCAGCCAGGAGCAAGTTCTCCTCCTCTACTTCGCCGTACTTAGCGGCCATGCTCTCTTTTTCCACCCTCAATTTTTCGACCTCCTCGGTCAGGTGCAGGAAGTCCACCGACAGTTTGTCATAATTCTCGCCCAGGGTTTTCTTCTCGGCGACCAATTTCTCCTTATCGGCCTCAAGATTATCCTTCTCGGCCACCAATTTCTCTTTCTCAGCCCCGAGAGCTCCCAGCTGATCCCGTAGCGCCACGGCACTCACAGCAATCTGCACTTTAACACATTAGTTTCCAAATAAAATACAAGTACCCAACCTATATAGTGCAATACAAGCCCCACATACCCTCAGCGCATCCGCATGGGCCTGCTCTATCACTGACATTGTAGGTTGGGCAGATAGCTTTTCTGCATTCTTAAACACAAGGGGTTTCAGAGCCGTATAACCCATCTTCAGCGTTCTCGGTTGATCCAGCAGTTCACCCCTACATCGGTCAATGTACCGGGTCATTGCAACCCCATCCACCGACCCCTTCTCTGATCCGTCAAGAGCCTCACCCTCGACACCCACCACATCATCCCCGGCATTCTCTTCGCTGCCTTCCCTCCCCACCCCCACGTCCTCCTCCAACGGCTCAATCTCAGGGGCCCTATGCTCGATCTCTTCCTCATTACGGAGGGGCGAGCACACGGACAACTCTATCGGACCCTCGGTAGGGATAGGCGAGATGACCGGCAAAGTCATCGTACTATCTCCCATATTCGTCAAGAGGTTCATATATCCGAATACATCGTCGACCGACCCCTGAAACACAATAATACCCATAGACCGGGCAAGAGCGAGGGTAACCAATTGAGAAGTCAGTAGCTGAAACAAGACGACTAATAAAGCAAAGCACTAGCGAACCAAATGACAAACCACCAAAAGACAGGAAAATCATAATACATATACACATACCTCGCCCGGAGCAGAGGCATCCTCGGCGGTATCCCCTTGAGCAACGGCAAACACCCCCTCGCCCGAGCCAACGTTAGCCTCTTCCTCGGTAACCGACGTATCAGTTCCCCTAGCCCTCTTCGTTGTTTCAACGACAGGCTCAGCTGCGCGACGCTTAGAACGAACAGCTCTTTTCCCAAGCCGAGCAGCACACCGAGCCTGTACCACCTTTAAAAATTCCTCCTCGGGCTCTTTCGGGATCTCGGGTGCCGGATTCCCCTTGGTCACCGACCCCATAGGGTACCCGAGCAACATGGGAGCCGTCCGACTCGCAGGATCAGGCGTAGGTCCCGGCCCCCACCATTTCCAAAGAGCCAACAAAGCCTCTACATTAGGAGCGCCGAGATCTGGCATAGTAGGAGCATTGGTAGCCGGTCCAGGAATCTGGTGTCCCGGACAAGCCCATTCACCAGACGCAATAACAATACCGAGATTGCGCTCTTTGTTGGTATCCGGCAAACCGATAACGAGCCGGCAAAAGGCACGCAGAGTCTTCAAATACGAGCTGCGACGCTCAAAGCTCAGACTATAGACTCCAAAGACGTCCTTCAGTTCAATCGGTATTCCGGACAACTCCGATAGCCTTTGGATACCATTCAGAGTACGGTAACCATTTAGGGCCAGTTGGGCCGGAGCAATTTGGACGGCCTCAAAGAACGAGGCCACCCAATTTGTAAAGGGCAGTCGAAGACCCCCAGTAAAGAAGGCCGACGACCGCACAGCTACCTCGCCGGCGGGAACAACTCCCAGCACCTCCTCGTCCGATATAGGAAGCCGAATATGTACATTGTCGGGTATTCCGGCGAGTTCCTTAAAATCCTTCTCCACGAATGTGCCAACTTGGGCCACGCTTTGGGTCAAAATTTCCTATACAAAGATCATCAACAGTCCATCAATATACTAACCAAATACACAAACCAGAACCACATCAGTAGAACGAGAGCCACCCCCCCCCCATGCACATTATATCAGAATCATCAGACATATATAGCTAACCTGAACCATATACCAACGACACACCTATGACCACAACGACAAAACAAATACAACCCCTACAAGCGGAAAAGGGGGAGAACTAAAAATCACTTACAGTTATCATTATGCACAAGCAAGCGCGAACAGCAGCAACTCTTCCAACAAAACCACGAAACCCTAGAGCAAGCGGCCGAACTCTTTTCCCTTTTTGGCGGGAAAAATATGCTTTAGAGAGAGAGATATTTTCTTCAGCAAATTTTGTGATAAAAATAAACAGGATTACTTGGCACAATAAAAAGGAGTGGAGTCACAAAAGGAATAAAATAATAACCGTCCTTTCGTGTACCAGAGGTTCGCCCCTTTTCCAACCATACAAAAGTCAACAACCGCTGCTCTTTTTAACATTTCAACGCTCCAGATTTCGCCACGTCAGCGCATATCCCACTACCCAAGGCAGTTCACATCATTACACCTAAATAAACGGCCAGTGGACCCTACCACGAAAAGCTTCCCACATACGCTACCAATATTATCACACAAAGAATGTCCCCCGATAAAGTTCCTCGACTCCCAACCATTTCTTACCCAAATGGCATACCGAACAAGGTGAACGAAGACCGTTTCTAGCTTAATGGCAGGGAGCATCAAGTCTAACAACGCTCTTCGGGGGGATAACCGGGCACATTGTTCGATGTATGCTCAGAAAAAAAAAGAGAAGCAAGCAGGAAATAAAATAGGACAGAACCAAATGCAAGACAAGTTTTATTCATCCACAAAGGGGGAAACACAAACAATACAACAGAAAAAGAAAATACACACATCCTACTTTTTCGAACTATCCCCCATAGCAACATCCCTCTTCGCCAAAAGTTCCTCCAGACGCTCATTCTCCCTAACCAAACGAGAAATCGCCATCTCAGCCTGTTTTAAGGCGTAAGACTGAGACTCGCATTTTTGCTCGGCCTTGAAACGAGCAGTGCCCTCCTCGTCCCAATATTGTTTAAACCTCCTCGCTTCAGTCCGAGCACACATGAGATCATGTTTCAGCCATGACATCTCAATTTCTTTTAGTTGAAGAGGAGTCAAATCCTCCTCCCCAAAGCCAGGGGGACGAGGTAGCAAAAAGGTAGGCTCCTCTTCCATAAGGGCTTTCTTTTTGGAGGCAGACCTAGTGATGGGAGCCATCTCACGCAAAAGCAAGTTAGAAAACAAGAAGAGGTAGAAATTGATAATGAGATACAGGCAATAGGGAGCATTTATAGAGAATCAGAAGGCACAAAATACGAAGCGTTACAATGGTTCACAAGACAGGCACGAGATACGAAAAGATACAACTGATTCATTAAATACAGAAGATAAAACACAAATGGCAAAAGGGGAAATACATAAGAAAACCAGCCCAATCTAAGGATCAATGGGTGGAAAAACCGAACTGCCAGACCGAGAGAAGGCAATACGAGCAGAACAATTCAGCCTAGCTTGATAGGAATCGTTCATGGCGACCAAATCGTCATTCTCCGAGGAGAGCCTATTATTTTCCGAGGTAAGAACCCTGACGCGTTCCACGAGCCGAGCATTCTTTACCATTAGGTTAGCGAGGCCCTGAGGAGAGTTGTCAAACTCATCTTGAGAATGGTCCCAAATTTCCTCGGCATCATACCAGGAGTTGGCCAGATGGTTTCTCTGCAGCAACAAGTGATCGAGCTGGCGACTCAGTGCCGAGATCTCGGTCCACTTCACCGTCTCTTCGGGATAAGAGCCGAACAGGCTCAAGGCCAAAACGCCATACTCTTTCTCAAGCCTTGCCATCCGACTGCGGACCCGACATACCTCAGTATCCAAGCCCTTCATCTGAGCATGATATCTCACCACAGGTCCAGACATTCTGGGAAATTGTTTAGTATGGAAGAAAATAAAGGGCTAAAGAAGAGAGAAGCAAAACGAAAAAAGAGATGATAAACTACCCAAGAAAAGAGGGTACTTATAGAACGAAGAGTATGATATTTTATAACCTTGCTTGGGAAATTGCATATTTCCTGACATGATGTGGGAGGCATGTGCATTTCCTGACCTACTAGGGAGCAGGCACATATGTTTGACAGTGATGGGGACATCTATTGACATCTGAGACTACAGTGCAGAGGAGATAAAGACGAGATATTCAAAGATCTAGATCCCAGACAAACAACAAACCACACGTACGATATAAAAAGAAAAGGGCAAAAATACTTTTCATTAATGAAGATGGAATACATCATTATCTATTACATCGAGGTCTATTACATTGAGGTCTATTACATCCGAGATAAAAATCTATTACATCGAGGTCTATTACATCGAGGTCTATTACATCCGAAAAAGATCTATTACATCCAAGAAGAGCTAGTACAGAAGATCAGGCAAAGGATCAACTATATCAGCTGACCAAGTGAGCAGGAGACGCCAAAAAGAAAAAGTAAGAAGAAAGAGAAAGGAAAATCAAGAAGAGGAAAAGAAGAAGAGTGCAAGAAACGAAGGAAAGAAGCATAAAAAGAAAACAAAAAGGGAAGAAAGAAGCGAAGAGGAGGAACATAAAGAAGAAGTGATAAGAAAGAAGAGTCAAAAAGAAAAATGACAAAAACCCTAGATGTAACACAAAACCCTTAGGATCACAGGGCTGATTGTAACATCATAGTGGTGCAAAAAAAAAAAGAAAAAGAGTGACGGGAGAGAAGATGAAGAAAAAGAAAGAGGAGGCACAGAAGAAAAACAGATGAGAAGAAGATTAAGAGATGAAGGAGACAGACAAATAAAAAGAAAGTCAATAAAACAAAAAAGAAACGGAAAAAGAAAAGAATAAAAAGAGAGAGAAAACAGAGTATAAAAAGAAAATACAAGAGAGGAAGAGGAAGAAATGATGTAAACGGAGAAAAAAAAAAAAAAAAAAGAGGAAGAGGAAGAGATAGGAAAAGAAGGGGAAAAGCAGAGAAAAATAAAAAAGAAGGGAGAAGGTTAGGGGGAAGTCGATCGGTATCGATGAGAGGGCCCGGCAGAGACATCCCTGTCCCTCAGTGTCGGGTTCCCCCTTAGCATCTCATTCTCTTCGACTAAAGCCTGACGAGCACGTCGGCAGTAAGCCAGTTCGGATCTTAGCCAAGTTAATTCCCGAACCATCTCGGTATGGTGATAACGCATCACCTTCAATTCCTCCTCGGCATCCCTCAACAGCCTTTGTACATGGTTATAGGAGGCCTCAAAGGCCTCCACTTGCAAAGCTAATGCTGATGGGGTGAAAGGACCAGACATCTTAGGGAAATTATAAGATGAGGGTCTATATGTGGGGGAAAATAATATGATGAGAATTGTGGATGTAACCATGCTGTAAGCAGGTATTTATAGATCAAGCGTATGAGGGCTGGTATTGAGAGTCGCAACCGTTCGCCAATGGGTATTCAGAAGCAACGGCACTCAAAAGAGGTGACTGTTCAAGAGAAACGTTTGGATTCCCAAAAGACTCTCAAAAAAGCGTGAGTAATTAAAAGCCACACCTGTTCAAGAAACGTTTGGATTCTTACCAATATTTAAAGGGGGTAAGTAATAATGGCAGCAAAACACGCGTCATTTTTGGGAAGGACGGCGGATCGAATAAATATCCCAGATCTTTTGCGCAAGGCTCAAGAAAGCCTTGGTGATTGGGATTTTCTATGCACAAGGCTCAAGAAAGCCTTGGTGATTGGGATTTTCTATGCACAAGGCTCAAGAAATCCTATTAGTCCCTAGATATAAAGAGTAAGGAGGTCCAATGGATAAGATCAAACGCAAGGCCCAAGAAAAGCATTAATGAGGCCACAAGCGTGCGCAGTCAAAATAAATTGCATTGGGAAAGTAATTCAAATATAAACAAGAAAAAGAAATCTTTATTAATTGATTGATACTTCGTTACAGAAGAAGCACAAAGAGGAAATACAATGAAAACAATAAAATCATTTCATGGAAGGGCCCGCTTCGTCATTCGGCTTCCGTTTCGACCGAGCATACACTTCCTTAAGGGCCAATTTGTAAGCCCTTTTGGAAGCGAGCTGCCTATCCCTGGAGGCCTCGAGCTCTTTGATCCGGGCACGAGCACGAATACTGTCAAGCAAAGACCTTTGGTGCTCCTTCTCTAGGGCATCCAATCGCTCGTCTAGTTCGGCGGCCCGACGAGCTTCCACTGACAGCCGGGCAACCCTCTTTTCGAGATAACGCACCTTCTGAACTTCCTCTTCCAGACGGGTAACGTATTCAGGAAGGTTGTCACCATACTTTTCAAGAGGAGAAGCCATTTGCTCGTTAGTAAAGAATGAACTGCACAAAAGATACTGGGACAGTCCCCTTTTATAAGAAGAAACAAGGAGTAGGTCAAAGGTCATCTCGAATAAATACAGCCTCTTGAACTTCCCAAGAGCATTAAAGGCGAATTAACCACAGTTCCAAATCCAATTAAAGTCATCCAAAAAGACATCAAGAAGATAAACAGACAAGAACAAGGAAAGGGAAATATTTTATTAATTCCAAAAACTTCGATTACAACTGAGGAGAAGACTCCCCATTCAAGAGAAATTACGACAGAAATTACAAAAGACTAATTATTTCGAGGAAGAGCCTTCTTCATCGTCATCCGAACTCGGTTTGGACCGAGCATGCAACTCCTTGAAGGCAAGCTTATAGGCCCTTTTAGCCGCCTTCTGCTTAGCCAGATTAGCCTCGAGCTTCTTTATATGCTCGAAGGCCCAATCCCGATCGGCCATCGTCACATGATGATCAGAATCCATGTCAGACAACCTTTTCTTATAGTTTGAAACCTTGGCCACGAGTTTCTTATTCGCGGTACGAGATTTCTTGATTTCCGTTTCTAAATATGAAATATAATTAAAGGAGCTCTCACCAGTAGAATCAGAAGAAGCCATTATGTCAAGGACAAATTAGTAGTAAGATGCCTAATTATGGAGGGAACACACCCCTTTATAGGAGTTTTCCTCGAAAGAAGATATTAAGATAGAAAACATTAAATGTGCCCCCCTGGGAACCGTCAAGAGTCTATTGCATTTCTCGATGAAGCATTTGGAAAAATAAGACCGAAGTAACGTTCTCGACAAACCGAACATGACTCCCCCGACATGGAAACCACGCCGAGGAAGTCAGGGAGCACTTGATAGAACACAAAAATCAGACCCGAATATTTTATTCGGGTCATAATCAACCCACTTTACAAATGGGCATCCAACGCTTAAATGGGTCATCTCATATTGGTTGTAGGGATTGAGGGGCTACAACACAAAGCCCAAGCCCAATCAAAGGGGGACCCTTGTCTGAGAAATCCCTGGGATGAAGACATTTGTCACTATCCTAGAAGGCGCAGTTGCCTATAAATAGCCCACTACCCCTCCTAGAAAAGGACCAGAAAATCTATCCAAAAAATATAGAGAGAAGTTAAGAAAAGAGAGAAACTAACCAAAGCATATCACTTCAAGAAACAAACCGAGAAAAGACAGCCGAGCATCGAGTAAAAGAGGAGAAAGATCAAGACGAGAGATTAAATAGTTATATCGAGCATAATTGTAAAATCGGAATACGAATCCGAACAAGTGTAATAGTCCGAACAAGGACAAGAATCCGAGTCATAATAAAGATCAGGAAGCATCATTTATTCACGGTCGATTTGTCATTTTTATCTTTATTGAAAAGCCTAACGTAACCGACCAAAGTTATGGCTTTATCATTATTAGTGTAAGAACCATAGTTATCGAAAAACTCGTTTATCTTTTCAAAAATCATGTTTCCCATTTCCCGATTCCTATTATTTCACATGTAAATTCTAGATTATTTTCATTTCTTTTCCGATTCCGTTTCTCGTTTCGTTTCCCGTATCCATTCCCATCTGACAACTATCACTACAAGAAAATAACCGTACAACAACAATTGATCTGTTACTACATGACTTGTTGCAGAAAATTCACCAACAATATAGTAACAGTTATCAGCACTTAGCAACTGAAATTGTTGCTAAATTTCAACAACAAACCGTATAATATCAAATAAACTGTAACTAAACTGTTACCCTATATAGATTTTATTTTTTCCAGTATATGGTAATAGTAAGAACTAATAGTCTAGTAATACCGCAACAAAAAAAGACCATATAGTTCATGGGTTTATTTGCAATAAATAGACAACTCTCTTGCTTCTCTCTCTATACTTAAACAAAGTGTTTGTGTCTTTGGACACTTTTTACTCTTAAACAAAGGCGGCTATATATATATATATATATATATATATAAATTATAGTTTTTTTTTATAATAAAAATATAAATTAAGCAAAAATGGGAGGGGGAAATGCTCAGAAATCAAAGATGGCTCGTGAGAAAAACTTGGAAAAAGCCAGAGCTGCTGGTAAAGGTATATATTTTTATATATTTACATGCACTTAAAAAAAAAATCATGTTTTTTTTTACTAGATTTTGATATTTTAGAATTTGTGTTTTATCCATGTATGTATATATATATATGTTATTGATCTTTTAGAGCTGCTGGTAAAGGTATATATGTTTCATTCCGACAATTTTGATACAAGTTATTGGCTGGTCAAAATTGCACGTAATTTCGTAATGGACAATTAATTGGACCAATAAACTTAACTGCTGGAAAGTGTGTTCTGTGTTCATACATTAAAATAAATAAATAAAAACAACAGTGTTAAGCTGATCTCAGGGTTTGTATGTAAATGTATCCTGCTGATGAAGTTGTTGAGTTTTTGTGCAAAGTTTGTTTATGGTTTTGAGGTTATGAGGCTTGTTTGGCTGCAACTAAAAAGCAATAAAGCTGAGATGAGAAAATGAGACCACTTTGCTTAAAAATTATTAGATTTTGTAAACATGAGAGAACCAATAACCTTAGATATTAAAATTTGATCTTGGATTTGTGCGTAACTGTGTATCTATAGAGCCTTCTGATAGGGTTGTTCGGTTTTGGGCAAGTTTGTTTGTGTTTGTTCTTTTCCCTCGTTTAGAGCGCCTTTGGCTGCAAATTTAAAGCAATTTAACTTAATTAGGATGAGAAGAAAAGTGGGTTCATTTAGCTTTATTTTTGTACCTTTTTCATGCAAGAAAAAAGATAAGCTTAGCCTTTAAAAGGTACAGGCACAGAAGCCCTGTTTGCTTGATTGAATTGATCGGTATTTTTGGTATAAGACGAAAAGGTATGCATATAATTACCATTTTGAGCTTTTTATTTGGTTATCAAGAAAGCTGATAGATTCGTAGAAAACTTATAGTATGCAGATGGAATGTTGAGTTATGGGGCGAATCTTTTTCATGGTTTTACCCTATTATCTTGTTGACTGTGAAAAAGATTAAACTGATGAGGTGCCCTTTAGTATTTATCACTTTGTTTGTTATTGATACTGAATAACATCTAATCCTTGTGCTAGTTTGGTTGTGGCTTTTAAGTACAGAATATCAAGCTTTTATTTATAAGCTGTGCATCTGATTGCCCGGACGAATTTCTCAGGCCCTAAATGCCAGCTTATTTGCTTAGAAAGTATATCCAGACAAGCCGTGAAAACTAAAAACGTTTAATCTGTAATCTACTAACATTTTGATAAGTATTTAGTGTGAAATTGACTTTTGCTTAAACAGGGAGTCAGCTAGAAGCGAATAAGAAAGCCATGAATATCCAGGTAACAAGCAGCATTATACTTTCGGTTATAATTTCGTAGTAATCTCTATTTCCAAATTGTACATGCCTTGGTCTTGTTTATAATTTTTCCTAAAAGAGTAAAATGAATAAGGAAGAAGTTTTCTCAGTCTAAAGGCGGTACCTCTTTACAAGGAGATGGTTTCTGTGTTAAAACTTAATTGGTCTTGTAGCTTTGTTCTTTGAAATGCAATTTTTTGCAATGTAAACTGGTTGAATGTTGTTTTATTTCAGCTTCATTATAAAAACCTAGTTACAGTATGTAAATATTTTGTGGTATTAAATATGGATCGTCTTTTAAAGCAAAATTAGCAAATGTCCAGAGACTTCGAGCAAGTCCCTGTGTATCTCCAATTACTTGCTGCTTTTTTCTGAATAAAGGACACGAGTCTTATGTGATGCAAGAAATGATGTTATCGATAGAAGTAGTTTATATATTTTGTATAGTAGAAAACCTTTTTCGTGTTGTCTAGTTTTATCTTTTTGGAGCACATATTACAC
Source organism: Primula veris (assembly GCA_963682055.1). Lineage (NCBI taxonomy): Eukaryota > Viridiplantae > Streptophyta > Magnoliopsida > Ericales > Primulaceae > Primula > Primula veris. The sequence goes on from OY821751.1 coordinate 1,894,682, forward strand.
AAAATAAACTTTATGGAATAGCATTTTGCTTATTCAATGGCCTTCAAGTGAGTGATCAGCCATGTCTTCTAACATCTAAGTCAATTTCTTCCTCCATGTACAAGCTTTTTTGTTCCTTAAACCTTCGCTAAAGTCCAATTTAGAATCATTATTTTCTTTAATAGTTGATGCATTTTATCTTGAATTTTAATTCCTAAAATCGAAAGGAGATTATATAAATTAATTTTTGATTGTATTGCAGTGCAAGATTTGTCTGCAGACATTCATAAGTACTACATCCGAGGCTAAATGCAAGGAGCATGCCGAAGCCAAACACCCCAAATCTGAGCTTACTGCTTGCTTCCCTCATCTCAAGAAGTGAAAGATTTTGAAGCACCCCCAAAGAGGAGACAGGGGGTGACTAAAAAAGAAGCAATGTCTTTATGTAGTCTAAGGTCGTCTGTCGTAACTTAAATATATGAAATTTCCTATTTTAATTCTCTTGGTAGTCCTCTGGATGCCTAAATAGAGTTGATATATGTTTATCGGACCTGTGCTTGTTCATGTGTATGTTTGCTACAAGTAACCTATATAGTCCTCTAATGTGAACTGAAGTATCCCTACTTTATGGTGTATTAATTCGATATTTGCTATTGTTTCTCCTCCTGTTTGATTAAGCTTTTATTATGAGATTTTCCTTCACCTTTTAGGCACTTCTTTGGTTAAAGCATTTTTTGGGGTACATTCTTGCGAAATTTGTTAATAGGTGTTATTGATTAGACTCTCGGAGATAAAAAATTTCCTGAACTAGGATTATCGTCTCTACAGATGAAATTAGTGCTACATGTGTGTATAACCTTGTTTTGCTTTGGTTTATTAGCTTTTCATTTTATTTTTTTGCCTTCTTTACTTAAAAGTTGGACTGCAATTGGTTTACCAGCCCTAAAGCCGAGTTTTTCTTGGCCAGAGATAAAAATCAAGCTGCCTGATGTTTCTCACGTCCAAAAGAAAATAGCATTTTAAATTAAAAGCAGCAACCCAATGATCCACATGAAAGAACAGTATCTTCACCCGAAAACATCAGTTGTTATAGTCTTACCATGATGGCAAACTCGCTTAAAAGGGCCCCTTTTGGATGGGATTGTCGAAGGATTCTTAGTCATCCAAGTCTTAAAATTTAGCAAGCTTATGTAAACCAATAAAATAAAAAACCTGAGAACTGGTACAAAGAAGTGAAAAAGTAGTTATAAATGTAAAAATAGCAATAAGGTCAAGGGCATAATCACAATAAGATCAAGGGCATAATCACAACAAGGTCATGTGGATAGTCACAAACTCGCATAAACTAATGTACTTTGACTAATCACCATCGTACGAGAGATCCAGGTACACAGAAATAGAATTGAAACTTGAGTACAAGGATCTTTAAGTAGAGTTGTTGTGTTCTTAAATGTGGGTAGATAAGTTTAACCAAATACAGATGAATGTATACACCTCCATTGTCGCCAAACTTTTCAAGAGATTCTCTACTGTGTCCTCGTTCTGCAATTTTCTGCAGCCCTCACTTGAGAGAAATATGGATGAGCCTGTGTATAAGAAGAGAAAATTCACTTAGCTCAAAGGCTACAAAGTTGTTATGTAACTCAAAAAATCCTAGATCTGCCACTGCCCAGTGCTGTGTGGAAATGAAAACCTGCTTTCCGTAATTCTTTATTCGCTTGATTAAATCAGTTAAATTAGGGGCCTTCATATATAAATAGCCATTTTTTTAACGTTTTCTGGAGGAGACGGCCGAGGTGCAAGCGTTTATTTGGGGCATAATAAATAAGTCAATAGTAGACACGGCAGAAAAAAACTTTGGGTAGACATTTAAAAATCTAATTACCAAAGGTAATCATTTAAAAATCTAATTACCAAAGGTAATCATTTAAAAACAAGCAATATTTACTAGGACTAACCATTGCCTCTTTTGCAGTCGGCCTATCCTGATGGTCATAGCGAAGAAGCTTGTCAAGAAAATCGATAGCCTGCAGTCATTTCATTCACACAGTGAGTACAAGCAATAATTGGGTTCAGGTTCATAATGGGCCATACTAATCAACTAAAAAGTACGTTAAGATAACATAATAAATGAAAATAGTGACAGACCTCAGGTGATATAAGATGCTGATTATCATTATTGATAAACTTGGACCAGGGTTTCTTGCTGTGCCTATCACAATCAATAAAATAAAAATATACCGTGAACAATTTATTTGAAGATTTGTTAAGATGTGGGCTTGTTTTGATGCGCAGCTTTTTAAAGAAAAAAAGCTGGGTCTTTGAGGTTAAGAAAAAGTTTGGTATCTTCAAGCCTTTTAAGCCTAAAACCAGAAAAGCTCCACTGTCAAGCTGATTAACCAAATGCAGTCCAGCTTAAAGTGAAAAAAGGCAATCTTAAAAGTTACAACCAAACAAATCATGAATAGACTTGTTCTTAAAGGATGAATGATTTCGCATTGCCTCTATTTTTCCGGGAAAGATAAATAGAAAAGAACGAATGACAATTTACCTGCCAACAAGAGCATCGAGTTGAGGGTCAAGTTCTAACTGATACTTGTTCAAGTATATATTTAGCTCTTCCGTCCCAAGCACCTAAAATTCGATCAAATGTTACATATCTAGTGGTCTATATATCATGTGAAGGCATTAACTATTTCTCAACCTCAATATTCTCCAATGCTTATCAATTAATTGATTGGCCTATGTTTTACAAAGAATAGCAGTTGAACTTAAAGTCGTTTTAGCCCTTACCTTAGCAATTTTGACAAGTTGATCATGGTTGTCATGTCCATAAAAGAAGGGTTCCTTGCGAAATATCTAGAGAAACACCAAACTCCGATCAGCAATGTCGATTTCATGGTTGTCATTATGACAAACAATATAGCGGTGTTAATTCAATTACAAGAAGTAAAAGAAAAGTTTTTATTCCAAAAGCAGAAACACTTTTCCTATATCAAATTCGGATTCTCACCATTCCTGCAAACATGCAACCGAGGCTCCACATGTCTAAGGAATAATCATAGTCTTGCAAATCAACCAAAAGCTCAGGTCCCTTGAAATATCTGTGAAACAAAATTAATATTTTTACTCTTTTAAAAAGTCCAGTAACTTGACGAATAACTTTACAAGAGCTTTAAGCAATTGGGTTACATAATGTGCAACTTATAATTCATTGGACAGAAGACACTAGTTCTTTCAAGCTATCACATAAGTGATAAGCCTTCGAAAGTGTGATTTACACTCTCTATACACTAGAGCTGAGATAAAGTGTTTATTTGCTGCATCTTTTAGGCAAATAAGCTAGACTCTGTTAGACTGAGAAAACAGTTGGGTTCATCAAGCTTAGAGCTTCTAACCTTTTCAGGCCCAAAGAACAGAAGATACACTTTTTAGCTGGTAAACTAATTCAATTACATTACAGCAGAAAAGCAAAGAAACAGAGCTTAAAAGCGGTGGCAATTAAACCAAGCAAAATGTCGCCATTGACAGGTGAGCATGATAGGCAAAGCCTCATGGCCTTCAACGTTTGGATCCTCATGTGTGAAAGCTTTATTTTTTCACTTCAGCTACATTATATGCATACAATGAACTTATCATGAACAGTAAACACACATAAAATAAATAATTACCTTGAAGCAACACGAACATTGTACTCTTTGCCAGGATGATAAAATTCTGCTAGGCCCCAATCTATCAACCGAAGTTTACGCAACTCATGGTCAATCATAACATTGTGAGGCTTCACGTCTCTATGCATTATCCCTTGCGAGTGACAATAATCCAATGCCTGAAATGATAACTTATCTGGTTAACCATTCATCTATATCTATATCTATATCGATTTAAAAAATTATATATGCATGTTGACAAAAATAGATTAACAAAATAGCATCAATACGGTAGTCACAAGACCAGGATGGGTGGGTTCACTTTTACCAGTACAGTTTAGGTCCTTAGGATTTTACAGTAAGCTTTATTCCGTTTTAATTAGATTAAACTTATGAACTCAGGGCTTGTTGTTTGCAGCTTCAAAAAAAAATACGCTGGATTATTTAAGGTTGGCAAGAAAGCTGAATCCATCCTGCTTAAACTTTTAGCTCTTTAAGTCCGAAACCCAGGAAACCTCAGCTTTTAAGCTAATGAACCAAATGCAAAGCAGCTTTTGAGCTAATCTAAAACAGAAAACCTGAGCTTAGAAGTTGCAACCAAGCAAGGCAATAAAATCATTTTCCACCAGTTCCTGCACAACTCGAACCCGTGTTTTAAGCCAATTGGATCACATCAGTGCAGATAAATCCTAACTTAACATATACGAATATTTGTGCACATGACCGCAAAATCTAGTTCCTTTTAAACTACTACGCAAGGATATTTCCGTATCTTACCTTCAAAAGCTCGTATATATAGTAGCGTATGTCATAATCCGTCAAAGTGGGGTACAAAACTTTGAAATCCGTGCTGTTCACATACTCGAATATCAAACTGGGAGTCTTTGAGTGTTGGTCTCTGACAATATCAAGAAGTTTTACAATATTTGTACCCCCACAGAGGTTTTGAAGTATTTTAATTTCTCTCTTTATCTGCATAAAGATCAAGAAAATTACTATTATGACCACATAGTAAAACCCATGACCTTCTCCCAGGTTTAGTTACAGCTTTGTACACAAACAAATTGTCATTTTTTTTTTTATTTTGTAAACAATTTTTGCACAAATAATTAATTAATACACTGTCATTACATTTATCAGACGATTTTGTTTACTTGAGTGTACCATGAAGAAAACAATACAGGTAGGGGTACTAAGTTAGTTGCTAATCACTATTCTATCATGTTTTTCTTAAATTTTGTACCCTATCCTATCACGTATTCTCAATTTTAATCCTCAAATATGGTTTTTCTTTCTCTATGTATTGCACAAAAATGAAAAAGAATTGGTGTTTATTGCAATATCTTTTAGGTACAAGATCAAAATCCAAAAGTAGCCCTTTGTGACCGACCTTCCGATTCATAAAAAATTATCTTACTAGTTTTATTTTAGCTGGATATTTGTTACTCACTTTAGACTAGGAAATTCAGTTAAAATATACTCCATATGAATATGTAAATGTCCCAGGTGCTATATGTAATGACATCTCATCCACGATAGCTTTCGGGATATGTTAAACTTGTAAACCTAGTTCAAAGTTCAATAACAAATTGCCAAACCATAAGTCCATAGCCTTCTTTAAAAATTACCTTTTTCTTCTTAACAGGCTTAAGAATCTTGATTATGCACTTCTCATTGGTGTTGACATTTAAGCCTTCAAAAACTTCACTGTATTTTCCCCTTCCAACTTTCCGCACAACCTCATAATCATCTTGATCACTAAATTTAAAATATAAAACAGAAAAGATTATAAGTGACAAAGCTAAACAAGTTAGGTCATGCATAGTGGCATAAAAAGCAAGCTGCTATAGGTTAAGCTAAATACAAACACACCGGATCTTAGAAATGTTAAGAACCAACAGTCATGATGATCTATCCATCCATCAAATGTTACACAGCCTAAACTAAGGGATATTAATCTATATTTATTGATTATGCTAAGCCTGCACTTTCTTATGTATACTTTATTGCATATTATACTATAATCAACCACCACATGAGTTTATCCTATTAAAAAAAAGTTACACTATAACATTCTTTCTCAATCCACAAAACCCTTTGCTCAAGTATAAATTCCCTTCAACCAACAGTGATAGAGAAAAAGACAACAACTTGTATTATTCTATCAAATCCGAAGTCCCAGTCATAGAAATAAAATTCATGCAACAACATGGATGCACAATTAGGTTTTTGCAGCTTTCAAAATCACTTATTTTTCTTATAAAGTGTACTGCAATTGGTTGACCAGCTTAAAAGCTGGTTAACTTTATGTACTTGAAAAGGTGGAAGTTATTCATGAACGACCCAGTTTTCACTTAACCGCAAACAACGAAGCTTATTTTCTTAAAAGCTGCAAGTAAACAAGCACAAATAAACAGATATATCAATATTGCAAATGCCCAGAGTGTAAGATGCATCGTAAAGAGCACACTGTATACCTTAAATTCTTCAAACCAACCTCTTAAAAACAAGAAATAAATAAATTTAGGGTTCTTAAACACACTCACGGAAGTGAGCAGCAATATTGCAAAACTAATCAAGATATAGCAAAATACTAAATACCGTAATTAAAGACGCTCAAATACTCAAATCACTAAAATCACCCCATAACAAGAATCAGTAAATTAGGTTATCCCTACTGAACGATCAGATCTTAATACAGCACTGGTGCACAATAAAGTATGTAAAAATAGCACAATAAAACAGCAATCTTTACCCAAATCACGAACACTGTCCCCTTAAAATATCAACAAAACTTAGGTTTCCAAATTTATCCTACTGAATAGTGAACTATTGTTACAGAAGTAGTGTACAATTAAAAAAACATATATCGCTATCACAAACACCCTGTTCTATCAAAAAACAATCCTATAACAATACTACACAAACCCAGATAATAAAACGTCAACCTTTACCAAAATCACGAACACCACCACCCCAAAATTATGGTATAATCTAGGGTTTTGAATAAACCTACTGAAAAATGAGGGACTGTAACAGAACTAGTGCACAATTAACAAAAACATATAGCACTACAAAAATTGCCAAGCTATTAGAAAACAAAACAACAGTAACGCAAATTTCAGAGACAATAAAACAGCAATATTTACCCAAATCACTAATACTACCCCAAGAAAATCAACAAAACTCAGGTTTTCATAATTACCCCCACTAAACTCACGAATGTAACAGAATTGGTGCACAGTTAACATGAGATCATTAACATATAGCACTACCACAAATATCCAGATACCAAAACAGCAAACTTTACCCAAATTCACTAAAACCACACCCCAGATTATACCATAATTTTGGGGTGGTGGTGTTCGTGATTTTGGTAAAGGTTGACGTTTTATAGAACAGCGATCTTTACCCAAATCCACACCCAAAATAGCACTAAAAATTTACAGTTTTGAAGAAATTACCCCCAGTAAATAAAAAGTGATTAAATACAGCATCGGAACACAATCAAATGGAGAATTTTACAATACCACAAATACCCAGCTGATAAAAGAGAAATTTTTACACAAATCACGAAGAACACTCTCAAAAATAAAAATAAAAATAGGGCACCGAAATCACCACAATTAACAGAAATAGTGTACAATTAACAACAATCATTCCCAAGTTCACTAAAACCACACCCCAAAAATAAAAATACAGGTTTTCAAAAATAACCCAGATAATAAAACAGCTACCTTTACCCAAATCACTAAACAATGAGTAATTCACAAAGCATAAGTCCGCAATTAGTAAAATCATGCAAAAGTACCACAAATACCCAGATAATAAAACAGCAATCTTTACAAAAATTCACTAAAACAACACCCCCAAAATAAAATTTTGGTTTGCAAAAACTATTCAGAAGAAAAAAAAAAAAAAACATCAACCTGTACCAAAATGACCAAACAAGGAGTGATTCACATAAGCATTAGTTCACAACAAGTAGGTTCCTATAAAAAGACCACAAATACCCAGATAATAAAACAGCAATCTTTACACAAACCACTAAAAATCACACTACAAAAATAAAGTAAAGCAAAGGGTTCTATACCCCCACAGATTAACAAGAGATCCCAATAATCTTTGCAAACTTGGTACAAGCATCTAAAATACCACAAATACCGAGATAATAAGACAGAAAAATTTACCCAAATCCACTAAAACCACACCCAAAAATCAATAATAATAAAAAAAAATAGGATGTAAAAGAATTACCCCCACTGAACAACAAGTGATTCATAATCCCTATAATCTTTGCAGTTTCAGTAAAAGCATATAAAAATTCCACAAATACCCAGATACCAAAAAATCAACCTTTACCCAAATCCGCTAAAACCACACACAATGAGTGATTCAAAAAATCATAACTTCACAATTAGTAGAATCATATAAAAATACCACAAAACCCAGATAAAAAAACAGCAATCTTTACCCAAATCCACTAAAATCACACCCCAAAAAATCAATAAAAAAATATAAAAAGGAAATTACCCCCACTGAAGATTAATTGATTCATAATCCCAATACTCTTTGCAATTTATTATAAGCATCTAAAAAATACCACAGATACCCAGCTAATAAAGCATCAATCTTTACCCAAATCCACTAAAACCACCTTAAAAGGTACTAAAAAAGTAATAAAAAAGGAATTACCCCCACTGTACAACAAGTGATTCATAATCCCAATGCAATTATTTTAGAAGCATTTAAAAATACCCAGATAATAAAGCAGCAATATTTACCCAGATTCATTAAAACCACCTTAAAAAAATAGTGAACAACAAGCGTTTCATAATCTCAGTACCAAAAAAATTAAAATATAAAAAATATCACAAATACCCAGATAATAAAACAGCAATCTTTACCCAAATCTACTAAACCACAATAAAAAAAAATAGTATTAAAAAAGAAATTACCCCCACTGAACAACAAGCGACTCATAATCCCAATACTCTTTGCAATTTTAGTAGATTCATTTAAAAATACAACAAATAAGTGATTCATACAAGCATTAATTCACAATAAGTAGAATCATATATAAATAACACAAATACCCAGATAATAAAACATCAATCTTTACCCAAATCCACTAAAACCACTTTCAAAAATCCTAAAATATTAATAAAAAAAAGTAATAAAAAAGGAATTACCCCCACTGGACAACAAGTGATTCATAATCCCAATACTCTTTGGGCCTAACAACGTTAATATCCGTATATACTCGAGCTTTAGACATATTTTCTCCTTTGATACAATAAAGCTATAGATGAGAGAGAAAGTAAATACTAGCTTTATCTGTTTTTATATATTTTTTAGCAGTTTATTTACAATTTTTGGTTAGTTTTGTGACTAGAAATGATATTCACTACCATAATCTATACTATTTTTATGATTTAGTACATGTTTTTCTAATTGGGTATTTAATCTTTTATGTTCGACTTTTATTTAACTCCAGTTAAACACACGTCGGGTGTTTAACTGGTATGATAAAACTATAGATGAGAGATAAAGTAAATAGATTATTTGGTTTTTTTTTTAGTTTATTTACAATTTTTGGTTAGTTTTGGGTTTTGATGATTTAGTACACCTTTTTCCAATTGAGTATTTAATATTTGTGTTTAACTTTTATTTAACTTCAGTTAAATATATGTCAAATTAAATATCATAGATTGGATAGTGAATACATTAACATGTGTGTAAACTCGAGTTTTAGACATATCTTGTCTCCTTTCAGCGGGTGCACGATAAAGCTATAAATGAGAGAGAAAGTAAATACTATCTTATTTGGTTTCTTTTTATTAGTTTATTTACCGTTTTTGTTAGTTTCGGATAAAAATGATATTCGGTACCGTAGCCTGTCATATTTTGATGATTTAGTACATGTTTTTACAATTGGGTATTTAATCTTTGTGTTTGACTTTTATTTAACTACAGTTAAACACATGTCGAATTAAGCATTATTAATTGAATAGCAGATACATTAATATCTGTATAAACTCGAGCTTTAGACGTATCTTTTCTTCTTTGATCAGGTGCACGATAAAGCTATAGATGGGAGAGAAGGTAAATACTAGCTTATTTGGTTTATTTTTAGTAGTTTATTTACAATTTTGGTTAGTTTTGGGTTAAAATGATATTCAGTACCATAACCGTATCATAACCTGTCATATTTTGATGATTTAGTACATGTTTTTTCAATTGAGTATTTAATCTTGGTATTCGACTTTTATCTAACTCCACTTAAACACATGTCGAATTAAACATTATAGATTAGATAGTGAATACATTAATATCTGTATAAACTCGAGTTTTAGACATATTGTGTCTCTTTTGATCGGGTGCACGATACAGTTATAGATGAGAGAGAAAGTAAATACTAGATTATTTGGTTTCTTTTTAGTAGTTTATTTACAATTTTGGTTAGATTTGGGTAAAAATGGTATTCAGTATCATAACTTGTCGTATTTTGATGATTTAGTACATGCTTTTCCAATTGAGTATTTAATCTTTATGTTCGATTTTTATTTAACTCAGTTAAACACATGCCAAATTAAATATTATAAATTAGATAGTGAATACATTAATATATGTATAAACTCGAGTTTTAGACATCTCTTGTCTCCTTTGATCGGGTGCACGATAAAGTTATAGATGAGAGAGAAAATGAATACTAGCTTATTTGGTTTATTTTTAGTAGTTTATTTACAATTTTTGTTAGTTTTGGGTAAAAATGATATTCAATACCATAATCTATCAAATTTAGATGATTTAGTATATTGGCTACCTATTTTTACAATCGGGTATCCAACGTTTGTGTTTAACTCCGGTTAGTCTTTGTTATTTGGAACCCCAAGCTTGTGGGTGACTAATCATTAGTAGTTTTTTTTTATTTTAGTAGTTAGTTATAAATGAGTAAGATTGAAAAAGGTGGATTATTTGCTTTCTTTTAGTTATTTACATTTTTTTTTGTTAGTTTTGGGTAAAAATGATATTCATTACCATATCGTATCATATTTTGAATGATTTAGTATATTGGCTACCTTTTTTACAATTGAGTAACCAAGCTATTCGATTTGATGATTTAGTATCGAGAAAAAATGTTGTTTAGTACCATAACCTATTTGCTTTTATTAATTAGATATTCAGCCTGTTAATTTTGCCAATTAAGTATTCAAGCTGCAAATTTGATCTCAATCAGGTATCTGCCTTCAAATTCTCATCAGTTTATTTGACGACAAACACCTGATTGGGACACACTTTATAGCTTTGACACTTAATTGATAAAAGTAATAGGTTGGATAACTAATTGATATAAGCAAATAAGTTGTGGTACTAAACAACTCATTCCCATGTAGTATCATATGCTATAAGATTGAATAAAGTAGCTTCTTTGCTTTGTTATTTTTTTTTATTTACATTTTTGGTTAGTTTTGGGTAAAAATGATATTTAGTACCATAACGTATCAGATTATGATGATTTAGTATATTGGCTACACATGTTTTTCCAGTTCGGTATTTAACCTTTCTGTTTAACTTTTATTTAACTCTAGTTAAATACGTGTCAAATTAAACATTATAAATTGGATAGTGGATACATAAATTAGTAAAGTTGGTAATACATAAACCAAATTAGAAAAATATGTTAGTATGAGGTATGATTACAGTTTTTTTCCTATTAGAAAATAGAGCGACGACAACAATCAATAATGAGTACATTGGATATAAAATGTATGGCGTAGATAGATTAAATAATAGATAACTATCCATCACCACTTAACATTACTTTTCTTTCTATGAGTCAGAATTGAGATTAGTTTCTTTTAATTTAAGTATCTCATCTACCGAAATAAACGAAATAAAATCTTGAACTAATATTAATGCAGTAAATTGTAAACCTATTATGACCGCTTTTTAATATTTGTAGCGTGCAGATGAATCGGGGTGATTAATCTTCGCAGCGCGATCAAATGAGAATGAGTTATATAAGCGCTTGCAATTGTGACGCTAGCCGCGTAGGTAACTAGTTTAGCTTAAACGATAAGAGTAATTTTTTTTAACGATAATAGTACATGTACATAGAGGGAGGGGCGGTGAAGCTCGATGAGGATAGCGATGAAGAGGCAATGAAGTCACTCCTTGATCGAGTCGATAAGACTTTTGGGATATACATTATACACTAATCAAAGAACAAGAGCTTTAGTATTTATCTTCTAGTAATTTACTACATGAATGTATATATATTTTTGGATTAAACTTCATGCATGGAGTGCTTATAGCTTTTAATATAACATTATTTTATTAGCATTTGCATGGTGTGATAAAGAATCGAGAGGCAAATTTGAGTTTATAGATAGTTGTATAGGAATATAGGAAATAATAGCGAGAAAGAACGTGGAAACAAAAAGAAGCAACACGAAACGAGGAAAAAATAAAAAATTGACACGTAAAAATAACGGGTATCATAAGATGAGAAGCGGAAGATCTTCATTTGAAAATGTGAAACGAGTTTTTCGCTAATTACTTAGCAATTAGCATATTTATAAATCTTACAAAAGCAATAAAACCAAAGGATCAACTATTCCAACATGTTACAATGGTTCTGTTAAACTTATATGAGTAAAATAAATTCCTGAATAAAATACGATACAATGAATTATCGTCGATATGGAAGACTACATTACAACGATTCATATTCTTCTCGATAAATTTTGTCTAATTAACCTCGTTACACATGCAGGGGTAAATTAATAATTGTTTCTTGTTCATAGTATTTCTTGTTTTATCTTTTTTTTTAATCAGCACATGCCCAACTTGTATTAAACCAAAACAAAAATCTTTACATGGGCCAAACCCCCATGTTTGCCCATTCCGTTCACATAAACAGTAAAATAATTACAAGATATCAGAATCAATAAGAACAAGTTCGATAAGAGGCCTACAATAGCCTAGAATGCGGGGAAAAACACTTATGTTAATACTTGAAAAACATCACTTTCTTAACTCAAAATTGGCTTCAATGACTTACTCCTTACTCCTTATACCCCTATCCTTATGACTCCGCATCTAAGATCAATTTGATCTAAGCAGCAAAATCAATAGCCAAGTTTTAAATTAAATAAGGAGTTTTATCCATTTTAACACAGGGTAAAAACATTCATTTTAGTATTAAACAAAAAAATCAAGCCAAGAGGTCAGTTCATGCAATAAAATAGTCCGATAAATGTACAGTTCATGCATACTTCCAACCAATTTAAACAATAAAATGGTTACCCCTAAGACAAGGGGTCTTTTTTTGATCAAGTCAATAGTGAGCATGCAATATTCTGGAAAGTTCCATAGGGGTGAAAAGAGTGGCATTAACTCCATTTGCACCTTGCTTAGCCAAGTAGTCAGACACTTGATTCTGTTCCCTATAAACATGACATAAGTTGCAACTTACGTACATAGCTCATAAGTTCAACAATATCCAACCAATCAGTACCATATTTAGGGCCAGGGGAAATACCTCTAGTCCACCAGTTAACTATTAACTCAGAGTCAGATTCAATAAAAATATTATAAATCCCAAGACTATATAACAAATAATGAGTCCATTTTTAATAGCCATTAACTCTGCATGGGTGTTAGAATGGGTTCATATGTGTACAGAATAAGCAGAAATCATAATGCCTTCATCATTTCTAAGAATCCCCCCACACCCACTATTGCCAGGGTTAACTAAAGCAGATCCATCACAATTTAATTTGAGTCTACCATTAAGTGGACACTTCCAAGACACTACTTTTGATCTTTTAACCTTGCAAGCAACATGAGCAATGATTAAAGAATGAAGCGTAATACAATGAAAGTTATTAGCTAACTTTTTTTGGCTTGACAGTGAAACTTAGATCCCTAAGCCATTTGTTAACCTTAAAAATAATATCTTGAGAGTTCATAGTAATGCCATCAAACCTATAATTATTTTTACTAAGACATATTTCCCAGCTAATAATAAAGGGCACCAAAGCCGCTAAAAGTCCCACCTGAGAATTATCCCAAATTACACCAATTAATAATATAGTTCTTTCAATTTCCCCCATTAAAGGAAGGAAAGCCAAAAATATTAGCAAAATGATTCCAAACCTCACAGGAAACCTTACTGTTACCCTTAAAATGATAAATAGAGTCAATTTTATGATGAGTACAACATGAGCATTTAGTAACAATACAAAACCCATACTTACTAATATCGCCATCAAGTTTAATAGCATCAAACCACATTTTCCAGAAGTGAATACTAATCTTAGTAGAAAGAGATGGGTTCCAGATGTGTTTATCAATAGGAATATTAGGTTTTTTAATTCTAAAGAATTCAAAAGCACTTTTCGAAGTAAAATTACCATTGAAAGTATGAGGCCAAATCCTCATGTCCCCCTCTTTCTTGAGATTGAACCTAAATGCAACAAGTTTAAAAATAAGAGCATTACCTCCCATTTGATGTGAAAGTGCTATGTTCCAGCCTTAGTGCTAATGACCTGATTTAATAAAATATGTAGAAAAATAAGAGGAAATTGATAATATAAGGGTCCACTACCGGTCCAATTCTCATACCAGAAACTTACAGATCCTTCATTTATAATCCACTTACTATTATTCATTAAAACATTAAGTTTAATTTAGAACTAAAAAGTTTCCAAGAATAAGAATGATCAGAATTAACAATAGGATTACCCCAATTACCATTATTTCTAAAGTATTTTTAAAACATAAAAATGGCCCAAAGAGAATCCACATCTAAGAGTCTCCAACTCTTCTTATTGTGGAGTGCTTTCATTGTATTATTTAAACTCTTAATACCTAACGCACCTTCAGAGGTAGGACAAGCTAGTTTAGACTATTTAAGCCAATGATGTTTGTTCTTTCCCTCTTAAACTCCCCAAAAAAATTTAGCAAAAGATTGTTCAATTTTATCCATAACCACTTGAGGAGGCTGCATGACAGAAAGAAGATACATAGGGATAGAGGAGAGAACATGTTTAATAAGCATCAATTTAGCTCCATTAGAGAGAATATTAACTTTCCAACTAGCCACTTTCTTGTCAATTTTAGCAATCATAGGGTCATACATTGTAGCTGTAAGTTTCGAGTGGTGTAGAGCTATACCTAAATATTTGGTAGGAAAAGTGCCTTCACTAAAACTTGTAGCTCTAGAGATTATAGTTTTTCTATTAGGAAGCATACCATGTGTAAGAAAAACACTTTTGCTTTTGTTAAGCAATTGACCAAAAGCTGCCTCATAAGAGTTAATAAACTCCATAAAAATCTCCAAATTATGCTTACTACCATTGGTAAAAAATTAAAACATCGTCTGTAAATAAAATGTGAGATATGGGAGTAGCATACGCAAAAGTTTGGTACGGAATCAAACTACCATTTAGAATAAGATTAGTTAATCCTCTACTTAACACCTCCTCGGCTTGTTGGCCCGGTGCGGCTAAACCTTAGAGGGGGGGTGAATAAGGTTTTTGCGGTTTTTGCCTAAATAAAACTTAATGGCAACTACTAACCCAACTTATGCAATTCTAAGATTAAGCGTTTTAGCAAGAGTTAATGAATTGCTAGAATTACTAAACACAAGCAAGAAAATAAGCAATAATAAATATTTGCGGAAAGTAAAAGATAGGGAAAGAAAATGACACCAAGATTTATAGAGGTTCGGCAAACGGCTTACGTCCTCTCCTCGGTACTACCGAGTATTTCACTAAAAATAATCTTTCCGATTTTACAAATCCTATCGAGCTCAATCGACCGATTGGCTCACCCTCTACCCGAGGTTCCTACTCTTGATACAAGTGCAAGCGAACACGTTTAATGAGTCAACGACTCCCCCTCAATCTATGAGTACCCAAGTGTTTAACCTAGAACTTTTAACCAACACTTTGGCTTAAAAGCTTCTACCCAAACACTCACTCACAACGAGCTTATAATTTTTTCTTTTTACAAATTTATCGAAAATTAAAACAACACCCACAATTTGATTGCTTCTAAATAAGCTAATTTATGGTTTTGATGATGTTTTGATCTTTGGTTGAGTTCGAAATGCTTTCTCCTTAATTTCCCTCTTTTTCGAATATATTCACCAAAATGGTGATATTTTGTGTTATGAATGAGAGAGGTTGAAGAATGATAATAGGTTGTGAATCGATATCTTTGGAGAGAGATTTGGGGTGGTTTATATGGACCAAGATGTCTGTTTTTTGTATATGACCGTTGGTAGTGGTTGAGTGTTTTATCCACAAGTTTTAAGCAATTTTCCAGAATAAGCTGAAAAGCTGTTTTCGAAATTTACAGAAAACGATCGGTCGTTTTCTGCAGTCGATCGGTCGTTTTCAGAAAACGATCGGTCGTTTTCTGAGAAACGGTCGGTCGTTTTTCAGACGACCTCACTGGAAGAATTTGGACCAAAAACGATCGGTCGTTTTTTTGTCCAGTCGATCGGTCGTTTCTTCAGTATTCCCGCTTTACTCGTTAAACTTCAGAAGCCCGTAACTTCTTCGTTTTAGCTCCGATTCTGGTTCCGCTTGAACCTGTGGCTTCATTTTTCTGTGCTCTATCTTTCTGGCATACTGAAATTTACATTTTCTTCTTTTGGAAGACTGTAAATCTGTTTTGAAAATCCACTGAAAAGATAAATTTTAAAAGTCTGATTTTTTTAGATTTTTCAGCCTAAAAATCAAATTTTCAGAAGCTGAATAATCTGACTTGTCAAACACTCACGGATTTTTAAAATCTAAAATCCAAAAATCTACTAAAAAAAACATGTTACCAAACGTATCCTATGTTTTGTTACTGGAAAGTAGATGTGGCACCCTGGATATGGTAGTGTTTTGTTTTCTAATAAAAGACTGTTTCATGAAAAACTAACTATTGAACAGATACATAGAGACGTTGTATACGATACAATATGATATTATCTCAATCCAACAAAATATGAAATATATTTTTTTCTAACTAATATACTAACCGGCACTTTGACATGCCTGCGTCGGTCCGAATAGGGCAAAAATATTGTTATCAACTCCATGTATGTAATTCATTCAGTTTGTAAGATCACAATTGTTCTTACATTTATGTTTACTACCTGATTGAATTGTTTTTCGGATTGACAAAATTCTTAACTCATTTGTTTAATCTATTAAGTATTAAAACACATATATATATATTTGCATGTTCAAATTGGAGTCTCACATTACCAAGTTTCAACCACCTTTGCTAATTTTCCTTAATAAATAGATTCTAAATAGATGATTTAGTATAATAATTTTAAAAAGTCTTCGTTCTGATTCCTGTTAAAAAAATACCAGGTGATAAATCGAATTTCGAAAAATTCTAGTTCAGATGGGTTTATTCTGTTCATATAGCACAAAAATACAAATAAGGAAGAAAAAAAATTTACTTTGCCCTTATCTCATTTTCAAGTTATGTAATGATTGATACGACGAGATGATTATTTCTGAAAAGTATTCATATTTTTGAAGCAAAAGATTGGACGAGTTGTACGCCATTATTGTTTCGTGCTAAGAATGGGTGGCGTGCTAAGCTTATGAATTTTTTGTTCTATAAGTTTTGCTTAACTTAGTAATTTCGAATTAACTCCATGTATGTGTGTGTACAGATGTGTTTTATAAATGGGTGGTTTTGGTATTAAGCTTCACGAATTTTTGATATTTAATCAATAAATATGAAGGTTAATTACCTTTTCATTATTTTTGAAAATTAGTTCCCTAAAATCAATCGTCTAGAGATTAACATTTTATGTATATATCTACGAGTATAAGTTGAGCCCTGACAGCTCTGATTGATTGTTGGACTTGAGTAGGAATGGGCAATGAGATCCTAATAATAATAAAAAGTAGAACGAACGAGGATATGCAATAGAATCGACGATCCGGAGTGATTAATTGAATTGCCATTTCTATATAGTCTCCATAGAAGAGAACTGTCTTTGAAGGGAGTGCCTTTCTAAGTGAATTTGATCTTTCTCCATTACTATTTTTTTATTCCTCCTTCCCCGAATCCATTGTGGCTCAGGGTTTGCTCAGCCACTTCCACAAATCTGGATTCTCTTGCAGGCAAGACACGGTGTCGAAGAGTTATTTTACACAAGACAACAAAAACGTAACTGAAGAACATGTCTATTAGAATTGTAAAGGTTTTTTCTCTGTTTTACCTATTTAGACTAATATCGAGTTTATTTGATATTAGATTTGAAGAGCTCCTCTAATGGACATAATTTGGTATTTGAATTATTACTCGAAACATCAAGGTGAGTCTAAAATAACAGGCCTCGGTTTTTACATTTTTTTAGCAATTGATTCGCAATTTCATGCTTAATCAAATCAATGGACCAAATCAGATGTGTCCGTCATGTTACCAAACAATGAAAAAGAATCTGAGGTGCTTCATGAATCATGTGTATGATATTGTTTGCCAAGATTTAATTAAAAAATTTATAACTTTTT
Source organism: Primula veris (assembly GCA_963682055.1). NCBI lineage: Eukaryota > Viridiplantae > Streptophyta > Magnoliopsida > Ericales > Primulaceae > Primula > Primula veris. The sequence goes on from OY821751.1 coordinate 1,912,854, forward strand.
CTTTCATTTCACCCAAACCCTAGAGAGAGAAAGAGCGCCGCCTCCCTCTCTTCCTATCTCCTCACCTTCTCCACCATCAAACAACCCTATTAACATAACAATCCTTTATAATACTAACCCTAATGGGTTAGATCTACAATCCATACACGTTTTTGAAGGAAAATAGAGAGCTGTCAACATGGCGATTAACAAGGAAAACGAGGTGGTGATTAACAAGGAAAAAGAGGCGTACAAACCAACCTACGTATCAATCTTATCAGGTAAATCATCTACTAATAATGGATTAGAAAGTAAAGTGGATCTAAGTTCTATTGAAATCAATGATATTCAACTGCCACTTAGACAAAGCAATAATAAGGGCTCAGAACCAGCTAAGTCCAAAGGTCTGAGGTGCCTTTACAATGAGCACTTATAGCTAAGTTCAGCAAGGGTAGACCAAAAATAGAGAGTATTAGGGATTACATTGCTACCAACTGGGGTTTGGAAAAGATGCCTATTGTAGGACTAATTGACTATAGGCATGTCTTCATTAAATTGCTTAATACTAATGATTATAACAAAGCCTGGACTAGAACTTCACATGAGATGGAGGGGGCTTTATACAGACTGTTTAAATGGACAAGTGATTTTTCACTTTTTAGGGAATCTGCCATAGCCCCTGTTTGGGTTAGAATCCCTCTGCTACCTCTTAACTTCTGTGTTCTTTCTTACCTAAAAGCTATTACACAATCTTTAGGGGGTTTTTTAGAAGCAGACATAGCTACACTTACCCATGTAAGACCTATGTATGCTAGAGTTTGTATTGAAATAGATCTAACAAAACCTAGGGTGAATAGAATTTGGATAGGCTCCTCTTTGGAGGAAGGGTATTGGCAAAGAATTGATTATGAAAAATCTCCCAAATACTGTAGTTTGTGTTACTTACAAGGACATGAACATTTTGAATGCAAAAGGGCTAGAAATGAAGTTTTTTCAGGCAAACAAGAAGCAAAGACTATCACTGAAAATTTAAAAAGGGATCCTAGCAAGACTGAAAATAGGGATAATCAATGGAAAAAAGCTGGATTAAAACAGGCTTATATTGTAAAGAAACCAGTTCAGGGTTTGGTGATGGATAATATAGAACCAAAAAGAAAATTTCTGAGAAAAGAAAAAGGAAAATGGGTAGAGATAGAAAGTGAGGAAGAAAAAGAGGACACAAGCAATATTTTTTTGGAAAGTACTAGTCCTAAGGAACTGCAAGGAATTATGAAAAACAAAATAACCTCATAATGACTGTTTTGAATACAAAGGATGCCTCTACAGCTATAAAAGGTTTGGGGGATAACCAAACTGTGGAACAAAAGGAAAAAGAAAGTGAGGAGAATGGGGAAACTATGATTTTAATTGGGTCACAAAACAGGGAGATCCAAAATTTATGTCAGTCCTTTTCTGAACAAGTTTCAAACTTATCAAAAACAAACAAAGCTAAGAAAAGAGATAGAAATAGGGCCAATAAACAAGCAAAGCTTAACATGAGCACTCTGGAAAATGAGAATGATACAAGTACAGGGGATAGGGAAGAGGTGTTGGTAATGCAGTCTGATGCTAAAATGATGGACACACTCTACCTGGACACTTGTGTGGAGAGAGGGGAGCAAGAAGAAGAAGAGGGCTACTACACAGATCCACCTAGATTTAAGAGAGGGGGTAAGCCACCACAAAGATACTCACCTGAAGGTAAAATTACCAAGAAGGTACAACCCAAACTTTTAAATGTATAATTACATCATTTGGAATGTAAGAGGCATTGCTAATGCATTGTCACAGGCACAGCTAAGTAAATATATTAGTAAGTATAAAATTGATTTTTTTGCTATATTAGAGCCAATGCTTAATTTTGACAAAGCAGGCCCACTTGCTAAAAAGTTTAAAATGGATTTTGTTATTTCAAACACTAAAGAAGGAGGGAAAATTTGGTTTTTTTATAAAAAGGAATTGGATATCACTGTTCTTCTTTCTACCTCTCAGTCTATTACCTTTCATTTCAAGTCTTCTAATGAGTTTTTCATCACAGTAGTATATGCTAAATGTAACTACATAGCTAGAAGGGAACTGTGGAATGAGCTGACTTGTCTGAACCTTAAGAACAAACCCTGGAAAGTGGTAGGGGATTTTAACACTATTAGATATGACCATGAGAAACTAGGAGGCAACAAAAAATCTAGTACTGATAAGAATGATTTTCTAGATTTCATTAGTAACAATGGTCTTATTAATATGACACACACTGGTTCTATATATACCTGGAGTAGGATCAGTCTTGGTAAGGTAGTCTTTGAACAACTAGATAGGGCTTTGATTACTGCTGATTGGGAGACTAAATTCCATAATATAAAGTTATCTGTTGCTGAAAGAACAGTCTCTGATCACTCAGCTCTCATTTTTACTACTATTTCAACACCTACTTTTGGCCCCACTAACTTTAAGTTTTTCAGGATGTGGACTAAGCATGAGGGGTTTTCTGAGATGGTGGCTGATAATTGGGGTATCCCTTGTAATTTGGAAGGCCTTGATAATTTCTGTTTCAAACTAAAAAGGCTCAAAAATTGCATCAAAAAATGGAATAAGGAGGTTTTTGGTAATATTCATAGTAACCTAGCAAAGGCACAAGATGAATTAATTTTTGCTGAAAACCAACTTGTTATGGTGGGGGATACCTACTGTAATAACTATAACAAAATCCTCAAAAATTATAATGACTTAGTTCTGCAGGAGGAAATCTTTTACAAACAAAAAGCCAGAGTTAAATGGCTTAAAGAGGGAGATAGAAATTCCAAGTTTTTTCATCAAATGTTAAAACATAAAAGAGCCAAAAGTAAGATTATGCAAATCAAACTGGCTGATGGGACTATCACTGAGGATTTAAAGGAGATTCAAAATGAGGCTGGTAATTTCTTTGCTACCCATTTCTCTTTCTCACCTGTTTCTTTTGATAATGATCTTTTTAATGTCATTCCTAAATTGATTAATGAGACTGATAACTTTTTGCTTAATACTCTACCCAGTGATGAGGAAATCAAAATAGCAACTTTTGATATACCTAGTGATTCAGCCCCTGGCCCTGATGGCTTTTCTTCTTCTTTCTATATCCATTGTTGGGATATTGTCAAAAAGGATTTGATAAAAGCAGTGCATAGTTTTTTTAAAGGCAAAACTTTACCTATGGCAGTTGTTTCTTCTTTAATTATCTTAATCCCTAAAGTGGATAATCCCACATATTTTACTCAATTTAGACCTATAAGTCTGTGTCAAGTTCTTTACAAGATCATTTCTAAAATTCTTACTGCTAGACTGGCCAAGCTTTTACCTAAAATTATTTCAAAAAGCCAAAGTGGTTTTGTAGAAGGAAGGCTTATTACTGATGCTATTTTACTGGCACAGGAGATGTTCAAACATCTAGGGGATAATGTTAGGGGGGGTAATGTGTTTTTCAAACTTGATATGGCCAAAGCTTTTGATAGACTAAACTGGTCTTTCCTTATAAAAGTTCTTGACTGTTTTGGTTTTTCCAACAATTGGATAGAGCTTATTATGAGATGTGTAGCTAATGCTAAGTATTCTATTTGCTTAAATGGAGTCTCCACTGGTTACTTTACTTCTGGTAAAGGTTTAAAACAAGGGGACCCTCTCTCCCCCCTCCTTTTTATAATAGCTGAAGAGGTTTTAAGTAGGGGACTTAGTGATTTAATGATCAAAGGTATTCTGATGCCCTATAAAACCTGCATTAATGTAGAACCTGTATCTCATATTCTTTTTGCTGATGATGTCTTGATTTTTGCCAATGGTAGTAAAATCAATTTAGAACTGCTTATGTCTTTTATTAATAATTATGAACAGGCTTCTGGTCAAATGCTTAATAAAGCTAAAAGTGTTTTTTTGATTTACAAACCTAAGAATGGTAGGAAAAGCATTATAGCCAGCACCACTGGTTTCAGTGAAGGCTCCCTACCCACTAAGTATCTAGGAATACCCCTACACACCACTAAACTTACCTCAACGATGTATGATCCTCTTATTGATAAAATTGGCAAAAAAGTAGCTAGCTGGAAAGCTAATTTTTTATCTGCTGGGGCTAAATTAACCCTTATTAAACATGTCTTATCTTCCATGCCCCTGTATATACTTGTTGTCCTTAATCCACCCAATATAGTTATTGACAAGATTGAAACCAAATTTGCTAACTTCTTTTGGGGAGAGACAGATGGTAAAACCAAGCTTCACTGGCTGAGATGGGGGAAGCTTTCTTTCCCTGTAAATGAAGGTGGCATAGGGGTGAGGAGCTTAAAAGAGTTTATGAAAGCCTTGCATGCAAAACTCTGCTGGAGACTAATGGAATTTGATTCTCCTTGGACTGTATTTATGTTTCAAAAATACTCCAGTAATAACCCTAATTGGAGTAATCAGGTGGTAAATGCTACACATTCATGTGTTTGGAAGATGATTAATCCTCATTTTAAAAAACTGGTAGATAACAGCTTATGGGATATTAAGGAGGGATCCATTAGTTTTTGGTATGAAAACTGGTTAGGTGATGGTCCTCTTTGTCAGTTTTTTACTGTTATTTTCCCTAATGTTCTTCTTAACCAGGTCATTAATCATAATGATTGGGACACCAACCTGTTATGGCATATGGGGGGTAATGAGCTTTTACTTAAAGTTACCAGTAAAAATCTAGTTTTACAAAAAGGGGAGGATGTTAGATACTGGCCTTTTACTTTTAATGGTGATTTTACTGCAAAAACCTCTTATAATTTTATAAGGAAAAAAAAACATATTCTTAATGTGGCCAAGTATATTTGGAACACTGTTTTACCCACTAAAATCAGTATTTTTTCTTGGAAACTTTGGCACAATGCCATAAAACTTGATGAGGATCTTAAATATTTTGGGATTTGTACAGTCACCATGTGCTCTTGCTGTAGGGATCATACTCTTGACACAGCTAAGCATCTTTTTGGAACCAGTGATGTTTGTAAACAGGCTTGGAGCTACTTTGCTAATGTTTTTGGTTTCAACATAGCTTTTTCCCCTTGTTGGAAGCAAAATATGGTGAAATGGTGCAACTTATGTGACTCTTCTCAAATTGGTATGTTAGCTGTTTTAGTCCCTTTCATTCTGATTTGGGAGATATGGCTTAGTAAGAACAAAAACAGATTTGATAATGAGAAAATGTGTGCTGAAACCATTATTAAAAAGGTGACTAAATGGCTACATGATCTTAATTTTTTGCTTAAACCAAAAAAAACTGCTAACAATTTTCAATGCCTGTCACTTATGTCTTTGAATATTAAAACTGTCCACTGCAAAAGAAAAAAGGCTAAGTTGGTATGGTGGAAATGCCCACCAACTGGTAGATTAAAATTAAACTTAGATGGCTCTTCACTTAGCAATAACTCTAGTGGTTGTGGTGGTATATTAAGAGACCATAAAGGAATGCTGGTTTTAGCCTTTTCAAACTTTATGGGCAAACAAACCAACATGTATGCTGAGATGATGGCTCTTAAAGTTGGTTTGGTTATTTGCTACACTATGGGTTTAACAAATGTGATGCTGGAAACTGACTCTGAGAATATTGCTAATTGGTGGAATACCAAGTGCAATCCAGGCATTAAATTTGGTTCTATATGGAGGGACATAACCCTCCTTATGGATTATGTTGGACTTACTGTCACTCATGCTTATATAGAACAGAATCAAGCTGCTGATGGCTTGGCCAAAATGGGATCAAATGGGAATGATTTTATTACAGGCAGAGCTATGGATTTACCTAAGAATATTTATGCTGCCTATTATCTGGACCAAAAAAGCACACCTTGCCTAAGAGGTTGCTGTTTTAAGATCTAGAAAAGGTTTTAAACTTTTGTTTTAAAATCAATGACTAATGATGAATTTGTTCTGAAGTGTCAATATACTATCAAAGCAACCTTTCAAGGAAGGCTACCAGCCTGAGATATGTTGTGTTTGGATTTGTAAATATAATGGATAAGGACAGATTTCTAAAGCTAATGAGGATACTTTTCTGAAGCTTTTTGTTTCTCTTCTGGTTACTTTGCTACTGGAATTCAAAGGCAACTATTGATGAAGACTTATGTCTGAAAAAGTTGTGCTTCTTAAAAAACTAATTAGCTTATTACAGTGTTAATGTAGGTGATTTAGAAGCTTGTTTTTCTTCTCTGTTACTGTAATTTTAGAATCCTTCATGCAGTTTAGGCAGTTATCTTTTGTATATTGCTAGGGGGTGTAGAATGACTTAAGGAACCAGGCTTTATGCAAACTAGAAACTGAAAATCCACGAATAAAAACCCTAGATCACACTGATCTAGGAGAAACAAGGTGGAGGGGGTATAAGGAGGGGTTTTGTTCGTTGGGTGACCTTTTTCTGGTGAAGCATGAGGTTTCTGAGGTGTTTTTAATGTCGTTTTCGCACCCTCCTAGCAATAATCTTTTGTATGGATGTTTCTTAGTCAAGTTGCCTTATATGTAATGATGTAACGACCGCTATGGGGGTCTATCCCATAGAGACTCTATTTATATAAGTTTTGTTTGAAGAAAAAAAAAATTAAAAAAATTATATAAAACAACTGAATGTTCCTGAATTGCTACATAATACATATACGACTTATGAGGGATTTGTTCGTGCGTCTATCATTTTTTATGTCAAATGATTGCAAAAAATTGAGAGTAATCTTTCACTTGTGTGATATTATAAGTTGGTAATTGTTTACTTGTAGATGATTTGTAGGCTAATATTTTGATTTGACAAGTTTGTCGACATTCTATTATGTTTTTCATCAATTAAGATATATACTCTTCCGAATCTCATAGGCCTCGCCCTTGTTTACCAGAAAAAAACTAATAGATCCAACCTCAAATAAGGCAGGTTATGTACTAAAAAGCTAAAACAAGAGCGAATGAATTGGCATGCTCACACGGGTTTCTTTTTTCTGCAGGTTCTTCACACTAAATCTACTAGGCATTCACTTGGATCTAATTGGGCTTATTTTGCTTTCGTTTTTGTTTTTCCTAAAGAAATGGATTATCTCAAAAACTTTTAACTTAGGCAAACCGGGGCGTTTACACCGAAAAAAGTGAGTTCATATGGTTAATGTTATTGTCTCATGAGATTTTACACAGACGTTTTACCTTCATTTATACCGAGAATCTTTTTGTTCTTTTTATCAGTAATTCTGGAATTGATATGCTATTCAATTGTGTGGATTTTGTTAAACGGATTATGAACTTGTTGTAGTTCTTTGTAAAGTTCGGGGGGAAACGCCACACGCCTCGCGTGAGCCTCCTTGCTAGTATTGACTAGGTGATGGGTATGAACTAAAATATATTCATTGTTTGAAAATATGTGAACACCACTACAAAATAATTTTTGATTTAGTGAGAGTCAAAAGTTATCACAAGATTGTCACTAATTTAAAAATCTGTCACAAATCTGTCGCAAATTGACTAAATTATCACAAAACCGTCACAAAAACCGTCGCTAATAAGCTCGTAACAAAAAATACCCTCACTAATACCGTCCCGATTTAGTATTTTTTTTTAGTGCACTGACCATGACATATATAGTTTACATTTTCTTTTAATCTATTTATTTAATTAGCTAAGGTAACAACCTGCCTCGCATGTCACCAATTCACAAATTTTCTAAGCAATAAACATATGCAAATTAATCAGTTAAGGATGATTAAAAGCAGTATGAGCAGGTAGGTCTTCCAATATCATTGGCCAAAAAACATATATTGCAATGGCTAACTAACTAGTTTCCGATTAATGAAATACTATGGGTGAATCATTGATTGATTAATACATAAAAACATACCTAATTATCAAAAACCCGGATTTTCAAATATTGTTTAACATTTATATATAGCACATATAATGTATCATCACGTAGCATCAAATTTAAAAACTAAGAGTAAAAATAAATAGAATCATATAAAATATGTAGTAGTATCATGTAACATATGTACTAAACTTTAAAAGATATTTATATTATGTTTTTTTTCATAATTAATTACCAATAGTATGAACATTTTCTTAATTTTTCCTTATTATTATATTATTATCTATGACCAATCATGCTGGAGGTCTGTGTGGATATTGGCTTATAGAAAAAACAACCTTTTTACAGAGTTATTAAAAAATAATAATAATATAAGTAGAGACTTTTTAACAGTACGGTAGATGACCATGTGAAACATATATTAAAATAGATCAATGACCATCGGTTTTGTATGAGTGCATGCTAAAAAGTTTATAATGCCAACTACATCATCACCCAAAAAAACGGTGTTATTATATAAATAATAAACAGTTTCAAGTAGGGTTTCTCGTTAATTTTGCATTAATTAATTAGTTATATTCACTACTAAACCACTAAATTAATGATTCAATTTATATCATGTACTCCTTAACTCAGCAATAATTTATATCTTTTTGTTGATTGGTCGGGATATATTAATGTTCAATTGAAAATCTAGTTAACAAACTTTAAAAAAATATATGTTAACAAACTGAACTTATAGAGATTTGCTATCTAATTATAAATGCTCGACCAATTAATGTTATATATATATATGTCCTATATACGTAATCACGCGCAATTTTGATCGGCTTTGAACATGTAACTAAATTGCCGAAACGAAAAATTTAAATTTTTTTTTACATAGTTTAAATGTTAAACTATATGATTGAATTGTTTAAAAAATTATTTCGGTAATTTAGTTACATATTCAATACCGATAAAAGTTACACGTGGTTTCGTATAAGACAACGGATGAAAAGATACTTAAAATTTTTTAAGTTGTAAATATTAAGATGAAATGAGAACACTTAAGCAGTTTATAACTCATATATTCTAACGTTTTAATTATACAAACTGTTTTATTAGATTTACTTTTGTCCAAATTCTTTCAGTAATTTTGCCAATATTTACATTCCGAAAAAATAATGTCATGGTTTTGCTTTGCCCTTTTGTTTGTTTGTAGAGACTGTCTACTAGATCTACTTCCTATTTTTGTCCAACTTTGACAGTTTTGCACCCATAGGTGATTGCTTTGAAATTTCTATTGATCCATGCATGTTCTTTCTCTATTCCGGTCTACATCAATTAATAATTCGTTTTCAAACTCAAACTAGTAGTATTTCTTTTTCTTAGTATTGGGTTATAAATCGACTAAATTGTCATAAAAATAACCCTTACTATGCTAGTTGGCTAGACGTATTTTTTACCGGACTTTATTTCTTACCGACTTCGCCGCATGATATCCCATATTCTTTTTTGAAAATTATGTACCAGTGTAAGTTTATAGTGAATTACTTTCAACATGTACATGGAAAATATTGAAGAAATTACTCTTAATTAGGATTCCCACAGTAGACCCTGGATTAAGATACCCTAGGATAACATATAAGTTTTAAGCTAATAAATCAAGTTTACCTTACAAGCACAAAAGAAAAAGAAAAAACTTATTTAACAAAGATATTAATAACCTAAGAGCATCCGTATCTGATTTCTCAAAACATACATTTTTCTAAAATTTGATGATTATGGTATAAACAGTGACATGCATCAGAAACCCTATAAATTTCATAAATTTAAGAAAACACAAAACTCACCTCATATATGAGAAATGCATATGATTCCCTAGATTAATATTTCCTCCGTCCCTAAACAAATATCCCATACGAAAATACATACAATTTTGACCGATAATTTTTTCATATTTAGATTGCCGGAAAAAATTATTTCAAAAGTTAATCACGTAGTTTATGATTAGAACTATACGATGAAATTTTCAATTTTTTCATTTCGGTAATTTTGATATGAAAATTTTGATGATCAAAATTGCATGTATTTTCGTAGGGGATATTTGTTTAGGGTCGACGGAGGGAATATAATAGTAATAAACTATCATTGGGTCCACATTTTTGTTGTTGTAGTATTGTTATGATTATTAAAATATAATAAAAAAAAATGTAGGGTTATTATAAGGAAATGAATAAGGAAGCTGAAATTTTGTGTAAACGTAAATGGTTCCTTAAAAGGTATAAAATATGTTAGTTTTGAAAAAATGATTGAGATAGCCGGTACGGATGTTCTAAGGTAACAAGGTCTTCAAAACTTGTTTAAATTACAATTTCATTTGTAATTTTGCTAATATGTTTGTTATCTGCAAAGTCAGTGTCTCAGTATATCCAATTATTAATTTTCCTCAATGTGTTTTTTGCATTATAATATTTATCTTGAAAAATCAATAATGAAGACAAATCTAAAAATACAAAAGGCGGCCAAAGACTCTACCTACTCGATCGAAATGTCTTATCTCATATACCAAGTCTCCACTAAAAAAAATACTCAAATAGCGACGGGATTAGTGACGGTATTTTTTGTTACGAGCTTATTAACGACGGTTTTTTTGACGGCTTTGCGACAGTTTAGTCAATTTGCGACAGATTTGTGACAACTTTTTAAATTAGCGACAGGCTTGTGACAACTTTTGATTCTCACTAAATCAAACATTATTTTGTAGTGCTCTACACGTTCCATTTAAACTAATTAACTAATTTGGTAGAAAAATATATGCAAATACAACTTGCACAAGACACACTAAAATAACAGTAACATTATAGAGCCAAATTGATTCAACCAGACTGATTGTCAGATAGTCTTTTATGTAATTTTTATAAAAAATTGACACCCAACCAAAATAAAAATAAAAACTCAAATATAATATTTATGAAACCCTAGTTGAGACTACCATAAACTTAAATATTAATTATTATTTTTTAAAATTTTAATAATTTTAATATATTTTATTTGACAATTTAACAAAATAAAAATCCAAATATAATATTATAGAATCCTATTTGATACTACCATAAACTTAAATATTAATTAAATATATGGCCGAATAACATACTCTTAAATTTCGGAGTGAAAATGAAATTTTAAATTTAAATTAAATATCAGTGTGTTAAGAGTCTATTTGAATCTAGGTGGCTCACTAATATTATTGCTAAAATATAATAACATAACCCATGTCTATATATATATGCACGGGTTACAAATCAACACCTATCCATTTTACATCAACTCATTTCCCTCAATTTTTCTTGCCATTTTTTTTAGGTCTTGTAACAAATGGAAAGACTAAGTTTACTAATCATATTGTTTATCTTTCTGAGTTTTTCTCACTTGGGTTCGGCACAACTCAGGCAAAATTATTACGATAGTACATGTCCTACTGTCGAAAGCATCGTTCGAAATGTTGTTCAACAAAAGATCCAACAAACTTTCACTACCATACCCGCAACTCTTCGCCTTTTCTTTCACGATTGTTTTGTACAAGTAAGTTCGTGTTCATTTATTAATAAAAAAAACAAATTTTTTTGAAAGGCATAAATGACATAACATGCAATATGGCAGTCTGGGTACGAAATTATTTGCATATTATGACATATCTGAAATTAGATAGTGATATTAACATGTATTTTTTTCTTAATAGTCCAGCTTCTAAAAAATTATACACTTAGCTAGCCTCCAACTTAGAATTAATCAACTAACTTGAAAATATTAAAAAATCACTACAAAAATAATATTAATTTTGTGAGAGTCAAAATCTGTCACAAATTGACCATCATGTCACAAAACTGTCACAGATTGATGGTCCTGTCACAAATCCGTCACAATTGCCGTAGCTATTAAGGTCGTAAAAAAAAACCGTTATAATTTCCGTAACTATTTGTACGTACATTGTTTTATGGGTAGTGAATATACGGTGATGCAACTTTAAGTTATCATATTTGTGGAAAGTCCATTAAGTTTTCCTCTTTACTTAACAAAAACTAAACGCGCCTACAACTATAATGACATAATTTACCGTTTCGAAATTATGTTACCGTAAAATTACTAACTTAATTACACATTAATGTCCCTTTTTTTTCCTTTTTGTGATACATAATGTGTACATATAATATAATTGTAGGGTTGTGATGCTTCAGTGATAATTGCATCGAGTGGGAGCAACACAGCGGAGAAGGATCACGAGGAAAATTTATCACTAGCCGGAGACGGATTCGACACTGTAATCAAAGCAAAAGCGGCCATCGACAGTAATTCTGCTTGCGCCAATAAGGTTTCTTGCGCCGACATTCTCGCCATCGCCACCAGAGACGTTGTTGAATTGGTAATTATTAAACCGAGCATTTTTATCTAATTTTCGACCAACTTGCATTTTTTTAATAGTAAAGTTACTCAAACCAAATTATTCCATTTAAACTAGGAAAGAACTCATGACGGATTTTCTTTTCATCGTCTTCGTATTCCCAGAGCAAAACTTGAACAAAAATTTAACTCGATTATCTTTGACACTTGCTCTGAGTGATATGAGTCGAAAACATACTTTCTTTACGATATGTACATACTTTGGCTAACAAACACAGATTCACTAAAATGCAAAGAAAACCTCTATAAAAGTGGTTTAAAATTTTTAAACTCGCAAACATAAATACAGTATAATCATCATTTTTAATATCATTATATACATGTATAAAAGAACATTACATCGTATTTTTGCTGATTAAATTTGTGACAAAATGCAGTCGGGTGGTCCTAAATATAAAGTAGAATTAGGGAGATTAGATGGATTGAGCTCAACTTCATCAAGTGTTAATGGAAAACTTCCTCAGCCAAGTTTTAATTTAAATCAACTAAATGCCTTGTTTGCTGCTAATGGACTTAATCAAACTGACATGATTGCTCTATCAGGTATTTATACTTTTTTTTCTATATAATTTTTTTAAAAAAATCTGTTTATTAGGAGTAATTGCCACACTATACATTGTACATTACTTCCAATATAGTGTCACTCACTGCGGTCCGCTATTAGAGATTGTTCGATACTAAAAAAAAAAAAACGATTGTCCCGATTTGTGTTTTTTTATATAAAAAAAATTAAAATTGGACGTTGAGTGTATTTAAATACATGACAATTGAGTATTAAAAGTCTATGTTTAACCACTACACTACACACATTCATGATAATGATTACTGAATTAAGTTTTAATATTCTAATAATCATATATTTGGATTGACCTTTGGGTTATCCTAAATTTTCTTTGATCTTTCATTGTCCGATCCTTGCTCGACTGCCACCTGGACCGTCCATGCTGTCACGGGTATGCGGTTATTAATTTATTATAGTAGCTTGTTTAAGATTTTTGTGGGACTTTAATTTGCCTATGGCTATCACATATCGTAATGGGAATAATTTGGAAATACTAATTTAAATCCATTTTACTACTATATATATATATACAATTTTCACAAAAATATGTAATAAGATACGGTTATTTTGCATCTAAGTAGTGAAAATTAGGGCTGGGCGAAAATAAAAAAAACCGGATCGAACCGGACCGAAAAACCATTCGGGTCGGTTTCGGTTCACTATATATCCAAACCGAAAAAACCCAAAAACCCGAAAAAAACGAACCAGACCAGACCGGACCGACAACAAACCGGTTCGGTCCATATTTTCAAAAAACCAAAAATAACCGGACCGAAAATAATTTCGGTTTCGGTTTTACCAATAACCGGACCGAAGCCAGCCCTATTGAAAATCTTGAGCTGATTCCGAAGTGTAAGATTTAGGCTAAACTACTCTCAGGGTGCCCATAGTTTGAATTTTAGTTCTATTTTGGACTTCATAGTTTCATTAAAATCACTATTGATCCCCAAATTTGAATAAAATGATGAAATTGGTCATGAAATATTAGGCTTATTTATTATAGGATGTCATGTCACAGTAGACTTATTCAAACAATGTGACATGATTACAACTTTTGAGAACAAACAAGGGTGGTTGTGGACTTATAGACTAGATAGTTATAGTTGTCAACTTCATATAATTGTTTTTATATTATAATTTATAATATTATTTGTCTCTTTGCATGCATTTTGAGTCTAGGGGAGCTTTCAACACGGTTATTTTTGGTGATTGTACTTAGTCAAGTATTAGCTGGCAATGGCATCACTAAAGTCACAAATGAATAAACGTCTATGGGTCCGTATGGTATCAGTTTTTTCAGTAAAAAACATGTTTTCAGAAATTAATAAAAAAAAAAACTTGATTTTAAAAATATATGAGTATTTGATAAAAATTTTAAAAAATTAATTTTCAACATATTGATTTTTGGCATTAGGTAATAACATTTTTGCTTTTTCAATTAAAATAACATTATAAGATATTTTTTTGATAAATTTTCATAATATCATATTTAAACGAGCAAGTAACACGTCAACTATACGAATAAAATTTTGGTTAAGATAAGATCAGTATTCATTTAAATTATTAAAATGGTGGCGAGAAAGTTATTTAAATCTTCAAAATATGTGCCTTTTTTGTTTTTAGATTTTCTAGTTATATTCTTCCAAAATCTAGATTTTTAAAAGATAAAAAAAGCAGTTATACCAAACGAATGTGGCTTTTTAAACTAAAAAAATTTGATGCCAAACATGCAGTGCGTATATTTTCCAATTGTGCTGACTATGTGTGGTAACACATTTTTTTGTATAAAATCATATTTTAAAAATATGCGTTGAAAATCCATTGAAAAGCTGGATTCTAAAAATCTGGATTATTTAGATTTTTCAGGCTAAAAATCATATTTTTAGAATTTGAATAATCTATAACTTGCCAAACACCTATGGATTTTAAAAATCTAAAATGTAAAAATAAACTAAAAAAATATATTGGCAAATGTAATGCAATTATTTAGCTAGTCAGTCACTATCGAGCCTTTGAGAGTCAATGGAAAATTACGTAGTAAATAAAAACTTTATTTTTATATCGTTTTGTTTATTGAAAGACAAAATATATTTACCTAACACCTTACTAATATTTTTGATAGTCTTGAACACGTTTATTTTGGCTTGTTATATACAAGTATTAGGTGACATTTGGTAGGATATTGAATTGAAATTATTAGTAAAAGGATATTTTTAATTTTTGTAATAGAAAGTTATACGTAATGATAAATAATTAGCAGCTGAGATAATATAATTTATATTATTTAAGGTCGTTTCTAGAGTTTTCGGGGGCTGTAGGCCACCATAATTATGAGGGTTTTTTTTTCCACCATAAACTAGCAAAATCATTTTGATTAAATATTTAGTAATTCACCAGCAATGATAAGCATGCATAAACAATAAGACAATAATAACGCATAAAATTTTATACAAACTTCGCAATAAAAACAGGAAAAAACCATGTTAACAACAAAAAAAAGTAGCCCTTTTCTATAAATGATAAATCATTAAAAATAAATTAATAACAGGTACTTTTATGATGCATTTAGTATATGTGGCAAAACAAATATCTTATCTGAAATTATGGGATTCTGAAGTTTTAAAAATACGTGGCTAAACCCAAAAAAACTCATATTACAAGAATAATATATGTTTTGTAATAAATGATCAAATCTGTTACTTTTTATACAAATAAGGCCTTTTTTTAGATGTATGTTTTGTGAGAGACTCGAGACCCATGCCTCTTAGACCTTAGCCCAAAACCGGCCTTGATATTATTGCAAAAGCAAACAAAAATATTCATAATTTTTCTTCCTATCCTATGCAGCCGCACATACACTCGGATTTTCGCATTGCAACAAATTCTCGAATCGTATATACGACTTTAGTACCACAACCCAAGTCGACCCGACCCTAAACATGACATACGCGAAAGACCTACAAACAATGTGCCCAAGAGACGTCGACCCAATAATAGCCATAGACATGGATCCAAATACCCCTAGAAAATTCGATAATGTGTATTACAAAAACCTCTTACAAGGCAAGGGCTTGTTTACTTCAGACCAGGTTTTGTTCACCGATACGAGGTCCAAACCCGTTGTTACTGCTTGGGCTAGTAACTCTGCTACTTTTAACCAGGCCTTTATTTCGGCTATGACTAAGTTGGGCCGTGTTGGGGTTAAGACGGGATCGAATGGGAATATCCGTCGTGACTGTGGAGCATTTAATTGAGAAATAATGTGAAAGTTTTCCGTTTTACAGACATATATTATTCACTGGAAGTCATTGTAACAATTTTTTATAGTCAAAATAATGGTAATCGTAACCATGAATGGGTATACGAGCATACGAGGATACGTGTTGTTTTAGATAATTTTATTTTTTGGTTAAACCTTGATTACTCAGGTGAATAATTAACCTTACAACAAAAGGAATTAATGATGTAACTTTTCATTATAGAAATAGTAAGTGTGGTTAGTCCTACACCTTAGTTAGCCAAATATATAAACATCTAAGTATTAGTTGTTGTCAAACGTTTCAAACTTGGTATTTTGACAGAGGCTATATTGGTTCCTATAGTGTGATATGACAAATTGCAAAGAAGCAGTGTGTACTAGTAATATTTGAGACTTCGAATGAGATTGTCGTGAGTCGATGAAACGAGGCCTAAGCCTTCCAAAACCAAATGTGCTTTTTTTTTAACTAGAAAGAAAATGCTTAGCAAACTCACAAAAAGGTACTATAAAAGCTTAGATTTAAGCTCACCAACCAAACTTGCTGCAGCTTATAAGTAAAAAAAGCAGATAACGTGAGCTTTAAACCTCAAAAGTCCTATTTGAAATGCTATACTCATTCCAAAAAGTTAACATTGAGTTTTAAGCCTAAATCAGGTATCACACAAACATAATCTTGAGCTTTTTCATAAGAAGGTCGATAAATGGAGAGAATACATGTATAACATACTTGTAACCTTGATGAAAAACTAATAGCAAAAGTACTAAATTCTACAAATACTGTAATACAGTATTACAGTTACATCTGTAACACAAACTTCCCAATATTGTGAAACTACAAAAGCTCACGCCTCTTTTTTCCTCTAGAAAGAAATGAAATTTTCTGCTTCAAACTGAACTACAACTGTGGCACTTTACGCTGACAGATTACAAGTTTTTTTTTCTAAAAAATAGAAGAAATCAGTCTTGATCGTTTAAGGTAGCTAATCTCTCGATGAAACTAGGATGAGAAAGATAATAAGCTGAGAACCATGGATCAGTTGCTACTTCTTTTAGTGAAATGTCATCAACCTGAAAGTTACAATAAAAATTTGGCAGTTAAGAAAAAGATTAGAAAACGTAAACAGAAAAAAAGTAATTACGAGAAAATTCAGACATATTTGATGGGATTATGACCAGAAATTTCTGAAGACATGTTCGAAGAGCTGCTCCGTAGCCTTGTTGTCTAGTGAAAGCATCCGCCTAAATTATTTAGAATACACTGATTAGATAACTTATACATATTAAGGCCTTGTTTGGTTGCAGATTTTAAGATCAATTTTGTTTATAACTGGACTAAATTGGTTCATCAGCTTAAAAGCTGAGTATTTCTTGAATTTTCAAGCTAATTTCCTAATTTCCTAAACATAAAAAAATCAAGCTAATTTCCTTAAAAACAGCAACCAAACAAGTCCTATGTTTGGCAATTTCAATCATATATTTTCCCTTTTGTCTATTAATAATGGAAAATTTGCAAACTTTTACCTTGAATTCAGCTGATCTGGTTATGGCATGTTTAGCATAGCGAATAAGGCAATCTGCTGGTCTTACAACAAACTGCATTTGAAGAAAAGAAAATCATTCCACGTTAAGGATTGACACCTACAAGTAGCATAAAAAAGCAGAAGAAGCAAGCAGTAACTTTCGTAATGCGATGCGTATACCTGGAAGACGAAGAATGTGACAGCTACAGACTTTTCATCGAACCCGAAGCTTGAGTACAGATTTGTTGAATGTGCGACGAACTCAAAAATTGCAAGGTGTATCAGTGGCCTGACCTGGCAGCATACCCAAGCGAAAAGTTGTGTATATTTAAAAAAACATTGAAGAAAACATTTGACAAGTAACAAGAAGTATAAAATAGGGAAGAGGCCGAAACTTACTACTGCAATGGCAAACTCATACATATAATGTTTGGATTTCCAATGGCACATTTCATGAGCAACCATAGAAACAGATTCATTTAAGGTTATGGGCTGTCAATAAAATGAAAACAAAAGTCATTTATATTTATCAATTTCCTAATACAGTATTTTATAGAATAACGTAAAGAAGTAAAGATGGTTTGAATGAGTATCGTCACTCAACCTTGAAAGCCTTGTTAAACGCCTTCCTGTCTCGCCTATGGCCGATGGATCCTCTTATTAGTCTTTCATTGATGAGTATGAACTTGTTCGAGATTTCACATATAAACACCTGAAAGTTCAATGAGAATCTAACTTAAGTAACAATTTGTAGAGTCAACTATCGGGGATTTCTTATGCAAAACTTGAAAAACATTTCATTGCGGTAAGTCATAAACTATAAAAAGAAGAAGCAAAAGGAATACTCACTAAAGTATGAGATTCAACATAATGTCGATTTTCGAACCCGACAAATATATCATCTGGAAAAAATGTATTGGATGAAGCAAGAGAGGTGATTTTCTTCTTGAGAGCTCCGCTTTGCAGCTGTTTATAAAAGCGAAAAAAACCAGAACATGTTATTGGATAGTTTAGTTACCAACTTACCATTTACTTAAATAAAGACCTCAATACAAAATAGCACGAGTTTGTGAATTTCATTACTTACACGTTTGACAGTACCGAAAGCAACTTTTGGGAAAAAATGTTTGAAGCCCAGTAAATATATATCTCCAATGAATAAAAGTGGCCAGAGACACAGAGTAGAATAAGAAGTTGCGGCCTACAAAAAATAACAAGACAGTGTATTTGGGTCATTTACAACCCTGTTATTATATTTACATCCAATCAGATGATATCAAAATTGTATTACCGTTTTTAAAAGTATGAATCCAGTGGTTGGTAGGGCATTAAGTATCCAATTATAGCAACTTCCCTTAGCAAATTTAGTCAGAAATGACCTTACAGTTTTCTGATTAAGAGAGAGAAAATGTTAAAGGATTAGCTAAACGAATAAGAATGTTTATATGACAGAATTTCTGCTAGAACTAAAAATTTACCGGGCTAGAACCATTATCAGGATGAATCAGAAATGTAGCAAACGCAGAAAATACCAAGTCAATTATCTGTATGGAATTAGTGAAAAACAAGTTACTCCTCAACTTTATAATATCGAATAAATAAGTCAGATCTTCTATGTACAAAAGTGTATCGACTGTACCTGTGTACATAGCAGAAGAACTCCAAGGAACAAAAGAGAGTGATAAATTTCATTGCTCGTATCCAGACCGACATAGCCAAGAAACATTGCTGATTCCTACAGGTTTTAAAAAAAAAATTATTACGATTATGCTAATGTTCCACTTGCTAAATAGAAAGTTTTGAATTAAAGAACTATTCATTTAATTTTACCTTCCACCACCATGGGCCAAGCTTAGTGATCAACAGTAAACCCTTTAATGCGATGCTCATAAGGACATGAGAAAACTCGTTGATCCTAAAAGGGAGAAAACATAGGGAAATGATTTGCTGTTATCGACTATGTTGTACTAGTCTACTATCGAGGAGTATATGTTAATATGTATACCATCAGTAAGGGTTGTAGTCTTGTAGAAATCTATTGGACTGAGTAAAGAACATCTCTTTTGTTATAATTAGGAATGCAACAACAAAAATGAGTAAAAGATGTAACTGATGTTAAAGTTTCTTAAAGAATTATCATCAGTTT
Source organism: Primula veris (assembly GCA_963682055.1). Lineage (NCBI taxonomy): Eukaryota > Viridiplantae > Streptophyta > Magnoliopsida > Ericales > Primulaceae > Primula > Primula veris. The sequence goes on from OY821751.1 coordinate 1,932,621, forward strand.
ATTAGTACTAATTAAAAATGAATCATTACCTTTTGTCGATCATTATTTCATTGATAAATGTGTACACTTCAGGAGTTACTTGGTCTCTTATAGCTGATTGTACATTGTTTGCCGAACGTAAAACTCTCAGCTGACGAAATTGCAGATATACTTCCAGAAAATTAGATGCTATCCATAAAGCTGAAATATGTGAATTTATGATATAAGTAACAAGATTTTCAAGATTTGTAAGCGCTGATACTTTAAACTAGCTGCAGGGATTATGGAACAGGCTTTCTGTAACAAACTAACATGTAAAGAAAAACAAAATTGGGGCAAAATACGGAATCGGATTAAGCAAAACCTTATACAAGATCAAGAAACATTGGGGAAAAAATCTTCTTTATAATCAACGACAGCACATGTTCATTTATTAGCACATAATCATCAATTATGGCTCGAACCCGCAAAATTATTCAGCAAATAAAAACTAGAATTCTGACATCACATCATACTAAGTTTTGAATATAGGGGAAAACATTTCAAGCTTTCTACAGTGATGTATAAAACAGTTTCTATACAGACATAGAGTTAAAAATAAATTTGAGGCATATTTTGGAATGAGATTAAGCAAAACTTTTGGAAAGATCGGAAAAAATGGGGGAAAATAACATTAACAATCGGTAACGGCATGTATTCGGCAATTTCGTCTCAAAGTAACCATATTATTAGCAAACAGAAATTAGGAAGTTTATCATACTAAAATTCTGTAACTATCTACAGACATTGGGGAAACTGAAAAGGTTAATCACTAAGAACTTAAAACTAATAAAGATTCTTCGATTACGAGAGAAATCAACTAAATTTCCCGAAAAGAAAAGTTAGAAACCAGATTAAATTAGAATCACTAAAACAGAAGAAAAAAATGGGGGAAACAATAACACATTACAAAGAAACTATAAAACTGAATTCCAAGTTGAATCAAAATAAAATTTGTAATATCAACACGGATTGAGGAAAACTAAGAATTCATAATCGAGAACTGAAGAGATTAAAAGTTTGTCAATTCTGACACAAATTAAACTAATCCCATCAAACAAATAAAAGTATATCTCGATTTAATAATAGCTCATATTCATCAGTTTTTTCTAAATCAACGAAAATTTTAGCACAACTTCATCCATTACGTCTGGTTATATATGAAATGGAAACTAGAAATATAATCATGCTTAAATTTTGGAAAATAAACAAATTCTGGAAAAATAACAATATATCATTAAGAACTTTATACTGTCAAAGATTCATTATTTACAGCAGAAACCGACAAATTGGGGGAACAAAAATCCAAAGCAAGAACTAAATTGGAAAATCAACTCAACGAAATGAATTTAGAAAAACTGAATTCAAAGCTGGATTACACTAAAGCTTGTAATATCAAAATAAATAGCTGGGAAAATAAAAGAATCTTACTCAAGAACAAAATTATAACTCGAATTAAACATGGAAATTTTCAACTATGACATAAACAATCTAAACCCATCAGCCAATTTAATTCATAACTTGAATTAAACATAAAGATTGTCAATTTTAACATTAATTATCTAAATCCAGCACACAAATAAAAGTATAACTTGAATTATACATAAAGATTGTCAATTTTCATATTAATTATTAAAACCCATCATCCAAGTGAAACTATAACTTGAATTAAACATAAAGATTGTTATTTTCACATTAGCATCTAAACCAAGCACACAAATAAAAGTATAACTTGAATAAAACATAAATATTGTCAATTTTCACATTAATTATCTAAACCCATCACAATAATAAAATTATAACTCGAATTAATCATAAAGATTGTCATTTTTCACATTAATTATCTAAACAACTTGAATTAAACATAAAGATTATTAATCCTGAAAAAATAATCTAAACCTATCAGCCAATTTAAATCATAACTCGAATTAAACATAAAGATTTTCATTTTCTCATTAATTATCTAAACCCATCATAAAAATAAAAGTATAACATAAATTAAAAATAAAGATTGTCAATTTTCGTATTATTATCTAAACCATCAACCTAGTAAAATTATAACTCGCATTAAACATGAAAATTTTCAATTATAACAAAATCAATCTAAAACCATAAACGCTATACATAAAAGTATAACTTGAATTAAACATAAAAATAGAACTATAACTATAACTCGAACTAAAGATATAGAAAAAGAATGAGTGAGAGAGAATCAGATTTTACCAATAACGAACTCAATAGCGAGAAGCTCCATCGCAAGATATTTCGTGTGTATAACAGATATATATATATTTAGTTATTTATATATATATATAGAAAGATAAAGTTCTTGAAAAATTGGAGGGAAATGAAATAATCTGTTACATTTGTTAGTTAATATAGTTATATTTGGTCCCTATAGTTTAAAGTGTAATATCATTTGCCCACAACTAATTCTCATATTGCCTACACTTTAATAAAAATGAACAATGACGGAACCAGTACGTTGGTGTGTTTGGCCTTGAATTACATATATAAACTAGTGTATTTTTAATTATGCGGATACTGAAAGCGTATAATTTTAAAATCTTCACCAAAGTATATGAATTTTTTTAAGTGTTTTCTCAATACGAGGGGTGTTGTAGCGAGTACTTCGTTTGTGCCGTTCATGAGTTTGACGGTACAATGTACCGTTGGCCAAAAAAATTATTTTATTATTTTTTTTTATTTAAATTTTGATTAAAATTTATATTTATGTTAGTTTCCACTAGGGTTTTCTATTTTTATTTGAGTTTTTATTGTGTTGTAATATTTGTTTTTAATTTATTAAAAACTAATTTGTCTAACATATAATTTAAACAAAAAACATAATTAGTTTTTGAAAATAGATCATCTAACCGTTCGTTTTCTCATCCAATGGTGTATGAATTGACGGTGCATTGTACATTCCAACAAAGTGACGGCATAAAATGGGAACTCAGTGTTGTACGCCTTTTTAATATGTACGTGGTTCCTCTGAATGAATATGGTAAAACTTTAAACCCGTCAGTTCTTTTTAAGGCATTATTTGTTTGATATATGAATTTTCCTAATGGATAAGTATGTAATAATAACGGTTAACGAAAAAAACACGTATAGAAACTCTTTAAACTAAAAAATTGTATAAATAGTAAAATTGTTAATTTCTTCTAGAAAAAATGTGGCAAAACCGAAACAGGCCATTGGGTATAACTAGAGATGGCAGAATTTCGGGTTTTGGCCCGACCCGACCCGGTACGGGTTGGATAAAAGTGCAGGATTATTTGGGTCGGGTTGGATTGGGTTACTTTGCACTTTTGTGCAATTTTGTGCAAGTTAGAAATAAGTTCATATTCCCTATAGGTACCACTTTTTAATTATTTATTTTATTTATCAAAACGCCATACACATATTTCATAAAAAATGGAAAAAAAAAACACATAAAATTATATAAAATGCAAAAAATCACAAAAAATGAAAAAAAAAATCACAAAGAAATAAAAAAAATCACAAAAAAATTATAAAAAATGAAAAAATCACAAATAATCACAAAATTTTAAAAAAATTACAAAAAAAATAAAAAAAATTATAAAAAATGAAAAAAATGAAAAAAATCACAAAATATTATAAAAAATGAAAAAAATCACATAAAATTATAAAAAATAAAAAAAATCACAAAAAATCACAAAAAATGAAAAAAAAATCACAAAATCACAATTTTAAAAAAATTACATAAAAATAAAAAACTATTTTTTTGGATTTGTAGAAAAATAAAATATATATTATATTTTGGTTTGTATGACAATTTAGTAAATAAACTAAATAATTAAAAAGTGGTACATATGAGGAATGTGAACTTTCAACGATAAAATATTAAAAGAGATTCATTCACCAAATTAATTAGTCATCTCTCTTGTGTACTAGCTTTCTCTCTCTCTCTCTCTCTATATATATATATATATATATATATATATATATCCTTATTTTATTTTAGTTTATTATTATTTTTTTTTTGTCAGTTTTTTTTCTTTTATTTTTTTGGATATTGTTTTAAAGAATAATTTAGATTATTATAAATTTTTACCAGGTAAATATGAAAAATTTGGAAAAAATAAGATTTTTAGGCTTTTCTAATTTGATTAAATGGTTATTGTTAGATGCTTAATAATAGTTTGCACTTATTTGGCTTATTAAAAATTTTTGGGTCAAACGGGTCGGGTCGGGTATAAACAGATCGGGTCGGGTTATGTGCAGATTGATGTGCGGGTCGGGTTTCGAGAAACCCGGCCCAATTGCCATCCCTAGGTATAACCTAATAAGTCATTTTAAAGTTGGATATGGGTAACTTGTAAATTTCCAAAAGATTACAGGGGCCAATGGTAAAATGCACCTTAATATGATATTCTCCATTGAAACTTTGAGGACCAAATAGAGTTTTGGTAAAACTATGCATGTATTTGCATGGAAAACGTTTAAATGTTAATATTTGCATGGAGAATCATCATTTTCATTAAGGTTTAGTTCGAGATTTTTCGATTTGTAATGAATGGTAAGGTCAATTAATTATCGAGGTACAAACACTAGATAATAGTTTACAACGAAAGGTTATGATCTCAATATCGATAATTGATGTTGGATTTTTTTACTTTGATTTATTTTTTGACTTGTTATAATATTGTTTTAGTTATCGTAGATTTCATTCATTTCTAGATTTTATGTACTCGTTACTTTGCAGTGAGGTTTGGATATGTACATTAAAACACTAAATATATCATCAAGAAAAAAGATAACTACATATGTTGTATCTATTAAACCAGGATCAAGTACTTCATTATTGAGTTAAAATGTAATTAAATTGAATGAAACCCAAATCTAACAATCATAGGTTTTGCCTTGATCGTCAAAAACAATTTTCGCTACAAGAAAAAGTTAAGATAAAACAGTTTACTGTTTGAAAACTGATGGTAAAGTGGGTGTTGCTAAATTTAGCAACACTCACTATAACATCAGTTTAGCAACAGACGCTCTGATGATAAACTTACATTTTTTTTGTAGTGTCTGGAACACTTTCTTTTCCGAGATATTTATTTTGTGTTGTTTGGACGAAAAAAGTCTTTCTAAATGGTGAGTTGCGAACTTGGAACGTGGGATCATTAAGCGAAATGGGTTGTGTAAATATGCCCTTTTTTCTTTAAACGTTCCATTTCTTCATACCCACACTCATTGGTGAATCAATATCGATTGTTACTTATTTGTTTTGTTGGCTCATCAACATCTTGATTTTATACTCATACATTCATTGAAAAGAAAATAACTATGATTAAACATTTATTAAATACATTACAAGATATAATTATTTTATACTCCCTCGATTTTTACCCCAAAATTTATTTTTGGAAAATTGGAAAAATTCCTACAACTATGATTAAACATTTATTAAATACATTACAAGATATAATTATTTTATCTGTAGCATATATGAGAATTGTTATATGTCATATTGACTAGGCTCTAATTAAGTACCTATTTCTTTGTCATTATATTGACAAAATAAAACTTGTTATTTGTCTTAATATTTAAAAATATAAAGTTGTGTTGAATAGTTTTATGTTGAGTGTTATTCATTACGGTCAAACTTCAGTTACAACCGAGAACTAACTGACTGAGATGGACAGAACTGTTGCTAACCCGTTTTTGAATTATTAGATATCTATACATACCGAATATTATTGATTGGGAATGAATTAGAGTTGAAGATATATAAGGATATATTATGCAATCAAGACCAAGAAAATAAACTAAATATATTTGAAGAAGAAAAGATATTTGAAGATAAAGGAGTAAAGATATTAAAGACAAGTAAACTATAGATCTTGATAAATTCCAAATAATAAATATTTTATCTTATAGGCGTCCAAGAAATATATTTGAAGCTCTTCAAGTCAAAGAAGAAAATAAAATTAAGGAAAATATTTCCATGTGATCGATAGGATCTTTTGTAAAGTCTATAAAATATACGAAGTATTACTTATTTCAGGTGTGCTCCATATTAATGAGATGAAATGAAAAGAAATTAGAGAACACCGAAAAAACACATGAGTGAAAAGTGACAAACCATCATATGACTAGATTAATTGATAGTTGTGAGATAGTCGTAACATTGTAAGTATCAAATATTACCATTGTTACTTACAATATCAACATATAACTGAGTGAGTGCCTAGAGACGTAAACACTAGGTTTAGGCTGATCTCCGTTAACAAACGAATGTGTTCAATTTATTAATTCCGCCAACTTTATATTAGAAGCACCAGCCTCAACCCCGTCTTGGAGGATTTTCATCTCAATTCTTAAAAGTTCCACCCAACACTCACCAAATAAATTGCTCACATATAGTCCTTGTTTTTTAATAAGCACCGGACCATCTTATATAAAAACCCAAAAATCTTAAAAAACCAAACTCATCTAGAAAATTACAACCGGATACCGCTAACCAAACAATTACAAAACTGGGAAAAAAAACGCTTTAATTGAAACTTTATTTTGGGAACTTTTCTAATGCGACTCTCACCTCTTATCCTGTTTAGTAAACAAAACGAATGCAGATAGGAAAAGTTTGTCAAGGTTTAAACTTGCCTAAGCAGAGGTGTTTTAAGACAATTCTCAAATCACCAACCTGGCTAGTTTGCACGTTTACCAAACAGAGGAAACGCAAATGGATTATTCCAGTAAACCCAAAATTAAGATCTCTTAAAGGTACTAAACCCAGTAAAATAATCTTTAACCTCTCATAAAATTAGTGCTCACATATAGTCTTTGATAGGCTAGTTTGCGAGCCTCCAATAGATCGTTTTTACGAAATTTTAACCTAGCAACACAACTCCAGATACGTGCATCCCTGATGTGTAGCTTTGTTACAACTCCTATGGCCTTTGAAATAAATAAAAAAACAAAAAACTTTCGCAATGAGTTGGTACCATGAGGGAAATCATTTATGAATTTTGAGTTTTTGGGTGTTTCACAAGCATTTTTTGGTCTTTTAGTGATTGCAGAAAGTGTTATTATAGGTTTAACCATCTTAATGTCAAGCTAAATGTCAGACCTAATTATATTACCAGACACAAGCAATATACAATTCAAATTCATGTTCTCATTTCAATAAGCATCGGACCAACTTTTATTAGATAATCAAAAAGTATTACAATACTACGGAAAGCGATAAATTACATCCGGAAAACGGTAACCAAACCAATTACAAAACTGGAGAAATGCGTTTTTTAAAAAGAAACTTTGTTTTGAAAAAACTTTCATGGTGCAACCATCACCTCTTATCATGTTTAAATAAACAAATCGAATGCGGATAAGCGAGGTTCATCAAGATTTAACTTGCATATGCAGAGGTGTCTTATGACACTTCGCAAATCACTAACCAAGTTGGTTTGCACGTTTACCGAACAGAGGAAATGCAAGGGGACTATTCCAGTTCAGTTCAAAAATAAGATCTCTAAAAACACAAACCCAATGAAATAATCTATTTTCTCTCATGAACATTATAAAATCAAAAGCTAAATGCCCAAAGGCCAGCAGACTTCATATTGAGAGCCTGCAATACATCTGATCCCACCAGTGAGTAGACTATATGTGTGTTTTTGTGAGTTATAAATGCAAAATTTCAGAATAGTTCATCATTAGCTTTTAGGAAAAGTATGAAACTGAATTCTTAATCCAAGGACTGAGTAATGGCAAATACTTCGGAAAGAATTCATCACTAGCTTTTAGAAAGAACTTGAAAATTCAAGATTTTAAGTTAGTGACAGTTTCAGCCAACTACATCATTAGCACAATATTAAGAAGTATAGATACTCTCTCTTAGGCAAGGTGTCTCTTTTTGATCCAACCAGTATGCTGCATAAGTATCTCTTGAAAGCTCTCTTGGAAAGAGCTGAGTGTCATTTTGCCCTTGAGCTCCTTTTTTTTACAAGGCTATCTGCCACTTGCCCACAAGACAGGTTAGAGTTAGTATATCATGCCAAATATGGTCAAATTTAGGGACAGGGGATATACTATTTTTCCACATGTTGAACTTAGAATTCAATAATTGATTTTGATTATAACTTTGATTATGTTTTTAATGATTTTACGATTTCTTTATTTCGATGATATCACGCTTTGTCTTTTCCAAAAGTAGAAAATGTAAATTTCAGAACGTCAGAAAGATAGAGCATTCGAAAACGAAGCCAACGGTTCAAGCGGAACCAAAATCGGAGCTAAAACGAAGAAGTTACGGGCTTTCGAAGTTTAACGAGAAAACCGGGAATACTGAAGAAACGACCGATCGTCTGGACAAAAACGACCGATCGTTTGTGGTCCAAATTCTTCCAGAGAAATCGTTATAAAAACGATCGATCGACTACGAAAACGACCGATCGTTTTCTGAAAAACGACCGATCGAAATGCAGAAAACGACCGATCGTTTTCTGCAGATTTGAAGAACAGCTTTTCAGCTTATTCTGGGAAACAGCTTTAACCTCTGGATAAAAGCCCTCAACCACTACCAACGGTCATAAAACACAAAACAGACCTTTTGGTCTATATAAACCACCCCAATCACACACAATCATCATACTTCAAACCCTCTAAATCAAAACCCTAAAAATCACCATTTTGGTGAAATAATTCGAAAAAGAGGGAAATTGATGAAAAAGCAATTCGAGCTCAAACAAAGATCAACAATCATCAAAACCACAATTTAGCTTATTTAGAAGCAATCAAATTGTGGATGTTGTTTCAATTTCAATAAATTGTAAAGAGCATATTATAAACTCATTTATGAGTGAGTGTTTGGGTAGAAACTTTTAAGCCAAAGTGTTGGTTAAAAGTTCTAGGTTAAATACTTGGGTACTCATAGATTGAGGGGGAGTCGTTGACTCGTAAAACGTGTTCGCTTGCACTTGTATCAAGATTAGGAACCTCGGGTAGAGAGTGAGCCAATCGATTGATTGAGCTCGATAGGATTTGTAATATCCGAAAGAAGATTTTTAGTGAAATACTCGGTAGTACCGATGAGAGGACGTAGGCCGTTTGCCGAACCTCTATAAATCCCGGTGTCAATTTCTTTCCCTAAACTTTTACTTTCCGCAACTTATATTATTTCTTATTTTCTTGCTTGCGTTTAGGACTTCTAGCATTTCATTAACGTTATTAAACGCTTAAGCTTAGAATTGCAAAAATTTGGGTTGTTAGTTGCCATTAAGTTTAATTAGGCAAAAAACGCCAAAAACCTTATTCACCTCCCCCCCCCCCCCCCCCCCCCCCTCTAAGGTTTAGCCGCACGGGCCAACACCACCAATCAACAATAATGTCAGAGTCAGTTTCAATGATCACATAGTGAAACCCAAACTGTAGCAAATTAAAAGTTCATTTCTCAAGGCCATTAGTTCTGCAAAAAAATTTAGTGTTGATGCCTATTGCATAAGAGAAAGCAAAAATCATTACACCTTTATTATTTCTCAAAATACCTTCACACCCACTCGGAACAGGGTTACCATATGCAGAACCATCACAGTTTAGTTTAAGCTTATCTAAGGAAGGATAGAGCCAAAAGACTAGGTTTGGTCTTTTCATTCTACAAGTGTTGTTTTTAATATGTAAAGCATTAAAAGTAAAGAGCTTGAAAGTTAACATGAAAATATAATTTACACATTCATTGAATGAATAACATATGACCAGAATAATACTTTTTTTAAGTCTCTACTACAAGGAAAATCATCAATGACTGCCCGATAAACGTGTTTTTTCACGTAATCAAGCGTCGCAGGAGTACCACAACATTTGCAATAAATTACGGGTAAACTACTCAGATTATCGAATACAAGTACGGATTTAGACCAAGATTAAATAATGTATCCAAAGATTTTTCCATTTCTCAATATTTCAACCAATATATTTTCTATTAACTAAACCAATTCAACTAAATAACACATAACGGTTGTCAATCCAAACAAGTTTATATCTAGCAAATTACGGCTATATGTTCGATTAAGTGATTTTTCCTAACAGTATAAACTATGCAAATAAGAAGTCCACAATTCCCAAACATGCAATATAAGGGATTTTTCCTAAAAATATAACTATGAAAATAAGTAGTCGTTAATTCCCAAACATGCAATAATAAATAATGTAGTATTAAATAAAACTAATATCCAATCACACGATAAAAAACACAAACATATACTGAAAAATAATAGCAAATATTAAATAAAAGTACTTAGCGTGAAAGATTGCAGTAATAATCCGTGATGACAAAATAATCCCAAAAATATATGAAAATGGAAGTATTTAGAGAGATTTTTAGTCTCCAGGGTATATGATGATTATAGGGGTTAGGGTTATATATATATATATATATATATCCTCCGTAACCCCTAACAAAAATTTATCTTTTAAAAAATTTCAACTCCACAATCCTAACAGATTAGGTCCATTCTAACAACTTTTCGCGAATTAGGCTTTTACTCGTTGGGCTTCATTGTACTCGGCTCATATCTTGGTTTCTTCATATTTGGGTTGATTTTGACCTTCTAATTCTTCTTTTTATCGGTTTGGTACATCTTCGGGTTCTCTTTTCATGTAAGTTTAGTTTTTACGTCAAATCGATGTTTTTATCTGAAAAAACACAAATAATTGCAAATCATCCGGAAAAACACAGAATTAACTAAAAAACGCATAAATACATAAGAATTAACTCTAAACTCGCCTAATTATGCCCGTATTAACTCATACAATATATAATTTCATGGTCTAATCAATCAACATTTTCAATCAAACATGCAACTAAAATTATAGAATGCGCAAATAAAATCCAATTTAACCGAAAACACATAATATCCATCAAAAGTTGGAAAATTAACATGTTCCCAAAAGTTGTAATTACACACTTGAATAATCTTATAAAGAGAAAAGGAGTGGGAGAAATACATTAAACGTATACCGCATCGAGCGAATGATGTGGATCTTCAATCTCAGCCACATACGTAACATAGCTTAAACAGAGTTCTTGATTGAGCTTACCGTAGCTTTGAACAAAGGTACGGTAAAGGTGTAATACCCCATCACCCCTAGGAATGTCGAACTCACCGCCGTTTACCTAGTTATCCGTTTACATTGTTATCACCGGTACTCTCCGAGCGTATGCGATTTAAATCTTGTTCAAACTTAAAAGCCTCTTTGAAAATATCATGATATGAGGACCACAGCTCTTTTATATCCCCGAAACACAAGGGAAACTCTTGCTTGTATTGGCGACGCTTCTCTACAGCCCGTATTGCAAAACGAGAGAAGATTGTATAAATTCAAAGTGACTGGATAAAATGTGTAAATAACTGATACTTTAAGTACTAATTTTTGAACAAATAACAACGTGAGTAGAAATGACCAAGTAATGATAATTTTAAGCACTGTGAGTAGAAATTCATGCTAGTAAATTAAAAAACGAATAATGCTAATAAGTCACATAAACTCAACCAGACTCTCAACACACAAATTTTTAATTTAAATTTAAAATTTTATTTTCATCCCGAAATTTAAGAGTCTGCTATTCGGCCATATATTTAATATTTTTAATTAATATTTAAGTTTAGGTTAGTCTCAAATAGGGTTCTATAATATTATATTTGGGTTTTTATTTTGTTGAATCGTCAAATAAAATATATTAAAATCATTAAAATTTTAAATATTTTTAATTAATATTTAAGTTTATGGTAGTCTCAACTAGGGTTCCATAAATATTATATTTGGGGTTTTATTTTGTTGAATAGTCAAATAAAATATATGAAAATCATTAAAATTTTAAATATTTTTAATTAATATTTAAGTTTATGATAGTTTTGACTAGGGTTACATAAATATTATATTTGAGGTTTTGTTTTTGTTTTGTTGGATATCAAAAGAATTCTAAAAATTACATAAATGACTGTCTAATAATCTGTCTGGTTAAGCCAGTCCGACTTTATAACGTTACTGATTAAAAAGTGTAAAGAAAGTGGAACGATAGAATAACAAGTTAATAAATAGAAGAAACTAACTAATTAATATTTATTTACATATATTTTACTATGTTAAATATTCAGAATTGACTTATATATTGTAGGAGAGAAATTAATATTAGTTTAATCTCATGAACTATATTTACATCTATAGTTATCTAAATAAATAATAAACAATATCTTAATTATTTAAGAGGTCGAACTCACTTTAAAGTAGACCTGAACTTTTGTACTTAAATTACAACTTAGACATTTTCTTTTGTAGGGCTCCGCGAAAACCCGAAACCAGATCGATAACCGAACCGAAAAAATCGAAAAACCAAAAATAAAACCGAAACCGAACCGAAAAAATCCGAACCGGACCGAACCCAGCCCTACTAGTTAGAATCGGCTTTAATAAGTTCATGTTTATTAGTATGTCCATATTTTATAGTCCAAGGTTTTAGAAGTCGTTGGCAGTTCCTCATGCGATGGGATTCCGACGAGCGACTATTCCGACTAGTCAGCGAGGGAAAAAGTATAAGGTTTTAAATACTGGGGGTCTTTCTTTAAAATTTTAAAACTAATTTGTCACTTTAAATTCTTATGGTTTCTGTTATAGTTTTCGAAACTTTTGGTCATTTAAATATTTTACTTTCGCTACCTATAAAAGAATAAAGAGATCAATTTCTCTCGCTTCCCATGCCTCGCACTTAGCCACACTCACTCCCTCTCTCTACTGTTAGAATGCCTAAAATATTTCCTCCAATTAAATCCTAATTTAATTGAACGATGTCGATTAGTCGTCGACTAATCTGATTTTCCCGACTAATCGTTTAGTTGACCACGTCGTTGACTTATCCAACAACTAAGTTAGACCGAGTGACATTAATCGAGTTGATAAGCGGACGACCAATGACTAGCCACCTTTGCCCTTGCACATGGTTGTCTCTAATAAGTTAATTATTTTCTCTCGTTCTCGTGAATTTGATAGCATGTCGAAAATGTTACATGGTTAGGAGTTTTTTTTTGGAGGTAAAACGTGCGAAAATTCGCAGGCAACAGGGTTTGAATCCTGGCGGTGAGCATGATATACTCGGATAACAAACATATAACTACCAACCACTTGCTCTTAATTGTACTGGTACAATAACTTTGTATGTTAGCTATCTTAATTAGTATTCTATATCAGGAGTAAACTCGGTTATTATTCTATTCCGGATTATGGTAGCTCTAGTGAGTGATAGGTGATGGTCAGTTCAACGATGCATATAAATACTCGGTAATCGATTAAAATTGGCTTGAGGGTAGCACCAATGCTCTAAAAGTCACAAAAATAGTTCTCATACCTCTTAAACCCACCTAATTTTGCTTAATTATTGTTAATCACGTTTAATCCATTAGACATTTAGAATCTACTTACCGCTGTCTAGGCTCGCATTTTAAAACACTAGGTAACATGATACCCGAACAAGTTGATTGGTCCAAATATTCAATTAATTATTATATAACGCTCACCACCACTCATCGATTCCTCATTGCCATAAAATGATTTACATAACATGGACGGTTATGAATTGTATACTACTACATCTGTTCCCAATTAATTGACATATACGAAATTACGTAAAATTTTGACCGGCTTATAACATGCATCAAAATTATCAGCTGAAAATACATCTGGTTCAGCTTAAAGTGCATCTAATTTAGTGAAAAGTACATATAGTTAAGTCAAAAGTGCATATAGTGTAGTCGAAAATGAATATAGTACAGTCGAAAGTGCATATAGTTCTGTTAAAAATGCATCTGATTCAACTAAAAGTGCATTTGATACAGCTGAAAGTGCATATGGTTCAGCTAAAAGTGTATCTGGTTCAGCTGAAAGTGCATATGGTTCACACAAAAGTGCATCTAGTTCAATAAAAGTGCATATCGTTCTGTAAAACCTGCATCTAGTTCAACTAAAAGTGCATATGGTTCGGCTGAAAGTGCATATGGTTTAGACAAAAGTGCATCTAGTTCAATAAAAGTGCATATCGTTCTGTAAAACCTGCATATGGTTCAATTAAAAGTACATCTGGTTCGGCTGAAAGTGCATATGGTTCAGACAAAAGTGCATCTAGTTCAATAAAAGTGCATATCGTTCTGTAAAACCTACATCTGGTTCAACTAAAAATACATCTGGTTCGGCTGAAAGTGCATATAGTTCAGCTAAAAGTGCATCTGTTTCAGTCGAAAGTGCATCTAATACAGTCGAAAGTGCATAAAGTTCAATAAAAGTGATTTTTTTTATTTTTTTTTATAATTTTGTGATTTTTTTCATTTTTTTAATATTTTTTTTGTGATTTTTTTCATTTTTTATTTTTTTTATTTTTTTTATTTTTTTATAATATTTTGTGATTTTTTTCATTTTTTTGTCATTTTTTAAATTTTTTTAAATTTTTTTATGATTTTTTTTATTTTTTTGTGTTTTTTTTAATAAAAATACATTTTTTTTAATTTTTACAATTTTTTGTGATTTTTTTTTATATATTTTGAGATTTTTTGCATTTTATATAATTTTATGTGTGTTTTTTACAATTTTTTATGAAATATGTGTATGGCGTTTTGGTAAATAAAGTAAATAATTAAAAAATGGTAACTATAAGAAAATATGAAATTATGAAGGTAACTATGAATAATATAATTTCAAAACTGGTACACGTTATATCCATTAGTGGTAATAATAAAAAATAAAAAATAGTACACATGGCTACTCCCCTATAAATAATAAGTATGATATAAAGTTTTGTATAAATAATTTATAAATTTAAGTATTAAATTGTGATTAATGGCCATAAGGCCTTCTTTCCAATTCATCTTCTCAAACCTCTCTCATCATCTTCCTCTGCCGTCTCTCTCTCTCCTCCTCCACCGTGTTTCCCTCTCTACAAAAACCCGGTGTCGTACGCAGCCGGAAACGCTGGCGCAGAAGATAGGAAAGGCGATTCGCCGGTCGGGCGCAGCATCGAAAGCTAGGGTGTTTTCTGATGTGAATGTGGTTAGGCCTAAGGAGTATTGGGATTATGAATCTCTCACTGTTCAATGGGGGTAATTATTGTTTTTTTTGTTTTTTTGTTTTTTTGTTTTTCAATATTTTGTTGGATTTTATTTGTAATTTTGTAGTATTAAAGCTAGGCTGTTAGGGTTTTTGGGTGTTTTGTTAAATACTCATTTTGTGTTTTGATTTTCTGAAAACAACCCAATAGAAAAGATTTAGTCTTTTTGAATTAGTTTTTTTTTTTTAGTATAAAGGCTAGGGCTTTTGCTCTTTTAAATGTGATTAGTCCTAAGGAGGGTAATTTATAATTATTGTTTTGTTTTGTTTTTGTGTAGTTGGTGTTTGGGTTTTATGTGTACTACCCATGTTGTGTTTGGAAATTATGTGAAGGGCCCAATAGAAAAGATTGAGCCTTTGAATTACCCAATAGATTTTTTTATGTTTGTTTAATTTTTTGTGTGGATTTTAAGTATTTTTGTAGTATAAAGGCTAGTGTTTTTGGGTTTTTTGTGTAATACCCAATACTCCTTCTATCTCTTCTGCTGCCATCTCTCTCTCTCATCCTCCGCCATGCTTCCCTCTCTACAAAAACCTGGTGTCGTACGCAGCCGGAAACGCTGGCGCAGAAGATAGGAAAGGCGATTCGCCGGTCGGGGGCGGCATCGAAAGCTAGGGTGTTTTCTGATGTGAATGTGGTTAGGCCTAAGGAGTATTGGGATTATGAATCTCTCACTGTTCAATGGGGGTAATTATTTTTTTTTTTGTGTAATACCCATCGTGTTTGAATTTTTTGTGTAAGACCCATTTTGAACCCAATAGAAAAGGTTGAGTTTTTGAATTACCCAGAAGAAATTGTTACCTCGTTCAATGGGGGTAAATATTATTTTTATGTTAGTTTTGAATATTCTGTGTACTACCCAATTTGTATTTTTTTTAGTATAAAGGCTAGGGCTTTTGCTGATGTAAATGTAATCATGCCTAAGGAGTAATGGGATTATGAATCTCTTTCAGTTCAATGGCGGTAAATATTGTTTTTATGTTTTCTTTCATTTGTTTTTTTGGATTTTTTAGTATAAAGGCTAGGGTTTTTGCTGTTGTGAATGTGATTAGGCCTAAGTAGTATTTGGATTATGAATCTCTCACTGTTCAATTTGGTTGCAGATTTTAAGCTAAGTTAGATACTTCATTTGGTTGGCATAGTGGCCTCCCTAATAGTATTGGGACTATGAATCTCTCACTGTTCAATTGGGGTAATTATTTAGGTTTTTTTGATTTTTGAAATGCCTAGTAAGAAAATTTTAATTACCCAGAAGAAATCAATTGAGTTTTTTTCTTATTTAATGTGGTTGTGTCTGTGTTTTGATTCTTTTAATTATCCAGAACAGGTTGAGCTTGTGGGTTGAAGATTTTATTGCGTAACTTTTTTGCTATTTAGCCTAATACTAGTTTCATTGTATTTGCTTGGCTAATATAGTCAATGTGATCCGTCCTGCGAAATATTGGGATTAGGAATCTCTTACCATTAGATGCGTGTAAATCTTTAGGGTTTTTCTGTTTTCTGTTTATTATGTGTGAATTGCCCAACAACAAATATTGATATGTTAACTACCAAGAAGAAGTGAATTGAATTTTTTAATTTGTGTGCCTTTGTTTTGGTTATTTCAATTACTCAAAAGTAGTAGAGCTTGTTGGTTGGAGATTTTAAGCTTGAATTTTGTGCTAATTAGCGTAATAGGTTCATTGCATTTGGTTGGCTAATTTAGAGGCTCAAGTTTTTGCTATTGTGAATGTGATTGGTCTAAAAGAGTATTAGGATATGAATTTCCTATCCTTCGATGAGGGAAAATTTTAGTTTTTATATTGTTTTCTGTTCTTGGATATTTTTTTGTGTGAATAATCAACTAAACTGATTGAGTCGTTGAATTACCCAGAAGAAAGTGATGGAATTTGTTGCTGCGTTGTGCGTGTTAATTTTTAGAGGGTTTTGTTTGTTGTGAATATCCCAGTAATCAAAGATCGAGTCTTTTAACTTCCCAGAAGAAATTAATGGAGTTATTTTTTTACTGTTTTATCTGCTTTTTTAATAAAATTTACATCCAAATCCTGATTTACATGAAAATTTTGTTTTGACTTCTTTTGTGTCTGTGTTTTGATTCTTTGAATTACTCAAAAGTAGTAGAGCTTGTTGGTTTGAGTGTTTAATCTTGGATTCTTCTCCTATAATTTAATAGCTGCATTGCATATTGCTGGCTAATATAAAGCTATGGTTTTAGCTGATGTCAATGTGATTTGTCTTAAGGAGTTTTGAGATTTGAGTCTCTCACGTCAGTGAGGGATAATTAGGTTTTTTTTTCCGAATCGCGCATCAAATTGAGTATCTGAATGATCTAGAAGAATTTGTTTCCCTTTGACAGTGTGTTAATTTGAAAATTGTTTGATCAGCTTAAAACATGAGCTTTTCTGTTTGTCTTGAAAAACTGGAAGTTTAAGCTGGATGAACATCATATTAAACTTAACCTCAATGAATTTAAGCATATTTTCTTAAAAGTTTCACTTATATGGCAAATGAAAATATAAAGAAAGTAGGAAAGAAAGACGAAAAGGGGTTATGCTGATGCGCCTTTCTAGGGTTTATGCCGACAATAATTTGATTTATCTCAAGGGTATCAGGATTAGGAATGTCTAACCAACCAACGGGATAAACTTTCGGGGCCTTCTCTCTTTGTTTTTTTTCTCTAATTACCCAACGTGGACTTGGTCTTTAAATTACTAAGAAATAATTGATTAACTTTGTTATTGTGTGTCAAGTGTTGATTAGATTTTTTTCATTCAACCTTGAAGTATTCAACATAAAATCCTTTCTTTGAATTACCTGGAAGAAATATGGTGTGTTTTGTTTTTTGTGAGTTTCTGTTTTTTAATAGGTTTCGGATTTTGCCAGAAAAAAATTCCTGATCTTTGAATTAAGCAAAAGAAATTTTAGTAAGGGTTTGTTTGGATGCATACCGATTACCATATTTGGTTGGCCACTTTAAGAGGTGAGCATTTTTGCCTTTTTGGCATGTCAAAGGGAAAATTTTAAGCTGTGAGCTTGGCTCTTTTGCTTAAAACCGCATGCAAGCAAAATTAGGCGACTTGCAACTATGTTTGTGCATTTTGTTCCCTGGTAGTTATCTATCATCGTCCTGTGAGGGTTTACTTAGGGTTTTCCTCTACTCTTTGGACACGTTTCTAAATACTGAATAAAAGATGAAATGAAATCTTCAAGTTTATTATAAGAAATTTAATTTTTTTGCTACTGTGTGTAGGGAACAGGATGACTATGAGGTGGTGAAGAAGGTGGGTAGAGGAAAATATAGTGAGGTTTTCGAGGGTTTTCACTGCACCAATAATGAGAAATGTGTTATTAAGATCCTTAAACCCGTTAAGAAGAAGAAGGCAAGTTCATTTTCTCTTCTTTTCACATGTAAAATGTTTGATTTTTGCAGATTTGTTCATTTTAATTGTTGCCCGAGTAATGGATTTATAGTTCATACGTTGATGTCAGACTTTGCTTTGAATAATGTCTGTTCATGGTTCACATTAGATTTTAATTCCATTGCCGATTTAGCTTAGATACATGGTTTCAACTGAAAATCCCCCAATTTGTTGAATGCCTGTACTTGTCATAAATTTGTAACAGTCATGTAAACATGTTAGTTTTCTTATGTTGATTCAGTCTACAAGTGCATCAAGAAGAACACTATTATTGGATTTATTTTTTTCCTAGGTTTACTAGATTATTGGTTGCATCTGCTCATGTACTGATTAGAAGTTCCCACATGAGGTAATAGAAACATATAGGATTCATTTGAGCTACCAATCTAAAATAATCAGAAATCCATCTATTTGTTTGACTAATACTTGTCATATTTTTCGAGATGGAAAAATATTTACTCCCTAATTACACATGCAATCAAGCTTATAGTGACAGAAAAGCCAGTAGTTAGCACGTGAATTAACTTACCACGAATCAAATTTCTACTAACTAAACACCGAGTTTATACTCTTCTTTTTCTCTTTACCATTGCATTATTTTTCTCACTTCTTTAAAACTTAACTAAAACCCTCATGTATTTTCATGATAATTAAATGATAATGCTACCATGTTATAGAAGCTATACCGTGTTGACAGTATAGGAAGAGAGATTGTCCTAGATTGGGAAATTTCCATTTTGACTTTGACTTTGCAAAATAAAAAGCAATGCTCTTAAGCTGAAACAGTTCATCAAGGTTCCAATTAAAGAAAATTGGGGAAATTTGAACTTTGAAGTTTAATTACTGAAATAGGACAATTATTGGCAGAAGCTTATAGAGGGAGTAATTGGGCAAGATGGGAACAGATATGTAGGCTCATCGTACCCTTTGTTATTTCCCCTATCAATTAGGAAGATGCTTTTCAGTCCTTCCTTAGATGATAGAGATTCACACCCCACACCCCTGTTGAAATTACCATCCTGAGTAGGCGTTGACACAGGCTAGTGCATATAACGGAATTGTAGTGAGATATAAGTTCTTTTTAAACTGCTCATAGGATTGTTTTCCATACAAACAGGTGTCGTCATGCCGTTCTTGTGACCCTTTTCGTTATATCTTCGTCCCTTTAAAAAAAATTACTTCCACCTACCTGATTTGGATCAATTTTTTTCCAATTATATAGGTAGGGAAGTGAGATTTGACCAACTTTTTTCTTGTAATGCCAATAGATTTGAAGTGGATTGTTCAATGACTTAACAGTCTTCTTTTCTGTAAAATGCAGATCAAGAGGGAAATTAAGATTCTTCAGAACCTCTGTGGTGGACCAAACATTATTAAATTGCTTGATATCGTCAGAGACCAGCAATCGAAGACCCCAAGTCTAATATTCGAATATGTAAACAACACCGATTTTAAAGTGCTTTATCCCACACTATCGGACTTTGACATACGATACTACATATATGAACTACTAAAGGTTTAGCTTCCCATGCTTTTTTGTTTTCTTGATTCTTATAATTGTTAATAAGTTTTATTATGCAAGTTGCAACTGCCTTCAATTATTAGACATCAGGGGAAATTATAGTTTTGAACACTACCATAACTGTCCATATCACCATATTTTTATTGTGTACCAACCTACAAATATTAACAATTTGTACACTAATGTTGCGTTTCTTGACGGTTTTCGTACATTATATAGGAAAACAACAATATGTTTGACTAAAAGTGGAAAAGAAAAACAGTTGTGGACTACGATAGAAAAAATATTCTAAAATATTGTTCAAAATTTTAAAAAACTAGAGGATAGTGTATTAGGTTTTTGCTCCCACAACTATGCGGTACTCATCCTATGATTTCTTTTTCTTATTTGGAAAACGTGCTAAAATCGTCTTGAAACGTAACTTTCATGGACTAATAGCTAATTTTTGTATGTTGGTTTACAAAATCAAATTTGTTGATATTTTGGCTTACTGTAATCAACCCTAAACATTATGTAGGGAACATAATTTTTTTACTGTATTTAAAAATGTTGAAATTTAGTTTTTCCTGTTTTCTTGGCAGGCATTAGAATATTGCCACTCTCAGGGTATTATGCATAGAGATGTAAAGCCTCACAATGTTATGATTGATCACGAACAGCGTAAGCTTCGTTTGATTGATTGGGGCCTTGCCGAGTTCTATCATCCTGGGAAGGAGTATAATGTCCGTGTTGCTTCTAGGTTTGTTTATTGAGCTTTCCTTCTACTATATAAAAGTTTGGTAATATTCATAGCATGTGCATAAAATTTTATTTGGTGATACAATGGTCCTCATATTTTGGATCAAATTATGATTTGATCCGCATACCCTCTCAATAACCACTTATGGTTCTTTATTTTAGGTAAATTTTCTATCTGTTGAATTAATTGAAACATTATCTTAGGATAATAGTCCTCACTTTAGACAGGTTAAACAAGTGGCCCTATGTATACCAACTATTGGTCTAATTAAGAAGGAACCAACCGATTAACTTACTGAAACTATGGGACCAATACTGTTATAATAAAAACTATGGGGCGGATTTGTGTAAGTTATTCAAATTATATGGCACGATAGTGTTGCAGTTGAACCTATGTGTATCAATTCAATATTTCTTTCCAAGTATTGGGACCATTATTTTAATTTGGCCTATACTATCGGATTGCAGATAAAACATTATCTTAGGATAATAGTCCTCACTTTAGACAGATTAAACAAGTGGCCCCATTTATACCAACTATTGGTCTAATTAAGAAGGAACCAGCCGAATAACTTATTGAAACTATGGGACCAATACTGTTATAATAAAAACTATGGGGAGAATTTGTGTAAGTTATTCAAATTATATGGCACGATAGTGTTGAAGTTGAACCTATGTGTATCAATTCAATATTTCTTTCCAAGTATTGGGACCATTATTTTAATTTGGCCTATACTATCGGATTGCAGATAAAATGTGTCTGTCGTGAAAGAAGTGCTTATATTGAATCTTTTGGATTTGTTTATTCACAAAATTGTTATAGTTTCCCTATGATTTTACTTTTTTGTTGCAGATACTTTAAAGGCCCGGAGCTGCTTGTTGATTTACAGGACTATGACTATTCTTTAGATATGTGGAGCCTTGGTTGTATGTTTGCTGGAATGGTAAGTATTTTCCAATTATACCTTGGTAACTTGGATAAAGACATTATCTCTCTCGATGAGTAAATCTATGTACACAGATCCATACATTGAGTTTGTAGAGATGTATTATGTGGCAGTGGTGTTGGAAGTTGGAACTATTTTGAAAAACCAATCCAATTATAAATTTAAAATTTTGCTTGGGGTCGACCACTCCTTCTGCCATCTAATCTAATCTATTTATGAAGATTATCACTTCCTATTATCTTTTAGTATCAGTACGTGTACTCAATTTTTTTTTCGTTACGGTGCTCATAATAAATGTTTGTGGTCTGCAGATATTCCGGAAAGAGCCTTTTTTCTATGGTCATGACAATTATGATCAACTGGTCAAAATTGCAAAGGTATGCCAGGAGCACTTACAAATGGTTTTTGTGTTGTAATTTCACATTCACGCTCGGCCCTCAGTAGCCAATATGTTAGGTCTTTATTTAGTTGCATCTTACAAAACAAAAGTAAACCCTTTTGGTGGGTGTGAAAAGTGTACTTCTGTTTATTACTGGAATATACTTTTTGTAGAAAGTTAAAGATATACTTTTCTAGCTGGCAGTGGTGTAAATTTGGGGAAATTATGTATCCTCAAAAATTATTTCAAGATCTGTTTCTTTAAGAAGATAAAATAATTTTATACTCTTTTAAGGACAAAAGTTCAAAAGTGGAGAAAAACCAGAAAAGCCCACCACCATTCTTGTAGCTACCCCCATGCCATCACTTAGTGATTGCTAGGGGCCATATTTTTGTGCTGTATTAAGTTCTTGTTATGCTGTTCATGATTTCATTCGATAGATCTACTTATTTATCTTTATATATGTGTATCGTTATTAACTGTTCACTCGAATGTCAGAATGTGTGCATCTTTTCTGTGTTGTTACAGTCTTCCCGAAAAGAAAATAAATAGATAATATTCATCTCTCTCTCTCTCTATATATATATATGTATCCTATAACTGTTTACTCGAGTGTGTGCATCTTTTCTGGGCCTTTTACATGCTTCCAGAAAAAAAAAAATAGAAAATCACCTTCTAAAAAAAATGGAGATAATTTCCTCACTCCTCATTTTCTCTCAGATACTCGGAACTGAAGAACTGAATGCTTATTTGAGCAAGTACAGATTAGAATTAGACCCTCATCTTGCAGCGCTTGTTGGAAGGTTGGTAAAATGGAACTAGAAATTTTAAATATTTTCTTTCTTTTCATGCTTTTAATACTAAACAACTCTTTTGACATGGTACAGGCATACTAGAAAACCATGGACTAAATTCGTAAATGCTGATAATCAGCATGTAGCTGTTCCAGAGGTAGATTCTCCTGTCATTGATGCAATGTATTTTTTTTGCTTCGAGTATTTAAAATATTATTCACGTGCATTCTTTTTTCAGGCTATTGATTTTGTTGACAAGTTGCTTCGATATGATCACCAAGAGAGACCTACCGCAAAAGAGGCTATGGTAATACATATACTTATTTGCCTACTTTATAACACATCTGAATGCGAATTGCGAATGCAAATCGCTTTATTGTTATTCCTAATTGAAGTTTTCAAGCTCAATTTCTCTACTTTTGGCTTTAATATAGTCATAGTTCAGATCAAATTCCCACCTGATCCCCATAGTTTCAACCGAAAGACTAGTGGTCCCTGTAAGTTACACTAGTAGTCCCCAGAAACGGATCATTTTTGTTAATTTATAATTTATAGAAACTATAGCTACTAATCCCTTGTAACTGAAACTGCGAGGACTACCAATATGACCTATATACCGAAGAGGACAAGTAGAAATACAACTGAAACTGTGTGCCACATTGGAATTTAGCGTCAAGTATGTGGACCATTTCTGTTAAAAAAAATTGGTTTCACGAAAAACTTCTCATTTATTTGGTCAGCTTAAAAGCTAAGCTTTATTAGTTTCTTGGCCTGGAAAGCTAGAAGCCGTGAGTCTATGACCAGGCAAGGCCTATCAGAACTATGCTCTAAATATATAAGCTAATTAGTGATATAGTACCGAACTGTTAGTTACTTTATGTTATTGAACAATAATATGCATAAAACTACATATCAAATGTATCTAACTGGATAATGATTGTAATATGCTGCAGGCTCACCCTTATTTTTATCCTATAAGAAATGCCGAAAGCAGTAGAATTCGTGGCTAATGGACTCAGCTTGTTGTGAAGGGTGATACCTAATCTTGGTTTTATTGGCTCCTCTCATTTGACGTATACTTTTTGCGTTGAGCTCGTTAAGCATGGGCTCGTGTAACATGTGTTCCTTTATGTCCTGAACTTAAGTTGTGTCATGATTGGTTTGTAACAAAGTACTGAATGTGTCATATTTGGCGACATTTTTGTTTGTGTAACGAGTGAGAATCGTGATATTGAGTTGGTTTGAAAGACGTCACATTGTTTGGTTTATTTATCTTTTTTCTGAAATTCTGAGGTCTCATTTTTTTTCTCTCTTTTGAAATTTTATGCCCCTTTCTTTTCTTCTAATCATTCTTATTAGAACTTTTTCCACGTGTATCACGGAAATCATATTTATGTCAACGTTTCTGCTTTCTTTAACCTCTTTTTTGTATCATCTTTTTGGCTCCTTTTATTAAAATTATAAGCATCAGCACTATATTTCATTCCAGCCGATCAAGCCTTTTTACTTCTGAATGTCTGATTTTATCCCTTTTAACTATTTTCCTGGTTAGTGTATATTTGAAGGCATAGGTTATATAGATTTGTTTCCAAATATTTTACTAATTCTGGTTGCCAAATTTCTTGTCACGCCTTCTCGACTTGCGATCTGCACCCTTTAGATATTGGATTATGTTTCACTTTTGGCTCCGATGCTATGATGCACACACGCGTAAATACATAATCCTGGCAGGCTCATATATTTGACATACAAACCACACTTCTCGTGTCAAAATCCTTCGTGGGAAATAAGTTTTCGTAGGATAAAATGAAATATAGCGTACTTTAAGTGGTAGGGTTTTTTATTTTTCTTTTCACTCAATATCAAGTAGGATTACTGACGTACCAAGTTTGGACTGTGGAATTTAAAATCTTAAAACCCAGCTTTAGTTATGGTACACTTGTTAATCATGGTCTACCAAGACAATATTTTTAAACTTGGAAAACAATAGCAACCCAAACCAGAAAATGGAACTTAAAAGCATTCCGATATATTCGTCACAACAACATAATCATTACATTGATCTCTAGTAGCATAAAGAACGATTTGAGCGGTTCCCTGACCTATGTTCCTGGGTTCTAAATTGCTACAAGATAAACTGAAAAAACAGCGCTTTCACGAAATCCATCACTAGCTACTTGCTTTTTCACTAAGATCACCTCCTAGTTCTTGAAGATGTGGATTTATTATCCTCCCCAATAGTAGAACCAGGACTAGAAGTCTCGGTACTACTACTCTCACCTTTATTCGACCAAATCTTCGAAAACATTTTCTTCGAAATAATCAACCCTTTTGTTTTCCCATGAACACATTTCCCAGCATTCGTGTTACCGTCGTCGTTTCTCACTCTAAGAGCCGCTAATTCTCCTTTCAAGACCTTGAGCTCCTCAGCTGTTGGCACAGAGTCCCAATCCTCTTCTGTATTCATAGTGGCTGTTCTTGAGCTCCCATGAGACTCGTTGATAGACTCGTCTGGTGGCGACGTTCCAGCTTTTGTCTGATCGAAAAAGAGGATTTGTATGACTGTTCTGAGGGGTAAGCGCTCGTTTTGTACTGCATGTGTACATGCTTCGGCTGAGAGCTTTCGGCAATCCATTAGTTTGCAGATTCTTTTTCTTTTGCTCTTGGTAATGTCCGGGTGTTCCTGCATTAAATAAAAATAAGATTCTATTAGATCGATATTTAACGTTCAATTTTGTTGTAACAAGGTTACGATCGATTTTGTACACTATTGATAGCAAGCATATGCAGAGGATCAATTTTTTCCATGTAATAGTTTGGAAATTTTCCATTAATTTGGTACTTGCATGTTTGCTTGCAACTTTTTACCAATAAGATAGTTTTATTGAGGTTGAAAAAGGGTTGAAACAGCTTAAAGATGACTCTGTACAAGGCCTATAGAGACCAAATGATAAACATTTGGGTAATTCATGTGTATTAGCAAAAGCTGGTATACAAGACAAATTTTGTGACAATAGGTGCAAAAGTGATTTTAGCCCAATTTTATTGACATTCAAGTATATAATAGTATTATATGTTTATAAATAGCTTGTTTGGTTGCAGCTTCTGAGGAGAAAAGCTGTTTTTTAGGTTGAGAAAAAGCTCAATCCATCCAGCATAAAACTTCTAGAAATTCAAGCGGAAAAATCAGAACAGTTCACTTTTCAAGCTGATGAACCATATCCACTCCAACTTCTAAGCAAAATGAAAAAGAACACTAAGCTTAGAAGCTGCAATCAAACAATGCCATAGCAAGTCGCAAAGAATTAGACTTTTACCTTAAGGAACATATCAACGGCACGATAAATTCCATCATGAGAAGCCCTAGGAAACCCTGATACCATTTGCGCAAGGTCCATAAAATTTGAAACAGTTAATTTCGGATCCTTGGAAATCTCAAAAAGGTATCTGTCGACAATTTTCGCCACTTTAACCTTAGCATTATCCGATACAAAGTCGGGACTACGAATCTCTAGAAACTCATTCCCTTCTGAAAAATCAGTAATCCCATTTTCTTTCTTAACAAACTCTTCCACTAAACTTTGTACTAATTTGACGTCGTACATATTGTTTGCATTTTTTTCTGACCGGATCAAAAGATCTGCCACAGTGGCATTTTGAAATTGCTGACCGATCCTCGTCACCAACTCATTTCTCACCGTTTCACCACATTCCAAAACAATCGAAAATTTTAGCATCTTAAGTAAAAATCCGCAAGAAACGCTACTTTTCTCTGATGGTAAAAGAGAAATTAATGTCTCCACGTAGTATCGGTACCTTTTTACATCTCCCATTTGTACGACACCCTTATTAAACCCCGGTAACCTTCTCACAGCATAAGCAATTAAAGCTTCTCCTATAACATCCCCCGATGTTTTCCCATTTTTCTTAACCGCCGATATAACACGTTTGTATAAGTCGATATTGAGTTCGCAAAGATCCTCAACCCACCAATCTTTCGGAACCGCTTGTACTTTCCTCGGTCCATTTTCGCTATCATTTTTTTGGCGATTATAGGTATATGACCACTCCACTTTTGATGTATCTATACAGGCTTTACTCGCTATAGAATCTAGGCAATGGGTGATTATTTTAAGCTCCTCGGTCCATGGGAGAAAAGATTTAGTAGTTTGCAATACGATAATCGAATCTTTCCAACTACGTAATATGCTCGAGTTGAGAAAGACATCGATTTTGTAAATAATGTTTCCTTTTTCGACGTTTTCGTACATTTCTAGATATTCAGCTGCACAACGAGCTGCAACGACGTTGTATGCGTTGAGGGTAACAGTTATTCCGTAACAAAATTTAGCACATATTTCAAATGTGGTGGGCCCTCCTGGGATGTCGTCGATGGAAATTTCATCATTGTTTTCGTCGTTTGCAAGAGAGACCAGCTTCTGCAAGCGGGCACTTCTAGATAGGAGTGGGAACTGTGAAAAAAATTGCAGAATGCAGTTAATACTAGACCAAATCTTTGTCATAAAAACGCAGTTTTGATATGCATTATTGAATTATTACAAGTGGAATAAAAAAGAATACATTGTGAGTGAAACACATAGTTGTAAAATGACTCTTTATGAGGACCTATATACGAGATTTTGTAGAGCAAAGTATTCCGAATAAGTAATTAAGCATGCAAGAGTTAAGAAGAAACTTGTATTCTCTAAACTGCAAGGAGATTGCATAATATAAACTTGAGTTGTAAAGCTAGAGTATATTTAAATCCTTAAAACTTATTTATTGTTGCAATCATGTCCCTAACCAGTTAGTACAATACTAGCTCATAAGTTAGAAGTATATCTTTGAAACATAGAAAAAGGGTTGAAAAACTCCATTGTTTTTGGAATTCCAAAAAGACGATATATGCAAGAAAATTCGAAGACACTACAAAACTTGCTCTATGTTAGATTAATAGCTGGCTTTTATGTGTAATTTCTTCTGATATAGCAAGCGTCTTCGAGTGTTTAGCAACAAAAAAGAAAGCAAAAATGCAGAAAAAAATTAATTGATGAAATATAGCGAACATTGTTACCTTGTGCAGATAAAACTTCACATCTCCCACGTTAATGACTATATCGGTCGCCAACTCAGTCGCAATATACCTGTACATATAATAATAACTTAGCATAAAAATATTAATATTTCAAGTCAGTGATTTAAGAATGCATCGCTAGCATTTGAGCAACAAATTCTTCATTACAACTTAAGCTTACAAACTTAATAACTAAACAGCAGGAAAAAGACGAGAGTCGTGTAAGTGTTCATACTTTTGTTTGCCTATATATTTAACCCAAAAAAATGGCTTATCTGAATATGGAACAAGCATGGTTGGCTAAATTATCTAGCCTTTTTAAGCTAAAACAGCAAAAAAGCAAAACAGACAAGTTTTAAGCTGGCAAATAAGTTTTAAAAGAGAACTGCAAATAAGTTGACTTATGAACTACTCTTAGAAACCTCTTAAAATGTGAACTGTCTTAATTTTGCAAAGTTGTCCCTCAAAATCAAGCAATTGGCATTAACAGAGTTTAGTACAAATCGATTTCTGAAACTAACCGCATATATAAAAGTTTAAGCTAACACACAAAAACAAGCAGATAGAGAGATCTATTTACACAGAAACCATATAACCACCAAAAGATTGTTACATAAAAAAGAAAACTGGAATTTTTATTATTATTAAAAAAAAAAAAACTAACCTGATATTTTGGCCATCAGTCTGAAATAAGTCAGGCTTTGAACCAAGCTTCATAAACTTCATTTTCAACTCCTCAAGTTCCCAATTTTACAAATCTTGAAAATATGATTTTCCCCAAGATTGACAAGTTATCTTTCTGAGTCCTAAATCTTCTCACAACCCAAGAAAAAGAGAGAGATTGGGAGTAAAGGGAAACTCGTTTAAGAAATTGTTATTAGTACTGTATTAGAAAATGTTTTTAAGGATTGTTTTAAAATATTAGTAATCTGTTTCCTAGCTTAGAAACAAAGTGCACAAAGCCCAAGATAAAGAATTCAGCTCATATTAAAATATTCATATGTAAATATATATACTATAGTATATACATATACACTGTATATAGAAAGATAATAAATGTTGTTCAAGAACCAGTTTGATCTTCAATGGAGATTTAGACCTGTGAAAAAAGAGAGTATTTTGGTATTAGTTTAAATGAATGACTAACAAGTACAGAATTAGTTTCACTTAGTCAGTTGCATTTTAAACAGTAACAGAATCTGAAATATAAACATTTACTATTGCAAATGATTAAGACTAAGTACATGCATGATCTTGAAAATAATGACAAATGGTGTTAAATTAAATGGTCATATGAACAATCCTATGCATGTAAAACTATACTGGTATTGAAATTTCAAAGACAACCAAATGTTTTTAGGAGAAAAATAAATAGTAGTCCTCTAGTGTTATAAGAATGTGATTGAATGTAGATTGATTATTATTTTCACAAGTTTCTTAGGAGTAGTAAATGAATTATTATAGAAATATACTGATAAAAGATCTAGCAATAACAAACATAACTACTCAGTTCAAATGAAATGCAAGAAAAACCTCAACAAAAGTGCAACATAAATATTAAGAAAATGAAAATAAATGGAAGGAAACTAACCTTGACAAGTATAGAGAAATGAAAGGGTGTGAATGAATTGTAGCAAGAAAAGTGGAAACTAATAAGAATAATTTGATAGACAAAAAAAACAAAACAAAAAACATAAACCCCACCACCAAAATGACCAAATGCTTAAACACCACCCAAAAATCACAATAAACTAAAAATGAATAAAAATGAGTTGTCTTTCCCAACCACTAGAACAACACCATATGTTTTAACACTAAATTCCAACCTAAAAATGTTTCCCACTCTTTCACTCTCTATACCCCTCATAAACCCCACTAAAATCTCAATAACCATATTTTTGGTTTTAACTTTTAATACACTGTTTTTTTGGCGGTAACTATATAAATAGTAGTTATAGTTTTGAACATGGTTTCAGTTTGATCACCAAACTATCAATTGTAACAGTAATAGTCCTATGTTTTGAAAGAGTTACGGTTTTGCAAGGGGTCTACGAAAAAACCGTGAATTATAAAGCTGAACAGTCTACACCAGTCAAGAAACGGTCAATCACGCATTCTATAAAAGGAAAAAATTTCTTGGGACTTTCTGTCTGAATTCATCGGAAATATAGGTTTAGCACCACATCATCGCATGTAGCGGGAGTTGGATGAGTTTAGAGATCAGTCTCATTCTTAATTCTCTTCATCCCCCGCATTTGATAACCTGGCCGTAGGAATGCTAATTGTCGTTACATTCATAAGTAGCCAAATCCATCTTATCCCATTTCATGGGTATGGATCCACATAGCACTCAATTCATTTGTTAGTTATTCATTCTAACTTTTCAATGTCAATATTGACGATCGGAGATAAATCTTTTTAATTATTCTTGGAGATGGGAGAAAATATGTCTTGCTTCATACTGTTAATTCATTTTTGGTTTACACGACTTTGAAAAGCTATAAAAACTACGCACATCGATGATAACAGACTCATAAAGTTAAAACATCTGAGTCTAACACATGTAGTTTTCCTAAAAGGTCAAATGATTTGAAAAATGTTTCATTTACACATGTATCATCTCTATATGAAAATAAATAAACTTTTAATTGAAAAGTATCAAATATATATTTGCATCAAACATATCTAAATTTTTTAGAGATATGGGTCATTTACTATGTTACTCCCTCCCTCACAAAATATTGAGACTTTATGTATTTACGTGCAATTTTGACCGACAAATAACTCATATCTAAATTGTCGAAATCGAATTTTTCAAAAATTCATCACATAATTCAAATGTTAAACTATATGAACAAATTTTAAAAATTTATATTTCAACAATTTAAACACGAGATATTTGTCTGTCAAACTTGTATGTAAATACATACAACACTAATATTTTGGGACGAAAATAATACGATGTAAACTATGATAATCAAATAGAAACCAGTTCCAAAGCATAGACACCATTATTATAGTTCCATTCAACTTATTATACTTAATTTTATTCTTTTCAGTTTTCCAGCTTTAAAGAGAAATTGGGTGGGCTTCTTTATTTACATATTTCTATATATATATATATATATATATATATATAATATAAGCACGCCTTTCTAACAAATTAACCTTTGTTGCCCTCTCTTTAATATACAAATCCACACACATTGTTTTTTTGAGAGCAAACAACCCGTGTGCACACGAAAATGACCCATGCTTACATATATTTCCATTAAAAAAAAAAAAAAATACATTTAGTACACCAAAATATAGTGCGTTTAACGATTTGAATATCCATATTTCAAATTTTCCAATATAGGTACCACACTGTAATAAATTTACAATTTAGGTACCACCGTCTTAATAAATCACGAAATCATGTCACGTGACATTTGACAAATATTAATTTGAGAGTCTAATTTGACAATTTTGCACAAAAATATGTCTTCATAGAAAAATTTTCCCCCCAATTTCACACATAAATAAATTTAGCATATAATCCAAATTTTTGTTATGATTGGGGAAAACATTTGTATAGGATGACATGTTTTTGTGCAAAGTTGTCAAATTAACCTCTCAAATTTATGTTTGTCAAATGTCACGGGACATGATTCCGTGATTTATTTAGACGGTGGTACCTAAATTGGAAAATTTGAAAGGTGTGTACTCAAATCGTTAAAAGCAGATAGTTTTGTGTACTAAACCTATAAACCCCCCAAAAAATATATACTACATATGTTTAGAGCGGTTTTTTTTTTCTTCATATTTATTCGTAATTATTTTTTAATTATATTTTTAAAATTAACGTTATATTTTATTTTTAAAATGTTTGTTTAGAAAAATCTGTAAAATTTGATATTTTATATATATTTTTATGTTTAATTGTTTATTTGATAATTTATAAGGTAGTAATATTAATAAATGTAAAAAAATAATATCAAATATCAAATTTTACAAAAAGAATTTGAACAAACATTTTAGAAATAAAATAGAACGTTAATTTAAAAAATATAATTAAAAAATAATTACGAATACATATGAAAAAACCTATAAACTAATAAAAACATAATATGATTAAGTTGAGTAAATTTGCTGATGGTAACAAAAGTATCAAACTATTATTCACATTCCTATTTTGTCACATAAATCGTGATGGTCTATTGTTATACCATAGAGTATGGCTATAGTCATTTCAAAATCTTACCAGCTGATATGACGGATTATGTGTACAAATTGTAATTTAAATAAAAATTTGTTCTAAATATCAAAATAAAATTAAATGATACACATAATCCGTCACATCAGTGGTTAAGGTTTTTGGGTAACATTCTTGGATACCAATATCATTTCTCTATACGAGACTGTTGAGTGTGCTTTATTTTTGTTTATGTGATTGTATATATTTTGTGATTGTATATATTTTTCTGTCACAAGAAAAGATTACTTGAATAATTTTTAAATTTGTACCATATAAAAGCATAAAATTAAATGAGATCTTCTAACTCGTTCTCGCATACTCGATATGCAAATAATCGTTTGTAGTGCATAGTTTAACTTTACAAAATCACGTAGAGAAAATAACTCGATCTTATGTTGTTTTCTACTGCATTAAAGGACTTTTACTCTTATTAATAAACAAAACATACTATATAAAGTGGCGGATTAATTAGGGTTCATGTATATATATGACAAAGACTGAATTTTAATTTTATTTTTTTAATTATTGTAGTTATGTGGGTTGACCAGATAATTAGTATAATTCACTATAAAATAATGTTTGATTTATTGAGAGTCAAAAGCTGTCACAAGTCTGTCACTAATTTAAAAATCTGTCACAAATCTGTCGCAAATTGACTAAGCTGTCACAAACCTGTTATAAAAACCGTCG
Organism: Primula veris; assembly: GCA_963682055.1. Lineage (NCBI taxonomy): Eukaryota > Viridiplantae > Streptophyta > Magnoliopsida > Ericales > Primulaceae > Primula > Primula veris. Next base: position 1,965,557 of record OY821751.1, read on the forward strand.
CTAATAAGCTCGTAACAAAAAATACCGTCACTAATCCCGTCACGATTTAGGTATTTTTTTATAGTCTAGTATAATTGTTGTTAAGAGTACCCTTTTGTTTAGGAAAATGAGATGTCAATTAAAGGACTGTACCCTTTTGTTTAGGAAAAAAAAAAAAGAGAAACCAGGCAAAGGAATAAACAAAATTTTTTTAAAAAAAAGGATCATTAAAAATTATTCAAGGAAGTTACCTTAACATAAAGTTCCACATAATCCTCCCTTTTTTCCTGCCTTCTAAGATATTTCTTTCCACTTCAATTACATACTTGATTAATACTACTTCATATTCATGTATAGTATAAACCAAATGAGAGATACACATACTTAATTTGGCTAATGATACAGGTAAGAGAACTTTGATACATATTCATGCAAACAATTGCTAAGAACCATTTAATCAATGTATATCGAGTTAGACTAATGAAAGTGTGTGTTGGTCCGTAGGAGTCTAAACCTTAGAGGGGGGGTGAATAAGGTTTTCGTACGTTTTTCGCGGAATTAAATCTATGGGTATTTAACTAAGTTATAAATTAGTGGTATTTATAACCTAAACTCTTTCGTTACCAAATTATCGCTAAATAATCTAAACAAGCAATAAATATAAGCGATAAATAAATACGTTAAGTAAAAGTTAAGGGAAAGAAATAACGCAAGATTTATAGAGGTTCGGCAAAACGCGCCTACGTCCTCTCCTCGGTATTTTCACTACCGAGTATTTCACTAGAATCTCGTTCCAAAGGTTACAACCTAACGAGCTTAATCAACCGATTACGCTCCCCCTCACTTAATGAGTATCCCGAAAGAAAAGCCTAGAACTTTTAAGCTATACTTGCTTGAAAAGCTTCTACCCGATCAATCGCTCACTAATGAGTTTATAAAATACTCTTTTACAAGTTTGATTTCGAATCACTCACTAACAAATATTTTCTCGATGTTTATAAGATTACAATGAGAATATACTCGAGAATATTTTTGATTATAAGTGAGAAAGAAGTAGTATAAGCTTGAAGGATTTCTTAGTAAGAATTGCTTAAAAGTTGTGAATGCTTGGGTGATTTTCTTCAAAGGGATTTGGAGCCTTTTGTAGGGAGAGAAGCTTCAGCAATTAATTTCAGACCGTTGCTGGTTGTTGGCAGAATTGAATGCTGGTTAATTGCAGTGGTTCGCCCAATTTTCAGGAAGAGCTTAAAAGCTGGAATTTGAAATTCTACAGAAACGATCGGTCGTTTCTGTAAAACGATCGGTCGTTTTTCATCTTGGCTCACTGGAAGAATTCAGCACTGAAACGATCGGTCGTTGATTCTGGCGATCGGTCGTTTTTGTTCTTTGCTCACTGGAAGAAATCACACTTAAAACGATCGGTCATTTTAAGCCTGCGATCGGTCGTTTTTGTGTTGAGCTCACTGGAAGAAAATTTCACTGAGATGATCGATCGTTTAAGCTTATGAATAAGTCGTTTTTGTTCTGGGCTTGTTTTCGGTTTTCTCGACAAACCTCGAAACCTCATAACTAATTCGTTTCTAATCCGATTTTAGTTCCGCTTGAACCATTGGCTTCGTAATTTCGCAATTTATCATTTTGAACCTTTAATACACTCGATGAATGATTAGTACGCAAAACGAGCTTTTATCATGTTTTACAAATATTGTTATCATCAAAATAATTGATTTGAAGAATCAACGTTCAACAGTGTGTAACTATACATGGACTAGGATGTATACATAATTCTTGCATATATAGATGTAACAAATCCATAGGTAGCTTGTATGCATAATTCTTGCATATATCTCTTATGATGTAAGAACACCTGTATAGAACTCGTCATATAAAATCGGTTATATAAGCAATGGTGTCTATATAGTTATATACAAATCGGTTATATAAGAAATGGTGTCTATAGACTTATATACAACACAAATGTACCTTACACTATTGATGTGTGATAATGTAGTTGTGTTTATATAATTATATACAACACAAATGTAGCTTACGCTACTGATGTGAGATAATTTAGTTTAGAGTACATCACCTTAGAATCGTTACAATCCACCACGCTCCGTAACCTGCGACCACGCAGGTAGACTTTGCGCTGATTTTTAGTCCCGGTCGAACACTGCAAATTCCGGCATCACCCCTTTTGCGTCCCGTGAGCGATCTTTGCACTAGAAAACCAGTCCCGGTCGAACACTACAAATCCCGACGTCTCCCTTTTGGCGCACTGCGTGACGCAGGTATTACATTGTGGTGTCGACTCTGATACCATATGTAAAACTCATCATATAAAAAACCGGATATATAAAAAAGGGTGTCTATAGATCATACAACACAAATATAGCTTATAATACCAATATGCGATAATGTAGTTTACACTACATCGATCTATGATATTTACATATGATTTTATAATTTATACCATGCTAATCAAATTTCCAGCATTTCAATTTCAAATAATGTACATCTCCCTTTCCTTGGTGGCCAAACTGTGACCACATCCCTTTTTAACTTATCCAATTTGGACCCTTTTATTCCCAAGCATACCACATGCAATGCTTCAATTTTCTTCCCCAACATTTGCTCGAAATTCAATAGATATCCATAGATGTCCATGCATGTACAGTATCTGTCACCAGCCCTACCATTTAATTTAAAAATAGATATGTACTTTAAATATATAATAAGAAATTAAACGTGCTTAAAATAATAAAATGTATGTGATTAATTACAATAGAAATATATATGTGGAATACAAGAGCAAGTTATAATGATTACAGAAGAACATCATTTTGTTTTAGTGTGCTTTAGTTTGTTTGATTGTACCCTTCGATCATGGCGGTTTTACCACGGTTTTAGGGCCGTAGAAGCAGTGCCCATGCATCGGATTCAATAAAATTTATGGCCCAAAATATTTAAATGTTATAGTATATATATATATATATATATATATATATATATGCATATATATAAGATTTTACATATATTAAATATATTGTATCCGAATATTATACAATGATATAGGCTGTCCAAGTTGTTATCAATTTTTTTTTTTTTTTTTGTTACTAAGAGTTTTATTACATTAATGGCTTTCATAATTATTACATAGTTATTTGCAAAGTACAACCCTTTTACCTATAACAAATTTTACAAATATTTATGCTAATCAAATTTTATCTTTTTTTATGGGGTAAAACACTAGCAAATGTTATATCTCATCAAAAAAAATAAAAATGGCAAAACGATAATTTTTAAAACCGAACTTCAAACTTATAGAAGTTATTAAAAAATATAATTGTCTACCTTAAAAAATATTAGTTTTCAAATCTTATTTTGATTCTTGTTCCTAAATTTTTTAATGCTTATAAATAAAGTAAACAAATTCTAAGTAAACCTTTCATCGAGGGCCAAAAATTTTATTTCGCACAGGAACCAGCATTCAATAAATTGTTTATTTTCCTTAAAGTTAGACTGCCATTGGCAAACCAACATAAAAACTAATGAATAAATAATGTCCTATTCACAGGTTGAATACTTGTTTTTGCACTAATAATCTAAATTCTATCATCACACACATTCACATACTCACAGTCCCTTTATGTTAAGTGATGGACCTAGAAAACAATCATCAACCTACTTGTTTCTCACTATTTGAACCAATGATAAAATTTCGTTTTCGACCTTCTTTACGCTAGATGCTAGGGTTTTTTCGTGTGATCTACATGTATAAGTCAGGAGCGGTGGTTGTTTGGCAACCGATGTCCCTCCGATGCCTTAACTAACTGTTTGTCTGGTGACGGAAATATTAATGAATTAGTTAGGATCATATCATAAAGACCTGGCATTAATCCATAACTATACTCGCATATATATGGTCTTGTCTGTCCTCCAGTTGGTTCCGGGCGAGCTAGAGGCGTTGCTCTTCGTAGAGGGTCCTGCGAGGTGTGGGGAGGACATATTTCACGAGAGGCATATTACTCCAAACATTTCAGTCAACGTTAAAATATTAGTATTGTTTACGTTTCCGAAACGGGTTTTCAAAGGAAAAAAAAAAAACACATTTATAACACCCTTAGCAGTTTTTGTAAAAGATAATCTATTGTTAAAATAGACATTGTTTTTGAAAAAGTGACCCCGCAACCGATCTTGTATAAGCTAAAGTTGTTATACATGATATATATGCATGTTTAGAAAAAATTATGTATGTTATTAAACATAGTAACTCGTTTTAAGGTATATTTTTTTTCTTTTCTGTAATATTATATTTATCAGTTATAGCTATAATGAATATATTCTTATTGTTGTAGGATATTATTGGCCATCTTGGACTTTATTCTATTGAGCCTATCTTGGGCTTTCCTAGCATATGTAACCCTACCCTCTATTATATAAAAAGGGTCAGTGGTCTTTTGATGTATCGATCTATCACTCATATGAATGAATAAATCCTCACTTATTGTTGTCTCTCATACTTCTGTCTATATCTCTATATATCTCTATAATGAGCTAATATGTCACACAACACGTTATCAGCACGATGCTCGTGGAGATTGGAGTATTTGCTTGGAGATTTTGGGTAAACGCTCGAATATTGGGTTATAAACATACGGCCAAACTTTAAACTTTTTTGTGTTCGATCGGCCTTCCCCAAAATACGAGGCGTACGGTATAATATTTTACCCTTCTTGCAATTAATATATAAACAGCATGTGTAGTAAAATAATATTGCTAAAGCACTCGTTAACCCCATGAATTGATTACATGTTAAATACTAACTATATAATCCGTCTGTAACATATACTATAGCCAGTGAATAAGTTATGTTTTTTTTGTGCATAAATCAAAATGGTGTATGATAAACTGCATGTTACATGACACGCCACATCTTAATGAATTATTGTAGTGTTCATAAATCCAACTGGGACTTAAGAATAAACGTGTGGTCATGATAAGTTCTATATATATATTTGATTTGTATAAACCCACTACAAGCTATAGATTGGTAGCATATAAAACATGTAGTAGCAAAACTATTATGTTCGGAATCATATGTATAAACGGGATTAATAATCTGCATGTCTTAAAACCTGTAGAAGAAAACTGTTCTTTTCCAAACATTAGGGACCAGATTGTAGCTCACTGAAACTTGTGTACTTCATGCGTAATTAATGTCAAATTGAATATAAGTTAGATAAATTACAGTAGTGATCCATGTAGTTTATCCCTATTTACAGAGCTGCATATAAGTTTAAATTTGTATATATTTGGTCCTCACGTAAACTAGGAAATTATCATATGAATGGAAATTGCGTAAATATTGTAAATTGGCCATTGAAATATATTAGTTTCATGCATGATTTAGTTACCATGAATAGAAATTTACACATATTGCAATAGTAATTAAATATTGACTAAATCTTGCTAGTATAAATTGGTAATTACTAATAAATTCTAGATTAATGATAATCTTGATTAATTTGATTTCCTTATTAGTAAATATATATTGCAATATATATGCTAATCATGCAAACAGGTATAATCTAAAATATTAGTTAATCATGTACTAATTTATTTATTGCCATGTACACATATGTATAATATGCTAATTTGCGAAATTATATATTTTCACATTTAAGTTGGAAAAATTATGAACCTTCCCCAAATAGGCTCACCTATTTGGATACGATGTCTAGGAAAGATGTAGGCGGAAGTCGATATCCTAATGAGGTCGGGTTTTAAGTGGCATTCGTGCCCTCCACCCTCACCGTCTTTCCTGATCGTTTTTCAATTAGAGCTACCGAAAGGGGTTGACTAAATAATAATTTCCCCGAGTGTGTTTACATAGTGATGTATGTTTCGCCGAATTGGTGTTTCAGTATCGACCCGTCATTCGATCAATGAGAACTGATTCACATGAGAAGCAAAACTAATATTTTTGAACCTGTCGCTTCGAAAAAACATTTGTGCTTGTGCAAACCATAAACATATAAACCAGTCGTTTTATATGATAAATAATCCCAACACATGTTGGATGCCATCTATGATGAGAAAAATCGTAAAACATACTTGCGAAATGACTGTTTAAACGTTGATTTTAATCCGTCACCACATGTTACTCACCCTGATGTGTGAAAATGTGATACCCAAATTTTTTTTGGATGCCATCTTTGATGAGTAATACACGAGTTTGTTGTTACCCTCGAGATGAATGCTAAGGCGTTGATTTTATTCCACCGCCAATTTGAGACGTGATGACGTCTATGGTGAACAAATGTCTGAAATTGACATATTGGAGTTATCCTTTACCAAAATACTAGCTTGAAAATTGTATTCCATAAGCAGTATCATGAATTTATATTCACCATGTTCCTTTATCGCCCATTTGTTATTGGATAAGAAAATTGCCCCGGTGAGTAGTTTTAATCCTATTGGGTCAATGGCGAATTGTTTGCCTGATATTAATGCTCTTGGTGTACATTTTTTTTTCCACGAATCGAGAACCGAGACAAGTGTTATTTGTCTCGAACTGTCACGATCCCGATGAATCGCTTAGCCAAGAGAGATTTTAGACAATCGTCAAAATCGAAAACTTGTGGCTCCAAGACAGTAATTGAAGGAAACAATATGGCCCGTTATCACAAAGCAAGAGATAATGCTCAAGGAGGCAACTCTATGCTATAAAGACAAAGGTCATGCATGGTTGCTCCTTAAATAGTTCAAAACTATTATAAAGGTGAAAAAACCGATGCTAATGTGGTTAAAAATAACTGAAAGTCAACTCTTGAGACCCCCGGTTTTGTGTCTCAAATAAGTTTGATACATTTCTTTATTGATTTTGATAAATCATTGAGCCATTTTTTCGCTCATCTGGATTATGTTTTTCCATTTGGATTATGATTTTTCCATTTGGACATACTTTTGCATTATGGTTTGCCTTTTTACGAAATTTCTCGAAATAATTTAAAGTGTTTTGAGCTAATTCCTTTGACAAATGTGACCAAAATTTAAATTATGAAATTTTAGGCAATACTTGTGGGGTAGTTGATTTTTTTGGAAATAGTGGGTAACAGTGTACCACATAATTTCACCAACTATTTGCCTAAAAGAGTACTCAGTGACAACGATTCTGGACCTGTAGTTTCAAATCAAAATCTTTGGTAAAACCAAATTGATTTGTCAAATATGAGGTCTTATACTCATGTAGGACCTGTAGTTTTTCCGAACTCTTGTAATAATAGAAGAGGTTTAGGTTTTCAAACCAAAACCGCTCATCATACTTCTAAAACTTCCTACAAAAAGTCGCATAGTTCTCGTTTTACGAAAAAGTCTATGCATTGTATACATTGTAGTAGAAATGAGCATTTTTCTTCTAAATGCCCAAATCGCTTTCATGTTAGTAGAAGCGATTTGAAATGGGTAGTAAAGACCCGAGCCACTAACAATGTCGGACCCAAAAGAAATTGGGTACCAAAGGACAAAACTTGTGTTGTAGGTATCTCCATCCAAAAGGAGAAAATCAACAAGTGGTTGGCGACACCGGCAAAAGTCGTGGAAGTCAAGAAGATCGACTCCACCATCAAGAAGGAAGTGCCATTAATCGACAAAGGTGGAAGGCATACCAACAAGTGGTACCACCTATTTGGCATCGGCAACGCTCAATGCAAATGCCATTAGCGAGCGGACTCACCATCACATATTCGGTATACTCTACTCTTTTATGTCTACATATATGTGATTAGGTGGGTATATGCTTAATAATAACATTTTTCATGTTTTGGTTTTTCTTTAAAAACCCTTCACATAACCCCATATTTTTTTATTGCATTTTGATAATGCCAAAGGGGGAGAAAATTGATATATTTCGAGGAAATGCGTTTTATTTAAATGGAGGAGATATTTTTCTTGTAAAATCATCATTAGTTTGTCATAATCAAAATGGGGGAGATTGTTGAACTTAGAGTTCAATAATGATTTTGATTATAACCTTGATTATGTTTTAATGATTTTACTATTTCTCTATTTCATTGATATAATGCTTGTCTTTTCCAAAGAAGAGAAAATGTACATTTCAGGTCTTTAAATGATAGAGCATTCGATAACGAAGCCATAGGTTCAAGCGGAACCAAAATCGGAGCTAAAACGAAGAAGTTACAAGCTTTCGGAGAAGACCGAAAAACTGCCAGAATTACAGACGACCGATCGACTGGACAAAAACGACCGATCGTTTTTTGGTCCAAAATATTCCAGTGAGCAGGTCGAAAAAAAACGACCTGTCGAAACTCAGAAACGACCGATCGTTTTCTGAAAACGACCGATCGACTGTAGAGAACGACCGATCGTTTTCTGCAGTTTTCGAAAACAGCTTTTCAGCAATTTCTGGGAAATAGCTTAAACCACTGAAAAATAGCCATAACCACTTCCAACGGTCATATACAGAAAAACAGACTGTTTGGCATATATATACCAACCAAATCTCTCTCCCAAATCAACCAATCACAATACCAATCAACTTCCTTCAACCTCTCATTAAAACCCTAATATCACCATTTTGGTGCATATATATTCGAGAAAGAGGAAAATAAAAGAGAAAGAGATTCAAGCTCGATCATCATCAACAACTCACAAATTAGCTTTTTAAGAAGCAATTAGAATAGTGAGTGTAGTTACATTTTTGTAACAAAATTTGTATCGAGTGTTTTATAAACTCATTTGTGAGCGATTGAACGGGTAGAGGCTTTGTAAGCAAGTGAAGCTTAAAAGCTCTAGGTTTTTCATTCGGGTACTCATAAATTGAGGGGGAGTCGTTGACTCATAGTCGTGTTCTCTTGCACTTGTATCAAGACTAGGAACCCCGGGTAGAGGGTGAGCCAATCGGTCGATTGAGCTCGATAGGGTTTGTAAAATCCGGAAGAAATATTTTAGTGAAATACTCGGTAGTACCGAGAAGAGGACGTAGGCGCGTTTGCCGAACCTCTATAAATTACGGTGTCATTTTCTTCCCTTGCTTTTACTTTCCGCAACTTATATTCTTGCTTATTTATTGCTTGCGTCTAGGAATTTTAGAAATTCATTAACTTTTGTTAAAACGCTTAAGCCTAGAATTGCATAAGTTGGGTGGTTAGTTGCTTAGATTTTAATCAGGCGAAAAACGCCTAAGAACCTTATTCACCCCCCCCCCCTCTAAGGTTTTAGCCGCACGGGCCAACAGACCGGATGAGATATTCCCGGGTCAAAAGACGTTGCTTGATTTATAATCGCATCGTATTTGGATTCTCTCTGAGAATATATTTCGTGATTAATCCGAAATTCATGCCACTAATGCTTACTTTGAAAGACTAATATGTGTAAAGATCACGAAAAGGACTCGTAGAATTCTTCTAAAGAATTGAAGGAGTTATTGTGGACTTATCCAACCATAAGACGGGCCATAAATATAAATGGTTATGGTTGATGCATCGACAATAAGGTCACATGATTATTGTTTCCACAGAAATGCAGCATTTTTCTAAACTTTTAGCCCTATCATTAAGTTGATGGCTCATGATTCGGATTATCCTAAAAAGTCTAGTCGACTTGATAATACCAAAGAGTAAGAATCGAAATTTCGATTTGAATTACTTGAGTATGGAAATTGAATATCCTGTCGATTATGTTCAGACCCAAATGGACTCACGGAAAGTTTGATGATGCGACTGCAAATGATTGCACTCATTTCTTGGTCTTGCGCACTAAGATTTATATTTCCGTGTGGGGATATGCTATTTTGCTGCATTGGTCCGTCATGAGGCCCATAGACACTCACACCATATGCGTACCAGCTGGTTACTGGTTATGAGCCAGAAGTCTCATATTAACACGTGTTTAGAGTGATTAATTAATATTTTGATTGAGCCGCTATAGTGTTCAAAATATGGACCTCTGAATGGGACATAAGTCGATTATGAATCCCATGCCTATAATTTGATAGAGTAACCTTGGCAAGCGATCTCTTTACCGCATGATATGCGAAAGTGACCTCGCTAAGACTGTTCTCCCCGTCGTTAGGGTGAGATTTGCACGTTACCGTTGATAAGGAACGACGTGAAGTAACGTGGCATAACCCACTCAATCTTAGCTTGATCCCCAAAACTGCACTTAGTGATAAGTAAGTACATAGACTCTCTCAAGTCTAACTAAATGTCAGACGCATTTAATGACTTTATGAGATGCCACGAGATCATTTATACCTGCTGCAAAATGCTTGCAAGGATAGACGTCCCTGTCGGACGCCGTGTTCCTGTCGTAACACGTTGCTTTGGCCGAACCCGCCAAGCAAAGGACGCTGCCATCGGCCGTCAGTCTGTCGTCCTTCCTAAGTTATGAGGAAGTTGACCGGTTCTTAATTCGTTCAGCCCCAGAGGTGGTGAACTGAAACTCGTTTGTCGCACGAGATTATAAAGGAGCAGGGAGATGTATGATTTCCTTCTCATCTTAAGAATCTCTAAATATATGTCGATAATGATATCTTAGACGATATTGAAGCGAAACGAGACTGTCATTGATTACTTGTTCATATATTCGGTGACGACTGATAATATGAGCAAATTATGACAGGGAACCATGTACCGTTGCCTGAAGTCAACGTAGAATAGACTGGACTAATAGAAACTTGCAATCCAAGTAAACTCTTTAGCAAAAGTGTGTTCGGACCTGTAGCTCCACCACCACCAATGTTAAACGAGTTCGTTTATTTGGTTATTCGTAAGGAAAGGTGATGAGAATAATGAGATTGTAGAATGCTCGCCTAGTAGCGCAAGGCTTCTCTCACATCTTGGAATTGATTACGAGAAGGTTGATTTCCTCGTAATGGACGTTATAACAGTCCCCTACTTTATCAGTTTAGTAGTTTCCCAAAAAATTATTATGCAGCATGTGATTGTGGTCACTGTTTTATCTCTATGGGGATTTAGACAAAACGATATAGATGAAGGTCCATGTGTGACTTCATAATGCTTGAATCAAGTAGTTCCTAACCACGGAACACGATCTCAATTAAAGGAGACGTTCACTATATGGATTAATATAATCCGAGCGGATGTGGTATACCCGCCTAAGTGAGTACTTGATTAGCTTGGGATACTTGAACAAGTATTATGCCCTTGCGTGTTTTATTACGCGATCCATTTTTTTTGGATTTGCCTTCGAGATGAAGGATCTTGGAAAGACACGGTAGTGACTCGGCCTGATGATCGAGTCCTGTAAAGATTGAATCTAAGTCCATGATTCAGACTACACCCAGAAGGTGTTATGACGTTTTAGTCATTATGATGCTAAGTCGTCATATTCTCTCATGATCGTTCGATCACTAGACATTGATATAGACCCAGTCCATCCTTGATGAGACGATGAAGAGATATTGAACCATCATGTTCATATCTAAGTACAATAAACGCATCATTGTACTTGGTCTAATGTGCTAGGACGAACATCTCGTATGCTGTGAATGGTATAGCTCGACACAGCATCGCGCTAACACGCTGTCATCGAAATGGCACTAAAGACACATTCCCTTACCTTATAGTAATTTTGGAAGTGGGCTAGTTTATCCCATTTGCATCATCGAGTGTACCTACCCCCTTCGGTACTCGAATTAACGCAATCCTTTTTCGGTTATACCGATGCCGGTTACTTATCAGACCCGCATAAGGGATATTCCTAACATGGTCTGTCTTTACCATTAGGAATAAGGCAATATATTGGAGGTCTTGGAATGACTCTAAACAAATCACTCTGATCTACTCGTGCTCTATGAGATGACTAGAGAGTGTATATGGCTTCGAGCTCGTATTAGCCATATTTGAATTACATATGCTCTGTCTCACGATCCAGATAAAACACTTGTCTTATTTGAGGACAACTTGTTGTTATCGATCAAGAGAGACATGACTAGATTATGCTATTTAGCATTTCTTGCCGAAATAAATCTTCACATATGAAGTTTAAAAGCATCCAGTTGAATGCTCGTTTTATTCCACGTTAGATTTTCTTACATCCAGTCGTGTGCAAGTAAATGAAGCATCCAGTCGAATGCTCGTACTCTTTCTTGAAATATGAAATCCTTGCACCCCGTCGTGTGCAAGTGAGGGGGAGCATCCAGGTGAATGCTTATTGCACTAATTACTACTTAGTTGAAATCATCGCACCCTGTCGTGTGCAAGTGAGGGGGAGCATCCAGTCGCATGCTCGTGTACTCTTTTTGTCCTTAGACCAAGGTTTTTTCCCACTGGGTTTTCATTGGCAAGGTTTTTAGCGAGACACGTTTCTATCATATCTCACTTAAGATTGCCGAAATTAGGGAGAGTATCCTATTGTATACTTCTTACCACTGTGTACTCTTTTGTTCTTCGACTAGTGGTTTTTCCCACTGGGTTTACTCTAGCAAGGTTTTGATGAGGCACCTGTTTTGTGGTTGATCCCTACTACTACCATTATTACACTCTTTTTTCTTCGATCGGAGATTTTCCCTTTGGGTTTGCTCTGACAAGGTTTTGATGAGGCAGACTATTTTGTGGTTAGTTACTTACATGATATTTCGGCTTATATCATTCGGCTACACAGTTTCTCCTAGGTACCAGTTTTTTACCACACTGGGTTTTCCGGCCTATAATTATATGGAATTTATCTCTACATATAGAGAGGTTTTGAATAAAATTATAGGACATTTATTATTATTTTATTTCTCGAATTAAGTGCATCTCCTCCCCTCTGCTCACTTTTCCCTTTACTCTCTCTCACTAAAAGTTAATATACAGTTTCATCGTTCTTTGATATTTTCCCCTTACATGATGCACAACCCTTCCCTCTCCTCTCTGTAACTGTACACATGACGGGTCCGTCACCCTCTCCCCTCGTTCGAGTTTTTCCAAGGTTTTTATCTGGCCTCCTCTATTCATACATTCATACATACATATATTATATATTTTTATATATGCAAGTATGAAATTATTCAGTTGAAACCCAAATCGAATTAGACGATCATTAGCATAAAATCGAAAGTCAGAAAAAACCAAGAAGGGTTTGAGATGAGACTTCAATTGGTGATGAATCCAAGTGTAGAATCATTAGAGATTTGGGACTTGGATGATGGTGAAGGGAAGAACAGTTTGAAGATTCCTAAAAAATAATATTATTCTAATGTGATATATACCAAACTTATAATGACTATTGTGCAACATTCTTGAATATTGTCTTATATAGTCATATAACCTTAAAGATATAGAGAAAAGTTATATACACAGATGAGAATACTCTTAGGTAATGCCAAAAATCAATATGTTGAAAGTTAGTTTTTTTAAATTTTTGACAAACACTCATGTATATTTTGAAAAACAATCTTTTTTGCTACTGCTTTCTGAAAGTATTTTTTGATTGAAAAATTTGATACGAAACGCACCCGCACTTTTTAATTCAATCTAGAATAGTAACATCAGTCTCTACTCTCATCTTTTGCTTGACCACAAAGTGCAGAAAGGTCTATTAAATATTAAATAAATATCTCCTCCAAGCTTCAAGCTTGTATACCAAACCCAAACGTTGAAAACCACATAACCACCAAACTAATTAAGGCATGCATACATATCAACTATAGACATTGAAACTATCATGGATAGAGACCAAATCTTAGATTTTCTTGACTATTACTACGACATGTAGAAATGATTTGTGGTACAAATTTTCTCATTTCAAGCTTCTAGCAGGCTAATATCAAACGTAAATTAGTAACCAATAGTGATAGAAGATAATGTATTTTTTTTATTTTAAAGAGTGAAGATCAAGGAACATAATTAGGTCGCCGTAGGAAAACATGTAATTAGGAGTAGGTCTAGTTAGTTCCTACTTAATTTGCTGTGATTGCCAAGAGCAGAGATTTAGGGTTTTGATAGTTATCTTGATCTAATCTATCCTTATTGTTGGATGAAGCAGAAGCTTATAATAAGAGAACACAAATTTTTGTTTTAGTCGTGGTAATAATTTATCATCAGGTCGTCTGATTTAAATTTGAAGTTTAATTATATGTCAAGGATGAAGTACTTTTCGACGCAATGTTTATCTTTTTTTACCTTAATACAACAAGGGAAAATTAATGTTTACTAACTACATACTTTTCGACTCAATTATCTATCGCCCCAACTTATTTTATCCGTGAGCGTCAAAATTAAACACAAACCTCATTTAAGCACAACCAGCAAAAGAAACTGATTGTACCTTACCTAATCTTGAAAGAAGTTTCAATGGTGAGTTTTGATAATTAAGTTATCATTTTATTACTATATACTTGCGGAACAATGAAACCTAAATATATAGTAATTATAAAGCCTACTAACACTTACGTACTGAAGCCATTTTAAATCTAGTAGCAAGTACTTAATTCTTTTTCAACACTTATTAAGGGATAACTAGATCGGTATTAAAATCCCATTTAAGATTTTATAATGCTTAGAGAATGAATACCAATACAGGTTAATTTACATATCTTCATCTTGCAAAACATTGTAAGTTTTTTTTCCGAAATTAAATTTAAAATGATGTCATCAGTCAAACTCATTTACCTTTTCGCATACGATCATAAAGTTGGTCTATAGTGCAATATCACAATCCTAGAACAGCACAAAGGGTTTTCATGAAGCCATGTTTAGATAGCATTAAAATTGACTTTGAAAGCACTCTAAGTTCCTTCCCTAACAACTGCAGGTCCTATCAGAATTCATGTTTTGTTCCTAATTTTATTCAAATAGCTTCTCCTTCAAACTAATACTATATTAATTTAATCACCTAACCAAACACCACCCCTTCACCCTAGCTCCTAGCTATATATATATAGGCCTCAAGTGTTATGATGAAACAGCATCCAGAAACAAGCTAGCGATTTATTTATCTACTCTCAAGTCTCATTTCTTATAACAAAATCAAGAAATGGGCACATTTTTTATCCCTTTTGTAACATTACTGTTTATATCTTGGTGTGCACTTGCTCAAGGTGTAACAAGACACTATACATTCAATGTATGACATCTTCCTATAAATTCTTATGATAAACATTTCATTTTATGCATGCATATTAATTAACATGTTTCCTTTGTAGATCGAGTTAAAGAATGTGACGCGATTATGCCACACTAAGAGCATAGTCACCGTGAATGGAAAATTCCCCGGGCCTCGAATCGTGGCCAGGGAGGGTGACAATCTTCTGATCAAAGTGGTCAATCATGTTTCAGACAACATATCGATTCATTGGTATGAATTTTATATATTCACCAAGTTATACTAAATCAAGCAAAGTTATTTCATCCGAATTTACTAGAATAACATGGCAGCTCTATTTTTGAACTTTGTTAGGACTTTGAAAGTATATATCGATTATCTTTTTGTAAAGAAACACCCGAAAGGTTGTACATTATGCAACAAATGTCGGAATCATTTCTTTAATTTATTAATTTTCCATTTATAATTTGGAAACAGGCATGGAATTAGGCAGCTCCGAAGCGGGTGGGCGGATGGACCCGCATATGTAACTCAATGCCCGATACAAACGGGTCAGAGTTATGTGTACAATTACACCATTATAGGGCAAAGAGGAACCCTATTTTGGCATGCACATATATCATGGCTAAGAGCTACTCTCTATGGCCCTATAATCATCCTTCCTAAGCATAATGTGCCTTATCCATTTGTCAAACCATACAAGGAAGTTCCTATTATATTTGGTACTAATTTCTTATGATGTGATTAATCTCAATATAAACTAATGGTGAACTGTTGTATTTATTTTTGGTTTCTAAAATGCGATTCCATGGTTTTTAGGGGAGTGGTTTAATGGAGATACTGAGGCAATAATTAGCCAGGCCTTACAAACGGGTGGTGGCCCGAATGTTTCTGATGCTTATACGATGAATGGACTTCCAGGCCGTCTGTATAATTGCTCTTCCAAAGGTATGAAAATGAATCATTTGAATATGATTATCGATCTTCATTTTAATTTTCGGGAGAGTAGATTTTTAATATTTCATACATGACTAATTTAATTGATACTACTTTCTAACCAATTTTCTGTATAGATACATTCAAGCTAAAGGTTAAACCGGGAAAAACCTACCTCTTACGCCTAATCAACGCCGCACTCAATGATGAGCTTTTTTTCAGTATCGCAAATCACACCCTAACAATTGTCGATGCTGATGCAGTTTACGTAAAGCCTTTCGATACAGATATCCTTTTGATCACGCCTGGTCAGACTACAAACGTACTTTTAAAAACAAAACCATTTTATCCAAGTGCCACATTTCTCATGACCGCAAGGCCATACGTGACTGGTCAAGGAACATTCGACAACTCAACCGTAGCTGGTATCCTTGAGTATGAACATGATCACTCTGTTCAACACATGAAAAATCTCCCACTTTTTGTACCGACTTTACCACCCCTTAATGATACTAATTTTGCTACCAACTTCTCAAATAAACTGAGGAGCTTAGCAACCCCTCAATACCCTGCCAATGTGCCTCAAAAAGTTGACAAGAAGTTCTTTTTCACAGTTGGCCTTGGTACAAACCCTTGTGACCATAACCAAACATGCCAAGGTCCAAGAAATAATACAAAATTTGCTGCATCGATTAACAATGTTTCCTTTATACTACCAAACACGGCCTTACTCCAGTCCCACTTTTCGGGCCAATCCAAGGGTGTTTATAGCCCTTACTTTCCTAACTACCCGATTAAACAATTTAATTACACTGGCACCCCCCCTAATAATACAATGGTTAGTAATGGGACTAAAGTTATGGTGTTACCTTATAACACTAGTGTGGAATTGGTATTGCAAGATACAAGTATTCTTGGAGCTGAGAGCCACCCTCTTCACCTCCACGGATTTAATTTTTTTGTCGTGGGAAAAGGATTTGGAAATTTTGATTCGAAAAATGACACGAAAACCTTTAATCTTGTTGACCCGGTCGAAAGGAACACTGTAGGTGTGCCAGCTGGTGGATGGGTCGCTATTCGTTTCCTCGCTGATAATCCAGGTAATACTTGCAAATGTGTTTAATAGTATCACTGAAACTTCTATTGAATATGATTTTGCATAAATGTTTAGATTGAGTTATTTCAATCTAAAGATAACACACATGGTTATTAATTATGCATGATTGGCTACTCATAAAAATCGCATGAAAAAATTACTTGGCAAGTTTGTTGCAGTATGCAAAAAACACTATTTTTCATACTTTCTTGGCAAAAAAGCGTATTTCTATGTAAGGTGATTTATCTTCTACAACTCATGTTTGTCTGCTTTATATGAATGCAACTATAAAACCCCTCACTCTTAATCGTAAATTAACTTATTCTTTCACATTCTATCAAAGCCGTAAATAGCAATTAAAAACTATGCTTTAAATTATTAAATATACTGTTGTACTTATAAAACCTGAATCTAAGAGGTCCTCTGAATGTGTGTTTATGTAGGGGTGTGGTTCATGCATTGTCATTTGGAAATTCACACAAGTTGGGGATTAAAGATGGCTTGGCTTGTGTTGGATGGAAAACTTCCACACCAAAAGCTCCTCCCTCCTCCTGATGATCTCCCCAAGTGTTAAAACTTATTGTGTTTCGCTTTCTAGTTTGATGTTTTTGTATAACTTCCTTTTCATGCATCATTTCAAATTTCCACTTTCTCAAACATGTTTTGGTTTTTTTGACTATTTTCGTTCCGGGTTTAGTGAAGAATAAATGGGGCCACAGATCAGTTTTTTGTACCTGTGGAAGTTGATGTTGTATTGCAAGGTTGATTGGATAATTTTAATGTTTTTCATGGCTTTGAAATTGAACTCTGTGATTCCCAGTCATAATCATTACTAAACTATTAAGTAGGCATCAAAGGCTGTAGCAAATGCTAAAACTTGCAGTTTCTTACAATGTGGGAGTATTTTGTTTGATCATCTAATTAAAATATTTTTTTGTCAATTTGAAATTCATCCACAACTAACATTATCGCTTAAAATACAAAGAAAAAAACTAACCGGTAGCAAATACAGCCAACCACCGCTACATTTGGTACGTATAGGCCGTTAATTAATTAGCAAATCTCCGTATTCCGAAGACAATAAATTTATCTTCGTTGTCAGAATCGGCCTATGAATCTGATATTACTTCACCGCGACTCACAAGAGGAGGATGTGTAAGGATATTTTTCTAAGTTCCCCAACGGCTAGATACATAACCCAAGCATAATTGATCTTTAACAAATACTCAAACGGGTCCAAAATGAAACATTCCCAAAAATAAAGATCATACTCCTTTCGTTCTCATTTAATTGTACACTACGAAACTACGTGCAATTTTGACCGACTTATAACTTATATCAAAATTGTCGAAATGAATTTTTTTTTAAATCTGATCATAAAATTTAACATTTGAACTATAGGATTAACTTTTGAAAATTTTCATTTCAATAATTTTGATACAAGTTATTGACCGGTCAAAATTGCACGTGCTTTCGTAGTGGACAATTAAATAGAAACGGAGAGAGTAACAGAATTCACCATTTTCAAATCTCATAACACCGAGCTAAGTGGTCCAGACCCTGTTATCAGTGTTCGATCTCTGACGGTTGCGAAGCAAACTATCTCCAAAACAAGGGTTATTAATTATAATAAAAAAAAACTCATACCACCAAATAAAACCATAGCTATCAGCTATCATAGATGAAAAGAGCATGAAGAAACCAAACATAGTACTAAAAAACGGAAAAAATTCTAAGAGCAACCCATACATTAATGGGAAAATAATGAAAAACGGAAAAATTTGGGAAACGGAAAATGTTCTAGTTAAGTGTGTGAACCAAACACGCTACCAATTACAAAAGGTTTATACGTTTTTGTGCGTTCGTTTCTTCCTTATTTTACCTTTTTGAAACCTCGGTTTCTTATTTTTTCTTTCGTTTACCTTATTCTCTATTTTTTCCCTTTTTGTTATATTTTGATCAATTTTGACGTTTTTTTAACTCTCGAAAAAACCCGCATCAATAAAGGCTCGTGCAGTCACGTAAAAGAAATTCTTATTTTTTTTAGTTATTTAATCTTTTACGAATTTAATCTCGCGAACACAAAAATCTTGAAGCGGGTTTCAAATAAAATATCCAATTTTAGAAAATTTGTACTATCTATTCACATAGTTGTATTACTATAAGAATACTAGAAGATTGAGAAAAAAAGAGTGAATGATTAGGAACACCAAGATATAAAACGTTAAAATTAAGATTCCATGTAAAAAAGTAAAAGAATAAGAAAAAAAAACATAGTTAAATTCCACCAACAACACAAGCAATTTCTTTTTTAAAGAAACAAGTTATAAAAAGAGAAAAAAAAATGAAGAGACAAGTAATAGAAAAGAAAAAAAAATGAAGAAACAATTTAATAAAAAGTTGAAATTAAGAAACCATGTACATTTACTAAAAAAAAAATAAGAAACGAAAGTAAGAAAAAAAAAGGCATAAAACCCACCTCTCGAGAACACGCTACAATAAAGCTACATGCATTTAGATGCCCAATATTTAATTATTTAAAAACCAGTAATTATAGGCTACGCACATACACTATACTACATATATAAATATGATCACGGACAAATGAATTTAAAATTTTTATAAAAATAAAATAAAAAATGATTGATAATCTGTTGTGGAATGATGTGTTATACACTATAAAAAAATACTCAAATAACGACGGGATTAGTGACGGTATTTTTAGTTACGAGCTTATTAGCGACGGTTTTTATGACGGCTTTGTGACAGTTTAGTCAATTTGCGACAGATTTGTGACAGTTTTTTAAATTAGCGACAGGCTTGTGACAGCTTTTGACTCTCACTAAATCAAACATTATCTTGTAGTGATACCAATATGTAAAATAGAAGTAGACGGTTTAATGATGTAAAATTAGGGCTGCAAATGAACCGAGCCGTTCATGAACAAGCTTGTGTTCGGCTTTTTAAAGGCTCGGCTCGTGTTCGTTCATTTGCTAATGAGCCGATCCTGAACAAAAATAACAAGGCTTGTGAACGGGCTCGGGATCGTTTAAAAGTTCGTTTAATTAATTTAAGAATATTTTTGCATACACATTTCTGCTTATATACATAAATTTATCAAATATAATATTGATACCCGCTAAATACTCTTCATCATATGTAGAAAATTTATCTTTTACAACTAAATCTAATTATAAATAAAACCCAGAATAACTAAATGTAGTACTGTTAATCTTGACATTAATTTTCGCTAAGTAAAAAATATGGTTTAAGCGAAACGATGCTAAACTTGTTCAAAAACGTGTTCCGACAGTACTCGTGAACAGATTCGATTCGAGCTCATTTATAAACGAGCCGATCGGTTCGAGCTCGTTTATAAACGAACCGAGTCTGAACAAGTCTTTATAACTCCTTAATAAACGAGCCGAGATTGAACAAAACTAGTCTCGGGGCGGCTCATTTGCATCCCTCATGTAAAATAGATGATTATTTTAGATGAGTAGCAAGTCACACTCATAATAGTAGTATATCAAACTTGAAGGATTGAATTTCAATTTTCACTTTTTGTGTGTGTTATTTTTTGTTACTAATATTAGGGTGTGCGAAAACCCGAAAAATACCGAAATCCAGAAACCGAAACTTTTTCGGTTCGGTTTTGTTTTACAATAAAAACAAACAAAAAAAAACTGAAAAACCGGAAAAATCCCGAAAAACCAAAAATAAAACCGAAAAATCCCAAAAAAATCCGAAACCGGATCGAAAAAACCCAGTTCGGTTCAAAAAATAAAAAGACCGAAACCGAAAAGAAAAATATGTTCGATTTCAGTTTTGACAAAAAAAACCGAGCCAAACCAACCATAACTAACATTATCTAAACAATTAATTTAGACTCCAAACTCTCATTTCTCTATTTTCTCTTCAATGGAAGCTTCACCACTGCCACGTCATCACCCCTCTCATCTCTTACTCTCAGAAAAAATAAAAGAAAATCTTTTCAAAAATGGCATAAAAAACCCACCTCCCAAATTAATCCACACCCTCATTAAAAAACAAACTCAAAAAAATCAACGCAAAATATCAAAAAAAAACTCAAAAAACATAACATTAACACCATCTCAAGAAATAGAGGTTTTTGAAGAAACCCATTTTCAAGCTATAAAAGCTGAGTTTAGAGAGATAATGGTTGGGAAACCATGGGAGAGAGGAGAGAGAGTGAAGATGAGAGAGGTTTTGGGTTCCGAGGGGGAGTACGGTGTTTCTGGGGGGTTAGAGAGGGAGCATTTGAGGGAGCTTGGTGGGTTTTTAGAGAGGGAGAGGGAGAAGTTTAAGTGGCTTTTGGATGATAAGGTGGAGGAGAGAGAGGAGGAAAGAGAGTGGGTGCCGAAGGAGAGGCGGGGCGGTGAGAGTGAGGCCATTCGCTTTCTTGTCGAAAAGTATGTTTTTTTTTGTTCTTGTGCGCTTGTTTTTTGTTGGTTTAAGATTGTCTGGTTTTAGTTTTTTAAGCTTTGTTTCATTTTTTTCCCCTTATCATAAGTTGGAATGAAATTTATTGGAGAGGAGAGTGAGTGGGTGCCGAAGGAGAGGCCGAAGCGGTTCGCTTTCTTGTCGAAAAGGTTTATTTTTTTTTTGAGTTTTCTAAAGCTACATTGGCTTTGTTTGGCATTCAATGCTGAATTGTATTTTTTTACTTGTAAGTAGCGTAAGTAAATATGTTGATTGGATGAGAAAAGTATACTTATTTGTGTTACGGGGCGGTGAGAGCGAAGCCATTTGCTTTCTTGTCGAAAAGTTTGTTTTTTTGAACTTTTCAAAAGCTTATATTGGCCTTGTTTGACATTCAATGATTAATTGTACTTTTTACTTATAAGTAGCGTAAGTAAATATGTATGGGTGACGCCGGAAAAGTATACTTCTTTGTGTTTTCGATACAGAAAAGTATACTTTCCATAGTTTTTCCCACATAAGTATAATTTTCAACAATAAAGCACTACTACCAACTATTTGTGATACAAAGTAAGTGCCGAAGTAGAGGCGGGACTGTGTGACCGAAGCCATTTGCTTTCTTGTCGAAAAGTTCGGTTCTTTTGAACTTTCTAAAGTTGTTATTTTTCAGTTCTCTGTCTGTTGTTTGTTGGTTTAATGTTGTTTGGTTGGCTCCGTCTCTTGAATATATAATGAATCGATACGGAAAAGATAATACATCTTTGTTTCTTAAAAGTACAAAGAAAGTAGTATAAGACACGAGTTTTGTTGTGTTTGCAATGGTTTAGAAATGTCTTATGAAATTTGTGAAGGTCTGATGGATAACATGAGTCTTTCTTGGATTTATTTTAAAATGTGCCTCAATTCAAAATTGCATACTTCTAAGACAAAAAAAGTTAGGGACATATTCTTCAGACCTTTTCTTGCAGTGGCTTTAAAAACAACAACTAGAAAGCTGTTACGGAACCATGTCGAAAGTCAACACCCATTTTTACCAAATTTTTTTTGTCTTTCTTCACTTTTAGGCTGAGTAGCACGCAGCTTAATGTGAAGGACTATAAGTTCTCTAAAATGATGAAGCAATCAAAGTTAAGTTTCACCGAAAGTCAATTGCTTAAAATTGTTGGAAGACTTGGCGATATAGGACAATGGAAACATGCATTATCTGTTGTGGAGTGGGTCTACAGCTCCAAGGAACATCGAAATTTTAAAACCAGGTATAATTGTTTGTATAATGTGTATGTTTATAGTTGATTATGTTGAAATACCAAGCTTTATCTGATAAACTTATAGGTTATAGAATGGAAACTGAAGATGAAATCATATCTGTGGACTCCTATTAAGTCAACTTAATACTGTCATATTCATTTTAACTTAACCTTACCATGATAGAATCTTGAAAGATGGTACCTTTCAATCATAGTCGGTATTTTATTCTTTGAATAATAATATCTTAACTTTCTCTATAATACATCATTTCTGAAAAATTTGATCTAATACTAATTGAATACTCTGCCTTCGAGGTATTGTATGCTTTCAGAAATATATTACTGTCCTGGCATGTTATATATTTAAGCATTGTAAATCAAAGCCTCATTCAGACTGACAATAAACTTAAGCAAATTCAAAGCACTACTGTCTTTCAGTAATAGCCACACTTGTAATTCAAGATTTGGTAGAATTAGTTTAAGAAACATTGCTGATCCAAACATTGTTTAGCATTATACAGTTTCAGTTTTTCAAGTTTGATAATTTTCCAATATAAATTCAATTATGAGCATTTGCATATCTAAACAATGGCAGTTAGCACTAAAATGTAAGTGTTTATTGATTCTCTGTGGTACAGGTTTGTATACACAAAACTTCTGGCAGTTCTTGGTAAAGCACGAAGGCCTCGTGAAGCTCTGCAAATATTCTATCTCATGGCTGTAATGATCATAAACTCGATGCTTTTATGTATACTTCTTGAATTTCTCATGATATCTAAAACAATCTCATTTCATTTAGGAAGATGCCCATATATATCCTGATATGGCCGCATATCACAGTATTGCAGTTACACTTGGTCAGAACGGTTACTTAAAGGAGTTGATAAAAATCATTGAGAGCATGAGCGAGAAACCCTCGAGAAGAACTCAAAATTACCGACACAAGAACTGGGATCCCACTCTTCAACCTGATATGGTCGTCTTTAATGCCGTAAGAAGACTTTAACTTTTTTCTCTCTTATTTCTTTTGGGGGAAATTATAGATTGGTCCACTAACGTATCATCAGATTTTGATTGACACATTCGTATAAATTAGTAATTAGTACACTTGCGATTCATTTCTCAGCGGGTTTAGTACACTACATAGGAAACGACCACAGACTGGGGATTAAATTCAGAATAATGTGATAGAACTAGAATAGTGTAAACGTTTTAAAACAATGATAGAATACATATAACTTTTTTGCTCTCGTAACTATTCAGTACTCCAACCTCTATTTTTTTCGATTTGATAAATTTGGCGTGATAAATGATAATCTTTGTAGATTGGTGTACAATATTATTTTTGGTGATACGTCAGGGTACAGAACTGTATTTAACCTAAAAAAATTTCATTGGGTGATTTGCGGAATCTTATTAATTCCATGTTTTTTTCTAAATCCAATGGGGCGTTTTAGGTGCTTAATGCTTGTGTTCCATCACGTCAGTGGAAAGGTGTGTCTTGGGTTTTTCAACAATTGAGGAAACACAGTCTAAAGCCCAATGGGCCAACTTATGGGCTAGCGATGGAGGTACTCCTCAGTCATTTTCAGTTTAAAAGATTATATTCTAATTGCACAATGAAAAACTTGTTGCTGATAAGAAACAATTGTTACTCGTTATTCCTTAGTAAGAATTTCATGAAAATTTTGCATGAGTCTGTTGATTGCTATTTAGGCTTGTCCAGTTGCAGCTTTTAAGCTCAGTTTTTTAAATATATTTTCTGCTTAAAAGTTAGTCTGTGTTTGGATGACCAGCTCAATAGGTAAGTTTTTTTTTTTGGTGTAAAAAAGGGATGCAGCGTACCTGACTCTGAGTCAAGGTGACTCAGAGTCCACAGCCATTGGATATTGCTACAGTTAAAATATGAAATGTACTGTAGCAATATCCAATGGCTGTGGACTCTGAGCCACTCTGACTCAGAGTCAGGTACGCTGCTTCCGTGAAAAAGCTACAAGCTATAAGCTGGAGAACCCAGCTTTCTACACAACCTCAGGAAATCCAGCTTATTTACTTAAGAGCTCAATCAAGCAACCCCAAGAATTGGCTACAGGTCCATTCGCATATACGTATAGTATTCATGTTAGTTGACTGGAATTTGTTCAAATGTTGAAATCCCGCTGAGGGAACACTATTGGGTATTTGTTGTTTTGCTTATATACCTATTTTGAATCTTCCTTCCTTCACGTCTCTAGTAGAATTCCCAAAAATATGTTATTTTATATTATGT
This sequence comes from Primula veris, assembly GCA_963682055.1. Lineage (NCBI taxonomy): Eukaryota > Viridiplantae > Streptophyta > Magnoliopsida > Ericales > Primulaceae > Primula > Primula veris. The sequence goes on from OY821751.1 coordinate 1,990,599, forward strand.
ATATTGTAAGAAAGCTTGCTATTTTCAAAAAGAAAAGAGTGCATATGTCATTAAATTCATTCACCATCCTTATTCGCATATATATTCAAGTCTCACAGGAGGTGTTTATTGGAAGGTAATGTTGCATTCTGGGAAATACGATCTTGTCCATGAATTCTTTGAAAAAATGAAACGAAGTGGGGAAGCTCCAAAAGCTCTTACATACAAAGGTATCTTATAATAGTTACGCTATAGTAATTTATTGGTATGTCATATATTGCTTACTGCTTACCCAATATTTCTAGTACTTGTAAGTGCCTTTTGGCAAGAAGATAGAGTTGATGAAGCTGTTGAAGCAGTTAGAGATATGGAAAAAAGAGGAGTTGTTGGTAACGCTTCTGTATATTACGAATTAGCTTGTTGTCTTTGCAACAAAGGGCGATGGCAAGAAGCTATGATGGAGGTTGGTTATTTTTGGTTATATAAGCATAGGAGTAAGGTTTTAGATTACTTAATAGGTCAAATCGATACCACTTAAAATTTGATACTTCTATTATGTCATTAGATGATCTACTGTACATATGCATAAACATAGAAAATGCACATATTGCTTACAGGGAAGTGGGTTCCAGAGGTATTTTTGAGATATCAAAGCAATTTATTAAAAGAAAGATTAGAGAATATGGGTGGATCCCGCTGCAACGTACATATTTGTGTGTACTTGTATGGATTTGTAGATAGCATTATTGCACAAAAATTGGCATGATTTGTTCTGTGGTATTTTTTTCAGTTCTAGTCAGCGTGGAACTTTTACAATTTACTGTCATGAAAAAGTGCTCGTCAATTTTGATTAAGCTTAGAACCACTAATGCTATATACATTTGATCTTTGTAGTCTGTTTAAAAAGCTCGCTTCAAATTACTAGACGCTCCTTTTTAACTTTTAGGCAAATAAAACGCGTTGCGAAATAGTTCAGAAAGCTTACGCTTCTTACCCTTTCTATGCTGAAAACCATTACGCTTGAGAGCTTGAGTGTGAAGCTCTTGCCTAAACATTTTACGACACTTTCGCATGTGAGAGCGTTGTGTATTTATGTGTACACAGATTGCTCAGGCGGTCATGGGCTCAACATGAAATTTGTAATAACCAAATTGATTTATGTAAAGAGAAATTAAATTTTTGTGTGGAGCCTATTGCCACTGTGGCAATATATATAATATGTAATGTATATACAGTTCTTTCAAACTAGTGATATTAGGAGTGGTACAAGTTGTTTTATGGTATCTACTTCTTCTTGGCCTGGAAATTCTAATTAACTAGTAAAAAGATATAAGTTTTGCTCTATGACAGCTTCAAATTTCTTTTATCCTACCCGTGTCATCACGTCAGTCAATTCAGGGGTTTAGTTTTCTAATTCAACTTTTTATTCATTCCAAACACGTTTCCACAGGTTGAGAAGTTGAAAAGCCTCAAACTTTCAAAGCCTTTACAAGTTACTTTCACTGGTATGATAATGTCATCACTGGATGGGGGGCACGTTCGTAGTTGCATATCCATCTTCGAACAAAGCAAAAACCACTGTGATATTGATATCGGTCTTATCAATGCGATGCTCAAAGTTTATGGGAGCAACGATATGTTTTCAAAAGCCAAAGAGATGTTTGAAGTTACAAAAAGGTCGATAAATGATACTTATGGAAACATGAGTTCTGATCTTAACCCAGATGCATATACATATGTAATGATGCTAAAGGCCTCTGCAAGCGCTCAACAATGGGACTATTTTGAGTTTGTATATAGAGATATGGTGCTATCTGGCTATGTAATTAATCAAACTAAACATGGGTCACTGCTTGTTGAAGCATCTAAAGCTGGGAAGGTAAACACTTAAAATTTTATTTGAACGCTATTTTCCCAGAAATTAATTGATTCCACCGTCAGGAGACAACCTTTACTTTCAAGTGGTCATGGCCGTAGTAGGTGATAGAGCTGAATACTTTCCACACCCAGTTCTGGGGAATGCGTTATTTTGTACACTAGCGTATGGCAGATTGTGGTTTTATACACTATTTTGCTAAAAGTAGCAATTAATATCTACCTAATATTTATTTATTTATTTATTACAGTATTTATTAATGTCCCATAGATTGGAGAACTAAAATAAAATAGATAAATACCATGGGGATAGAATAGTGTATACAAGGTAGTAACTATTAAGTGTTATAATTGCTAGATCTTGTAGGTTGGTGTATAACATTCTTTTATCTTTTTATCCTTTTATCTATTTTTGTTCCTTCTGCCTTGCGTTTGTGGAGTTATATCTCAAAAAACTGTATGCATTGTCATAGAGAAGCACTTTCAGTTAACAATTTTCCGCTTCACCAAGTCTTTTTGTGTTTTCATATTGTAGTTGCTTTTGCTGGAACATGCATTTGATGTTATACTGGAAGCCGGTGAGATACCTCATCTATCCTTCTTCACCGAGTTGATATGCCAAGCAATGGTTCATCGTAATATTGAAAGAGGTTTAAGCTTAATAAAAGCCTTGGCTTATGCTCCGTCTCAAATAAGCGAAAAGCAGTGGTTAGACTTTTTTGAGAGGAATACTGACAGGATCAGCACTGAGATACTCTATGAACTTTTGGAATCCCTAAAAAAGAGCGAACTACCCAAAGAAGCCACTGTATCAAACCTGAGGAGATCACTGGTGTCGTATTGTAAAGCAGTACCAAATTCTGATGAAGATACGGATATGACTGGTACAATTGTAAATCCGTCGGAAACATTTCTCTGTGATTATCTTCATGACGAAGGCAGAAAAGAGTTGGCAAATGTTACTTATAGTGAGAGTGATAAGGAGCGTGATGCTCTTGCAACAATATCAAAATCTTTCGACCATGTCTGTGATGAAGAAAGAGAGGCAGTTAAAAAATGTACCGCATTGGAGAATATGGATTTCAGTAGTATATTTGGTGAGGGTGATAATGATAATGATGATGATTTTGATTATGTCGACTCGGATGATGAAGAGATTAAAGATATGCAATTTGACATACGCGGTGTTACTAATGGAAGCAAGCAACCATCTGCAAATGAGATTTTGGAATCATGGAAGCAAAGTCGAGAAAAAGATGGTTCTTTTTCGAAATTTCAATAACTTAGCTAGTATCAGTGCCTCTGTAATCTTTCGATAAACAATATCAGTGTAAATCTTGAGGTTACATTTTCACAGTTATATGAAATACTTTATATAAAACAAGCAATCTTGGAAAAATGTAATCACAGGATCCACAGTTGCAATTGAGTCATGCTATCTAGATTGTTAAAAAAATGAAATTTAGCTGATGAGCTGATCTTATTCGGACTTATCAAGTCATAAGGATTTTGAGCATAATGTTGTCACAGTATCCACAGTCACCATTGAGTCATGCTCCCAATATTGTTAAAAAAAATATACTCGCGTTTGAGTATATTTCATCTCATTTTGCCAGGGGTTTGACTCGTTCAACAATTGATAAAAAAAAGGTGGTGGTATTATACTTGTTTATACACGTAAAAAAATGAGGCCATTAGCTACATACTTATAACTATAATTATAAATACATCAAAGTGAGATGGTTATGCGTATTCGTACTCTCTCTCCTGCTGAAAAAAAGAGAATACCCATGAGCCACATTGTACTTGTCGCGGAAACAAAAATAAACTGTAGGACATTACTGAATCTGTTCGATATAGATGAAAGCAAAAGAATTGCATAACTTGCTCTTCAACACTTCAAAACTAGGCTCAAGCCCATAGTTGTAGCAGCTGTTTGATAGATACATAAATCTAGCTGATCCTTGCACATTATAATACATATTAATTAAACTCTAAATTATAATCAACTAAAACTTCTAAGCCGAATAGTAATTATCAAGGAGCGAGCAATAAACAATGTTTGTTCCAAATGCTCATTTTAACAGTTAGCATAGCGATCAATCTTTATGCCGCTCCTATCAGGCTGTAGCTTCTTCATATAATACTTGGAACCACGTGATAGATTTATCTTTTTTCTTTTCTCCTCTGGTATGTTCTCTATTGAGCACTCGGAGAAACCACGCCTCACAAACCTGTCAAATATACGTTTATTTATCATTGTAAGTTTGTAACCTCAAGAACTATATGAGAACATATATTGATTCAGCAGCCTCTTTCCAGAAAGCACGAGTTCGTTATTTCAATTTTAAAAAAAAAACAAATATGGAAGTCATTCTCATATCACATCATCACAACTCACAGAAACATGGAGATGCCGGTATTTTCACCAGTGGAAGTAAAACGTCATGTTTGAAAATTTTAAATTAGCAGCATAAAATCATATTCACTACCAAATTCGTCCTCGTACGACACCATCACAGAGCACAGAAAAATTATGAAGATAACAACAGTTTTTCCACCAGGGGAAAATGATATTTATTGAAATAGCAACATGATTTTTTTTTAAATCAGGGGAAATAAGATACCATGACATGAAAAAATATTATAAATGGACATTGAAGGGCGTACCAATCAGCCGTGCGGGTTGTGAGGAGGAAAACCATTTGAAACCCAAGGGAGGATGCCCTTTTCTCTATGTAATCTGCAAAATAGCTTGATAAGTACATATACCAATTGTTCCCAATTTTGTACACTAGATGTAGGCAAAAATGGAGCCTAAACACCATAATAAGAATGAAAAAAACATAGCCCATAGTACCTAGTAATTTGTCTCCCTGTCTTTGTCCTCGGCATTCAGAAGAAACAGCTATACAAGCAACTTCTCCACATTTATCTTCATAGAAAGGTATAAGAGCAGCACACCCAATGATATGCCCTTCTCTCTCCACAACAATCAGGGAATCCAGTGTTTTATGTAGCTAAAACAAGCAAAAAAAAAAACTCTTTAGTTCACAAACACAGACAATAAAAGTACAGTAACAAAGACGAATATATGAGTGGAAAACCTCTTCTTGGGATCTCCTGACCAATGCACCGGATTCTTCCAAGGGATGTATAAGCTCTTTAATCCCAGGAATATCAGCCTCTCTGGCCATCCGCGTTCCTTCATACAAATCACTTTAAAAAGAAACAAGTATCAGAAAACATGGCTTTGAAGTTTGAACAGTTATTTTGGAAAAGTTAATTCTGATTCTAATTTCTACAGATGTAAATACCTGGACACCATAGTCCCATTTCCATCCCTCTGGAAAAGCTCCAATAGTAAAACTCCACCAGTAGTGCCATCAAGTAAATGAACTCGCTGAACGCCCCCCTGAATAGAGGGAAAAAGAAACGACATTTAAATATTATCAAAGTTAAGTATCTTTTTCTTTTTAAAGTTTTAGGCCCTTGGCAGATTAGGAATTGTTCAAAATTCACATTAGCCAATTAACACTTTAAAACAACCACTATCCAAACTGAGCCACTAATAATAAGTGTTAATTATAGTTTCGATTTTGTATACCAGCCTACAAATTAGCAATTAGTACCACAACCTGACATACCTTACAACTTTTCATAATCCTCGAAATACACCATAGAATGGGGATGAAAACAGAGCAATTTTGATAAATTCCCAAAATATAAAAACATGATAGCATACAATATTTGGTTTGCTTGACAAATTGGTAAAATCAAACTATGATTTTTTTTTTCTATTTGGTAAATCAAATGTACTAAATTGTCAAGAAATGTAACGTTTTTTAGGTGGTTCAAGATCTAATGATACTTTACTGTACTTACTCTGCAAACAAAGGCTCCAGCAGCTAATTCAGAAAGGTAACCATTTGACCTACTCAATCTCTCTTGACCACCTATAGCAAAACCATGCTCACTATTATCAAACCCAACACCATTATGAAAAGTCCCACTACTCTGATCCACGAAACCATTAACTTTTTGTATAGCAAGAGAACTAGAGAGATGATCATCTTCAGAAACAGCTTCCACATAGTCTGCAGCAATTTCACTTTGCTTGGCTCTTTCACGTATCAATTTGTCGGCATCTTGTAGAGTTAAGAAAGGTATATGGCGACCGTATTCATCTAATATTGGACCATCTATAATGCAAATAAGCTTATCTGCTTTTAGAGCTAAGGCACAAGCTGTAGCAACTTCGTATGTGCTGAAAACGTTTGAGGAAAACAGTATTAGATACACTTTCCAAAGACTTGCATAGACGACAAACTAATAATCTCAAAATTTAAGCTCAAAAATGATTTTTTTGATTCATCTTTTCAACCTGTAAATCTGATGCTACTTCTGAATGAGACAAACCTTTTTACCATGTCACAACAAAGTAAAATGTACTTTGTGTGCGTGTTTTACCAAAAGCTCTTAACTTCCAAAAATAAAAGCACACACACATAGGGTTAATTACAGTTTTGTACACAATACAACCAACTATCATGATTTAGTAGACCCAACTAACAGTTTTTATATTAGAGCACCGAGTCTTCGTTTTTTTTCTCGTTAAGTCACTCCTGTCACCTTTTCCGTCAAATCGGATGAGATGTGACATCAAAAAGATGTTCTCCTCTAGGAGTAATTACAGTTTGTACATTCAACAACCATGATATTTCGATTCTGCACAACCCAATTGACAGAAAATGTGACAAGTATGCAAAATGAAGAAAAAACGAAATTCTGTTGCACTGATTAAAAAGTTGTTACAAAACCAGAAAATCGTAAGAGTAGGGTAGGTGTACGAAACTGTAGCTAACCAAGAATATACTTCTGAACTTTATTTTAACTCATTAAATCTCCTAAATAAACCAAATATAAAACAGGATAATGAAAAAGAATCTCTGACCATAGACACTGAAGTGACTGAACCAACTAGATTTTTTAAGTGTGAGAATAATCAATCTAGATAAAGCCAAGCTTTAACAAAAAATACCTATGAAAGCTACATAGCATACTTGCAATTTAGAACGTCTCCGGAGCTAGAATATCCAACGTTGCTTAAGAGTACAATGCAATCTTTATCAAGCCTTTCACAAATGCGATCAACGTCTATTTTTTTTACTTCACCTGTTGATCCATAATCAATCCCATCCACCACTCCTCTTTTCTGTCAATAATAATCCGAGTTTAACAAAAAACATTTGAGCATATAGTAATATGACCACAGTAATAGCTAGATCTTACTGAAACAAACTACTAAAAGCCTTGTTTAGTTGCATCTTATGAGCTCAGGTTTTTGCATAAAAGAGCTCAGCTTAATAGGTTTCTGAGCTTTCCATATATATCATTTTTGGATGACCAGCTTTTAAGACAGCAATTTTCCCTTTTACTCCCAACAAAGCTTGTTTGGTTGCAACTTTTTTGCAGGATTTTGGGGTGTCCCCAGTTAGAACTTCTGATTTTTCAGGGCAGATATTTAAAAAAATCATTCAAGCTGGTCAACCAAACACACTCCAACAATTAAGAAAATAAAACTGAGCTCAAAAGCTGCAAAACAAAGGTGATGAATTTGGCTGACCAGCTTCAAAACAGAGCTTTTCTGGTTTCTGTCATGAAAAAACTATAAGCTTTAAGCTGGAAGATCCCATTTTTATCCCAAACTTGAACAAATACAGCTTATTTTCTTAAAAGCTGCAACCAACAAGTAGTAACTCAAAAGCATGTCATAGAAACAACATGCAAAAATAACATTCTCGCTTAGGCAGATTTAAATATCCGCTTAGCATATCAAAATACGACCACAATATCCAGACGCACCTCATTAAAACAAATAATTAGACTCAACAAGCAAATTAACCGAATATCATCCTTACTTTGGCAGCTAAAAAATTGCCACTAGCAACACTACCACCAACATCGTGCCAGTGGCTATTATTTCCATGTCGGCGTATATTCCACAAGGAGGGTCCAGGGGATAATTTTGCCTCCATCATTATACGTATTCTACCAGCAGCATCCATTGAAGCTTTCAGAGAATCTGAGTCTGTAATTCTGTATCGTCCTTTATATTTTGGACTACTCCCTGCAACGGAGAAAAATATATAATCCAATTTTTTTTATTTTTTTTTGTTGTTGTTGTAAAGGCAGCATTTTATTAGTTAAAAGAAAACTCGTCACACTCACCTCTCTCAACTAAAAGCTTGTCGATTTGTACATGAGTCCCCGGGACGAGAACAAATTTGATCCCCAAGCCATGAAGAAGGGAAATGTCCTGCACAAGTCAATAATTTTTTGTATCAATATTACACATGTAATTAATAACCATTGCCTTTTCGACAATATTTCTGAAACTGGATGCAGAAAGAGTGGTGTATGTATTTGAATAAACGCTCAATTCGTAACGCCTCTCTCAGCATTATAAACACTACATAAAATAGTGAATTGTTGAGTGATAACTGATATAGTATTATATAATTACATCAGTAGTCCCCCAAATACGGTAACAAACTATCAATCTAGTACAGTAGTTGTGAAAACTAACACAAGATTCAGTAAAAATACTCTAATACTAATAGATAGATAGATAGATAGATAGATAGATAGATACAAAAAAAACTAATAATGCAAGGTAGTAATCGAGAAACATGCAACAATACAAGGTATAAAAATGCTAAAAACCCTACACAAACGTATATACATATACATCTATATATAGAGAGAGAAAGTGAAAAGAGAGAATCTATATAGTACTCCCTCCGTCCCAAATCGACAAATAACTCATATCTAACTTGTCGAAATCGAGTTTTTCAAAAGATAATCACATAGTTTATTTAAATGTTAAACTATAAAGACGAGATATTTGCCGGTCAAAGTTACACGTAGTAGATACACAGAGCCCCAATATTTTAGGTAATTACATTAGTAGTCCCCCAAGTATGTAACTAAGTATCAATCTAGAACGTAAATATATATATATACATACATATATAGAGAGAGAAAGTGAAAAGAAATAATCTATATAGTACTACCTCAATCCCAAATTGTTGGGCTACACGAAACTACGTGCAATTCTGACCGACAAATAACTTAAAAAGACGAGATATTTGCCGGTCAAAGTTACACGTAGTAGATACACAGATCCCCAATATTTTAAGTAATTACATTAGTAGTCCCTAAAGTATGAAACAAACTATGAATCTAGAACAATAGATGTGAAAAGTAACAGCTAACAGTGAGGATGGGATCCAAGTAGGGGCTATCGACGATCTCAGCGGAAACAACGACAACGAAAACTCGCCCTCTATGAGCCTCTAAGTATGGCCAAGCCTCTCTAAAAAACCGAACAAACTGCTCATTCACGTTTCCATTCACACCTCCTATAAACCCGCCGGATTCTTCGGATTCAGTTACCCCCTTTTTAGTAACCGACACAGATAATATCTTCTTCTTTTTATTATTATTATTATTATTATTATTATTATTATTGTTGTTGTTGTTGTTAATAAGGGGTTTGAATGAGGAGATTCGGGTCGGGTCGGGTTTAGAGAGGAGTCGGGTCGGGAGGAGAGAGAAAGGTGAGGAGGTGGTGTTCATGGCGGAAACCTAGAGAGAGAGTATAGAGAGAGAGAGTGAAAGTTAGAGTTGTGTTTCTTTTTAGCCGCCTAAAATGAAAATGAAAATGAAATTCAATGAATTTTATTTTGAGGCTGGGCTGAGTTCCTTTTCGGTTCGGTTTTTGGTAAATTCAAAATCGAAACCAAGCATATTTTTCGTTTCGTCTTTTTCGGTTTCGGTCTTTTTATTTTTTGGACCGAACCGGACCGGATTTTTTGGTCAAGTTTCGGTTTTTTCCGGTTATTTTTCGGTTTTATTTTTGATTTTCCGGTCTTTTTCGTTCTTTTTCGAGTTTTTTTGGGTTTTTTCGGTCTTTTTCGGTTTCGGTCTTTTTCGGTTCGGTTTTACTGAAAACCGAAACCGACCCGAAATTTTTTCGGTTGTTCGGTTTCGGGTTTTTTCAGTTCGGTTCGGTTTTTCGTCCAGCCGTATTTCAAACTACATACAAACACTAATTCATAATTACGGTTTAATTTTTTTTTAAAAAAATAAAATAAAAAGATAAACCGTAAATTAGAGTTACGGTTTCTAATTCGGATTTACGGTTTTGGTACGGTCGAAAAATACAGCCTCTAAAATGAACATGAAATAATTTTATTTTATGTTTTTTCCATTTCCATATTAAGCAGTGTAAGACTCTAAACAATAATATGAACCTGATGCATTATAATTAATGATGTGTCAACCAATATAATTTTGAATTAATTCTATCATAGTTATTTTTGTATTTATTAATATATGTTGGGTTTTTAGTGTATGTCACACCTTAAATTATAATAATTTTATTCTCGTTTAGATATCAAATTACTTTCGGTATCTAACCGACGGTTTAGTAATGGTTTTATATCAAGTAAAAGCTAACGTGAGACATGTTAGCCATTAATTGTGACACAATTTATTTTATATCTTGTAACATACGGTGCATTAAGTATAATTTCTTTAATTAATATTATGTTCCGACAAATAAAATATATTAAATTCTTAATTTTTTTAATATTTTTAATTAATATTTAAATTTAGTGTAGTCTCAACTAAGGTTCTATAATATTATATTTGGATTTTTATTGTGTTGTAATGTTCCGTCAATATATTAAAATTATTGAATTTTTTTAATAATTTTAATTAATATTTAACTTTACACTAGTTTCAACTAAAGTTCTATAATATTATATTTGAGTTTTTATTGTGTTGTAAATTTAGTTTTAATTTTTTAAAATCATAATTACACCATTTGTTAAATTTCAGAATCTATTAGTAATAAATAGTATTGTTTTCCATACATTGTTACATTAAATGCTATTATTATGTACATAGTTGTTAACATATTAGTTGTATCTTAACATGTGACTCGGGGGCATATGTTAGCAGAACCGTTGTGTCAAATATACTTATTCACGTGTAGCACTGGTTTTAGTGTGTAGTTTTTTTATATTTTCGATACCCTTACCTTTACCTTTATTAATTATAACCAAAAAATTATATTTGTAGTAGAAAATTCTAAAATTTACAAGTGAAGAAATTAGAAATATGAAGCAAGAATCATTTTTTTTTTTTAAGTGAAACGAGTTTCACGCTAACTATGGTAAATTTTAGATTTAATTCATTTTTGTCATGTTTTTATTTTCTTCTTCGTTTCCCGTTTGCGTTTCAAAACCCTAGCAACAATAGAACATGTGTTAGTGGGGTGTTTTAAATTTTTAAGAGTAACTAATGATGTCAATAAAAGGAAAAAAATTACTAAGTAACTGTTAATTTTGATCAATGTATAGTTGAATACTATTCCCTGCCTTACACAAAAATAGTTTTTGTTTTTTTAGATAGATTGGACTATTATTTTGTAGCCGAATAAAGAAACGAGTGATGATATAAAGAGATACTTTTTGACTGAGACTCTCGTAGAGACTTAATCTGGACAATCAGATCATAAATCAATACATATTAACTCTCTGCGAGAATCTCTATAAAAAAATCTATGTCAAAAAGTTTCTCCTATATCGAAAAATAAACAAACAAGAGAGTATACCAAAACTGAGCAAATACTACTATGAAATTTGAGGAAATTTTAACAAAAAATCTTGACATTGTATCAACCCACAATTTCATTATAGCTTCTAAATTTAGAATAATTAAATTATTCTAAAGCAAAAGGAAGCAAATTTGAATATGCTTTCTACTCTCACATGTAGCAATGGATGTGTTTTGGGAAAGTCTTACCATGTACTACTTGTTAGTCTTTCAGAAAATCCTCTTAACAATAGGTGGCATTCTTGACGTTTTGCTCCGTCATTGATAATGTGTTTGTCACGCTGGCAAGTCTCTCCGGCCTAGGACGTGTTACAATAAAAAAATTATTATTTATGTTTATGTGTCCGCTGACTAGGCAAATCGCCCTAGCCAATGGAGACTGGCCTCTAAAATTTGGAAAATCGCATCGTCAATATAGATGCCCTCGACATTATGCTAAATTGTATTTCTACTGAAAGTACAAAGAGATATAGTATTGTAATCAAAGGGATCCATTTATCACAATATGGTTATGTAAATGTAATCAAAGAGATTTTGTAATAATGTATTCGACAAAGACCTTTCTTGTGAAGTTTAAGAAGAAATCTACTAATTATTAGTAATAAATAAAAAAAGTTTGTGTACCGTGTACGTGTGTCGGAAACTGTCATCTCACTAAAATGACAAAATGAATAAACATTAATCCCAACATGGTGACATTACAAACCCACACAGATATATGATCCTCAGATTAGCATTATAATTCATACATAATGACACAAGCTGCTAACCCAAAAAATTAAAGAAGGAATTAGGGGACAAGGAACCTCAATAATACTAGTAATAACATCCTTCGCCTTTTAGCTAACCTTTGAACTAGAGTACAACAAATAACCTTAATCCTACCACAAGAAAATCTCTAAACTAATCTTTGATCAAGTAATATTAATCGTACAAGGGTAATCATTCATCTACATGTCATGGAAGTATTTTAATACCGTGTTAGTGTTCATAACCAAGGGAGCCACATCGAACGTTGCTTATGAGGTGTGCCATTGTTCGTGGGAGGCGAGAGGGTGATTCTGTCTGCGCGAGCAACCGCCCATTTGCAAAAATCAGGAGTGGAAACTAGGTCCTCTAGAGCTTTCTTGGTGGTTTCCTTGGTGAAATTATCCCATTCTTCGTTTGAAAATCTTCTTCTTTGGTCTGTTTTGTGAAAGATCGAGAAAAAGGTTTCGGACTCTGATGGTTGACTTGGCGGAGTCCTGATCGTGCCTGAAATTGTCGCAAAATGTTAAAGGAACGAAAGATTTGATGCATAGGGCTCGTTCGAGTGTAAGTTTTAAGCAAATGCTGGAAGTTTTGTGATTTAGAAAAAAACTATGTCCATCCAGCTAAAAACTTCTGGCTTTTCTAGACCAAAAATCCAAAAAGCTCAGCTCAGCATAATTCTGTCCAGGCGTCCAGCTTATAAGCAAAGAGCTTATATCAAAAGCAGCAACCAAACAAGGCCATAAACAAAAGGAAGTAAAAGTTCTTACCAAGGATTTTCAACTTAATAACCACAGTGCTGTTTACTAGGTGGCTTTACGTTTTAAATCTACATGACGGTGCCACAGATAAGCATATCAAGATGTATGTGTATATGTGTGTGCGTGTGTGTAAATCTACATGACGGTGCCACACATCATGCATATCAACATATGTGAATGTGTGTATCTGTGTGTGTGTGTGTGCTTATTTTCCCCTTTTATCCGTCCCAGATTATAGGATAAACTTCACTTAAGAAAATACTAGTATTAATTACCCCGTTCACATTATGCCCATTTTATTGTGCATTGATACCTACAGATTCGTTTAAAAAAATCGTGTCTAATGGTATTTTAGGGTAAACCATATGGTATATAAGTAGAGACTCGGAATATTTCTTCAACTAACCTATCTTAATCCATTTAAAAAAATATACAAGCATGTGATTGTGTAACAGAAAAAGTACCAACCCATGACTTTGATAAAGGAGTTCGGTCTTGCATAATATTGTATAGTTGTTTGGCAAGAAACCCATTACTTTCTAAGAGAGAATAATTTCGACTCAAAGAAATGAAAAGAATAAGCCAGAAACAAACCTTCAACTGGAGTACGGCGTGAAGTCGTTGTAAATGGCCTGTGTGTATCAGGTGTCCGAGTATTTCTTACATATTCATCATGTGAATATTCCAAATTAGGTGAAGCTGGACTCTGATATCTGCGTGTTCTCGTCTTTCCCGTTCTAAGCAAACTCCTACAGTAATAGTAAAAGAAAAGGAAATTCTATTACATCTTAATGCGAAAAAGCAATGCATTTATTTTATAGGTTCAACAAATAAATCAGTACCTCGTAGAAAACATAGTTCAAAATAGTATTCCTTCTAGCTTCTCATTTACAGTTCCGACAAGTCATTTATCTACATTTTTAATAATTATATATGCATGTCCTTTCAACCTTTTAGCCATTGTAAGGTGAAATATAAGCGAGTGAAGTGAAAATATGTTTTTAAACGTGAAAGCTTGAATAAAGCAGTTGGCAACGGCTTGAAATATTATTTATATCAACAAAAAACAACTATATAGCTAAAACAACATTGCATTAGGTTCCGAAGTTGAAACACATAAACCGATATATTAATGATAATAAAACAGCTTCACAATTTCATATTTTTGTCATTCAAAAAAAATAAACATGTTTGCCTATACTTTTTGAGAGAGCATTAACTTAAGCATTTCTGTTTTGGAGCACAAAAGGCATACAAGGGGTAAAAAACGCAAGTTTGAGCTTTTCAGCAGAAAGTAATAAGCCTTATTTAACCTCTAACAAACGAGCTTCAGTATGCTTTAGAGATAACTTTTATAACAGATAAATAACCCACATTTAGTAACTTGGTGCATACAAAGTAACTCTTAGTTGTAACAAAATAAAGATAATAATGATTTATATTAGGAATATACAGGGCAAGTTTTTTTTTTTCATACGTAGAGGAAGAATGCTAAAATGACATCAATTACTTGGAAAGAACAAGGTAATTTATATATCATCTACTGGGGAAACTTACTTGTGAAGATGGCGTATACAAGTTGATCTGGTTAATCTCCTAAATAGAGATAAAAACAATACTACAGCCGACAACGCCGCAAGACCCAGTATAGGATCCTTCGAGCTCTAAAAAGAAAAACCACAAACCAATCAAAATTGCATCCTTCTTAAAGAAAAGCTGATCATTGAGGCCCTGAAGCAGGCAAGCAGTAAATAGAGAGGTTTTGAACAAGAAGAAAAGAGAGAATGAGACGAAACCTGAAGAATCAAAACCGCAGCTATTATTCGGATGGACCAGTCAATAAATGTGGATACACCAATGTCAATCAAACCATCCTTTGTCAATACAACTTTATGAACAACCCAGAACCCCAACCAAGCTCCAGTTATAGCAAGAAAAAGCACAAGAAATAATGCTAGCTGCAGTTAAATAATCATAAAATTAGCGAAAATTCCAGGCTCTAATAAAATAGACTATTCTTATATTGATAAAATGCATTACACATATACTTAAGAATTAAGAAAAGAACGACAGGTTCGAACGGAGCACTTGGCATAACAATGGGCTCGTCTGATTGCATCTTGTATGATCAAAAAATATTATTTTTGAAAGAAGTGGAAAAATATACTCTTGAATATTTTTAAACTTAGTAGATAGAGAATGAAAAATCTACTTCTTTTACTGGTAACTGTGACAAATAGTTGTTATACATTAAGCAAAGTATCAAAATCAAAACCCTTACTTTCGAAAGTATATAGTTTTGAGTGGTAAAAGAAACTCTTTGGGTGTTGCCAAAACACATATAAAGTTTTGTTTGCTTATAATTACAAATGTACAAAAGTAAATGTTATGCTAGTCTAAACAAGCCCTCATCAATGTAAATTTAGCCTGAGCTGAGCTAACACAGACCACAAGGTACATTCAGATTTTAAATAATGTAAAATCAAGTAATCAATCTTTGAGTTATCAGGAGTTATGAAGCATACTTTCATTATCAGCAGAAACTTTTTTGAGGGAACTTACATACAGGATTGTATAAGTCTTCACCAATTCCTAGCTCTGTGAGAACTGAGCGAAACAATGTTGGTACATAACCGAGGAGAAGGGATCCTAAGCCAACCTGAACAAACCAAGAAAAGAATCAAAAGAGAAATCTACAAATCATAAAGAATATTGTCATAATAAGTAATTAAAGTAAAATGTAAATAAAGATGATTACTCACAAAAGATCCATACACAAAGATAGCAACTGAACTCATCCGACCTGTTGGCAGAAGCTTCATTCCCTGCCAACATAATAGCACACATGTAACTACAGTGAAGAGAACAAATATTCAAAAAGGAGTAAACAAACGATTTTTAAGTGTAAAAAATTCATTTTATAATGTTAATAAGGGCATTGATAGAATTAGAGACTAAATACATATACACACACACACACATATATAAGTCTGTGTATATGTGTGTGTATATATATATGCACCTGTAGGAACAGGATCAAGCGACACATACTTTGATAATTAAATTGACAAACGAGCTGTAAATCCAGAGCTACTCTATTTACCTTTTAGTTTACATAAGCTTTACGTAAAAGTAGCTATTAGAACTAAGCATATAGACAATAAACTTCATTAGAAGCTCACTATTTTAGCAAGACAAGTGCATTTTCAAGAAAGGCCCAAGACCAAGAGTTTTCTCATCTTGAATTGAAAAATCTAAAAATGTAAATTTAAGAACATGAACTTTAAGGCAAGAAGATAAGTGCCAAAAAAACAAAGAAGAAAGAATGACCAACCTGAAAAAGAACCATAAGTATGACAAGGATGATCCCAACTGCCATCGCACTACTATAGTAGAAAATCAAAGATTTGCTCAAAGAAGAGGCCAACATCATGAGCGTGATCCCCAAGGACAAAAATATCACACGATAGAATACAAATTCTGTACCGGAAACATAAAGTAGAAAATTTAGATGCAAAAGTGCAGCAAAAAAAAAAAAAAACTTATAAATAATAAGGAAAATTTTACTTCATACACCAACCTACCAGCTTTTAGCAATTAGTATACCATACGATGCTGTTTAAATTCACACTTTAGACAACACTCTATGAGAAAGCAAACAATTAAGACGCCAACATATAAATTTCAACTCGAGCACTATTTATGCATTAATTGTTAGATCACGGTAGTGTACTAAGCACGAATTTCAACAAAATCAAACAATAAGTGCACATCACTCGTGAATTTTCATAGGCTGAGTACTGATTGTAAAATTTTGTGTAGATAGGTATCTAAATTTTATACGATGATAGGTTATTTACTGTTGTACTGATTGCTTTATTTCGTTTACATTGTCTATATTGTGATATTGGCTAGTATACTATAAAATATACTTATTGTTAAATGCTGGTAGGTTGGTGTTCAACACTTAGATCTGACCTTCTGTTATAGACACTTCCATCACTGGTGAAGAGGAACTTGCCACACGTATATCTAAGAGACTGTTATCAAAAGGTGACATGGTTTTGGACCACGAACCTTTGATAAGTTTCTCCCACTGGCTTTGAGGGCACATACCAACTCCAAGAGAGATGTTTCTGCAAATACATTACCTCTCCGATCAGATAAAAGAAAAGGTGACTAATTAATATTCATCACATGGTTTGATTGTTCAAGAAAATAGCTAATTTCGAAGGCTGTCTCCCCAACTTATCTCTTTTATAGTGTGGCCTTGAAAATATATTTTATTCATTTTAACTGTGATTTGATTAAGGGAATATGTGCAAGACTAGTACTTATTATAATACCAATCGTGGAAAACTATCTAGTACATGAAGATTTTGAATGCTTGCTAATCCTCAATAACATTTCAACTCTATCATGATTGAGTGAATTCATCATAAGTGTTTACTAATCTTTAAAAAAGCTATCTCTGTCTTCTTAGGCTGTATCTTCGAACATGTAACTTCTAAACTTCATAACATGGCCTTATCAGGAGTTTTATTCATTTCAAATTACGTTTTCTATTCAGGGGTATTGGGATTTGATTGTAAAGGCAACCTTTCCCTCCTATATATGACCAACAAATGAATTCCATGGAAACAAGTCTAAAAAGTGGGAAACTCAGTCAATGCTAATTCACTAGTCACTTCAAATACCTTACGACGAGCAAACAGAAACCAAATATTGCCATACCAGTTTCAAACTTCGTACTCATGAACCAGTTGCCACATAATACATGAATATGGTAACTTTTAAGTATCCAAATAGCCCATTGGGACTTGTTTCAATTGCAGGTTTTAAAATGATGGCTTGTTTTAAGATGAGAAAAAAAAACGGGTTTCCAGCTTTTAAGTTAATCTTTTTCAGGTAAGAGAAATCACATTATACCCTAACAAAACAAATGCTGTTCAGCTTAAGAGAAGTGTTATTTAGAGCATTATAAATTACTATAAGAGGCACTCACCTGTGCAAACAGACCTCGACATTAGGAAATCGAGTACTCGAACTTGTGTTAGAAACTTCAATTTTCACCGAATACGTGAATTTTCTCAAATTCTTTAGCCTAGGAAACCCAGCAATTTCAATTCTTTCGGATAGCACAATAGTGCCCGGCTTTAAACCGGGGGAAGATTCAACCGTCAAGCTCGGAGATATAAATAACGTGGCAGGCTGCGAATCCGCTAAAAAGGAGAAAACAAAATAAAAGAAATACTCATAAGAAAAATTGGAACTACCAAGCTGTATCGGTACAATATTAACATGTGCTGTTAATTGATCATTTCTTTTTATTGATGATAGTAAAGGAAATAACTTGCTACGAATTACGTGCGACATGAGCTTTTCTACTCTTGACTTCATGAATTAGAATGGTAAAAGGTATTAAATTGTACTTTTCATAGTACAAGAAACTTCATCGAATTTCGCTGATAGCACATAGTAAAACGAAACTTAATAAACCCTTAATATCACATTTCTTCCACTTTTAAGTAGCAAAATCAACAGATTATGGGTAAATTTCAAAACCACAAAACTTTTTAATCAGGTAAATAGTACTTATTTAATAAAATTACTTTTAGTACAGTGTACTACATCTAATTTCACTGACAGAATAGAACCTTAATTAACGCTAAATATCACTTTTCCTCTTCTATTAAGGAACAAAACCAAAACTTTTCGGGGTAATTATTGAAGCTCCGGAAGTTATTCAATCACTATAGTAAAGGGTATTTATTATTTAATTAAGTAATTCATTGTACATATATTATACCGAATTTCTCTGATATATATGGTAAAAAAAGAACCTCAATAAGCCCTAAATTCACTTTTCCTCTATTATTAAGTAACAAAATCAGGACTTTTCGATCAAGTAATTCATAGTAAGTAGAGTAAAACTATATCGGATTTTGCTAATAGAATATGGTAAAAGGGACCTTAATAAACCCTATATATCACTGTTCCTCTACTATTAAGTAATAAAATTAGCACTAACTTTGTAACATACAGTTAAATAATTAACTCCACTAAATTTCACATATTAGTGCAGTAAAGGGTATAAAATCAATATTGTCCTAGTACAATTGATATAATATGGTATAAATAAAACTTACTAAACCCTAAATATTACTTTTCTGCTATTATTAACACACAAAATATTTTTAAAAAAATCAGCAATAAAGATTGTTAATAAAAAAACAGAAAAAGCAAAAAGTAAACAAAATTAACAAATAAACACAGTATACAGTACATGAATTATAACTTAGTAACATAAAGTTAAATAATTGAATTGATTGAATATGGTAATTAAAAAAACATAGTAAACCCTAAATACCACTTTTCTGCTACTATCAACAAAAAATTGTATAAAATCAGAAAAAAAAAAAAAACAAGACAGATTATTCATAAATAAACAAGTTAAAGAGGGTTAAAAGTGTAAGAAATTAGGAAATAGTGTACCAATAGAGATATTTTTGAAAGATAGAACTGGCGAGAGTATAGAGAGAGAAAGTAAGAGAGAAAGTAAAGCTGTCTTCGCCATTTGTTGTTTTTGTGTTTTTGTCTCTCAAATGAAAATTAGTTTGTTATTTTGAGGTGCCAGATCGGGTCGTAAATCATTTTTTACGCTTAATTCCGAAGCTGATATTTCGGATAACCGACAATGTTAAAAGCCAAACTTGATCCTGATCCCGAAAGTGATTGGGTCAGAAGAATACCCAACCAAATCGGGCGATGATAAATTTAGGTCTAGAGTGTTTTGGGTCGGAACTGGACCGAATGGTATAACCCGGTCGGTTTTTGTGAAATTTTCCCTGACCATAGTTATTTAAAAACTCGTTTATAATTTTAGATTTCACGTCTCCCGTTCCCATTATTCACGTATAAGTTATAGTTTTTTTTGTTCCTTCACGTTTCTTTTTTTTCTTTTTCGCTTTCTGTTTTCATTCCGGAAACTATGTTGCTTCACTTTGGTAAAGACTTTGATTTTTTATCCCTCTAATTTTATTTGATTCAAAAAATTCATCCTCTTTATGTGCAATTTTATTGAAAAAGTATTAAAAAAACTGAAAGACCGAAACTGGATCGAAACAAACCGGTTCGGTTCGGTCCAAAAAATAAAAAGACCGAAAGCCGAAAAAAACCGAACCGAAAAATCTGCTCGATTTCGGTTTTGCCAAAAACCGAATTGAACCGGACCGGACGGAACCCATCCCTAGTTACTGTTAAAATGAAAGACTGTAGACACTATGTAATCCAAATGTCATTTTGTTTCATGTTTCCTCTTCTTCAAGCTATGAGGTCTTAGTCTCACCGAGTCCCCGCTCATGGAAGCGTGTATGATAACGTTACTGCGGTTAATCCTGCTTAAAAACTGTAATTATTCTGATACGTTATTTACCCGATGTCTCTCAAAAAATAATTGTCCTACACTTTCTATTTTACAACAAAAACATTTCCTCAATTTTGTTGTTACTATGCAAGGGAAAAGATTCTCGATTCTTCTCACTTGAGATACTGTTACTGAATAGATCCTATTAATTTTGAGAACCGGTGTTAAAGATTAGAAATCGTAAAACGAAAAAGGAACGGAACGATGGGGATCAGTAATATTACGTTTAATAAAAATAAAAATGCTCTCGTTGAGAGTCGAACTCAAGACCTCCCGCTTACTAAACGGGTGCTCTAACCAACTGAGCTACGAGAGCTTATTATTATTAATTTTCATTGTATTTTATTTCAATATTTAAAACGTAAGTAAAAGTCTAAATAATTCTTGCGTAAACCGGTATATTTTGTGTGTGTATGTGTGAAAACTATTAAAACATAATGACATAAATCAGTGATAACTATCTTTAAATTAAACAAAATATAATTAATAATAATTAGTTGGTTTGACACACTAAATTTTATGATGAATCGGGTTCACGTAGATTCTTTGGAGCGATATTTAATTAAATAATAGATTTATATCACTTATAGGATTTTCGAGAGACAAGGACAATCTTAGAAATAAGATACAAATTCAATCGCTTTTATTTATTAATTTATTTATACAAAAGCTCATATATTATTAGTTACATAATGTCCCTATTCTTGTTTAAATATCGTGTTTTATTTTCATGTAATATTTTCCGGGTATTTATCCTTATCACCATTTTCAAGACGAAACAGTATTTATCGTATAAAACTCACTATTGAATTATCCGTCTCTTAAACGTTTGAAGTTGTAGTAGCTATGAACTATCACGATTAATGACTATAAATTAGACAAAAATCAAGTAAAAGTTAAAACGAAATTGGTTTTTTGACTTTCTCTTAATTAGTTCTGTAACAAAAAAATATGGAGGTACGTTTTACATAGTAGTATAACTACATGTTAAATGACATTTTCACAATTTCACAATTTCACACACACTAAATTAAAGTTTTACCAAATGGTTTGTATATATAATCGTATACTCCTCCTACGTATATTACAAAAAAATAACTAAATAGCGACGGGATTAGTGACGGTTTTTTTTGTTACGAGCTTATTAACGACGGTTTTTGTTACGGCTTTGTGATAGTTTAGTCAATTTGCGACAGATTTGTGACAGCTTTTTAAATTAGCGACAGACTTGTGACAGTTTTTGATTCTCACTAAATCAAACATTATTTTGTAGTGTACTATAATCAGATGACATTAATTTTATAATTTATACTCCAAATTGTAAATCATTAAAGATGAAATTATTGGATATAAAATAGTCAAAATGAAAACTTCACCTCTCTCATGATCTTTCCCAATTTTTTTAATCAAAATTAGCTAGCTGTTAAATCATTAAAAAGGAACAAATATATGGAAAACTAGAGGATCATAAATCCGGTTTAAAGTAACTTCCAAAAATAACAATCTATAGACTATAGTAAAAGGTATTAAAAGAAAGATTGCAAGAAGGGAAAAAATGATCAACAGTTACATTTCAAATTAGTAAAAAAATTCATTCTTTTTTTAACAAACAATGACTTATATGAGCAAGGCAAAATAGAAGAGAAATTAAGTATGAAATGTTTAAATTTTGAAGAAATGGATTTAATTTAAATTCGACAAAGAATATCATTGCGTGATCGGTTTCTCAGAGACAGGTGAGTATAATATGATTTTTCTTATCATTTTATATTGTCTTATTTTATCCTTTTTCATTGATCGATGCTATTTTCGTAGAGGTTAATTTTAGCTTACAAGTTATAATAACAAGTGCTTTGGGACTTTAATAAGATTTTAAGGAATTTTTTTAAAAAAAAAGGTGCTTTGGAATGCAGAAACAATTTTGATCTCGTGTCTGGTATAATGGCCCTTGTTTATACATATATAGTATTATTAGTTATTAATTTTTATATTTTTTTATGTGAGTATGATATTATTGTAATTAATAAAAAAATATAGGGGTATTTTTGAAAAAAAATGGCTAAATTGGACAGACTCATTTGATAGTTTTTATAAGATGGTGACAAAGAAAAAAACCGCATGAGTTTGTTAATTTATCTTCGTTAATGATACAGTATTTATTTTAGTTACATTTAGAAACTTTATTGATGTTTATTATAATGGCTAGACCTTGTTTTGCTATTCTTATAGCAATTCGTACACAAAAATCAAAATGAAATAATATATTTGTTTCTTTTAGTATTTTCAAGAAGTACTAGCTAATTATTATTGATTTATGGCAAGTGAACCACTATATGTTTGTATTTTTATAAGTTTATATTTTTGTTTGGTCTTATCTTGTAAGAAAGTGAAGGATGAATTTAAAGTATGTCTCTAATAATTTAGTCAAAAAGCAAAAAAAAAAGTGCGGAAAATGATAGCACTTTTGTGTTAAAAATGATGCTGAATTTAAAATACAATTATTTAGCTTTTGTACAGTAAAAAAGAGGCACCAAGTGCGGGAAATGATACTCGAGATCAACGCTTTTATTATTCAAAACTGTTGTCAACTATTGAAACTTTGGAATACTACAAAATTAATGAAATCATGCGTCACATTAATTTCAACATTTCCATAACTTTGTTACGTGTTCACCATTTATATAGTATGTTTTTTGTAGACGTACTGATTCAGTTCATGATTCACTAACAATGGAAAAGTACCGATATCTTAAAAACGCGACACTTTTTCGTGTCTTAGCTGTGTGTACGATCGGCCTTGTAGTGGTCTGGGCAGTTTCGTCATTTTACACATCGCCTTCGGTAAAAGAAGTCAAACCACCAGTGTTTGACGGTGTTGTACATGATGTGGATACAACTTGTATTAATCCGGAGCAAAAAACTTTTTACAACGACCCGAGTCTTAGCTACTCAATAGAGAAACCAATTAAAAATTGGGACAAGAAAAGACGTGATTGGCTGAAAAACAATCCTTCCCGTGCGATTGGAACACATGAACGGATTCTCATTGTAACAGGATCTCAACCGTTCCCATGCAAGAACCCAATCGGAGACTATCTTTTATTAAGGCTTTTCAAAAATAAAGTCGATTATAGCCGAATCAATGGATACGAATTGTTCTACAACAACGCCTTGCTTCACCCACAAATGGGCTCTTTTTGGGCCAAGATATCGGCTATACGGGCTGCTATGGTTGCCCACCCTGAGGTCGAGTGGATTTGGTGGGTTGACTCGGATGCAGTTTTCACCGATATGAATTTTAATCCACCGTTGAAAAGATACAAGGCTTATAATTTTGTAGTGGGAGGGTCACCTGAGTTGGTTTACGAAAACCCAAGTTGGCTTGGGCTCAATGCCGGTGTTTTCTATATAAGAAATTGCCAATGGTCCATTGACTTTCTGGAAGAGTGGGCCAAGATGGGCCCACAAGCTCCGGACTATGAGAAGTGGGGTCAGATTTTGTCTTCTACAATCAACGACAAGACGGATCAAAACTCGGACGATCAGACAGCAATGGTTTACTTACTATTGAAACAAAAAGGAAAGTGGGGCGATAAAGTTTTGCTTGAGCACGAGCATTGTATCCAAGGGTATTGGGAGGGTTTGATCGGATCTTTTGGTAATGTTACTAAAAACTACGAGGGGTTAGAGAAAACCGAACGGAAGTTAAAAAGGCGACATGCTGAGAAAATCAATCGAGCTTATGGTAAATTATGGGATAAATATTTAGAAAATGCCGGTTATAAAAATGATGCCGGGAAAAGGCCTTGCATTACTCATTTCACAGGGTGTCAACCATGTAGCGGGGATCATAATTCGATGTACACCGACGATTCTTGCAATAAAGGGATGGAGAGTGCGTTAAATTTTGCCGACAATCAGGTGTTACGTAATTACGGTTTTGGTCACAAAGGTCTATTAGATATTTCATCGTCTATCGGACCAGTTTAACTTTTATTATCTTTTCCATTTATCTTATAGGAACTTTTTACACTCAGGGTAGTTAAACTTATGTTTATCGATCGAAATGATATAGAACTGATCATACATGTTTTAATTTTTAAGACATTGTCACCAGTCTTTGTGTTTAGGCTTTGTCAAAAGTTATGTACCCTTTTTGTGTTTCGTATTGGTGTTTATTTTCTTTAAATAACATACGAGTTCAGAAAAGATCGATAATGATTGTGAAAAAAATTGGGGAGAAAATATACTTGCTTGGTTTTGCACTGATAGATTCAATGTTTGTAATTCTCCTTAAATAAGATTTTACAGTTGTGTTTAATTAATCATGTGTTGGACACACAACTGCAAAAGAGGAAAAAAAGAACAAACCGAAGGGTTATTATTCTGTTCATAGAGGCGATACTTTCATAGTGATCATGCGCGCATTGTGGTTAATTATCAATCTTCTATAAAGACACTTTCCGGTTCTAAATTCCGTTTCGGTTCTTCGACTGGTCATATTAAATCTAGTGGCGAAGCTACGTTTCGATAATGAGAGGGTGCTCAAATTACAACAATATATATAATGGGTGCTAAGTCACTGTTTTTAAAATTTATATTTGTAATATATACTGGGTTATTCCCCTAGTTATATCAGATAATTAACCTGAAAGGATGTTAATTGTATTGTAGCTTATTCTATAGTTGTATCATCATTTGTTCGATCAGTTACTTCATCCAGTTATTAATAGAATTAGCGGCGGATCCAGAAATTTTTGCTTGCTGGGCACAATAATAAAATATTTTTAAATCGTGTAATTTTTTTTGTATATTAAGTATCGATTCGTCAAAAATAATTATACAAAGACATTAACATAAAATGAGAGAGTCTCGAATATCTATTCATTCAAACGAAACCTAAAAGAATATACAACCATAATTATATTAGTCAGAAACGGTAGATGAAAGGATTGAATCTGAAGCAAATGAGTATAATATAAAATGATAAAAATGTACACCAAGAAAGTAAATGGATATAAAACACTAATAGAATATACTTCTTTATAATTTATACAACACACCAGGAATCATTAATTAGTACATAAAAAAGTGTGCTTAATATTCAGAAACGCGAATTTTTAATTCTTATTTAAAATTTGGTACATATAATGTCCCATCATATAAAATCAAAGTTAAAAGTAAAGGTGAAAATGTATACCAACATGTATCATATGTACTAATTTTTAAGAGTACTTTAAGGTACGAAATTTTGATAATTAAGTATGAGTTATATATACATTTTCTATCAATTTTCTCCTATGTATGTGGTTGTGTTTATCTGCAATTTAAAAACATAAAAAACTTATAAAAAAAGTACCAAAGATAAACTTACACAGGTAGTTTTTTTTGGTACTTTCATTTTCTTGGTATTATTAAAAGATATGAATTTACTGTGTTGTCATCCATGTTACTGCTATAAAATAATATTTGATTTAGTGAAAGTGAAAAACTGTTACAAAACTGTCGCTAATTTAAAAATCTGTCACAAACCTGTCGCAAATTAACTAAATTGTTACAAAGCCGTCACAAAAACCGTCGCTAATAAGTTCGTAACAAAAAATACCGTCACTAATCCCGTCGCTATTTGGGTTTTTTTTGTTTTTTTTTTAGTGTATTATTGCATATAAATTATTTATCTAGAAGATGTAATCTGATATTTGAATGAATAAATTGAAGTTTAATAATAGTAACATGTTTTTTCTCCAAGTCAAATAAAAGTTCCTTTTATTTATTCAGACGGTTAAGGATCTTTCCTAGAAATTATCTCTTTCACACGATCAAATATAAAAATTTAAATACTAAATCATAATAATATATATATGATCATAATTATTCCAACAAACAAAGAAGAAAAACAAGTGGAAAATTGGAGTCTTTCGTTTAAAAGACCAATTCTCACGTTTCTTTTACTTGCTGAAGATGTCAATGTTTCATAGATTTATTTATATTTTTATCAAATATATATTTTTGTCAAGTCGAGGAAAAGTTCATCAAATAAAAACACCTTAAACTTTCACTACAAAATAATATTTGATTTATTAAGAGTTAAAAGCTGTCACAAATTTGTCACAAATTGACTAAACTGTCACAAAACCGTTACAAAAACCGTCGCTAATAAGCTCGTAATAAAAAATACCGTCAATAATCCCGTCGTTATTTGGGTATTTTTTTTTAGTGTTTTTATATTTTGTTTTCTTGTTATAAAAGATATTGAACGAGTTCTTAAAAAAAATAAAATTAATTTCCCCCAAATCTCTCCACTCCCACATCTAAAAACCCTATTTCTTCACTATACTATACATATTTCTTCACTGATTTTTCCTATGGGGTAGATCTATCTTCCTTCGCAGTTTAGACTCTAGACGAAAGTTAGGGTTTTGGTTTGGTTTTTAATATGGTAACCCAGATTGGTAATAAGGAGGGCGAAGCTTCTAAACCTAGCTATGTTGCTGTTGTATCAGGTAAGTCATCTGGGTCTCTTTCTTTAGATAGTAGGGTTGATCTCAACTCTATTGAGATTAATGATATCCAGTTGCCACTTAGACAAAGTAGTAATAAGTGATCTGAACCTGCTGTTATTTTCTCTCATTTAGAATTACAAAGATCAGAGGTTCCTCTACAACTAGGGCTTATTGCTAAATTCAGTAAAGGTAGACCTAAAATTGAAAATATTAGAGAACACATTGCTAAAAATTGGGGACTACAGCAGATGCCCATTATTGGACTCATTGACTATAGACATGTTTTTATTAAAATGCTTAATATCAATGATTATAATAAGGCCTGGACTAGAACTTCTCATGAAATGGAAGGGGCTTTATATAGACTTTTTAAATGGACAATTGATTTTTCACTGTTCAGGGAATCAGCTATTGCACCAGTTTGGGTGAGACTTCCGTTACTGCCATTAAATTTCTGTGTTTTATCTTACCTTAAAGCTATTACCCAATCTCTAGGTGGTTTTCTAGAAGCAGATATAGCTACACTCACACATGTAAGGCCTATGTATGCTAGGGTTTGTATTGAAATGGATTTATCAAAACCTAGGGTTAATAGAATATGGATTGGCTCCTCTTTAGAGGAGGAACATGGGTATTGGCAAAGGGTGGATTATGAAAAATCCCCAAAGTATTGTGACTTTTGCTGTCTTCAAGGGCATGAAAAATTTGAATGCAAAAGAGTAAGGAGTGATGTAGGATATAGTAAACAAGGAACCAATGAAAAAGAGGCAAATGCTAAAAAAAAATGAGAGTAAGACTGAAATAGTTGGTAATCAGGGAAAAAAAGTGGTTTTCAAGCAAGTATATATGGCTAAACAAAACAATAATGAAAAAGTTACTGAAGATAAAGAATCAAAAAAGAAATTTTTGAGAAAAGAAAAGGGTAAATGGGTAGAAGTTAACAGTGAGGAGGAACAAGAGCTTAATAATAACAAAATTATCTTGAATGAAAAAGCTGAAACCTCTAACATTGATAATATAATGGTTGAACAACAAAAGATGCTTACAGTAAGGGAAGTCCCAGAAACTAATATAGAGAATACTTTTGAAACTCCTAAGGTCACAAGTAGTTACAGAGAAGCTCTTGAAACTGGGGGGTTAGGGTTAATAGGTGATACTCTTGGTCAATTTAAGGTAGATAGGGGGGAGAAGAATCAAAGTCAGTCACCTGACCTTATTTCTAATAGCCAAAGGTCTGTAAAAGCTAAGAAAAATGCAAGGAATAAGGCTAACAAGAAGGCTAAACTCACACTGTTGAACACATTTGAACCTTTAGAGAACACTGTGGGTTTACATGAGGTTGAGGTTTTATTTTCAGCTACCAAAATGATGGACTCTCTTCATCTGGATTCCTGTGTGGGGGTGTCAAGAGAGCAAAAGGAGATGGGATATTACTCTGATGTTCCACCAAGGAAAAGAGGAGGGAAGCCACCTCAAAGATATTCACCTGAAGGTAAAATTACCAAGAAGGTACATTTTAATAATTTAAATGCATAATTATCTTATTTGGAATGTCAGGGGTATAGCAAATGCCCTGTCTCAGGCACAACTTATTAAGTACATTAAGAAGTTTAAATTAGATTTTTTTTCTTTATTAGAACCTATGTTATCTTTTGATAAGGCTCCCCCACTTGCTAACAAATTCAAAATGGATTCTGTGATTTCCAATACTAAGGAAGGGGGGAAAATTTGGTTTTTCCATAATAATAATATTGATATTAGTGTTATACTTATGACTTCCCAATCTATAACTATTAGGATTAATGCTCTTAAGCTTTCTTTTTTGACAATTGTCTATGCTAAATGCACTTATCTAGCTAGAAGAGAACTTTGGTATGATTTGACTAATTTAGCTTTGCATAATGAACCTTGGCAGGTTATAGGGGATTTCAATACTATTAGATATGATCATGAAAAGTTAGGTGGGAAATCTAAAGCTAGCGCTGATAAAAGTGATTTCATTGATTTCATTTCCAATAATTCCTTTATTAATATGCCTCACTCTGGATCTATTTATACTTGGAGTAGAATTAATCTTGGAAAGGTTATGTTTGAGCAATTAGATAGGGCCTTAGTAACACCTGTTTGGGAAGCTACTTTTAATAACATGAGACTTACTGTAGAAGAAAGAACTGTCTCAGATCACTCTCCTCTAATTCTCACTACCATTTCTGATAAAGCATCTGGTCCTACTAACTTTAAATTTTTCAGGATGTGGACTACACATGAGGGGTTCAGTGAGATGGTTGCCAATAACTGGGGCATTCATAGTCACTTAGAGGGGCTGGACAATTTTTGTTTTAAGCTAAAAAGATTAAAAACTTGTACTAAAAAATGGAATAAGGAAGTTTTTGGTAATATACATGGCAATCTAGCCAAAGCTAAAGATGAATTGGTTTTTGCTGAAAATCAACTTGTCTCTATAGGGGACAGTTTTTGTGAAGAATACAGTAAAATCCTTACTAATTATAATGCTTTAGTTCTTCAAGAAGAAATTTTCTACAAACAAAAAGTTAGGATTAAATGGTTAAAAGAGGGAGACAGGAACTCAAAGTTCTTTCATCAAATGCTCAGACACAAAAGAGCCAAAAGCAAGATTTTAAGTATCACTTTGGCAGATGGTACCACTACTGATGATTTCAAGGTAATTCAAGGAGAGGCTGAAAATTTTTTTACATCACACTTTGCCTTTTCTGATACCAATATGGATACTGCTTTATTTTCTGTTATTCCTACTTTGGTTACTGATAATGATAATAGTATGCTTACTATTCTTCCTAGTGAAGAGGAGATTAAAAAGGCTACCTTTGATATACCTATTGATTCTGCACCTGGACCAGATGGTTTTTCATCTGCTTTTTATATAACTTGTTGGAGTATTATTAAAAATGATTTGATTAAAGCAGTCCATAGTTTTTTTAATGGTAAACCTTTGCCTTTGGCTGCTATCTCCTCTCTTATTGTGCTAATTCCTAAAGTGGATAATCCCATTGATTTTACACAATTTAGACCCATTAGTTTATGTCAGGTTCTTTATAAATTGGTTTCAAAAATTCTTACTTCTAGGTTGGCTACAATCTTACCAAAAATTATTTCTAACCCTCAAAGTGGTTTTGTTGAAGGGAGACTTATAACTGATGCTATTTTACTTGCCCAAGAGCTTTTTAAACATCTTGGAGAAACTGTTAGGGGTGGTAATGTGGTTTTTAAACTAGATATGGCTAAGGCTTTTGATAGATTAAGCTGGTCTTTTCTTATTAAAGTGCTGGTATCTTTTGGTTTTAGCAGTGTATGGATTGATTTAATAATGAAATGTGTGGCCAATGCTAGATACTCTATTTGTTTAAATGGGGTTTCTTCTGGTTACTTTACCTCTGGAAAAGATTTAAAACAAGGTGATCCTCTCTCTCCTCTCCTTTTCATTATTGCTGAAGAAGTTTTAAGCAGGGGTTTGAGTGATCTAATGGCTAGGGGCAGTCTATTGCCATATAAAACTTGTGCACAAGTGAATCCTATTTCTCATATCTTATTTGCAGATGATGTTTTAATTTTTGCTAATGGTAGCAAATCTAATTTAGAAACCTTAATGTCTTTTATTAATAAATATGAAATGGCCTCTGGTCAATTGTTGAATAAAACTAAGAGTGTTTTTTTGACCTATAATGCTAAGCATGGAAGAAAAAATATTATTGCTAGAACCACAGGTTTCAGTGAGGGTCCTTTGCCCACTAAATATCTAGGTATTCCTTTACATTACACTAGACTCACTTCTGCTATGTATGATCCTTTGGTTGACAAAATTGGTAAGAAAGTGGCTAGCTGGAAAGCTAACTTTTTATCTCCTGGAGCCAAGCTCACTCTTATTAAACATGTTTTATCTTCTGTTCCACTACATAATTTTGCTGTTTTAAATCCCCCTAAATTAGTCATTGATAAAATTGAAAAAAAATTTGCTAATTTCTTTTGGGGTGAGACTGATGGACAGGTTAAACATCACTGGCTTAGGTGGGGTAAATTAGCTTGTCCTATGAATGAGGGGGGCATAGGTATAAGAAGTTTACATGAATTTATGAATGCTTTACATGCTAAAATGAGTTGGAGATTGCTTGAGATTGATTCTCCATGGACTATTTTCATGTTTCAAAAGTATTTCAGAAATAATCTTAATTGGAGTGATCCTATTGTTAATGCTAAATCTTCTTGTGTGTGGAAAATGATTAACCCTTTCTTTAAGATTTTGGTGAATAACAGCTTATGGAATATAAAGGAAGGATCAATTAGCTTCTGGTATGAAAACTGGTTAGGTGATGGTACTCTCTGTAACTCTTTTAATGTTGTTTTCTCTAATGTTCTTTTAAACCAAGTCATTTCTTCTGGGGGTTGGGATACCAATATACTGTATCACATGGGGGGGAATGAACTTCTACTCAAAGTTACCAGAAAAACACTCTATCTGAGAGAAGGGGAAGATGTTAGATATTGGCCTTTCTCCTTTAATGGAGTTTTTACCTCTAAAATTTCTTATAATTTCATTAGAGATAAGAAACCTATTTTTAATATGGCCAAATATATTTGGAATTCTGTTTTGCCTACTAAAATTAGTATTTTCTCTTGGAAACTTTGGCATGATGCTATTAAATTGGATGAAGATCTTAAAAAAGTTGGAATTTGCTTAGTTTCTATGTGTTCATGTTGTGATAATCATGCTCTTGATTCTGCTAATCATCTGTTTGGACATAGTGATATTAGCAACCAGGTTTGGACCTATTTCATCAAGGTTTTTGGTTATAATATATTTTTAACAAGTTGCTGGAAACAAAATATGGTGAAATGGTGCAACTTAAGTGACCAATCTCAAACAGGTATGTTGGCTTCTTTAGTCCCTTTCCTCATTGTATGGGAAGTTTGGTTAAGTAAAAATACAAACAGGTTTGATAATGAGAAAATGAATGTTGATAATATCATTAACAAAGTGATTAAGTGGCTTAGAGACCTAAACTCTTTACTCAAACCTAAAAAACCTGCTAATAATTTTCATTGCTTAACACTTAGTAACTTAAATGTCCAGCCTATATCTTGTAAAAGGAAAAAAGCTATGTTGGTATGGTGGAGTTGTCCACCTTCTGGTAGATTGAAACTTAATCTAGATGGTTCATTACTTAGTGATAAATCCAGTGGATGCGGTGGTATTTTAAGAGATAATAATGGTAATCTTATTCTGGCTTTTTCTTGCTATACTGGCAAAAATACTAATACTTATGCTGAACTTATGGCACTTAAAAATGGTCTGTTTATCTGCTACACTTTTGGGATGACTAACATATTAGTAGAAACAGACTCTGAGATGATTGTAAAATGGTGGAATGGTAAATCCTCTCCTGGCATTAACTTTTCAAATTTATGGGAAGATATTACTATTTTAATGGACTATGTTTGTTTAACCATTAAACATGTTTTTAGAGAACAGAATCAAGTTGCTGATGGGCTGGCTAAACTGGGTTCAAATGGTAAGGATTTTCTAACTTTCAGGGATATGGGCCTACCCAAGAGTGTCTATGCTTCTTATTATTTGGATCAAAATAGCACCCCCTGTCTGCGAGGTAATTATTTTAAAATATAGAAGGGTGTGACTTGATCTATCCCAATCTTTATAACCCATGAAGATTTATTTCTGAGGTTTACTGTGCTCTAAAAAGGCAACTTTTCAAGGATGACTTGGTCTGAGAAAATGTTGTGCTTTGTTTTTATGCTAATTAGCTTTATTTTAGATTCAGATCTGAGAAAAATGTTATGCTGGGTGAAATGCTGAGCAAGATTGGATAAGCTGTTTGATTTCTGAGTTTTGGACTTTTCTGAGGCTTACTGAGTCTTCTTGGTCTGAAATTTGTGTTTTCATTATGATTTCTAGTTTTTATCTTTTGGAATAGATGATATGACTAACATAGCAAGCTGTTTTATCAGTACAGCTTTATTTTGAATTACTAATAGCTCTTTTTGGGATTTTTTTGCTGTTTTTCAAATAGCCAGATTCTATTTCCTAGGGCTGAGGTAATTGATCATAAATCTTATGCTTTTGATCATCTTGATCGTAGATATAAGGGGCGAGATAAGTATAGGGGTTATAAGGAGAAAAGCTGAGGTTGTAATCAATTCCCTTTGGTTTTAGGCTTTAGGATTTGGTTTCTTTTGATTTACGGCCTTGTACTCCCAAAAATGATGCTATATAGGTCTTTGTGTTTCTTCTATGTAATTTGCAAAATTTTTTGTCATTACTAGACTACTATGGGGGTTTGTCCCATGGTAAGATATTCTGTTTTTGCTATTAATAAAGTTCTGGTTGAAAAAAATAAAATAAAATAAAATTAATTTCCCGGAAATTGAACCCAACTACTTGTAAGTCCTTGTTAAACGAATATTTTATTACAAGAGCTAGCATTTACCTAAATTATTACGGTAGTAAATGCCCGTTTGTCATCGGCTTTTTGTTAAAAATATGTTTCAAAATTGCACTTAATTTCTACAATTAAATGGAAGAGTACCAAACAAGCAACATCTTGTTGACTAATGAATGCTTTTTAAAGTGATTATGAAGTGGAAAAAAAAAGAAGAAAAAGTAAAAGTAGAATAGTTTTTAGAATAATAATTCATTGACGGTTTGACACCTTGGTTGTCTTTTTAGACTTTATTCTTGCCAAAGTATGACCCATAAGAAGTTAAAAATAAAATAAAATAAAAACTAGAAAAGAAAAAGTCTTATTTGATTATAATACATTAACCTTCGCCTGTGGCATCATCATATAATTTGACTAATACAACTAGAAAAAAGCAAAAGAAAAGTAGGAAAAAGTAGATCTAAAATTTATGTAAAATCTTAATTAATGAATATCAAAGGGGGGAGATTCTTTATTAAATAGGCTGTTTACTTTTTCCTATAACAGACGTGGGATCCCACGTCTGTCACGTTGCTTTTTTTATTTTTTTTTTATTTTTTTTGATTTGTTCTAAAATATCAAAAACTTTTTCAATTTTATCCAAAAATTTCCCCAATTTTTTCCAATTTTATCCAAAAAAAAATATATCCATCAAACTTCTTCATATTTCAGATTAATATATTTTTTTATCAAATCAACGTCACTCTCCCACTACAATTATCCCCAATTTTACAAAAAAAAAAAAAACCTCTCCCAATTTACCAAAAAAAAAAACATCCCCAATTTTACCCAAAAAAAACCCTAACCATCAACAATCAAATTCATTCCTATATCAAATTAATATATTTTTTTCTCAAATTAATATCACTCTATCACTACATTTATCCCTAATTTTACCAAAAAAAAAAATATCCCAATTTACCAAAATAAAACCTGTCCCAATTTTACAAAAAATAAACTCTAACTATCGACCACCAAACTAATTCATATATTCATATATAAGAATTAGTTTGATATAGGAATTAGTTTGATGGTTGATTGTTAGAGTTTATTTTTTGTAAAATTGTGGGAGGTTTTATTTTGGTAAATTGGTATATATTTTTTTTTTGGTAAAATTGGGGATAAATGTAGTGGTAGAGTGATATTGATTTGATAAAAAAATATATTAATTTGATATACGAATGAGTTTGATTGCTGATGGTTAGCGTTTTTTTTTTAGTAAAATTGTGATGTTTTTTTTTGGTAAATTGGGAGATGTTTTTTTTTTGGTAAAATTGGGGATAATTGTAGTGGTAGAGTGACGTTGATTTGATAAAAAAAATATATTAATCAGAAGTTTGATGGATATATTTTTTTTTGGATAAAATTGGAAATTTTTTTGGATAAAATTGGGGAAATTTTTGGATAAAATTGAAAAAGTTTTTGATATTTTAGAACAAATAAAAATAAAATAAAAAAAATAGCAGAGCAACGTGGCAGTGCCACGCAGACGTGGAATCTCACGTCTGTTATAGGAAAAAGTAAACAGCGTATTTAATAAAGAATGCACCATATCAAAGACGGATGATTATTCAACTGTATTTAACAACAAAATAGTACTAGTTGTTTTTCTTCAAAGTCGAAATAAGTAGAGTATATATATACATGTACTAACGTATTTTTACTTATAGATCAAAAGTAATCGCTACAAAATTATATTTAATTTATTGAGAGTAAAAAGTTGTCACAAATCTGTCACTAATTTAAAAATTTGTCACAAATTAACTAAACTGTCAAAAAACGTCAAAAAAACCGTAGTTAGTAAGCTCGTAAAAAAAAATACCGTCACTAATCCCGTAATTATTTGGGTATTTTTTTTTTTTAGTGAATTAAAATTCCACTTCTTCTTGGTTACCAAACAAGCTAGATCTTCCCTCACCAATGAATGCCATAAAAAAATGACCATCTTCTTACTTTATAAAAAGAGTGTAAAACTAGTCAAATGTGACCCTTGTTCCGAAAATCAGGCGAAACTTAGACTTATGGTAAATTAGGCGGGATTAAAAAATTATATTGCGATGATCAAACAAAATTATGGAAAACTAGGCCTTAGACTACTATCTTGCGGTGTTTACACATTTTAAAACAAAAATATTGCTATAGCATGATTTCAATATCGAAATAAAAATGATTGGTGACGTGACGAACTAGGTGGACCAATTATGGATTAAATAAAAATATAATATCAATATCGAAACAAAAATAATTTGTACACTTAACCCGTCGTATCAGTGAGTAAGTTTTTTGGATGAATATATCATTTATCTTTAAACAATGATAAAAGAAAAAAGATGTAAAAATATAATTGTAGTAGGTTTTTAAAGAATAAAATATTTTAAAACAATGACAACCTGTATAGTCTCCTAGATTTTGTTCTTGCCAAAGTTTGACTAATAAATATTTAAAAACTAAAATAAATAGAAAGAGAATAAGTCTTTACTAACTTGATAAAGAAAAATAATTTGATTAAAAACTAAAATAAATATTTTATAACCCTTAGCCGGTAGAATCATCATCACATTTGACAAATAACAGACAGAAAAAAACAAAACCTTTCAAAAACTACAAAAAAATATCACGAAAAAAGGTCTACATATTCATTCATTTTCCTCTATAATTTTCCATTTATCTTTCTTTCTTTCTAATCACTAAACATGGCTGTGGTGGACCTTCTAACTCACTACAACAATGGTAGCTCTTATACACAGACAGCTGACGTGGCAAAAGAAGCTGCTTCAGGTTTCCAAAGTGTTAACAAGCTCTTGCAAGTATTTTCTCACTCTCATCACACCTTTGATGACCAAACACGCGCCATAGCTGACGTAGCGGTGGACAAGTTCAAGCGTGTGATATCCCTCCTTGACCGGCCTCGTATCGGTCATGCTAGGTTTAGACGTGGTCCGGTGCAGGTTCAGGTTTTGAACCCTGAACCGATACGGGAGGTTCATCCTAGAGGGATAACCAAAACTACTGGTTATTCCTCTGTATGGGCAACGTTGACCGGGTCAACATTGTCTGCAGAGACTGAGAGTGTTGATAGGGTGGTTGTTGGGGTTAAGAGAAAGTGTGGGTCGTCAGAGAGTGGTGGTGGGTCGGGAAAGTGTAGTGCGTCCAATGGGCCATGCCATTGTTCTAAGAAGAGGTATGAGTTTCGCTCGACGAGTCATTTTAGAATGCTTGAATTTTTCAAATGACAAGTTTCGAAAGTTAACCACTTAGTTCTAATGTTAAAAATACATGTTATCAAATAATTGATAAAATTAATAAAAAAGATCTTTTTTATTTTATGTTTCATCAAGATGAAGAAAACAATTCATCCAATCAAAAAAACAAATGGGATTGGATGGGAATGAATACACAAATACTATACCCGTTGTTGATTGGAAATTTGAACCCGATATTTGAAAGAAACGGTTACTAAATTACAGTATTGATTTTGGAATATGTATATTTTGTGGCAATTGTGTTGAATATTGTCCAACAAATTGTTTATCAATGACCGAATAATATGAACTTTCTACTTATGATCGTCACGAATTGAATTATAATCAAATTGCTTTGGGGCATTTACCCATGTCAGTAATTGACGATTATACAATTCGAACAATTTTGACTTAGCCTGAAATAAGAAAATGGATAGGTTTTTTTTTATTCAAGAACATTTTTTAATTTATAAGGTTTATTTTTGATCGAGATAACTTAGGTTTTTTTTGTTTGAGCAATAACTAAAAATCAAAACTATTGATTGATTGGTGAGAATCACGATGAAATTTGGATTCAAAATAACGAGTTTCTAATCATTTTAATTCATGGAGAGTTTGTTGTTTTAAAGAAATTTGTTTGATAGAGTAAATATTGAATGATCTAATATTTGATTTCGTTCTCTGTTTTGTTAATAGTAGGTTGTAGATTTAGGGAAATAAGTGAAATGTTTCTAAAATGGCAAATTAAAGAAATGATAAGTATATGAGACTGTTTGGAAATCAGTAACTATATGATAGGACATAGTACACACCAATTTGGATATACTATAACTAGATTTTTGTTTTTGTAATTTTCCATTAATAAGAAATCAAGGTTCAAGTGTTCTATAGTATAGTTTCCGGAAAAAAAACGTGTAATTCTATGTAGCTAGTTTGTGCTACATATGGATCAGATTTGTGAGTTTTTTCGAATCGGGAGCTCGTATGCTAACTCTATATTTGTGCTAAAATGTTCCAATAAAACTAAATTTAGAGGACTGAAATTGCAACATGTATCTGATTCGGCACGTTTTTGCTTTTGGATATCAGGAAGAATAGAGAAAAGAAGGTCGTGAGAGTACCGTCAATAAGCTCGAAAACGTCGGATATACCACCCGATGAATACTCCTGGAGGAAGTATGGCCAGAAGCCGATTAAAGGGTCTCCTCATCCGAGGTAACTAAGCCGCTCACTTTATGCAACTTATTGAATAATCTGTTTTTATCATGATGAAGTTAGAATACCATTCGGGTGACTTCATTCTACTTTCGATTAGGTTTGAAAATAAAAGTGAGCCTTAATTTTTTGCTAAACAGCTTTGTACGATTCTATGGAAAAGTAATCATTTATTGTGGTAATTTTTCAACAAGAGAAACTAACGCTAATGAAAGCAAAAATCAGAAACAAAATGTTGGATGTTCAAGTATTTACATTTCGTTTTGATGATTTGGTCGACTCTTTTGAGTAATTAATCAACTATATTAACTTTTTTTTAAAAATTTCGACAGGAGCTACTACAAATGCAGTAGTGTGAGGGGTTGTCCAGCACGTAAACATGTGGAAAAGGCGCTCGATGATCCAAACATGGTCACTGTTACATACGAATCGGATCATAATCATACTCTCTCAATAGCAGACACCAGAAGTCTTATATTAGAGTCGTCGTAATTGAGTTGTACATGAAGAATAGCTAACTGAGTCAAGCCTGTTGTCTCAGAAGGAGATTTAGGATTGTAATATGGTCATAATTAAATCGGATCGACACTTGAAACGAATGAATAATCATATTTTGTAACTTAATTGGCAAAGACAATTGGAAGTTCACTTGAGAAGTTTGATATTAGAGCTTTATCATTTATTTAATTTTTGATTGTGTATCACCTGGTTTAGATCTATTGGAGTTTAAAGAATTTTGTTGTGGTATTATTAATTTTATTTGGAGTACCAATATTAGTTGCTATTTTTAATTTATTTTGCAATTTAGTTACAACATCAAATTACATTGAACGTTTCAGTACATTCCTTTTTCTTTTGATTTTAGTTATTTGGAATGCATCTAAATAATTGTAGATTGTAACATTCTTTTTTCATCAAATTTCCTTTTTGATGTCTTATTTCACATTACAAAGTATGTACTATGTAGTACTATATATTATCGTATTCAATTATTTTAGAAATCTAGACTGAACGATTATTTATAGAAAATTTGAAAAGATCTTCAATAGAAAGAAATGTAAAATTATTAATTAAATACTCCCCAATAGTTAAGGCTGAATTTAAACCTGCCTAAATATTTATGGTTTTCTTTTTGCACCAGTAGAATGGCATTGCCGTTAGAACAAATTCGTTCCGACCGGCTAAAAAAATACATAGTCACAAAAGCCTTAAACTCATAACTGTCTTTCCGAATCTTGCTATCCTGAACAATGAAGTAAAAGAAAGCCAGCATAAGTAAAATATAAACAAAACTCTAATCAAGTGCCTATCAAAAAAAGATGAAATATTGCTATCCGCAACGAACATTCCGACGAAACAATGGAGATAAACCGATGATTAGTACACAAGACACCGTGATATTGAGACACATAAAGGCCTTAAAGACTTGATCTGGCATACCAATCGCCACCGATGTACCAACACACAAAATCCGCTCATGAGAGACCTACCAAGACAGTCCCAAGCTTTGGTGTACTCACTCCGTTCCCATTTAATTGTCCATTACGAAACTACGTCCAATTTTGACCGGTTTATAACTTGTATAAAAATTATCGAAATGAATTTTTTTAAAATCTAATAACAAAATTTAACATTTGAACTATATAATCAACTTTTGAAAATTTTCATTACAATAATTTTGATACAAGTTGTTAACCGGTTAAAATTGCACGTAATTTCGTAATAAATAATTAAATAGAAACGATGAAGTATAATTTATTAAAAAAAGGAAAAAATAAAAATGCAAGGTGATTAGTCAGAATATTGTGGTCACTCAATATCAATATTTTCAATTAATAATAAAGAAGACATGCCAGAACAATAACGTGGTTGATACGGTTGACAAAGAAAAAGAAAGAAAAGGACAGCATAATTGACCCGTTCCTATACTGTAATTAGTTTTTTTTTTTTTTTTTTTCCTTTTTTTATTCATAAGATTAGTCCAAGAAACTTTAATACAATAATATATATACTTGTGACAATAGTACTAACATACAATAAAAATATAAATTAATAATTTTTTTAAAAAATATTTTTTCTCTGATCTCGACTTGGGTAAATGTGAAAAATCATTAATTTCGATAAATCAATAAGATAATAATTTTTCTAAAGATCCTATATAAATATATAAGATAATAATTTTTCTAAAGATCCTATATAAATATTTAGTCAGCATAAAATCATAAATTAATAATCATTTAATGTGACTAACATTACTAGAATGGTTTGGTGAAATATAAGTATATAATCGTTTGATTCTTCTTAAAATTTAATTCTAATTCGACTTTATCATTAGGTTAATACACATATAATTAATGTCTATTTTTAATTTGTTACACGTAAACAAAATTTATTTATAAATAAGTGAAATTAGTGTATGCCTTTACTAACGATAGTAAAGAGTATTCTTAATAATATATAATAAGTATATTTATTGAATCAATAAAAATTTATTAAAAATAATAAATTATTAATTTTTCTATAAATTAATAAATCTCTAGATTAATAAATTTATATGGTTTCCAACATTATTAATTTATAAATAGTATAATTTTTATTTTTTTTATTTTTTTTTGAATAAATTCAGAAGAGTAGTTGGGTGTAGCATTGATTTTCATTTTCCAACCAAACAATATAATGGGCGTGATAAAAAGTCAAAATAAGTGGGTGCAACAAATAAATGGAGTATTTATTTTCTTTGTCTCATTTCTACGTCAAACTTCTGACCATTTTCTAGTCCATTCCCAACCATAGGGCTGAGTTCCGTTCGGTTTGATTTTTGGCAAAACCGAAACCGAAACCGAGCATATTTTTCGGTTTCGGTCTTTTTATTTTTTGGACCGAACCGAACCGGTTTTTTCGGTCCAGTTTCGGTTTTTTCTGTTATTTTTCGGTTTTATTTTTTATTTTTCGGTCTTTTTCGGTTTTTTTCGGTCTTTTTCGGTTCGGTCTTACTGAAAACCGAAACCGACCCGAATTTTTTTCGGTTTTTCGGTTTCGGTCTTTTTCAGGGTTTTTTCGATTCGGTTATCGGTTCGGTTCGGTTTTTCCGGTTTTTTCCCCATCCCAACTACATGCTCTATTAATTACTAATATTGAGTGATCAATGTTGAATTGATGATGGAGAAAAAAATGTGAATAAAGGAGTTTTTTATAAATTGTATTTTGTGATTTTAATTACATTGGTATACACTATAAAATAATATTTAATTTATTGAGAGTCAAAATCTGTCACAAACCTGTCACTAATTAAAAAAATTGTCACAAATCTGTCGCAAATTACTAAACTGTCACAAATCCGTCAAAAAAGCCGTCGTTAATAACCTCGTAACAAAAAATACCGTTACTAATCCGTCGCTATTTGGTTATTTTTTTTATAGTGATATATATATGTTATATATTTATAAAATTGAAAATTCAAGAAGTAGAAGATGAAATTTTTTTTGCAACAGTTAAAGGTACAAAACTGTAATAACCTCTGGTTTAAGTACAATAATAATATAAGATATTTTATATTTACTCATTTTATATAATTAATTTAGCAATCTTTTCATCATTATATAAGTAGATTATAATATATTTATCTTCTCAAATTTATTAAAATTGAAGTTTTATTTCCTTTTTCTAAACAAAATAATAATTTAAATTTATCAACGATAGGAAGCATAACCAAAATGGTAAAAAAAGTAAAGAAACTCTAGTGATACTCCAAACAGAATATGAGATGCATCAAATGTCGTAGTATATCCATACCCGATATTCCGAATTGTTATTTTCTGGAGTACCGCTAAATTGATAGTCATACTTCTATGACTATCAATTTAGCGGTACTTCCGAGGGAGTACTTATCACCAGCTAACAATATTAAAACTTTCGATCAAAGTTGCATTAGGAACTGTATGAGACGGGCAATAATCTACTCAACCAAGGTATATAAGCACACTACAAAATTAGTACTACAAAGTTTCTTTTTGGAAGATAGGTGAAGACCATCGAGGGTCACGACACCTTATAATTCCGATAATTGTGATTTTTTAAAATTTTGAACATTTATTTTCATTGGAATATACTAAAAATGATGATTTGCTACTTTTTTTTTTCTTATAATTCACTCAATATAATCGCGTATGTAAATTCGGAACCCCTTATGAACCATTCTTGCTTCGTCCAGTCCTTTAACCTAAATGTTCCATACCAGAGTGACCACAAACGGTAATCCCAAGTCTGCAGCCTCAATCTACCATAATTGGCCAAACAGCAGATCAATTAGAAGATCGGTGATCCTGAATAAATCCCCGATTCATTTCTTCTCTGAGGACCTTAATATTAATAACCATAGTGTCAATTTTTAACGAGGTGTCTCAGAATGACGTTGTAAAACTAAATTCTACATTAACCTACTGATTATCTTTTAAGATTCCGCTTTAAAGGAACCGCTCCACAAATTTTTCGGATTCATTACGGACAATAATACCTTCCCGTCTCAATAACTAATCTATGGTTTGCTCCACCTTGATTAACTGACTATAGTTTGAACTTTCAATTTTCCAGCATGTGTTAGAATTGCTTGGACTATTTCATTATTTTATGAAATCTTTATGGAGTCGAATTGCTTGATTAATAACTTGTAGCTTGATTAGAAAAATAAAAGATGTGTCTAGTCATACGCTCTTTGTTTCTAAAATTTGCATCATTCATAGCTTTCCATATTTCCCAAACACGGTTCATAATCAATTCCAAGCTGTGATTCGCCAAATACTTTTCAAGTGTACGCTGAGTCCAAGCCGCTAAAGTGGACATAGAGTTTCTGCATCAATGCCACCATTTAAAGGATAACGATAAACAAGCCTGGTCCACGATATTGCGAAAGGATGCTTCAGGTGTCTACATCATTTTTGCACAAAGGGCAGTTAGGCGAAGCCCCACATTTTCTTTTGAATAAATTCTCCTTCGTGACTAATGAACTTCTCATTGCCTTAAGAAAGAGTGACGAACTCTCGAAGCAGTATTCACCGTTTCCTTTTTGCCTCACAAGAGGTGAGGAACCCCGTGTTCAGAGCTGTACTACCAAGTTTAGTTTAATCGTATCTCATTGCATTGTTTAGAGCTGCGGTTATCATTTTTCCATGCTTTTATAAATGCTTCATCTTAACTCTGTCAGTAACAATTCTTTTCCTTCTTAGATAGAAGACTCGACCAAACCATGCTCGTCTTACCGATGCTAAGTCCACATTTACTTGGGAAATATAGTGCGTTTAGAGTTTTTTGCCTACATTCTGTTCTCTCCAGAATTGTTTCCCAAGAAGTGCACTGCTAAACGCGTACAGATTTCAAATTAGTGAATTTAGAAAGCCTAAATTCGTATTATTTAGATCGATCCATTTTGCAAAAAAAAACTAGTTTGGGCCAGTAACAAACAGTCCATTACAAATCCTGATATTTTGACCACAATAATAACAGGGTTGTGCTAAGTAATGTTCAGCCTTTCTCAAAGTAGTATAAGAGTTGTGTTGATGGGCTGATATGATAACAAAAGGGATTTCAAATGGGCAAAAATTGAGAGAATGAAACAATATTGAATCATCTCAATTTTCATGAAAATTAGCAAAATAACAAGACTTGACAAAAATGGTTATCTTGGAACTAAAACGAACTTTTATTTCCAAACATATTGTTATCATGTGTCAATAAATTCAGGAATCAGTAATCAGTAATCGCAGAGGACGCGACAAGCATACCGTTCATAAAAAAAATAAAAATAGGAAAGGATAAAAAAATGTATCACAGTGCAAGCATTTCATCAAGAAAACTATAAAGTGTCTTGACAATAATGAAAGAGGTCTAGAAAAGAAATGGTTGAAAATTCTTTTGTATAAAGAAATCTTTCATTATAAAAACTCTGTTGTTATAAATTTTTTACATACCACATATACCCTACTTTGACATCAAAAGATATAGTATTTGTTTGGAATGTATGAAAAATCTTTTGTATAAAGAATCTTTCATTATAAAAACTCGGTTGTTAAAAGCTAACTAACCAAGCTACTACAACTTATATACCAGACACAAAAGTACAACTTAAAGCTGCAACCAAACAAGTACTTTTGTGCAAGAAATATAAACAATACTTCAACCACAACTTGCTAAATTCAATACACTACTTTTTATAAAAAAACAATCATGTTTTTTGTCATATCAAAACAATAGAAAACAAAATATATAGCTGTTCTCTCAATTTCTAGTGTGTGGGTACTACAACTTTTATGTAAAGTTTACATTCATGTAGACATATTTGGCTTGGTTCATTATTTCTCTTCATAATAGAAGATACGAATGTGTTATGGTGGGGGCATTTTCTTAATACCGACAC
The DNA here is from genome assembly GCA_963682055.1 of Primula veris. Taxonomy (NCBI): domain Eukaryota; kingdom Viridiplantae; phylum Streptophyta; class Magnoliopsida; order Ericales; family Primulaceae; genus Primula; species Primula veris. Next base: position 2,034,916 of record OY821751.1, read on the forward strand.
TAAATTTCCTCATACACAGGGCATTGCTTTATTTCTTTTTTTTAAGTTGATTATTTAACGAGAGCAACCGCATAAACATTCTTAACCATTTCTTTAACCATAACATATTTTATATCTTTTAATGAACCGTTTACATTTACACAAAATTCCAGGTTCTCTATTAGTTTTCTTATAATAACCATACGTTATTTCTTTTTATTTGTTTATTATCATTTAATAATCATAACATTATTATAACCACAAAACTGTTGACCACACGATAGTTTTTTACTATTATATTCATCTACCGAAATATATACATTACTCTTATAGAAGATGAATTTTGTGTTATATGAAATTTAAGTAATTTATATGATTACTGATACATGTCATTTTTTATAACATAATTCTTAAATTTTAAGAAAAACTATGTTTTGAGTTATTAGACGCGAATGATATAAGAATTAGACTTTACAAATTTCTTCTTCTCATAAGATTATTGAAAATAGTTGAATTAAAACATAACTCAATATGCCAGGGCATATTTTGTCCTTTCCTTTATCTGCAAACGCAACTATTCACCATCTTCTTGTTTAAAAGTTAAAAACTAAAGAGTTAAGATTAAAATGCTATATATTGTGAGTCTAGAACTAATGAGAGTAATGTTCATATGTAGTTGTTCTGAATCTTCTGATACACCTTGCCAATTCCCTGTCGTTACGAAAACTAAATATTACCATATCAACGTTATCTTCCGACTATCCGTACTAATTCTCGGGTACAGATCATCTACCCCTTTAGATTATAAGCTCGTTTGGCTGCATATTTCTAGTTATTAGCTGGTTTGTCGAGGCTCGGGAAAAAAAGGGCTCAATTAGCATACAACTTAGGCATTTTTAGGCTACAACAAATATCAAACCAATTATATAAACTACAACTCATAACAAAAGAAGCAAGAATAACTAAGATTAAAAGTGCAATCAAACAAATATACATGTTCATTTTCATGAAATGAGGCTTCAAGAGTTGAGATTTGGAGTCAAACAGAAGAGAAAAAGGAAAAACAGTGAAAGAACAGTAGAATGTGTGTGCTTTGTATAGTATATAATAAATGCACATGGAAGGGATATGAGGTTATTTATACTTGGCAATAATTGGTCTATTGGTCTTTTATCCCCAAGTCTTTGTCAAGGCTCACTACCACTTCACCAATCAAAACTTATAATATTCCCCAATAATACATCTACCCTTCTTCACATAGATCATAGCTTAGTGAGTGAAAGATAGTGTGTGTGTGTGTGTGTGTGTGTGAGTGAGAAAGATGGGAAAGATCTACATTACATTGTTGATCTTTTTTTCACTCACAAATTTCATGATATGTTCAAGTTCACAACAAGACCAAGTGAAGGGAAAAGAAACAATTGGTATCATCATTGGCGGTGTCCCTTACCCATTCCCTTTTTACTTCGCGCCGCCACCCGAGGAGTGTAATGACTGTTTTACCCCTCCTCCTGAACCCGAACCCGAGCCTGAATGCCCTCCCCCTCCTCCACCCCCGGAATGTCCACCTCCATCACCGCCACCTACGCCATCACCGCCACCTCCCAAGCCATCACCACCGCCACCTAAGCCATCACCTCCACCTCCCAAGCCATCACCACCGCCACCTAAGCCATCACCTCCACCTCCCAAGCCATCACCACCGCCACCTAAGCCATCACCGCCACCTCCCAAGCCATCACCACCGCCACCTAAGCCATCACCTCCACCACCATCACCAATCTCCCCCGAGCTCCAAATGGCAATAAATACAATCCAAAAATTCAAGAAGCTAATAACCTACGATCCGACGAACATTTCTAAAACATGGGTAGGAAACAATATTTGCGTCGACCCAACAACTTATAAGGGATTCACTTGCGCAAAAATCCCAGGCGACAGTAAAAACCGTATCGCGGGTGTTAATTTCAACAACCTCAACTTCAACTCCAAGTCCAAGTCGGGACTAAATCTAGATGGGTTCATAAACGGATTTAACGACATTGTATTCTTTCACGCGAATTCCAATAATTTCACCGGGGATGTACCATTTAATATCGGAAAAATCGTGTATTTCTACGAGCTCGATTTGAGCAACAACAAGCTAAAAGGGGAGTTTCCGAAAGCTGTGTTAGGGGCTAAAAACCTGACATTTATTGATCTCAGGTTTAATTTTTTAACCGGACTTTTACCCCCTCAGGTTTTTGACATGGATCTTGATGTTCTTTTCTTGAATAACAACTATTTTACTGGAAACATACCTGCTAATTTAGGTAACAGCCCGGTTCTTTATCTCACTCTAGCGAATAACCAATTCACTGGTCCGATCCCTAAATCTATAGGTCAAGCTAAAGATAAGTTACTTGAGGTTTTGTTTTTGGGAAATAAATTATCCGGGTGCTTACCATATGAAATTGGATTATTACAAAAAGCGAGAGTTTTCGATGCGAGTCATAACAAGTTAATGGGGCCAATACCTCAATCTTTCGGTTGCTTAAGGAAAATGGAAAGACTTAATTTGGCAACTAATAAGCTTTCTGGTCCAATCCCTGAATCCCTCTGCCAGCTCATGAATCTGGATACTCTTTCTTTCGAAGACAATTATTTCACTCAAGTTGGGCCGGAATGTCGAAAACTGATTAAGAGTGGAGTTTTGAAAGTGGAAAAAAATTGCATTTTGGACCTTCCGAACCAGAGGACTGCAGCTCAATGTGAGGCATTTTTTTCGATAAAACAAAAATGTCTAGATGAGAGATCGACGACTTACGTACCTTGTGATATAAAGTATTTGAGCATGGAGGAGAGAGGTGATGGAGAGAGATTGACGACTCCTGCTCCGTCTCCTACTTATGCTGCTCTCGAAAAACCTGGGTTATGATGATGGATTTAGTCACTGTATTAAAAAGCTCGTCTCAGATCGAAAAATCCTTATTAAAAGCTCAATACAAAGTTTGATTCGAAGCTTATAAGACTGATAAAAGCTTGATTTCCTGCTTTTTATGTATTAAGCTAACGCTTTTAGCGTATCTATTTCAAAAATGCTTTAGCTACGTTTTCGCTTCTTAAAACGTTGGATTAAGCTTTATTGAAATAATTCAAGTTTTTTGTTGTTTTTGTATTTTCAGTTCAATTTAAGTGTATGTAATTGCAATAAAGAGCTGGGATCGGATAATTGTACTTCTATATTTAGATTCTTAATTGTACTTCTATACATTGGGTCATTGTTAATGCTAGAATAGTATAATGAAAATGGATTTCTTCATCTATCAAAAGGGTTATATTCAACATAAGAAATGTCACATTTTACACTGTTTACACAACCAAGGGAGCAAGAGATGCCATTATCAGCTTAATATAACCATTCAAGGTAAGATAGTGCCCAATATAATCTTGGATCGAATATGAACGAATAAATTTCAAGTATAAGTACAGTAAATAAATCTATCGCTGCAAGTTCAAGATAGAGTCACATTCCTATATAATTTTAGATCCGACCATTCAAGCAAGAGACGAACACGAAGTACGTCGGTGATACCTTTTCCCATGGCTTATTAATTCTTTCAAATTCATGAAAAAATAGATTGGATATACCAAAAGATCAAGAATCTAAGTCATCCTCATTCACAACATTAGTAGCTGCTTTGCTAACCAAACATCTTTGTTCTGCTTGAATCTAAATCTATCTATTTTTGCAAGCGAATTGCAACAAAGGACAACTTAAAAGAACTAAGAAACAAAAGAAAAAAAGTGAAGAAAATTCAAAGAATCTCACAAAGAACAAGAAGTGACTTCATACGAGTAGGTCACACACATGTTTTGGAATAAAGTTTATAATCGATACAAAGTCGAGTTGTGAAGTCTATTTATTAAAAATCTACAAAGAATTGCTAGAGCTAAAAAAAGAGTGTTCATACCACGTTTTAGTAGGTCTGTCTTGACTACAGTGAACGGATAAATTCCAACTCCATTTACTAATGCACTGTGTGTGTATTAAACAAGACTGTTACGAAATAATCATTTGATGACTGACTAAACAAAATGATTTATAACTCGTGGTATAGTTATTGTTTATGCTCTTAATTCCTATATTTATATTTAGTCATGTATGAATGTGTTCGTCATTTTAATTCATACATGGTGAGATTCATAACGAGGCACTAAACTTAATGAGTTGGATGACAACATTATTCGTATCAATGTTTATTAGTAATAAAAGAAATCCATGTCCCGTAAGGGATTGATGATACTCTCTTGAGGAAGATTATAAGTTTTGTTTATGTAAACCCTGCAGTTGGATTTATAATCCGACACGATAAATAAGTTAAGCGGACAGGCGTAGGAATAATACGTTTATTAAATAAAAAATCAGTCAGTGATTTAATTTAATAAATGAGTATCTGATTAATCTTTACGTGGAGATATAACGAACATGTTTGACAATTGGAACGAATTGGATATTCGGATTATGGTAGAGGGATCAGTCGGGATCTTTAGTGGAATAAATCACGATTTAAATTGATTGGGTATATCTCGGTATGATAACATGAAATCTTTTTAAAGGAACTCTATCCTAATCAGCCTACAAGTACCTATCTTATCCTGCATATAACACGCCCCTTTTCTTGACAGAATAAGTTTTTTGATAACTATACTTCAAGATTGCCTAGAGAGATAAAGAGCCCATCCTCTTTCAAGAAGTAAGGTGCTAGTTCATGAATTAAGGTAGAAGAGTTGAGGCGAATCTGTTCCATCACAGCCGCCATTTGTTCCCTTCTGTTATTCGGTATGATCTAAACATATACGGTAAAACAATATTTATTTGATAATATACGTACATACTAAAACTAAGAATCTGGGCACATTTTTTCCGTTGTTCAAACTGATTTTCTATCAAAAATAGCTTATATCTGATCCTTAACATAAACATAAAATAATTTATACAACGCTAGTTCCGCGCATCTTCTAAGCACGCAAGTTGTTTAGGGAACAAGTTGGTAGGCTTAGGTTAAAACTTCTAACATTTTCAAGTTCTTGGATTTTGAGCTAGCCAGACAAATATAGCGAGCTATTAAGCAAAATACTAAGCTAAAAAACTGCAACGAACTAAAATGTATATGTATGAGTAGAGCTACTGATCTTGCTACAAACATTTAGCAGATGGACAGTTTAATAACAAGAAGGATTTTTTTTTTACTACAAACAGAAAATGATTTATTTGAAACACAATATATGTATGTATGCGTATGTATGTATATACTATATAGGTACACATGTATGTATGTATCTACTATCAACCCACGAGACCAAACAGGCCGGTGTCTTTTTAGTCATTGCTGAGAGTATATAATGTCTTCCCACAATGACTAAAAAGACAACGGTCTGTTTGGTCTCGTGTTGTGGCTAAGGTATCCCGTATTCGTATATTATTGTGAAAGTTATCTTACTTTTTTAATATCTGTCAATTTATTGCTGAAAAGAACAGGAAATAGGTATTAATTGCATAATTTTTATTTTTTTTATCGAAGTTTACATCATATTCTCTTTACCTGCTCGAGCCTGATTATTATGGAATATTACTTCCACAATTATGCTAGCAACTTTTTTGTCGCCGTAGAGCAAAATCCCCGCTTATCTTCTTCTACAAGTTGTTTAGTTCGTTCCACGAGATCATCTACTATAGTTTCTCACTTTCTTGTACTCTAGATGGAAGAACATCATTTACTTATACTTGTGTTTTCAGTATATAATATCAACTAGCATGTGAAATAATGTTCCATATAAATCTGATAGCATTTAGTTTTCAATTCATGATCTTATGCCTATTCTCTCTTACAATAACTTGCACTAGCTAATTATGTGATGTTTACAGTACACCACATTACCCTTGTTATGATTAATATTATCAGGATCTTGGGATATTTTATGTTAAAACAATAAAATTTTCAAGATATTCTATGTTACTATTAATATTGGGTCATTTCACCTTTGTTTTCATAGTTTTGGACTAATGTTCTGCTATCTTTTGAAGAATGGACTAGATTCATGTAAATTTTCAGGGGAAACCATTACTTCTTAAACAGCTTAAATTGAGAATTCGACTTAAGGATATCGTAAGTGGCGTGTGTACCATGGACCAAATTTATATTTCCCAGAAAGTTACTAGGCAATTCGACTTTTGTACATGTTAGATTCAACTAAACGAGCCTAATATAAAGACCAAAAAGGAAAGTGGATACATCCCCCTCAAATTTATCTGTATCGAGGTTTTCCATTTGTGGTTGGTATACTGTTTATATGTAAATTGTACATAAGTATCTCACTTTATATAAGAAACAGTCGCTAATATTTTTCAGTTTCTAAGTGCAGGGTAATGTGCTTGGAGCTAAATCAGTAATCACCTATGCCATTTTCCAGAATTATTTGCGAGAACGAAAGTTACCGACCAATTGTTAATGAAAGGAATACAATTTCTTTTGTAGTTAGACTCTATAATCTATACAGTTATGACTAAAGTTTTATATGTTTCTAACGGAAATATTTTAGTTAGTCTGCTGAAGCTATCGACTGCAAAGAAACTTCAAATTCCGATCATAAAATTTTGACTGAAAATAATACCTGATCTGTATCTATATTTATATTTTCTTCAAAACAGAAACATCTACCATTCATCGCGTCAAAAACACAATTAAGTAAACCAAGAAACAGATGAATATAAGAGTTTTTATGAAGTGATTAACTGTAATTTAATCTTTGTGTGAGTACATAATAATAAATGGAACTCTACTCACAAGTTGCTATCAATAACTACTTAGGAAGAAACATGTATGCATGTCTAATAAATGTTCAACCCCAAACAGAGATATGGAGCTAAGTAGCTAATCTTTGTAATGATGATGTATCCTAATTCCTAAATTATAAAGAATGATACCAGAATAGAAAAAACTATCATTTTTAATCACACTTAAAGTGACTAATCATATCTTTGAATAGCACTAATTTAATGCAGAAGATAGAAAAGACTTGAACCATTTGGCAGAGTCTTTCGGGTATCTCTTCTGTTTATTGTTGTAATCAACAAAATACAAGCCAAATCTTGAAGTATAACCTGCTGCCCACTCCCAATTATCCAATAAAGACCACACAAAGTAACCTTTCACATTGCATCCATCATCTCTGCATTTTTTTAATAAATTTATCAGTTACATAAAATCAAATTATTGTTCTACATGCAAATGACAAAAGTCTAGTGTTTTCACATATAAAAGTAATTCCACTGTGACATCTTTAGATTGTACTCGTAAGTTATGTCAATCTCAACTCAAGTCCTACCTCTTCATGTAAAGCAATAACGTCAGCGACTGAATATTCACTAATCTTGTTAGAAAAATAAGAGAATTTTGAAAATAGAATTGTTCAATCACATGCCAATATTCATCGAATGTTCAAAGAGTTTAGTGCAGCAAACATTAAATGTAGAGACCATGTTAAAACTTAAACTTGATTTTCGACCAAGTTCTTATTTGGATGTAATTTGAGTATACAAACTAAAATAAATGTTTTGAATATTTGGGCTAATTAGTAAATCGAATAAATAGCCATGTTTTACAAAGTCTAAGAGTTCTTATGTCTAAAATTGTTGTCCATAATATTCGGTCTAAAAAGTGTGTAGAAGAATCAATTTCTAGAATCGTATAGAGAGAAATAATTTGTGGGAATATTTGAGAATGTTCTCGCTATTTGTAACCAAGTCAAGACCAAACCAAAAAAGTCAAAGAAAATCCAAAAAAAGTAAAATACTCTTTCCGACTTTTATAAATCTATCATCTTTCGATATTTTTTAGCCTTCTTGTTTAAAAACTATTTCCAACAAACCAGAGAAGAATTGGCTTAAGCTTCAAAAGTCAAAAGTAAAATTGAATCAGAAGAGTTTCTTAAAGTTCAAGAGAAGAAGCAATGAGACATACTTGATAGAAGCAAGCACATTCGAGAGATAATCATTATGATACTTGATTCTTTTTTGATCCTTTAAAGCTTGTTTGATTGGTTTGAATATGTTATTTGAGTCATCCATTCCTGTAAAGAAAAAACATGAAAAATTACAAAGTAACAAAGCTAACAGAACATTTGCCAATAAAAAACCATGTTTTGAAAGCAAAAAAATTGTTCTCATCCCAACAACATAATGGTCAAGAGCTGTCAAGAATATTTTATCAGTATACCAAATCACCATATCCAATCTACAAAATAACTTTCGGTGGCTCGCCATCACTGATGATGAGGTGGCACTAATTCCTGGTTCGTGTTTGTATATTGTAAATAAGTGGCATGCTTTTTTTAATTGGAGATTACCATTTTCAGTTATAATGATTGGAATATCCCCGTACTTATGCTTGATGTAATTCATTAAGCTTCGAATCCCTTGAGGTACTATGTAGAGCCATATTGAATTTGCCTGTGTAATTTGAGAGGATCATATACAAGGTAAGGAAGAATTTGAGATAAGAGTGAGATAGCTAATATATGTAGATTAGGAACTTCAAAGACATAACATAAAGGTAAAAGGATAAGATAGCGTACCCGGTCTCCGATAGATTTTCCACCTTTAAAGGCTGGTAATAAGGAAAACAAAAACATAGAAACACAGTCATAATGATGTCTGATACTGCTTGTAAAAGTTCAAATTTGGCTGGATTTTCTTTGAGGTAAAAGTTTTCTTGCTTAGTGATAAATTGGATCTTTAAATCCCCGTTTCGTTAAATATTCTATTCTAGTGTTTTGACTTTGTTTGAAGTTAAGAGTAACCTTGTAGATCCAAAATCATAAATTCCTGTATGAGAACAATTCTAGAGACCCTTCATGAAAATCAACCAAATAGACCAAATATCAACTTTTAAGTAAAGATATATAACTTACCGAAAAAGAACAGGCGAAGATATATATTTACATTTAAAAACTTAAAACTTACGGAGACTTATAGCACCGGAGTCTGACAAAGTACCATTGAGCAGGACCCCAATGATACCGGTGTTATCTTTCATGGCATAAAACGTTGTGTAGTGGTTTATTCCTACAAAATCTATAGATCCCTTAACCAGAACTGATTCTGATTTTGTAAATCTTGGTAACCGGTCACCAACTCTGCTAATCATAGAGCTTGGATAAGCACCCAAGAGCAAAGGTTCAATAAACCTGCAATATAAATTTTTCTGAGTGACGAAGTTGAGAACAAATTAGAACTATGTTAAATTAATTTATTATGAAGTGAAAATCACTACACCATATTTAATTAGGCCTAATTAAGAGAAACAGACAATATTTAAACAAAATAACCAGGAGCCTATCTTATATGCCTATTGTGATGAGATTCTTGTTCAAGGAAAAGAGTTCACTAATGTGAGATAAGACCTCAGCTTGAGCCTTTTGAGCAAAGTAATTCGTGATACAGCTCCGAAGTTTCAGTATCAAGGGGCTTTTTTTAATAAAATAAGTTGGTTTTATTAGATGCTATAATGAGTGTGACACCGACATACAAGTTTCATATTTTAGGCACAATTTGGTTTGTGATTAAGAGGTACAGCTAAATGATTTAACTTTTACCAGACCTAAGTAAAATAAAACATAAATAACGGTAAATTAAGCTAGGTGTTTTAGCTTTTACCAGCCCAATTGAAAATCTTGTGCTCTTTGAGTTGCTTCAAGGTCATCCGTGGAGTTGGATGCTGGTTCGAACCATATAACATCGAATGCTACCCCGATCGATCCTTGTTGAGTTTTCTGTCACGATATTCAAGTAATGATTCATGATTAGATTTAATAGCAGCTCATTGTATGGTGATCACCTTTCACTTGCAATATAATTAAGAAAATCAGGGTACAATAAGGCTCTCTATTTTGATTCCTTCATCTTCTTTTAGTCATTCATTTTTCTATATGACTGTCTACTCATCGAGAACCAATTCAAATAAGGTATATAGGTTTAGATGAATTACCATATTGTGAGCATTCTTTAGTTACATTCTTGGTTTCGGATTGTTATGTTGTTGGTCATCGTTTCATTGAATTAGATAGATCATTAGGTTCTTTAATTAAAGTTTATTCATTGGTTTTAATTGTACAAGTAAAGCTACAATGAATGGGTATACATTCTCAGTTATTATTTATTACTTGAGTACTAGTCTTTTTGTCAATCAAACATACCTGGTATTTCTTTCGGTAGATATCCGCAACAGTCGCATGAGAAAGAAGGATATTATGAGCGACAATATAAGGCTCTGTGGCAGAATTTCCACTTCGACATAGAAAGTGAAGTAAAATAGAGCATCTCCCAGGGGCTTGTAACCCCGCATCGTAGCCTTGTGTGGTTATAGTGTGAGGCTCGTTAAACGTTATCCAATGCTTAACCCTGTCCCCGAATTTCTCAAAACATGTTTCTGCGTATATTGCAAAATCATTTCTGGTAAAAGGAAGAAAAAAACACATTTTAGTGTTCATAATATTCACATAATTGTACATATACTTTTTTCGGCATCTCGAAAATGGCATGCTTACATTATTTGTGGGCTTAACCATCCATTATATCTTTCTTCCAAGGCTAGAGGAAGATCCCAATGGTAGATAGTTACATAAGGTTCAATTCCTACAAAGAAAATTTTACATATATTTGTTTTATGTTATTTTTTTACTGATTATACTTCTGTTAGAATTTTGTTCAAATAAGTTGGCTGAAAAAATAATCCGTAAACATACCGTTGGCCAATAAAGCGTCGATGATATTGTTGTAGTGATCAACTCCGGCCTGGTTTATTTTTCCAGTGCCATCTAATAAATTATAAAAATCCAATAATGTCGCTTCGAGTTTATATTTCATAATTATAAAATTTATAATGAACTACACCATTCAAATAAACAAATTATTTATATTTTAACCATTCAAAATAAAGTGAATACACAATCATGCAAATGACAAAGTTGTTGAAAAATGAAATAAATGATCTGTATATCTATTACAAAATACAACTCATGCAATTATTATAGCATGGCCATGAAATAGTTACAGACCCAAGACGGAGATAGCCTCGGTCCCCATATTTATAAAAATAACGTTATTAGGGCGCTTAATTAGAACTATAGCTGTCCCATTTCGAGTACACATCGTTCTTTTTTATAATTAAAATGATAGTTCACAATAAATAACACCCGTAATCATGCTAAATTGGTAATAGACAGCGTTCTAAATGGTGTGCTTAGGCGTAAATTAGACGGCGTCTAAGAGGTAGGCACAACCTAGAAGCCTAAGCTATTAGGCATGATTAACCGGATTAGACGGTAATTAAGCGAATTAGACGGCGATTAGGCAGTGATTAGACGCTAGGCGGCCAATTTTCGCATGAAGTCCGCCATGCGCCTTAATTAATTAATGTGAAAAAAAGTCTCACTTGGGAAAATTCTGGACCAGGCTATTGAGAATCTGTATGCATCCATTCCCATGTCCTTCATGAGTTGTATATCTTCCTATATATACAAAGAAAACAAAACTTTATGTGACAAATACAATACTTTGGATAATCCTGATCACTTGTTTATCACTTATTATATATAACTTACCGTAAAACAAAAGTTTACCCTACAACAAAATGTCAGTTGAACGTCTGTTGCTAAACTGATGGTAAAATGAGCGTTGTTAAGTTTAACAACAGTTTTTGTTGCCAAACTGTTACTAAAATTTAACGATAATCACTTTACCAATATTTTTTAAAAAGTAAACTGTTGTTATCTTTAACTTTTTTTTTTAGTATTATCACTCATAGTAATGAAATTTAATTTAAATATATGACTAAATTTAGGATGCTTACTGGATAACGGTGATACTGGTCATTTGCTACATCAGCATTGCTAAAATCAAGTACCTTTCCTGCAACCAAATATGGGGAATAAAATTTGTGTGAAAGAGGGAAGCAGAGTACCTGACTCTGAGTCAGTGTTACTCTGCTTTCCACAGCTATTGGATCTGCTACAGTTAAAATTTTTAAACAGATTCAATGGCTGTGGAAACAGAGTAATCCTGACTCAGAGTCAGGTACTCTGTTTCCGTGAAAGAGTCGGTTAACAGACTTACCAACTTTTGTACTAAAATATTTAATATTTAAAATGAAGATTTTAACTAAATTTATTTCTAGATGATGAATGTATTGTACCAAACGAGTGTGAAAATTTGTCCCAGATTGTTGGTCCTCGCCCATCTTCTTTCACTGCTCCTTCATACTGTACACAATTGGAAAAAATAAAATTTTAATTCTTCTGTTTTTTATTTCATATATAAAAGTATTCAAGCTACCAATCAATACTGTGACATGGTGGTGGGTGAACATTTTAAACAATTACAATCTTTTTAGTTACTAAATGTTTGAGATTTTAGGAGTTGCTAACTTAATATGTTACCAAAAGCATGTCAATATAATTAGATTATTCGAAGATACATTACACTACTTCATTAGACATATAAATAGTAGAGAGAGCAAAATATTTGAATATGAGTAACAAAGTACAAAGTCACTCTAAATTTGTGATGAAATGAAATAAATTCTTTTCTTTGAGTGACAAAAGTTGAAGAATAAAATGATCTACACATATGATCAGGTCTAAGAGCTCAACTTGTTACGTTAGATAAAAAAACACTCAAAACAGATGAATAAAGGAGAAATTTTTTTTGGCGAAACTGCAACTTGATTAATAATCAAATGATGTTACAATCTCTCATCTACTCTTAAATAATAAAAACATGTTTTAACTGAACTTTAATCAACCTTAAATTTCGAACTGAGAGCTTTTTAATTACTATCTAACTCAGGGAAAGCCTGAGTTATTTATAGGCTTGAACTAATTCTATTCACATTATAATTATGACCAGAACTACTCCTAGTTCAACAAGGAGTTTTAATGACCGGTCCTAATCCTAATACTACTTTAACTAAGAGGTATTCTCCCGGATCACGGCTGCCCCCTGAAGAGCGATGAACTCCTGTTCAAGCTAGAAAAAAAATTCGGAAATGTCGCAACGACCATCTCTTTACTGTCCGACTTTGCGTTACTAGGAAATTGACCAGGTCTACCGACTTGATACGAAACAATATCTCCCTTTCTTGTAGCTTTTGTCCTCATCTCAACGATCCAATCTGATATCAATGGATCTTCTCTCTCCATCTCTTCCACGGACCGAACCATTAACCATGTATCGAGCACCATTGTTGACCATCCGCTTTACTTGACTAACTATGACTAATGGATCATGTAAAACCGGTTCCTTACATGCATAAATCCTAAAGTGTTTCCCATCTTTCCGTAACCGGTAATACTGCTCATTAAGGAGCAAAACTGCATCCCAATCCCACAAATAGGGTACTCCGACAATAATTTGACAAATATCCAACGGAACCACCTCACACAATATTGTATCTACAAAGTTCTCCGTAATAGCAAACTTGAAAGTATATTGCTTGGTAATCTACAAGCTACGATATTTCTTTAACCATCCAAGCCCATATGGCTTAGGATGTGGTGTTGTAACTAATCCCAATCGTTCCACCTCCGCCTCAGAAATTATGTTTTATGATTGTCTGGATCAAAAATGGCATTAATAACACTGTTTTTTATCTGAATCTTCACATGAAACAGCTCCTCCCTTTCATCCGCAAGACTTGAGGATATAGCTGCCTTGCACAACAAAGACAAGTTCATGTCTGTCTTGTCCACTTGCTCTAGTTTGGTAGCATTAGCAAATAAAACTCTCTTCTCCTTTTTATTTCGCAAGTGCTTAGGCACCAACTCTGTATGAAACTTCCAACACCCATCATTAGTATGATCGTTTTCGTTGCAATGATCACAAACAACGTATTTAAAGACCTTGGATGGATTGTTCTCCTCAACTGTCTCCGATTCGGGCTTCCAACTATTCTTTACTGATGTTTCTGGAACTTCTTTCATGTTCCTCCCTTCAAGGGCAACGTCTTTCACCGTGGTCTGCTCAATTGTCTCCCCTTCAAACATATTTAACTCATTCCGTAAAGACGCCAACAAACCACCAGTGTATTTCATGAACATATCGTGCTGATCAACATCTACATCAAGCGCCAAAGCTTGACTGTGAAAATCAGTCGTATACTTTTGAACATATTGTCCATCTCTTTAGCGCAAGTGTTGCCACTTGTACCAACGCTCACAACCTACTGGATAAAACTGTCTCCTAATCAACTCATTGAACTCCTTCCACATAATTGTCACCACGTCGAATCGTCTAGTATACGATTTCAACCACGTGAGCGCATGACTCACGAACTTCAATAATGCTACAGAAACTTTATCCTTATTGGAGTAACAATAAACGCCAAAATACGTGTCCAAACGATCTAGCCAATTATCTTGCATAACCGCATCAACCGAGTCGTCATAAACATAAATTTTCACTTTGAATTCAACATGCAGATTGCGTAGAGGATCACGAGTACCCTTCTTCCTGGAACCCATAATTTCCTCCGCGTCCTCCTCATCTCCGCTAAATCAAGCTTCTTCTGCAACCCGTCATCAAACTTTGGAGTCTTTTTCCCATCTCCAGAAATGGATGTTTTGCTCAACTTCGCTAGGATCGCATCAAGCGTGGACTGCTTATCCGTGAAACCTGTCTTCAACTCTTCAAAATTCTTCTCTAACTCCTTTAAACGATCCTTTGTATTCAGGTTGTCGTCCATATGTACTTTGTTTTGGTTTTATAAACCTTGATGCTTTTCTAACCCGGTAACAAGTTTTGCTCCAGATTGCGCAACTGATTTGCGCGTACAGACAATACACCACACAACCCGAAGATCGAAACTTGAATCTGATACCACTTGATCAGGTCTAAGATCTCCGCTTGTTATGTTATATAAAAAACACTCAAAACAGACGAATAAAGGAGAAAAAGGAATTGGCAAAACTGCAACTTGATTAATAATGAAAAAAATGTTACAATCTCTCATCTACTCTTAAATAATCTCTCATCTACTCTTAAATAATAAAAACAGGTTTTAACTGAATTTTAACCATCCTTAAAGTTCTAACTGAAAGCTTTTTAATTGCTATCTAATTCAGGGAAAACCTGAGATATTTATAGGCTTGAACTAATACTACTCATATTAGGATTATGACTAGAACTACTTCTAGTTCAACAAGGACTTTTAGTGACTAGTTCTAATCCTAATACTACTTTAACTAAGTGGTATACTCCCGGATCAATATATTACAATTTACAACTCATTACCATGGCGCAGTTATGTAGCATGACCAGGGTGTTAAAACTCGTATAACTTACCATTAAAAGGACTCGTAATAGTAAGTATGGGTAAATCTTTATAAACCGCAGACTCGATCATTATTTAGTAAATGTGGGATAATATACTCTAATACTCCCGTTCGCTCGTGGCCAGATATTTCAATGGTCCTACGAGCAGACATATTAAATGGGTGGAGAAGAGACCAATATCGCTAGACTCGTTCTGCTATCATGTTAAAATTCATATAACTTACCATTAAAATGACTCGTAATGGTAATGATGAATAAATTTTTATAAATCACATGTTCGATCATTATTTAGTCGATGTGTGATAATATACTCTAACAAGTGAGAAAATATATATGACACATGTAATTAAGAATTTAATTATGCTTGAGATTTACCTAATCACTAGCAGAATATATTAAATTATACCTTGATCAGAAAAAAGAAGTCTGTTTCAGACTGAGCAATATTCTTAAAAGCTACAAGGAGATGATAGTAAATTATACTCCCTCCGTTCCTTTTTTTAATTGTTCACTACGAAACTACGTGTAATTTTGACCGGTCAAGAACTTATATCAAAATTGTCGGAATGAAAATTTTCAAATGTTGAATTTTATGATTAGATTAAAAAAAAATTCATTTCGAAAATTTTGATATAAGTTATAAACCGGTTAAAATTGCACGTATATGGAGTACACGTGAAAGTAAGTTCGGTAAAGCCGTTTTAGTCCATTAATATCATGACGTGTTTATTGGCCCAAAAGCCGCCAAAAATAACAGAATGTATACTTAATTAACCAAATTACCCTTATATGCTTTTGTAGAAAACAAATAAACAATACTATAATTACCGTTTCTTGTGTTTTCCACAATTTTTTCTACTTGTTGGAACTTGCTACCAATACCTTACAAAAATGATTATATATATAATTAACCTATCGTAACTTTCTTAGGTAACAACGATTATACAAATTATGTTGTCTAATTTATAATAAGTTAAATTAAAATAAACATTAAGTGGCCTTCCTCAAAAACCATATGCTTAATAATCATGACAATTTATGTAATACAAGTCAAATAAAATAAAGCAAAATTCGGTGGACTTGGTAGTTAGTAGTGGAGCACTAGAAAAGTGGACTAGCAAGTTTTCGTGGTTAATTTCAGGAAGAGTAGTTATGTGCCCAATTTTGCATTTTTAATGTTTAGTAATTACCTTCGAACAAGAGTATCAATAATTTCACTGTCTTTTTTGTTTAGAAAATATACACAACAATTTAGCATCGCTTAACATCAAAGTTAAACATAAATAGTTAAAATCGGCAGTGTAATATTTTAATATCAAAATTGTGTGTATTGGATTTAATTAAAGAGTTAAATCAAACTTATCGATATCTGCCTTAATGTGTTACAAATATTAGCTAAAAAAAAAAAGACTCTATCAAAAATTTAAATAAATTGTGGACCAATTCCACTTCATCAAAATTTTGCAGTTATTCTCCATAATGGGTAGTATGGGGAACAAATAGAATTGTGACCCCAGTTAACGGGATAACTATATTGTAATCCACTCGTTTTTTCTTCTACATTTTACAATAATAAATAAAAATAGACGAGTTATGAAAATGGAGAAAAATAATGGTTATGGAATAAAACCTGGTATGCAGAAGAGGCAGTGCCAAAAACAAATCCTTTTGGAAAGTTTTCCCTACTGATATTCTGTGCTGAACAATATGTATTTAATCCTAAAAACACCAAAATGATAAGGACAAAGTTGCTTCTTGTGAACCACATTTTGTGTGTATTGCTAGAGAGATTTTATCTTTTTTTTTATAATAAAATTTGTACATAAGGATGCATTTATAATAGGAAGCCACTAAGAGAATGGATGGAGTGCTTGACAATGTGAAATGGAGTGTGGGAAAAAGAGAAAAAAGAGTCGAGAAAAAAAGAGTCGAGAAAAATGAGTCGAGAAAAAAGAGTCCAGAAAAAAAGAGTCTAGAAAAATGAGTCGAGAAAAAAAAGTCGAGAAAAAAAGAGTCTAGAAAAATGAGTCGAGAAAAAAAAGTCTAGAAAAATGAGTCGAGAAAAAAAAGTGTAGAAAAAAGAGTAGAGAAAAAAAGGGTGATGCTGACTATTCGTTATATACAGAATACAATACAAAATTTTATTTATTATGCAGGGTTACAAAATATATATAATGTTTCAAAGTTATTTTGAAAAATCCCTACTAAAATGGCTATTTGTAAACTGTCGGGGTCGCGAGGGCATGACTGCTAATCAGGGCCGGCCGGCCAAACGTCTTTTTACACCTAAATCACTGAGAATTTGGACGTTGATTTCAACTTTATTCAAAATATTCCATACTATACGTAAAAAAATAAATTTCATAGAAAAATTATAAACCTTGAGTCCCTGACAAGGTCATAATAGTAAAAAAAGAGAGTTATCTTTTCGAAAATACAAAATAAATCATCATCCTTCTTAGTTCTTGCATTGTTTGGGGGAATTAATAAGAAGTTAAAAAATTTAGTTATGAATAACATTTGATAATTCTTACTACAACAAAAAATTTATTTAGTATCATAAAACTTTTTCGGTTATATTGATAAAGTGTTTGTGTCTAAATTTTAACAACAAATTGTGTTGTTAAACTGTTGCTAAAATTTAGCCACAACCACTCTAACAAAATAATTCAAATTTTTTTATGATACTAAATAAACTTTTTCTTGTAGTGTCGTGAGAAATCATTTGAGATAAACGCTTATAAAACGAGTAAGGGCCCAAATGAGTCGAAGTTAATTAATTATTAAGAGACAAGATTATTGGTACATTAATGTGTCACGGGTGTTTTATTGAACTCCTTTTCACACCTAAATATAAATTGTACTATTCTTCATGTGATTTGTCAACATGAGTGTATTATAAACCCACAAAGGATAATTTGTTGTTCATAGACGTAACTAAAAAAAACAATGTCACACTATCATCGGATCGTCTGTTGATAAATTGTTGTTAAATTGAGTGTCGCTAAATTTAGTAACAGTTTAGCAACAATTATTGTTGCTAAGCTGCTGTTAAAATTTAGCGACACTCACTCTACCAACAGTTTTTAAAAAGTAAACCGTTGCTATCTTAATTTTTTCTATAAACACTAATATGAAGCTGATGCATTATAATTAAGGATGTGTCAATCAATAGAATTTTTTACTTTTAATTTTGAATTAATTTTAAGTCAGTTATTCTTGAGTTTATTAATATGTATTGAGTTTTTAGTGTATGACGCAATTTAAATTATAATACACCAGGTGTACGCGAGTGTTACTCATTAGTCGTGTCAACTATTTCAAATAAATAAATTAATTGGCCGATAGAGAAGTCTTAATTAATAACTAAGAGCATCCACAACAGCTATTTCAACCATTTTCTCAAACCTAACATATTTTATACATTTTAAGGAACCGTTTACATTTACACAAAATTACAGCTTCTTTATTAATTTTCTTATAATAACCCAATATTATTTTTTTATTATATTTTAATAATCATAACAATATTACAACCACAAAAATATGGACCCCATAATAGTTTATTACTATTATACTCCCTCCGTCCCTAAACAAATATCAACTACGAAAATACATGCAACTTTGACAATCAAAATTTTCATATCAAAATTACCAAAATGAAAAAATTGAAAATTTCATCATATAGTTCTAACTATAAATTACGTGATTAACTTTTGAAATAAATTTTTCCGGCAATCTAAATATGAAAAAAATTATCGGTCAAAATTGTACGTATTTTCGTAGGGGACATTTGTTTAGGGGCAGATGGAGTATTAATCTAGAGAATCATATACATTCTTCATATATGAGATGAATTTTGTGTTTCTTTAAATTTAAAGAATTTATAGAGTTTCTGATGTATGTCACTTTTTATATCATAATTATCAAATTTTAAGAAAAAAATATGTTTTGAATAGCTAGATGCGGAGTGACTTGCAATATTATCCGGTTGGTTTCAAAATACTCCATTGAAATATGCAATCCAATAATATTTCTTGGTACAGTATATTCTGTTTTTATCTTCTAATTGGATTAAAAATTTAGAAATTTTTATTATTACCCTTCTAGTAATAGTAATAGTAATACAGTTGTAACCCTTGGAAACAATTACTCAATGCAAATTTATGTAACATTTTTTCTTCACCATTGCCAATTCGGATTAATTAACTGCTCGTAAACAATCAAAATAATTTGACAGTATTTTCATGTGGGTTTGCTAATATTATGGGTTAATTTAATTAATGACCTCGTATATACTCAAAATTATCAGGCTCAAGAATAGCATAGACCAATTGATTAGGGTATACAAACATACTTAATTTACAAAACCCCGAATTTTCAAGTATTGTTTAAAATTTGATACAAATAATGAGTATCATGTAGTATCAAAGTTTTAAAAAATAATAATATCATGTAGTAGCATTATATAACATATTTACTAATCTTTAAAAATGTTTTGAGATTCGAGTTTTTGATAATTAAATACCATTGCCAATTCTGATCAATTGACAATCAAAATAATTTGATAGTATTTTCATGTGGGTTTGCTAAGATTATGGGTTAATTTAATTATTGACCTTGTATATACTCAAAATTATCAGGCTCAAGAATAGCATATACCAATTGATTAGTGAATAAAAACATACTTAATTTATAAAACTCCGAATTCTCAAGTATTGTTTAATATTTGATACAAATATTGAGTATCATGTAGTATCAAAGTTTTAAAAAATAAATAATATCATGTAGTAAGCATTTTATAGCATATTTACTAATCTTTAAAAATGTTTTGAGATTCGAGTTTTTGATAATTAAATACCATTGCCAATTCTGATTAATTGACAATCAAAATAATTTGGTAGTATTTTCATGTGGGTTTGCTAAGATTATTGGTTAATTTAATTATTGACCTTGTATATACTCAAAATTATCAGGCTCAAGAATAGCATATACCAATTGATTAGTGTATAAAAACATACTTAATTTACAAAACCCCGAATTCTCAACTATTGTTTAAAATTTGATACAAATAATGAGTATCATGTAGTATCAAAGTTTTAAAAAATAAATAATATCATGTAGTAGCATTTTATAGCATATTTATTAATCTTTAAAAATATTTTGAGATTCGAGTTTTTGATAATTAAATACCATTGCCAATTCTGATTAATTGACAATCAAAATAATTTGATAGTATTTTCATGTGTGTTTGCTAAGATTATGGGTTAATTTAATTATTGACCTCGTATATACTCAAAATTATCAGGCTCAAGAATAGCATATACCAATTGATTAGTGTATAAAAACATACTTAATATACAAAACCCCGAATTCTCAAGTATTGTTTAAAATTTGATACAAATATTGAGTATCATGTAGTATCAAAGTTTTAAAAAATAAATAACATCATGTAGTAAGCATTTTATAGCATATTTACTAATCTTTAAAAATGTTTTGAGATTCGAGTTTTTGATAATTAAATACCATTGCCAATTCTGATTAATTGACAATTAAAATAATTTGATAGTATTTTCATGTGGGTTTGCTAAGATTATTGGTTAATTTAATTATTGACCTTGTATATACTCAAAATTATCAGGCTCAAGAATAGCATATACCAATTGATTAGTGTATAAAAACATACTTAATTTATAAAACCCCGAATTCTCAAGTATTGTTTAATATTTGATATAAATATTGAGTATCATTTAGTATCAAAGTTTTAAAAAATAAATAATATCATGTAGTAGCATTTTATAGCATATTTACTAATTTTTAAAAATGTTTTGAGATTCGAGTTTTTGATAATTAAATACCATTGCCAATTCTGATTAATTGACAATCAAAATAATTTGATAGTATTTTCATGTGGGTTTGCTAAGATTATTGGTTAATTTAATTATTGACCTTGTATATACTCAAAATTATCAGGCTCAAGAATAGCATATACCAATTGATTAGTGTATAAAAACATACTTAATTTATAAAACCCTGAATTCTCAAGTATTGTTTAATATTTGATACAAATATTGAGTATCATGTAGTATCTGTTGTAAGATATTATTGGACTATTGGGCCTTACTCATAGTGGGCCTATGCAGGTCTTTCTATCTTTATAACCCTAACCTCTAGTATATAAAGAAGGTTAGGGTCCCCTTTTATATATACATTCTGATTAATAAAGACTCTATTGTTGTCTCTCTCATATCTCTCTATATCTATACATATCTCTATATATATCTATAACGAGCTAATATGTCACACAACACGTTATCAGCACTTTGCTCACGGATATTGTAGTATAAGTTAGTATATTGAGTAAAATATTATTACTACGACATATACGCTCGTTGAATGGGTTATAAAGACGGCTAGGTTTTGCTCGTTCTTGTTCTTATTCAATCCATGGAGCACTCGGAAAATCAGTAAAATTACTCGATCCCTTTTTTTTTTTATTGTTTATAATATTGCTGGGTGAATATTTGGATGTGTACCGCCATGAATTAAACAAACTACATGTACGTAATAGATTATAAGAATCCCAGTAATTTCAATTGATTGTCTGGTTACTTGTCTAGATAATTAAGTATGAAACAAAAGGGTATGCATGTGTAGACACTTATTCCTGTGAATTATAATACATATAATATGCAAGATATGCTTATATATCCACCACATACAAGTTACATGCCCAGGTGTATAATCACTATATATGTCCCTGATAATACGTGTGTTAATTACATACACATGGTAGTATTTGTTATGAAATTTGCTATGTATGAAACTATTGTATGTAGTACTATATATGTTTACATGCATAAAACTGTAATGTTAATTATAAGGACCAAACTGTAACTTGCAAGAAAATATGGACTGAACATGTAATAATGTTGTAAATTGTAATAAGGACTATACTGAAATTACACGCGTGATCCTGTAGTATCAATTGCATGCAAAACAACATACATGGTTAATAAATAGCAATATTTGGTCTATAAATATTCATCCACATGCATATATATATATATATATTTATTAAAAGGCAAGTGAATAAAAATTACATGTTAATTGAATAAATTGATATGTTTCCATGTAAATTAACGCTTTGCATGTTAAAATTACCATATAGAATTAATTGGTAATTAAGAATATATTACTTGCTTGCATGTTGTAATTACCATGAATAAAATCTTCACATATGGCAGTTAATAATAATAATTAGATCTTGCTAGTATAAATTGTGATATATTATGTGCTGATTAATGATAATTAGTAAATATCAAAAGTAGCAACATCTATATATGTAATCACTGCCATGTTTATGATATGGTAATTTGCGAAATCATATATTTTCACATTTAAGTTGGAAAAATTATGAACCTTCCCCAACTAGGCTCACCTATTTGGATACGATGTCTAGGAAAGATATAGGCGGAAGTCGATATCCTAATGAGGTCGGGTTTTAAGTGGCATTCGTGCCCTCCACCCTCACCGTCTTTCCTGGTCGTTTTTCAAGTAGAGCTACCGAAAGGGGTTGACTAAATAATAATTTCCCCGAGTGTGTTTATATAGTGATGTATGTTTCGCCGAATTGGTGTTTCAGTATCGACCCGTCGTTCGATCAATGAGAACCGATTCACATGAGAAGCAAAACTAATGTTTTCGAACCTGTCGTTTCGAAAAAAAAAAGAAGGTTTGTGCTTGTGCAAACCATAAACATATAAACCAGTCGTTTTATATGAAAAATAATCCAGAACTCCCAACACATGTTGGATGCCATCTATGATGAGAAAATTCGCAAAACATACTTGCGACTGTTTAGACGTTGATGTTAATCCGTCACCACATGTTACTCACCCTGATGTGTGAAAATGTGATGCCCAATTTTTTTTTGGATGCCATCTTTGATGAGTAAAACACGAGTTTGTTGTTACCCTCGAGATGAATGTTAAGGCGTTGATTTTATTCCGTCGCCACATTTGAGACGTGATGACGTCTATGGTGAACAAATGTCTGAAATTGACATATTGGAGCTATCCTTCACCAAAACACTAGCTTGGAAATTGTAATCCATAAGCAGTATCGTGAATTTATATTCACCATGTTCCTTTATCACCCATCTGTTATTGGATAAGAAAATTACCCCGGTGAGTAGTTTTAATCCTATTGGGTCAATGGCGAATTGTTTGCCTGATATTAATGCTCTTCGTGTATATATTTTTTTTCCACGAATCGAGAACCGAGACAAGTGTTACTTGCCTCGAACTGTCGCGATCCCTATGAATCGCCTAGCCAAGCGTGATTTTAGACAATCGTCAAAATCAAAAACCTGTGGCTCCAAGACAGTAATTGAAAGGAACAATATGACATGTTGTCACAAAGCAAGAGATAATGCTCAAGGAGCCAACTCTATGCTATAAAGACAAAGGTCATGCACGGTTACTCCTTAAATAGTTCACAACTATTATAAAGGTGGAAAAACCGATGCTAATGTGGTTAAAGTTAATTGAAAGGAAACTATTGAGACCCCCGATTTGTGGCTCAAATGAGTTTGATACCATTCTTTATTGATTTTGATAAATCATTAAGCCATTTTTTCGCTCATCTGGATTATGTTTTCCATTTGGATTATTATTTTTCATTTGGACCATACTTTTGGATTGTGGTTTGCCTGTTTACGAAATTTCTCGAAATAATTTAAAGTGTTTTGAGCAAATTCCTTTGACAAATGTGACCAAACTTTAAATTATGAAATTTTAGGCAATACTTGTGGGGTAGTTGATTTTTTTGGAAATAGTGGGTAACAGTGTACCACATAATTTCACCAACTATTTGCCTAAAAGAGTACTCGGTGACAACGATTCTGGACCTGTCGTTCCAAAATCGAAATCTTTGGTAAAACCAAATTGATTTGTCAAATATGAGGTCTTATACTCATGTAGGTCCTGCCGTACCTTGTTGAGTTATAAAATATTCGAGAAAACCAGTGTTATCTGGTAATAGCTCATGAAAGAATTAAAATTTCTTTACATAGCCTCCATTCAATACGACCAAAAGCGTATTTTAGAGGAGTTGAAATGTCTTTCAAGTGGTTGCTACCACATTCTTTAAAGCATTTAAAGTTACCTTATCATTTCGCCTGTCGTCGAAATGATAAATGATTTAAATGTTAAGACATGATTGTCTGTACTATCATTCGCCTGTCGTCGATTGATAAGAGCATTTTGATATTGTGGCATTGACCGGATGAGATATTCCCGGGTCAAAAGACGATGCTTGATTTATAATCGCATCGCATTTGGATTCTCTCTGAGAATATATTTCGTAATTAATCCGAAATTCATGCCACTAATGCTCACTTTGAAAGACTAGTATGTGTAAAGATCACGAAATGAACTCGTAGAATTCTTGTAAAGAATTGAAGGAGTTATGTGGACTTATCCAACCATAAGACGGACCATAAATATAAATGGTTATGGTTGATGCATCGACAATATGGTCACATTTTAATGTTGTCCACTTAAATGCAGCACTTTCCAAACTTTTAGCCCTATCATTAAGTTGATGGCTCATGATCCGGATTATCCTGAAAAGTCTAGTTGATTTGATAATTCCGAAGAGTAATAGTCGAAATTTCGATTTCAATTACTAGAGTTTGGAAATTGAAATTGAACATCCTGTCGATTATGTTCAGACCCAAATGGACTCACGGAAAGTTTGATGATGCGACTGCAAATGATTGCACGCATTTCTTGGTCTTGCACACCAAGATTTATATTTCCGTGTGGGGTTATGCTATTTTGCTGCATTGGTCCGTCATGAGGCCCATAGACACTCAAACACCATTTGCGTACCAGCTGGTTACTGGTTATGAGCCAGAAGTCTCATATTAACGCGTGTTTGGAGTGCTTAATTAATATTTTGATTAAGCCGCTATAGCGTTCAAAATATGGACCTCTGAAGGGGACATAAGTCGATTATGAATCCCATACCTATCATTTGATAGAGTAACCTTGGCAAGCGATCTCTTTACCGCATGATATGCGAAGTGACATCGCTAAGACTGTTCTCCCCGTCGTTAGGGGGAGATTTGCACATTACCGTTGATAAGGAACGACGTGAAATAACGTGGCATAACCCACTCAGTCTTAGCTTGATCCCCAAAACTGCACTTAGTGATAAGTAAGTGCATAGACTCCCTCAAGTCTAACTAAATGCCAGATGCATTTAATGACTTTATGAGATGTCACGAGATCATTTATACCTGCTGCAAAATGCTTGCAAGGATAGACGTCCCTGTCGGACGCCGTGTTCCATTCGTAACACGTTGCTTTGGCCGAACCCGCCAAGCAAAGGACGCTGCCGTCGGCCGTCAGTCTTTCGTCCTTCCCAAGATACGAGGAAGTTGACCGGTTCCAAATTCGTTCAGCCCCAGAGGTGGTGAACTGAAACTCGTTTGTCGCACGAGATTATAAAGGATCAAGGAGATGTGTGATTTCCTCCTCATCCTAAGAATCTCGAAATATCTGTCGATCATGATATCTTAGACGATATTGAAGCGAAACGAGACTGTCATTGATTACTTGTTCATATATTCGGTGACGACTGATAATATGAACAAATTATGACAGAGAACCATGTATCGTTGCCTGAAGTCAATGTAGAATAGACTGTACTAATGGAAACTTGCAATCCAAGTAGACTCCTTAGCGAAAGTGTGTTCGGACCTGTAGTTTCAACACCACCAATGTTAAACGAGTTCGTTTATTTGGTTATTCGTAAGGAAAAATGATGAGAATAATGAGATTGTAGAATGCTCGCCTAGTAGCGCAAGGCTTCTCTCACACCTTGGAATTGATTACGAGATGGTTGATTTCCTCGTAATGGACATTATAACAGTCCCCTACTTTACCAGTTTAGTAGTTTCCGAAAAACTGAGTATGCAGCCATGAATGTGGTCACGGTTTTATCTCTATGGGGATTTAGACAAAGAGATATAGATGAAGGTCCCTGTGTGACTTCATGTGCTTAAATCAAGTAGTTTCTGACCACGGAACACGATCTCAATTGACTGAGACGTTCACTATATGGATTAATATAATCCTAGCGGATGTGGTATACCGCCTAAGTGAGTACTTGATTAGCTTGGGATACTTGAACAAGTACTATGCCCTTGCGTGTTTTATTACGCGATCCATTTTTGGATTTGCCTTCGAGATGAAAGATCTTGGAAAGACACGGTAGTGACTCAACCTGATGATTGAGTCCCGTAAAGATTGAATCTAAGTCCATGATTCAGACTACACCCAGAAGGTGTTATGACGTTTTAGTCATCATGACGCTAAGTCGTCAGATTCTCCCATGATCGTTCGATCACTAGACATTGATATAGACCCAGTCCGTCCCTGATGAGACGATGAAGAGATATTGAACCATAATGTTCATATCTAAGTTCAATAAGCGCATCATTGTACTTGGTCTAATGTGCTAGGACGAACATCTCGTCTGTTGTGAATGGTATAGCTCGACACAACATCGCGCTAACACGCTGCCATCGAAATGGCACTAAAGACACATTCCCTTACCTTATGGTAATTTTGGAAGTGGGCTAGTTTATCCCATTTGCGTCATCGAGTGTACCTACCCCCTTCGGTACTCGAATTAACGCAACCCTTTTTCGGTTATACCGATGCCGGTTACTTATCAGACCCGCATAAGGGATATTCCTAACATGGTATGTCTTTACCATTAGGAATAAGGCGACATCTTGGAGGTCTTGGAATAACTCCAAGTGAATCACTCTGATCTATTCGTGCTCTATGAGACGACTAGAGAGTGTATATGGCTTCGAGCTAGTATTAGTCATATTTGAATTACATATGTTCTGTCTCACGATCCAGATAAAACACTTGTCATAGAAGACAACTTGTTGTTATTGATCAAGAGAGACATGACTACATTATGCTATTTAGCATTTCTCGCCGAAATTAATCTTCACAAATGAAGTTTAAGAGCATCCAGTTGAATGCTCGTTCTATTCCACATTAGATTTTCTTGCATCCAGTCGTATGTAAGTAAATGAGGCATCCAGTCGAATGCTCGTACTCTTTCTTGGAATATGAAATCTTTGCACCCAGTCGTGTGCAAGTGAGGGGGAGCATCCAGGTGAATGCTTATTGCACTAATTACCACTTAGTCGAAATCTTCGCACCCTGTCGTGTGCAAGTGAGGGGGAGCATCCAGTCGCATGCTCGTGTACTCTTTTTGTCCTTAGACCAAGGTTTTTTCCCACTAGGTTTTCCTTGGCAAGGTTTTTAGCGAGACACGTTCCTATCATATCTCACTTAAGATTGCCGAAATTAGGGGGAGTATCCTGTTGTATACTTCTTACCATTGTGTACTCTTTTGTCCTTCGACTAGAGATTTTTTCCCACTGGGTTTACTCTAGCAAGGTTTTGATGAGGCACCTGTTTTGTGGTTGATCCCTACTACTACCATTGTTGCACTCTTTTTCCTTCGATCAGAGATTTTCCCATTGGGTTTGCTCTGACAAGGTTTTGATGAGGCACACTGTTTTGTGGTTAGTTACTTACATGATATTTCGGCCTATATCATTCGGCTACACAGTTTCTCCTAGGTACCGGTTTTGTCCCACACTGGGTTTTCCGGCCCTAAGGTTTTTATGTGTTTAGCACTGCGAATGAACTCGACTCAGATCGAATGCATGAAGACGAAGAATTCAAGACGTCCAAAGGGGGAGTGTTGTAAGATATTATTGGACTATTGGACCTTACTCATAGTGGGCCTATGCAGGTCTTTCTATCTTTATAACCCTAACCTCTAGTATATAAAGAAGGTTAGGGTCCCCTTTTATATATACATTCTGATTAATAAAGACTCTATTGTTGTCTCTCTCATATCTCTCTATATCTATACATATCTCTATATATATCTATAACGAGCTAATATGTCACACAACAGTATCAAAGTTTTAAAAAATAAATAACATCATGTAGTAAGCATTTTATAGCATATTTACTAATCTTTAAAATTAAATGTTTTGAGATTCGAGTTTTTGATAATTAAATACCATTGCCAATTCTGATTAATTGACAATCAAAATAATTTGATAGTATTTTCATGTGGGTTTGCTAAGATTATTGGTTAATTTAATTATTGACCTTGTATATACTCAAAATTATCGGGCTCAAGAATAGCATATACCAATTGATTAGTGTATAAAAACATACTTAATTTACAAAACTCCGAATTCTCAAGTATTGTTTAAGATTTGATACAAATAGTAAGTATCATGTAGTATCAAAGTTAAAAAAAAAAATAGTATCATGTAGGAGCATTATATAACATATTTACTAATCTTTAAAAAATATTTTGAGATTCGAGTTTTTTATAATTAAATATGACTTATATGTAACTTATCATCATTTTTATATAAATATGCATGCATTTTTTTTTTCTAGAATTAGGATGTTGCACGTGAGAGTATGTGACAAATTTATCCTGATTGAACCATGGGAGAGTTACGAGAGTACTTAGTAATCTAGAAATTCTAAATAAATCCGTGAATCCAAAATTCATTTTATTGTAATTTTATAAATAATGAAATGAAGTCAAGCAATCAACAAGCTGCGCTGCTAGCCATTTTTGAATCGCAAAACTTTATTACCAAGACGTATAACTGTAAACTTTTTCTTCGAAATTACAATCCTTTAACGGATCACTGAACAACTCATCACAACATACACCGTAATATCAAATCTGGCCACCACCACCACCTGTTATTGATGGAGCTTCGGCAGATCTCCGACAAGTTTATCCGAGCTCTAGCGCGGCTCCGACAAGTCTCTAACAAGCTCGAACGAGACCTCGACAAGCTATCCATAGCTTTAAAGTGGTCCCGTAGCTCTTAAAAGGTTGTCCAGAGCTCCGAGAGTTGTCTAAAGCTCCCGTTGTTGTGAGGTTCAACGAGGCTCCATTGAGGCTCCGTCAGACTTTCTAAAGTTTCGGCAGAGAGCACGGAGCTTTGACATGCTTTCGGGATCTCTGGCAGGTAGTCCGCAGCTTTGGTGGGATGCATATAGCTCCAAAGGCATGTCTACCTTTCCGACAGATAGTCTGCCGCCTTGACGGGATGCACATAGCTCCACAGGCAGTACCGCCGAACTATACGCAGTACCATAATAATACTTCAACTTATCCAAAAAGAAGTTTCAAAAAGAAAGTAAAAAGCAAAATTAATCTTATTGGAACTATTGAAAGCTTTTGCAAAAGAGAAAAACACCGCATGGATTGCTCGATTTTTTTTAAAATGCATATTTAAAATTTAGCAACACTCTATTTATCAATATTTTTTTAAAAATAAATTGTTGGTAAATTAACTTTTTTATTGTCATGATAGCTATTGTTTAAGTGCATAACAGAATGCACTTCGAAGTACATAACAACATAAATGTTGTATAATAGTAGATGATGACCATATTTGTTTGCGGTATAAGAAGTGATGTAGAATTATTAATATCGTGCGACCCACGTTATAACCTATTTGTTTACAGAAATTGCATTTAGTATTATATAAAGAAAAATACTAATTATATTACAATTTATGGTAATAAGAGGGTATAACTAATAACACTTATATGGTGATATTATCTATCACACTAATAATAACTAGTTATAAACTATACTCTTTTATACTATCGTGCAAACAAAGATGGTTGAAATGTGCCGTTATTAAAATGTCAATATATATCAAGTTAATTATCAACTATTATACGGTCCAAAACACGAAATTGTCTAGAAAAAACAACAACTTAGCTAATCAGGGTGAGAATAATTCAGTAGTTATCCAGGTCACTATCAATTTTAAGTGCACTAATAACATTATTATTAGAGACAAATAACCACTACAAAAATAATGTTTGATTTAATGAGTGTCAAAAACCGTCACAAGCCTGTCACTAATTTAAAAAGTTGTCACAAATCCGTCACAAAAACCGTCGCTAATAAGCTCGTAACAAAAATACCGTCACTAATCCCGTCGCTATTTGAGTATTTTTTTTATAATGTTAACTCTCTTTCTTCAAGAAAAAAACAACTCATGCATTCAGTTCACACAACTCTTTCTTTCTCTCTCTTTTTCATATTATCGTTCACACAAAAGTTATAAAGTGAACAAAAAGAAACTGATTAATTCAGGCTCTAAGACAAAAAAAATTAAGGCGTACCTTATTGGATAATATATTGTAGCATTGCATGTCAAAAATACTATTCATTCAGTTCACATAAATTTTCAATCTTTAATATTGTATGAATGTGTAGGGCCGGTTCTAGAGTTCTGGGGCTCGAGCCAAACCATAGATATGAGGCTTTTTTGGGTGTAAAATGGTGAAAATTTATTTAAAACTTGTTAAGTATGATACAATAAGAACATATCATAAGAATACAATTATACTAATGAAATTTCCTCTAAAGATCACAGGAAAAATAAATAAAATGATATTAGGAAAAAAAATATTTTTTTTCTCAAAACAAATGACCAGATATGTTATACTTGAAAAAAACCCCAGCCTTTTATGTTTCAATTAATTTATATGAGACTGAAAAATATAGGGTTAATCTAATAATCTATGTAGAAAAACAAAAATTGTATTTGACGAGATTCGAACCCACAATCCTAGTTTTCGGAGGGTTCTAGGCCTGTGTCTCTTGGGCCTATGGCCAAAACCGGCCATGTGAATGTATAGCAATTGGGACCTTATTTTCAACGAAATGTACTTCACAAATTGATTACAACACGTACGCTTATCATTTGTCAAACGTATGAAAAATAATTTCATTCTTGGAACAGCTAGATCGCTTAGTACTGGTTTCTAAATAGTGGTTTCTAATCAATGCATGATTCTCCCTTTCTGAAATCGATTATGGACTACCATAACCATATTGAATCTCTGGAAATGGACGTGTGATGTATAAGTTGAGTACTTTAAATAGTGGTTATAAATTAATGATTTTGTCTAAGTTTGACTAGATTATGATTTTGTTTTGGATTTAAAGAAAATTAATTGACATTTAACGCGTAGTAAAACAATCAAATACAGTAAATGTGAGGAAACAAAGAAAGTAGACGTAATTCTGTAAAAGCTTCAAGTAGACGAATTATTGTGAAATTTTAATCTTATGCTTGGCATGTATGTAAATGCAACGTAGCATATAAATTATTTTGAGCTAAAGTTAAAAAAACTTCGGCGCGTTTCGTTTGTCTAAGCAAACGAACTTAAGCATAGATATATCATTTTGCATGTGATAAAAGCTAACTTGGCTATCATCTAATGGTTAAATCTTAATGTGATTGGAAAAAATGTTAATTGTCATCTAATGATAAAATTTTAATGCGATTGGAAAAACTGTTAATTATCATCTAATGATAAAATCTTAACTTGGAACCAACACCACAAACATAGTATTATTATCGTTTTGTGTTACTTATCTGCGATATAAGATTCCTATATGGTTACACTTTTTTGTGCCCCGCTGACTAAAATTCGTTGCCCCACGCCTGCCTGAAGTGGGGATTCACCTCTGGTAAGTGATAAAATAAAGAACGGGTGCTATATAATGTGGACAAACAAAGGTGTACTTATACTAAGTCTTCGGAGTACGATTGTTATTAAGTTAAGGAGAAATTCTGTTAAAAAAACACAAAAGGGAAACAAGGGATTTTCATTTTGCAACACTCGAATCATGAGTATAAGCCGATCTAGGCGGACTGCAGGCACTTTTGCAGGTTTAACATAGGAGTATGTAACGAGGGCTGTTTCCCATAAAAAAAAAACGCTTCTTTTATTCATCCCAACAGCCAATAGGTAGAGCAAACTCATTCCGAAATGGCTATCAAATTTGTACTTGACAAATTAAGGATTAATTTTAACTATGAAATTTAATCCATCTAGCTAGTACATTTTGACAAACTTTGGCACTGAACCGAAAGCATAGAAGCCTCAAATTAAAACCAAAAGCAGTTGCTGAAATAATAAAGATCATAAAATATGCTAGTTCATTTACTTAGTATAATATGCACGAACCGGAGATGATCTTTCGAAATAAACACAATGTGATTGAAATGATCAAAGTTGAAACCAACAACGTTTTCTGGTGAATTGATCACCGTAAGAGACGCCCAATTGGTTAATTGATCGGATGTTAAATGATACTACTCGATCAAAACGAGTTGCTCGAAAACAAACATGTACACCTCGTCATAAGAAATGCGTAGATGAGATGACTATGCACTACTGGACTTGGGTATGCTAGCTGCTGCTTTAAAGCTACCGCTTAATTTTTATGTTCTCTCATAGAATATTAATTTTCCAGCAAACTCTTGTAGTCTTGTATGTCTGCACAGACATGATAAAAATATAATCATCAATTATTAAATGTTTATAAAAAAAGAGACGTTTTTTTTGTCCTAACAGTGGGTGTGGGTGAATTTGAGAGCCGTCGTACGTGAGTGAAAGTACTATTAGAATTCTACTCAACCTGTTAGGACAAATGTCGGGTTTTCCTTATAACAAGATTTAATAAAATGAGGAAACGAAGCGATAAATAAAGAACACACGATATAACGTGTTTCGGTCAAAATTACATACGTCCATCAGATAGTGTAGATCTTTACTGCTTCATAAGAAAAAAAAAGTGTTTACAACACTCGCATTCACAACTCACAAGTGCAACTCAAAAAAACTGCACTCATTTTTCTTACAAGGTTTTAGCTAAACTTACTTCGTGAAAGAAAAATAATACTTTATATTATTCTCTATCACTCTGTTGTATTTATCTTCCCGTTGTGTTGCCTTTTTATTTATTTATATATAACCCGGGGGGAAAATCCATATTTTTATTAATTATAAAAATGTGGGGGAAAAACCCAACAAAAGAACAAATAAAAGAAAGTACGAAATTGTAACAATTACATAATAAAGCTTAGAAAAGTAAACTGACAACAACTTGCGGGGACTAATAAAGTAAATAAACGAGATAAAGCAACGTGTACTTTTGGCGTCTTCTCCAAAAGCCAAAACACTTCACCTCAAAACCGATAACTAATAATGTAAAAGCAACGTTGTGCTGCCTTTTACTTCTGCCCAATGCATCCTTATATAAAAGAAATGAGACCATGTTTAAAGGAGAAAACAATTCAACTAGAACTGTTTGGCCGATGTTCAACAAAGTGTCAATATGAACAATTTGCAACTATTTACTATTGACATTTAAATGAACACATGATAATAGCCCACCGACAATACCTACCAATATCTAACAATCTTCAACTTGGAGATGTGATGACAATCGCGTGTCCACACCAGATCAGTGCAGTAATATTCTTCAATGGTCTACTAATTCCTTGAGATCAACTGAAGCTGAACATAGTTTTAGTTCATCATCAATTACTATATCCGACAGACTTCTACTTTCACACATTATCTTGAGTCCCGAATTAACATAAAAATATATTACCGGTCTTTTTACCATAAGCAATGACCATTAGTCCTTTGGTGATCTTTCATTTGCAGTCTGAAAAGCTAGTACAATAACCTTCTCCATCAAGCTGTCCCACTGAGATCAAATTCCTCTTAAAATCAGGAATATGTCTCAATACTTAAAGCTTCCAAATATTCGTATTTGAAACTTTGACTCGAATATCTCATTTCCCCACGATCTTGAAGGTTTCATAATCATCCAAATGAACCTTCCCGAAATCATTCCTGGCATAAATTTGTATGATTTCTTCGTATGGGATGAAGTGGAAAGATGTCCATGAATCAAAGATCCATGATTCCTTTGGCCTAGTGACACTTACAATTAATCAAAGCATCACCTACATCCTCGATCACGTTTGTTGGCCCGGGTGCGGCTAACCTTAGAGGGGGGTGAATAAGGTTTTGGCGATTTTCGCCTAATTAAAATTTTATGCAACTAACCACCCAACTTATGCAATTCTAAACTTAAGCGTTTTAACAAGAGTTAATAAATTGCTAAAATAACTAAACGCAAGCAATAAATAAGCAAGAAAATAAGTTGCGGAAAGTAAAAGTAAGGGAAGAAAATGACACCGTGATTTATAGAGATTCGGCAAACGCGCCTACGTCCTCTCCTCGGTACTACCGAGTATTTCACTAAAATGTTTCTTCCGGATTTTACAAACCCTATCGAGCTCAATCGACCGATTGGCTCACCCTCTACCCGAGGTTCCTACTCTTGATACAAGTGCAAGAGAACACGACTATGAGTCAACGACTCCCCCTCAATTTATGAGTACCCGAATGAAAAACGTAGAGCTTTTAAGCTTCACTTGCTTACAAAGCCTCTACCCGTTCACTCGCTCACAAATGAGTTTATAAAACACTCGATACAAATTTAGTTACAAAAATGTAACTTCGCTCACTATTCTAATTGCTTCTCAAAAAGCTAATTGGTGAGTTGATGATGATCGAGCTTGAATCTCTTTCTCTTTGATTTTCCTCTTCCTCGAATATGTATACACCAAAATGGTGATATTAGGGTTTTTAATGAGAGGTTGAAGGAATTTGATTGGTATTGTGATTGGTTGGATTTGAAAGAGAGATTGGGTGGTATATATATGCCAAAAGGTCTGTTTTTCTGTGTTATGACCGTTGGAAGTGGTTGAGGCTATATTCAGTGTTTTAAGCTATTTTCCAGAAAAAGCTGAGAAGCTGTTTTCGAAAACTGCAGAAAACGATCGGTCGTTTTCTACAGTCGATCGGTCGTTATTCAGAAAACGATCGGTCGTTTCTGAGTTTCGATCGATCGTTTTTGTTGTGTACTCTCTGGAAGAAATTGGTACAAAAACGATCGGTCGTTTTTGTACAGACGATCGGTCGTTCTTCAGTTTTCTCTGTTTTCTCGTTAATCTTCAAAAGCCCGTGACTTCTTCGTTATAGCTCCGATTCTGGTTCCGCTTGAACCCGTGGCTTCGTTTTTCTGTGCTCTATCTTTCTGGCGTTCTGAAATTTTCATTTACTTCTTTTGGAAAAGACAAGCATTATATCATCGAAATCGTAAAATCATTAATGACATAATCAAAGTTATAATCAAAATCATTATTGAACTCTAAGTTCAACAACGTTGAGTGATTCCTTTGGGCCAGAATTTTTCTTTATACTTGGCAATCTTTTTTCATGTGAGTTTTTATGACCAATTGTAGCGGAAGGTTAAATCTATTTAAGGAGAGAGAAAGAGTGAGTTTGTTTCAGATTGAGAAAATCATTGAAGAGAAATTAATTAAAATTAAATGATGGTACAATTTATGTTAATGTGTTTTTTCCTATATATACATTTCTATAGTCTCACCAATTTAATCTCAAACACCTTCATTTTCCAGATTGAGAAAATCTTTGAAGCGAAATTATTTAAATTCTTTCAAATTAAATGATGGTGAATTTTGCATTAATATGTTTTTTTTCCTATATACACCTCTATAGTCTTACAAATTTAATCTCAACATTTTCCAGATTGAGAAAATATTTGAATCGAAATTAATTAAATTCTTTCAAATTAAATGATGGTGCATTTTGCATTAATATGTTTTTTCATATACACATCTCTATAGTCTCATCAATTTAATCTCCACATTTTCCAGATTGAGAAATTTTTGAAGCAAAATTAATTAAATTCTTTCAAATTAAATGATGGTACATAATACATCAATGGGCTTTTCTTTGCTATATATACTTCTCTTTAGTCTTCTTATTTTATCCT
This sequence comes from Primula veris, assembly GCA_963682055.1. Taxonomy (NCBI): domain Eukaryota; kingdom Viridiplantae; phylum Streptophyta; class Magnoliopsida; order Ericales; family Primulaceae; genus Primula; species Primula veris. Next base: position 2,071,103 of record OY821751.1, read on the forward strand.
AAGTACCTAATTCACTTTCCAGATTATATAATTCATATATCTACAGGTAATTGTTTTCCTTTTTTTTTTAAATTAAGTAATTCTTGTATCGTGGTACTTTTTTCTATTACTCAATTCTTTTATTTGTTTTAACAAGTTCAGGGTTTATTCTATATTAGGAGAATTTGTTAGAATAACTTCTTCTTTTTTTTGTGATTTTATCACTAATCTATAGAGTTTAACAAGTTTTTATTGATTAATTAGGAGATTTAAATTTTTAAAAGTCGATCTATAGTGATTTATTAGGAGATTTGGATAGATACCTTTTTTTTAATTACTAAATCATAAAATTTTACAAGTTAATAGTGACAAAGAAAGACTATGATGAAATTAGTAGATTTAGCCATTTACATAGATACCCCTTTATGATTTTATCACTAATTTATAAAGTTTTGCAAGTTTAGAGTGATAATGGGAGTATATGATTAATTAATCTATTAGAACTTAGAAGTATTTGGTAGAATACCCAATTGTGATTTTATCACTATTTTTTTTTTATATATATATATATATATATATATATATATATAGTTTTAATGAAAGTTTATTATTAATTTATTAGGGGATTTTGGGAGAATACCTCTACGTTTATCACTAATTAAAAAGGTTTTATACTAGTTTATTGTGATGATGGGAGTCTATGATATATCATATATTAGGTGCTGTTTGGCATCATTGTTAGAAGTGCTTCTTGATGCTAGAAGCATTTCTACACCTTTTTTTTTTGCGTTTGATGAAAAAATTTATCTTGAATTATTCAGAATTCCATTTTGAGAATTTAGGATTTGATGCTCCACACGAAGTTCTTCTAGCCACTTTTGTAGAAGTGCAAACCAAAGCAATTAAAAAAATGTATAAGCAATTTTGATCTATCTAAAACACAATTTTTTTTTAAAACGATTTATCACAATAAGAAAAATATTTATTTAACATAAAAATGCCTTTTTTAAAAAATTACTTTTTCAAATTTAATTTTTTCTTCTATAACACATTTTCTTTAAGAAACCCTTTTATTTTTATAGACTTTTTCAAATGGTATTTTTGTCAAATTGGATTTCATTAAAACGGCCTTTTCAAATTCTTTATTAAAATTTTGAAAGGAAATTCTTTTTATAAAAAACAGAATTTCTAAATCAATTTCTCTGTTGTAGAACGACTTTTTTCATATAAAAACTCTTTTTTAGAATATGACTTTTGAAAATTGCTGTTATTTTCCAACATGGTATTTTCCAATTAGTTTTATTTTAAAATGCTTTTATTTTTCAAAACATTGTTATATTCCTAAAAGTTGCTATCTTTCGCAAATATGTTATTTTCGAGAAACAACGTTTTTGACCTAGAAAGGATTTCATTAAAAAAAATAAGATGGATATTACTTGGATTGCAATTGTTAATTCTAGTCTTACTTCATGAAATAGTTGTCGATTTTTTTTTTAAATCTTCTATTTAATCAGAAATAAAAATGTTTATCAGTGTTTTTATTTTGTGTATTTATTTGGTTTTTAAAGTGATCTTGAACTTATTAGTCTTTTCTTTATGTATTTTTTCGCATTGTATCAATTATTATGCTATTAAGTCATTTCAAACCTATACATACCAAACATAGACAAAATTTATGAATAATATCTAAAACACTTTTCCTTCATACGCTATTTTTTCTTCTAAATTGCTTTTACAAAAGTCACATTTTCAACAACACTTCCTTAAATACCACTTTTCTAGAAGCACTTGGTTCTCAAAGGACACCTTAATCTTTTAGAAGAATTTGGTAGAATTCTCATGTGTGATTTTATCTCTAATTTTTATAATTTTATAAGTTTATACTTTATATGATAATGAAAGTCTATTATGAATGTATAAGATAATTTTTAGTAGAACATCCCATCGTGATTTTATCACTAATTTATTAAGTTCTGCAAGTTTATAGTGATAACTGAAGTCTATGATAAATTAATCTATTAGAAGAATTTGATAGAATCCTCATTGTGATTTTAGTACTATTTTTTTTTTTTTATAGTTTTATATCTTTATGGTGATAATGAAAGTCTAATATGAATCCATTAGGTAATTTTGGTAGAATACTCCGTCGCGATTTTATCACTAATTTATAATGTTCTACAAGTTTATAGTGGTAATGAGAGTCTATGAATTAATAAGTAATCTAGCTATTAGAAGCATTTGGTAGAATGCCCATTTGTAATTTTATCACTAATTTTTTGTAGTTTTATAAGTTTATAGTGATAATGAAAGTCTATTATGAATCTATTAGGCGATTTTGGTAGAATACCTCATCGTGATTATATCACTAATTTAGAAGTATTTGGTAGAAGGTCCATTTGTAATTTTATCCCTAATTTTTATAGTTTTACAAATCTATAGTGATAATGAAAGTCTAATATGTTATGAATCCATCAGATAATTTTGATAGAATATGAGGCCACGATTTTATCACTAACTTGTAATGTTCTACAAGTTTAGAGTTGTAATGGGAGTCTATGATTAATCTATTAGAAGTATTTGGTTGAATGCCCAATTGCGAGATCCATTTCACTAATTTTAATAGTTTTACAAGTTTATAATGATAATGAAGTCTAATTAATATGAATCTATTAGGTAATTTTGGTAGAATTCCCCATCATGATTATATCACTAATTTATAATGTTCTACAAGTTTATAGTGACAATGGGAGTATGATTAATTAATCTATTAGAAGTGCATTTGGTAGAATGCCAATTTTGATTTTATCACTAATGTGTAAAGCTTTATAAGTTTATAGTGATAATTAATGTAAGTCTAATATGAATATATTAGGTCATTTTGGTAGAATACCCCGTCTTTATTATATCACTAATTAATAAAGTTCTATACGTTTATAGTGATAATGGGAGTCTATTGATTAATGTATTATAAGTATTTGGTAGAATGCTCATTTGTGATTGTAACACAAATTTTTATAGTTTTGTAAGTTTATAGTGATAATGAAAGTCTTTTATGAATCTATAAGATAATTTTGGTAGAATACCATTTCGCGATTTCACTATAAAAAATTAACAATGGTATGTAGTAATTATCACCAGGTAGGCAGCCAGTGTTAAAATTTTGCCAAATCCATGATATGAAACCAAATGAGGAAGTATATAATTATCACCCCTTTCGTACTATCCTATATTTTAGTTAACCCTAAACATGAACTTAATACAACCAGATAGCTAGTCCTTTTGATTCATGGAAAATGACAACAAGCGAAGGTAAATGTAACACTTCCCTTGTTGGGACATCAAATTCTCTCCGATAAGCTGGTCATAAGGGTGCATTGTAGAACAACTTCGAAATGGGAGTTTTTTCTATTTTTTATTTATCGATCCCAAAATAAAACAGCGGCAGATCTAAAGGAGGAACCACCAATTTAAAATTCTGACTACAAATTATATGGTTGTTGATGAGCTCCCAATTCAGTTATGACTTGAATTTTCTATTAAATAAATGTGAATATTATTACTTTGTCATCTTTTAGTTAATTATATTATGTAGTTTTTTCATATCCAAATTTCATCGTTTAAGTACCATTTTATTTAACTGTTGCGCAGAGGGTGTTGCTTCACTTCAACTCTTGGTTATCGTTGTTTGCCTTTCATCATATCTTTCTATTTCGAGGTACGTACTACTACCTATAATACCATTGTGTGTATAATACCTGGTTGTCGACTTATGCATGCATACATATGAAGTACATATTTCGGAGTGGGTTAAACATGTTAAAACTAAAACTTTGATTCTGTTAGCCTTTTCTTTGGCATCTCTGCATATTGTAATAAACTTCTTACTTTTTTTTTTCATTTTCATACACATTTAATTACATATACATTGGCTTTTATTTAATAGAAAAATCTTCCAGGGGTTGTGGTTTATTTAGTTTCCCCAGTCATTTAAACGGAATTATGAGTAGAAACTTTTTTTTATTAAATCTTATGGGAACGTTTTATTAAAGCTTCTATATGTATATATATATAGTTAACATTTATGCCCTTATAATTTAGGCAAATAGGAAAAGTAAACTATGCGCTTTTACGCGTATTTTCTTTTTGGGGTATGATTAAAGAGTACACAATCTGAATCTATTTGGTTAATGGAAGCATTTAAGTTCCCCATACACTTTCTTTATGCACTTATCTTTGATAATATGTTTTCTATGTTGTCGTATTGGATAGTGAGAAGATGGATAATAATTCAATTTCGGAGTGTTCGTATGAACAAATAACCTCGGATGAGTTTGCCGTCACTCTTAGCATCGATTCTGATCCCGAGGAAAATGCCAAGAACGACTTATCTGGAAATTCAAGCTGTGAAACTGATTCTGTTGGTGAAGACTCTGAGCAAGAGAACACAAAATTGATTGACGTGGTCGAATATGATATACCCGAAGCTGATTTCAAGAAAAAGTGCTCACTGTTAGTCCCAGGAGCCTTTGAATTTCCCTCGCATATAAAGCTCAGAAAGAATATGGAGATCAAAGATATTGTTGAAGACCATGTTCTTCCTTTTCTCCCTGCTAAATCACTCGCGAGGTTCAAAACAGTCTCAAAGGAGTGGGAAGTGTGGATATCAAGCCCATTTTTTGCCCACAAGCAGACTTACCTCTTCAGAAACCTCTCGGGCTTCTTCTGCCAGGCAAATGACCAAGGCCCCATTACATACATAGCTATCGACAAAAATTCTTCTGAAATCCCTAACGCTGACCTTGAGTTCCTTCCGAAAGCTGTTATTATTCGAGGATCATGCTACGGCCTCCTCCTCTGCCAGGCTGTCGAAGATGACGATGATTATTACGTATGTAACCCGGTAAATAAGGAATACCGCATCATACCAAAACCCAAATTCTTTCATGGACTTGACCCTGCTATAGTCCTTACATTCGAGCCCTCAGAAATGAATATTGAGGCCCACTTTGAAATAATATGTGCCGTCCCTTTGTCTGATAGTGCTATAGTGTATTTCGAAATTTATTCGTCGGAGACTAAGGAGTGGAGGTTATCAACTTCAGAATCTATTGAACTGGAAAATTCGAAGATTTTAGGAGGTGGGTTTTATGTTAACAAAATAGCTTATTTTGTTACTGACTCAGGGTATATTCTGGCGTTTGACTTGAAGAGCGAGGTTTGTGGTGTTTTGAGCTTGCCATCGGAGTTCAAGTTTAATGGGGCACTGACTAGGATAGATGGAGAGCTTGGTTACGTACATGTGCGCCATTCAGGTTTAGATGGGGACGAGACCGAGTTCGATTTGAGAGTATTTACAGGTTTGGAAATGCGCTTGAGTAATGATGTTGGGTTATCTCTTTTGGGTGGGAGTGTTGGGCATGCTACTCAGTGTAGGGTTTTGCCATTTGTGACGAACAATGGCGACACCGTGGTTATTTTTGCAAGTAGGTCGTTGTGGCTCTACCATATGAGGGAAGACAGGGGGGAGGTTATTGGTCGGGAGTGGGATTTCCATGCTAAGTACTTCCCTTTTGTTAGCAGCCTCGTCCACTTGCCACCTGAATAAGTGCCAGAGCTTGTCTGGAAAGAAGATTATTGAATTTGCTGCGAAGACCTTTTTTTTTATAATAAGTTTTCTTTTTAATCCGAAGTTTTTCATGTATTTTAATTTAGAATTTTGTTCTCTCATTTTAAGCAACTTTGTTACTATTTTGTGGGGGTTTTCCCCTACATTTTTATTCTCTTATTAATAAAAATGTGGGTTTATCCACCAATTATTTAAACAATGTTTCCCAGTGTTTGTTAATTTTCTATGTTTTTAGAACCCACCTGAATGGTGTTCTGGCTGTGTTTGGTTGTTCGTTGATACGAGCTAGAATACTTGGTAATTGGTCAGTAGTTTGTGAATTTGAGGACTTTTGCTGGCTTTGTTTTAAAAAAATGTTTTCTATTTCGATTGTAAGTCAGTGTTTCAATCGGATATTATTCCGTGTTTGGTTTGAAACTTTTCTCTCCTCGTTTTTCTTTATTTTGCACTTCGATTCCTTGTTCATAACTTGGGTTGTTTGGGAAATGGATACTGTCATGTGACTTGTGAGTGCTTTGCTGTGCTTAAACACTTTTATTTTTAGTTTATTTGAAACAAATCCAGCTTATGGATTCATAATTCTAGTACAGAATGATGACATAGGTAAAATGACTGTTGTTTATTTGTTTGCAAAAATTCCAAAATTTATAGTGACAAATTAATGTGTTTCATCAGACTATTGTTCATATGCCATCCAAATGTGGTTTAACATTCGGTGGAGACAAATGGCCGTTTCCGGTAAACACTTCTCTTCATTTTTTAGTATTTTCGGTTGAAACTTGTAGGGATGTATGGGTAAAATAATTAATCACAGCAGTCGCAAGTATTTGATACACGGTAGTAGGCATGAATAACTCACATCTATCTTTGAGAAAGAAGCTAGGAAACCCTAACATAAAGGATAAAATGTGGAGTTATACTTTTCATATATCAACTCAAATCTTCTTGAGAACCACCCTCTTAGTTACTTGTTACATAAAAGTTCCTAAATAAGTCAAGTTGGTTAACAATAAACGTAGTAATATGCATGTGAATACGTATAATATTCGTTGTCCAGCCTATCTAAGACTTCATATAAATATTAGTAATCCTTGATTTTTATGGATTTTGAGTATTGTTATTCCTTTTCTCCTTACCATGTTTTGGGGCCGTTAGTTTTTATTATCTGGATGGAGATGTTGATTTATACTTTATAGTTGTCTTTTTAATTTTAAATTTTAAATGAGTGCCATTGTTTGAGTTGTCAACAAGATTTTGTTGCAAAATGTCTATCGGTTGAAGATAACTTGGCATCTGTTAGACACAATCCTTTCATCCCCTTGGGTTCATGTGTTCTTTTGGCAATGGTTTAGGTTGGGAAAGATTTCATTCTAGCAGCTAAGGATGGTGTCTAAACTTATAACGAGTGTGTTTTAAAAAGAGATAAGAGGATATGGTTATGAATTGCTAGATCTGAATCTGTCTTTGAACTTTGCCACAAGAAGAAATTGAGTCAAAAATTAATACTAGAGAAAACGGAGTTCAGAAAAGAAGACAGAAGATAAAATTGGGATGAAACACGCGGTGGATACTCCAATGGCCCCGGGAGAAAGAAGCAATATTCAAAACTGGAATATACTGGTACTTGTTATTTGTCTATCAGTTTCTGAATTTTTATGTTATTTTATTTGTATCATTTTAAATTATAAGTAGTATTAATTTGTAAAACACATGTATATAATAATCTGGTGGTGCAACATAAATTTTCGGGAGTTACAGGTTTACATCAGGAAAAACCACGGAAAAAAGGAAAACACAGAAGTGTCTGACAGGAATACCCGCCAGAGACTCGATACTGATTTGGTACTCCAATGACCCCGGGAGAAAGAAGCAATGTTCAAAACTGGAATATGTACATGTTCTTTGTCTAACATGTACATTTTAAATACCCGCCAGAGACTCGATACTGATTTGGTACTCCAATGACCCCGGGAGAAAGAAGCAATGTTCAAAACTGGAATATGTACATGTTCTTTGTCTATCAGTTTCTGAATTTTTATGTTATTTTATTGGTATCATTTTAAATTATAAGTAGTATTAATTTGTAAAACACATGTATATAATAATCTGGTGGTTCAACATAAATTTTCGGGAGTTACAGGTTTACATCAGGAAAAACCACGGAAAAAAGGAAAACACAGAAGTGTCTGACAGGAATACCCGCCAGAGACTCGATACTGTTTGGACAAAAATTTAGACGGGTTTCTCTTGGTTGGTGTGTCGGGTCTCATTGTTTTCTTTGCTTGTCTACCTTTTCTTTTATTCACCTCCAGATTTTCATCATATTTTAGAAATTTCTACTATTTGAATGGGCAAGATGAAACTAATTTCCTCTTCATTTTCTTAATGTATGTGTAATTTGTTTTATATTATTTTTTGTAATATTGGTTAGTGTACCCCAGTGGAAATTGGAATTCATGTGCTAGACATTTATCCTATAATTAATAAATTATATAAATTCCTTGCATATAAAAGATCTGAGACTAAAATTTCCTCACTTCTAATTTTAGGGTGTACATATGAATGGAAAATTTACTGAGAAGTCTATGACATACAATTTCATAATTTTGCTACGACAGCCTTCTTTTTGTTTGCAGAAATTCTTTGCATGAAATTTTTTCGGACTTAAGAAACTTATTTGCTGATATTAGTAGTGTTCAAAAGGATTGGTTTTGTAATTAAAAAGGGTTAGCGGCGCAGCTTGTTGTCCGCTTGGCTTCTATCTCCGTGTAATCTTTTCATTATGTTAATAAAAAAACAAATCAAATAAAATTTTCATAGTAAAAAAAAAAAGTATATCTTTATAAAAAGGCAAGTGTAAGACTCTTGGTGATGGTGTTTTGGAGTTGCCCTATTACTTTATAGTTAGTTACTGTACAAATCTACATTTAACTATAACATGAGAAAATTGAAGTTGTATCAAATATTAGGCTAATGCTAGGTACTCTATAAGCCTTAATGGCGTTTCTTCAAATTTTTTTGCTTCTTCTAAAGGGCTTAAGCAAGGTGATCCTATTTCTTCTCTATTGTTTATTATTGCGGAAGAAGTACTAAGCAGAGATTTAAGTAAACTGATGGATACAGGGGTGTTAATTCCTTATAAAATTCCTCCCAATATTACCCCTGTGTCTCATATATTATTTGCAGACGATGTTTTAATTTTTGCTAATGGTAGTAAAGCGAATTTGCAGGTTCTTATGAATTTTATTTCTAAATATGAATTAGCTTCTGGTCAAAAACTTAATAAAACCAAAAGTGTTTTCTTATTTCAATCTAGAAGTACTAGGAAACACATTATTGCTAATACTACTGGTTTTAGTGAAGGCTCTTTACCTACTAAATATCTTGGTATCCTTTTGCATTAACTAAGTTAACTGTAGTTATGTATGAGCCACTTATAGAGAAAATTTGCAAAAATGTTGCGAGTTGGAAATCTAATTTTTTAAATCCCGGTGCTAAATTGTTGTTAATTAAGCATGTGCTATATTCTATTTCTATGCATTTGTTAGCTGTTCTTAATCCTCCTAATATAGTTATTGAGAAAATTGAGAAAAGATTTTCTAACTTTTTCTGGGGCGAACATGAAGGGCATTACAAGTATCATTGGTTAAGATGGGACAAACTTGCTTGTCCGATCACTGAAGGAGGTGTTGGTATTAAGAGTCTGAAGGATGTCATGAATGCTCTTCATTCCAAAATGAGTTGGAGATTGTTGGAAGTGGACTCCCCATGGACTATTTTCATGTTTCAAAAATATTTTAGAAATTATTTAAATTGGGGAGAGCCCACTGTACATGCCACTCACTCGTGTATTTGGAAACTGTTGAGTCCTCACTTCAAAATTCTTGTGGACAATAGTTTATGGAATGTTTATGAAGGATCCATTAGCTTCTGTGTGGATCTAATGGTGGAGATTCTATGTTCACAAGAGCTAGAGATTTTACCAGTAATATTTATGGTGCGTACTGGCTAGACCAGCGAGAGAGACCATGCTTAAGAGGGAGTCATTTCAAACTTTAAATCTCGTTTATTTAACCTATGATGTGTAAGCTGACGAGTGGCCCCTTGTTCTGTTTGGATTAGTGGTTTTTGAACCTGGTTTTTTATGTGCTAACGATGAATGTTTTCTGCGGCCTTATTACACTTCTATGATATCATTAGGGATTTCTAATGGCTGGAGTTGTAACGTTTTGATTTCTATAAGAGCATTATGAAAATGGCTGGAGAAAGAAAGTTTCTTGGATTTTATAGTCATTGGTTATATTTTTCTGTTCTCAGATTAATTGCATGCAATGCTGTTAATTGCATGATATACAAATAGTTGATCTTGATGCTAGAACCGTGTTTGGCCCATGCAATCAAACTTGTTTCTTTCGTTATGAATAAAATGCACACCCTCTATGCTAAAAAAAAAGGCTCTAAGATTCCGTTTGTTAATATAAAGCTGGGTCTGATGTACTAAAAAACCTTGCATGTTGATGCTAAGACTTATGAAGTGGTATGCTTAAGATTTCTGTCTTGAATTTTTCGGTTGTGGCGTACTGTGTTTGCAGCATTGCTTTTGGTAATTAACATTTGGCTGAAACACCCCACCTTTAAATTAAAAAAAATATTTATAGTTAAGCAGATACTTGTACTTATGTATCAAACATAATCTGCTTATCAAATTAGCTTCTAAAATTCCATTTCTTAGATAATGTAAGATTGTCAGTGTGTAACGATAAACTTGTTTCTGTTCTGTTATCTCTCCGGAGTAGGAAACCTCCTGTGAGTCCGTGACTTTTCTTCAGAGGATTTCTGTTAAACTCTTCAAGATCTTTCATTTATCTTCAGAGTTCTACAGTTAATTCTATTTTACCCATGGTGGAGATATCATAGACATTATATGGATGACTACTATTATTTCGCAACTTTTGTTTAACCTTCATCTTGTAATTTCAACATTTCACCATTATGTTTTTACTCTCTATGAAAATGGATATGAACATGAAAAACTTATGATCGTCTTGACAAACATATAATTGATATGTTCTTTATAAGGCAAATTTAATTGCATAATTAAGGTATTATTGAAGGTTATTGTATTTTAACCTGTCTTTTACCAATTATATAAATTTTCAGGAGGGCGGGTCCTGTAGACTTCTATCTAGATTCGTATCTCGATCTGGTTAACGTTTTTCATGAGGTAAGAAATCATGAAGTCAAAAAAACAGTATGGTACTCTCTGATGATAAATTCTCTTGAACATTTAATGTTTTCTCTGGATTTGTAGTTTTATCTTTCTATGGGTTTTGAAACATAAAAAATTGGGCAAAGGGCTTGCCGGATCAAGAGCAACAAGCTAGTTCTTTTGATGAAGGTCTGGTAAGCATCAATAAATTTCCGCACAGATCTTAAACCCTAAAAAAATTTTGTTCCAAAAATTTATCTTACTTCCTTTGACTACTTTACTACCCATAATGACGAGAATCTCAGATATTTCATATTGATCAATAATTATATAGGCGGGATATCTGACTTGACGTTTACCGTATCTCTTATTACACCAAATGACATGAAACCCTGTCAAAATATTCATTCTAGAATTAGATTATATGTATTCACGATAATTATTTTCTCTGTGAAATTATTTTCTTCCAGAATTTGTTTTCCGTTTAGATAATAAAAGGTTATGCCTACTTTCAATATCTGTGGAAAATAGTGTGCGAAGACAGTGTTAAGAATGACAAGAAGGTGGGGGAGGGGGCCGGACCTCACCTCTGCCCCCGGGCTCTTCCTCCTAGCTCTCCCCTCTTCCTTAGGTTATGCTTACTTTCAATATCCATCCTTGTTTTGCCCGGTTTATTCACCGGATGGTTGTGCTCCTTGAGCAATCCCTAATTTAATCGATCAAATTGGAACTCTCTATGGGCATCGATTTGGTCTAACCCTAATTTTCTCTTGAGCCCTATAATACCTAATTGTCTCTACCTTTTGGATGCTCCGAGTCGGGGTGATAATTTGTGGTACGGGGTCCGCTTTTGTGGTCTCGCGTTTTATAGGTATCGATTTCACTTTAGCATTGTATCAATACTTGAATCACTTTAGCTTCGGCTTGTGACTTTCGAGTTCTGGGTTTTTGATTTGTAATGACATGTGTTCAAATGATTTTGTGAAAGATATTTGAGTTTTATTTCCTATATTTGGGGATTTCTCGTTTATTAACTTTATCTAGCTAAGGTTGTGACTAGAGTTTGGGTTACGTGGACAGTTATGCGATGGTTATTCAGGTGTTTTAATGTTTATGTTGTTAGCTCTGCAACATTCTGAATGCTGAGTAACATATCTAATATTTCGGCTGTTGAGATATTCGCTTTCATCATTATATATTGAGGATCTATGTTAAATGTTTTGAACTGGCTATGTGAGCCATGAGGATAGGATTTGGGTGGTACATATTAGGCCAATTGTGTCTGAATGCTGAGTAGGATATTGAACTGATATGCTAAAGTATTAGCTTGAATTAGTCAATTCATGACTAATGTGAAGACTTGGGATAGTTTGTTCTGAAAGTCTGCCCAAATTTGGAGTCTGTTATGATTGTGGTTTAAGTCTTCATGGATTGCATCGTGTTAATCTGAATGATGCTGAGTCGGATTTACCTTGATTTCTTCTGTGAAAATTGTTCCTTTCTTGACAATCTGAATGAATGCTGAGTAGGATCTGTCGTTGACTCTCAGTCATGCCGTCTTTTAACCATTACTTTTTCTTTGGTCATTTCTGAATCTTGATGTAGTGGTATACAAGATTTTTCACCAAATTAAAGATGTAATTACTTGATAGATCTTACTTTTCATCGTATATTGTTTGCAACAGTTCATTTGGGATAACCATCATGTAACAACTACTTAGCTTATGATTTGTAGTCTATTATAGAACCTATGAGGGATTTGCTTAGAATTTTTACTTTAATAAATGTGCTATAGGTAGTAGCTTGTGCTATTAGAGAATTCAATTGTACGTTCGATAATATATATCATGCTTAACTTCTAAAAAAATAAAATGACAAGAAAGTTTAATAACGAGGCTATTAGAGGGAAATTGAGAACTATGATAAGATAAGGTGGGGCGGATTATTGTGAAATAAGAAATACAGATTTTCAGTTTTAATTAAAAACCATGCCTTTGTGTTTTTATGAAAAAATCTCATAAGTATTTAAAAGGTTGCCAATGCACAGACAGTAACGCTATAGAGTCAGACTTGCTCAAGCAGACTGAATACCAGACAGTCATTTATGTAATTTTTAGAATTTTTTTGACACCCAAGCAAAACAAAAATAAAATCACAAATATAATATTTATGAAACCCTAGTTGAAACTACACTAAATTTAATTATTAATTAAAAATATTTAAAATTTTAATTATTTTAGTCTATTTTATTTGACTATTCAACAAAATAAAATCTCAAATATAATATGTATGAAACCCTAGTCGAGACTACCATAAACTTAAATATTAATTAAAAATATTTAAAATTTTAATGATTTTAATATATTTTATTTGATGATTCAACAAAATAAAAACTCAAATATAATATTATATAACTATATTTGAGACTACCCTAAACTTAAATATTAATTAAAAATATTAAATATATAGCCGAATAGGATATACTCTTAAATTTCGGGATGAAAATAAAATTTTAAATTTACATTAAGAACTGGTGTGTTGAGAGTCTGATTGAGTCTATCTGACTAATTAGCATTATTGATTAATGCACAAGGAGTATTAACATTTTATGGTAATAAAATTAAAGGGTACGATAGAGAAAATGCAATGTATAACATTAAATGATGGTGCAGAAAGTGAAAATTAGTAACATTAATATAATCAGTAACATTAATTGCATTTTATATATACATAGGTTAGGCATCTCATTTCATAATTCATACTCACATTTTTCACACCGATTATTTCAGATATCACAGGTAATTTTCCTTACCACATCAACTGGTGTATCTTTATTCGAAGCTTCTGCAATTTCATACTCACTTTAGTTTTTATTTAATTCTTAATTCTTATGTTTGATTTGTTTATACAAGTCTACAGTCGGTGCATGTGATTTACCTATTAATTTGGAGACTTTCATTGATACCAAAATGTGATTTTATTACTAAATTTTAAAGACGAGTTGCTTGATTTTATATCTGTGTTTTTGTTATCGAGTAAATTAAACAAAATTTCGGGGGGACACAATAAGGTAAAGTCTCAATGAATATTTTTTGGTAAACATCTCTATTTTATTGGAAATATTTTTCTCGAGATACATTGACTGTCCGAAGTATAGAATATATAGGCGATTAAAATTAAAAGTTTTGATTTATCCATAACTTTTACTTGAAAGGAACCACCAATTTGAAAATTTGACTACAAATTGTATGGTTGTTGATGAGCTCTCAATTCACGTATGACTTGATTTTTCGTCCACTTTTAGTTATTAATTATATTATAAGCTCCCTAATTTTTTCAATTCACGTAGAATACCCGTTGTGATTTTATGACTGATTTAAAAAGTTTTGCTAGTTTATAGTGATGATGGGAGTCTATGATTAATTAATCTACTAGAAGTATTTGGAAGAATACCCATTTGTGAATTTACCACCTTTTTTATTTTATAGTTTTACAAATTTAAAGTTTTAATGATGATTAGTTTATTTGGAGATTTTTGTAGAATACCCCATTGTGATTTTATCACTATTTTGAAAAGTTTTACTAGTTTATATTGATGATGGGTGTCTATGATAAATTAATCTAGTAATAGAAGTATTTTGTAGAATGCCAATTTGTGATTTTATCCCTAGTTTTTTTATATTCTATTCTATAGTTTTACAAGTTTATAATGATTATGAAAGTCTATGATTTATTTATTAGGAGATTTTGGTAAAATACCCCTTTGAGATTTTATCACTAATTAAAAAAGTTTTACTAGTGTATAGTGATGATGGGAGTCTATGATTAATCAATCTATCAGAAGTATTTGGTAAAATACCCATTTGTGATTTTATCACTAGTTAATTTTATTAATTTATAGTTTTACAAGTTTATAGTGATAATGAAAGTCTATGATTAATTTATTAGAATATTTTGGTAGAATATCCCTTTGTGAATTTATTACCATTTTAAAAAGTTTTACTAGTTTATAGTGATGATGGGAGTTTATGATAAATTAATCTATTAGAAGTATTTAGTATAGTGCCAATTTGTGATTTTATCACTCGTTATTTATTTTTATAATTTTACAAGTTTATAGTTAACGAAAGTCTATCATTAATTTATTAGGAAATTTTGGTAGAATTGCCCTTTGTGATTTCATCACTAATTTAAAAAGTTTTAAGGTTATAGTGATAATGTAAGTCTAATATGAATATATTAGGTGATTTTGGTAGAGTAACCCATCGTGATTATATCTTTAATATATAAAGTTCTACAAGTATAGTGATAATGGGAGTCTATTAATCAATCTATTAGAATTATTTGGTAGATGCCCATTTGTGATTTTATCACTTATTTTATAGCTTTATAAGTATATGATGATAATGAAAATCTGACCCCAATTATGTCTGACCCCAATTTTGCCTCACCGGTCAGAGATAAAACCACAACTATAAAACGAAATCCCCAATGTATGTCTCCGGATCCACCCCCAATGAAGTCCTTCGCATCTATAGTAAGTTCGCAACCAAAGAAACCTAAATTAGCGTTGAAAGAAGTAGCTAGTTATAAAGGTGAACCTCTAATCAGTTTCTCTATGGACGACGTTAAACAGCAATCGGAACCCTTTAAGTATACACTAGTAGGAAAATTTACTCATGGTAGACCAGAAGTGGAAGTGATAAGGAAATTGTTTGGAAAGCTCGATTTAAAAGCAAACTATAATATTGGTGTATTAGACCACAAACATATATTGATTCGATGTTTTCACGATGAAGATTTTACGAGAATTTGGCTAAAAAAATCTGGTATATAGAGCACTTCCCTATGCGTGTCTTTAAGTGGACATATGATTTTGATCCAGATTTTGAGACCCCTGTAGCACCTGTCTGGATTAATCTACCTAAACTGCCTATACACTTATACAATAATTCTAGTATTTTCTCCATAGCAAGAGATTTTGGAAATCCTTTAAGGGTAGATGAACCTACTTCAAAACTAACAAGACCAAGCTTAGCAAGGATCTGTGTTGAGGTTGATCTTAGTGAGGAGCTAGTTGAAAGGGTAAGGATTGGTTACGGTGAAGATAATGATGTGGGGTTCTGGCAATATTGTGAGTATGAAGACTTACCAAATTACTGCAGCTTTTGTTACAAGTAAGGCCACAAAATAAACTTATGCAAATTTAAGAATGCTAAAAAAGAAAGCAATAAAGAAGAAGCAAAGGAGACCAAAGAGCAAAAAAGCAAAAAAAATAGTACCAAATTGTATAACAATAACTTCAGAAAGAAAGAAAGTACCAAATATTGGGTAGCGAGAACATTTCAAAAAGTCAGAGAAGATCCAAAAGAAGCAAATGGTGGTCCAAGCAAGGCTTTTCTTTCCAAAACAGCAGTTCCTACAATAGATGGAGTGACTATTAGCGAAGAAGAAACCAGAGAAGATACTATAGATGAAGAAATAATCTGTGATACTCTTCAAAATGAAGATATAATAGAGGAAAAAGTAGAAGAAAATCTCTGCATTATTAATAACCAACATGATCA
The DNA here is from genome assembly GCA_963682055.1 of Primula veris. NCBI lineage: Eukaryota > Viridiplantae > Streptophyta > Magnoliopsida > Ericales > Primulaceae > Primula > Primula veris. The sequence goes on from OY821751.1 coordinate 2,087,484, forward strand.
AGTGCTAACTCTGGTCATTTTTAATAATGAAAAGAGAACTCAACTGCAAAGCAAAATTATGGTTATCACTGAAATCGAGGAGTTAGAAGAAGAAAAAGAAGAATGCATTATTACATCTACTAATGAAACTGAAGAAATTTGGGAAGAAACTCAATCCAAAAGTCAGAAAAAGAAGCTTTATAAAAAAAAATGCAAAAAAACAGCAACAACAGATGAGTTTAAGATCGTCCTCTAATGTGGAGGAAAGAAAAAGGTATAATAAATGATTACATTCTTAATCTGGAATGTTATAGGGTTAGGCAATGGAGCTACTTCTAGAAGAATTAAAAAACTATGTTTGGTGAATAAAATTACACTTCTTATTTGTATAGAACCTATGATGGGTTGTGAAAAAATAGAAAAATACAGAATTAGGTTTGGGTTTGATAATGCTTTGGGTCATGAGGATAATAAAATTTGGATCTTTTATAATGAAGGCATAGAGATGAAGATTGTGAGGCAAATGGATCAATGTATGCATATGGAAATTCAATGGCAAAATAGTACTATTTTTCTAACTCTGGTGTATATTAAGTGCACTATGGGGGAAAGAGTGGCTTTGTGGGATTTTCTGAGGCAAAATTTCACTCTAAGTCCTTGGTTTGTCACAGGGGATTTTAATACAGTATCTAAAGAGGAAGACAAAGTAGGAGGTCTCCCTATAAATATCAGAGCTGCTAATGATTATCTAAATTGTATGGATGGTATTGGGGTGTCAGAACTGAAGTTTAGTGGATCTAAATTTATTTGGTGGAACAAAAGAAGCGGAGATGGTACTATTTTCGAGAGGATTGATAAAGTCTGCTTTAATAATGCAGGTGTTAATTTATTCAATAATGTTACTCTGGAGCATTTGAGTAAAACAAATTCTGATCATAGTCCACTTCTTCTTACTATGAAATCAGAGTTTGATAATAATCCTAGAAGGTATATTTTTCAAAAGATCTGGACCAAACATCAAGAATTTCTCAAAGTGGTCAGTATAAACTGGAAAGTGTTTACTAAAGGGAATGTTTTATATTTTTTGGTTAATAATCTAAAGATTCTTAAAAAAGCTCTTATAAACTGGAATAAAAGTACCTTTGGAAATATATTTCAACGAGTGATTGATGCTGAAGATGAGACTTTAAGAGTGGAAAAACTCTTTGAAGATGACCCAAGTCCTGCAAATAGAGCTGTGTTAATGAAAGCCAAAGCAAATTTAAGTTATAGGGTTAAAATAGAAGAAGATTTTTGGGCTCAAAAAGCAAATATTAAATGGGCTAAAGAAGGGGATGCTAATACAAAAAAATTTCATGGAGTTGTTAGAAAAAGAAGAATCAAAAGTAAAATTACTTCTATTTCTGACTCTCAAGGAGATACTTTGACAGGAAAAAAAAGAGATACAAGAGGAAGCTGTTATTTATTTCAGAAGTTTTCTTGCTGCTAACTATACTCCCAATAGTTATATTTACAAAAGCATAGAGTGTGTGACTAGAGTTATTAATGATGAAGACAATGATTATCTCACAAAAGTCCCTACTTTTGAAGAAGTTAAAAGTGCAATTTGGGAGCTAAATAAGAATAATGCTCCGGGTATTGATGGTTTTAATGGACATTTCTTCACTGTTTGTTGGGATATTATAAGTAAAGATATTTTTCAAGCTGTATTACAGTTTTTCTCAGGAGCCGCTTTGCCTAAAGCTATGACTACTACCATTATTGCCCTAATTCCTAAAAATACCCTGAGTCTTTTGCTGATTTTAGACCTATAAGTCTTTGCACTTTTTTTAACAAAGTCATATCCAAAATTTTGTATACTCGTCTCTCGGATATTCTGCCTCTTATCATTTCAGAAAATCAAATTGATTTTGTTAAAAAAAAGAGATATTATAGATAATATTCTTCTTTTAGAAGAATTTATCTCTAATTTGGATAACAAAAGCAGTAGGAGTAGTTTAGATTTAAAGCTAGATATGAAAAAAGCTTATGATAAAATTTCATGGCACCTTTTAATTTCCACTTTTAGAAAAATGGGTTTCTCAGAAATTTAGATAGACAGAGTTCGGAGACTTATCTCTGATAATGGTGTAACTGTAATGGTGAATGGAGCTACAACATGTTTCTTCTCTCCGACAAATGGTCTGAGGCAAGGTGACCCTCTCTCTTCTAGCCTCTTTATAATTTGCTCAGAAGTTCTGTCCAGAAATTTAAACAAGTTAGTTTATAATAAAAGATGGAAAGGGTTTAAAGCCCCAATTAGAAGCCCTATTATTACTCACTTAGCATTTGCAGATGATTTCATAATTTTCTCAGCTGCTAATACTTAATCTGTCAAATGTGTGAAAAAAGTACTGCACATGTATAATAATGATTCTGGTCAAGAAATCAGTCTTGACAAGAGCTTTGCTTATATTTCCAAAGGAGTGAGCCAAAAACAGAAATATATAGTGAGCAAGTTGTTAAATATTCGGTGTAAAAAAAACCCCTTTTACTTATTTGGGATGTAAAATCTATGCTGGAAGGAAAAAATGCATCATTTATCATGAACTGGTCTTGAAAATAAGAAAGAAGTTATCTGGGTGGAAAGTACAGTATCTAAACATGGGGGGAAAGTTGATTCTTATTAAGCATGTGCTTAGTTCTATCCCTATATATACAATAGCAGCAATGAATCCTCCTTTACAGGTTATAAAGGAAATAGAAAAAATATTGGCTAATTTTCTGTGGGGAGAAAAAGATGGTAAAAACAAGCATCATTGGGTTAGATGGAAAAAAATTTGCAGAACAGAGGAGGAAGATGGATTAGGTATTAGAAGCTTTAAAGATATTGCTGCTACTTACGCTATGAAGCTGTGGTGGAAATTTAAAACCTCCAATTCTTTGTGGGCTAATTTTATGAAAGCAAAATATTGTAAAAATGGTCACCCTGTTGAGGCTAAAGCTAGAAAAGGGAATAATACATGGAGTAGAATGATACGAGTAAGAGAAAGAGCAGAAGAAAGTATGCAATGGCTAGTTGAAGATGGGAATATTTCTGTCAATTTGGACAATTGGTTGGGTACAGGAAAAATAAATGATGAAAATATTCATAATGGCCTAAGTGTCAAAGATCTGTTGCAAAATGGTATATGGGATAGACAAATTATTAATGAGCTAATTCCTATTCATCTTAGACATATGTTCAAAGAAGACTTCAAAGCTAATAACTTTGGAAATGTTGAAATTATCTGGAATAAGGAGAACTTGGGGAATTTTTTTTTTTAAGTCTGCTTGGGATAATACAAGAGTAAAATATGAAGCTAGCTGGTTTAATAAATATAAATGGGATAAAGCTTTACCTTTGAAAATCACGTGTTTCGTATGGAAACTTTTCAATAAATCCTTGCCTCTAGACTCTGCAGTAAAAAAATTTGGAATTCAATTAGCTTCGAAGTGTGAGTGTTGTGGTGTATAAGAAGAAGATAGAGAGCATTTGTTTAGTACTGGGAAGATAGCACAAGAAGTATGGAATCATTTTGGTGGTTTGCTGGGTATAATTAATACTAATCTTAGTATTAAAGGGAGATTTATAACTTGGTGGTCAACATCAAGAAAAGAAAAAAATGGCATCAATTCCTTCACGCTAAAGGTATTACCATCTATAATTGTTTGGGAGATTTGGAAAGCTAGGTGTAACTATAAATTCAACAACAAGGAGATGATCACCACTACAATTTGCTCCCAAATCACTGATATATTGTATTTAAGTTTCAAAAACAACAAAATTTTCCCAATGTGTTGGACAATAAATGATATATTTATTACATAACAGGTTGCAAAAATCAAGAAAGATTCTATAGTGAAATGGTTAAATCCTCCAACTGGGTATGTGAAATTCAACACTGATGGGTGCTATAAATCTTCTTCGAATTCTAGTGGTATAGGTGGATTAATTAGAGGCTCTAAAGGAAATTTTATCTATGGTTTTCAAGCAATGGCAACAGGTTTATCAGCTATAGAAACAGAAGCTAAAGCAATTCTATTTATGCTACAATTAAAGAATATGGAGTCCTTTATTTTGGAAAGTGATTTGCTCCAATTGGTTAATATTATCACAAAAAATATAGTAGCTCATTGGCATATTAGATCTATAATAGATGAGATTAGGATCAAATTAAAGGGCAAAGATTACCTGATGAAGCACGTAGTACGAGAGGCCAATTGCGCAGCAGATATTCTAGCAAATCTTGGCTGCGAAGAAGGATTCAAAGAATTTTTTAAGCCAGAGGATTTAAATCAAAAAATGAAGAACATCATAAATTTGGAAGTTAAAGGGCTTCCAAATTTAAGGTTTTGATGGGAGAAGGTGGGGATAGAAGAGGGTATCTTCGAAGCAGACAAGTTCTCTCTCTTCAACGCGACGGTTTCCATTCTTAGATAATGAATTGGGGGATTCATTACACGTGTTATCTGGTCTGTATGCTATTTACACAGGCCAGTGTTTTTCTGGTCCTTTTAGTATAAGAAGAACTACATAGAAGTCTATCAAGTTGTAAAGTTTTGTTTTTTAGCTTCTAAAGTTTCATTTCTTGTAGCGTTAGTGTCACATTTGGTGATACTGGTTAATTTCATTTCTATTTATTAATAAAAATGTGGGCTTTCTTCTCACAATTTATATAAAAAAAAGATGATAATGAAAGTCTAATAGAGTTCATTGGGTTATTTTGGTAAAATACCACGTTGCATTCTATCGCTAATTTATGATGTTCTACAAGTTTATAGTGATAACACTATAAAAAAAATAAAGATAAGAACAGTTTATTTTTTGAAAACTGTTGCTAAATGAGCGTCGCTAAATTTTATCAACAGTTTATCAATAAAAACTGTTGCTAAACTGTTGTTAAATTTAACGACATTCATTTTAACATCAGTTTAGGAACATACTCTCTTATGGTAAGCTGACATTTTTTTATAGTGTAATGAGAGTCAATGATTAATTAATCTTTTTGAGGTATTCCGTAAAATGTCAGTTTGTGATTTTATCACTAATTTTTATAGCTTTATAAGTTTATAGTGATAATGAAAGTCTAATATAAATATATTAGGTAATTTTTGTAGAATATCGTGTCATGATTGTATCGCTGATATATAAAGTTTTACAAGTAGTGATATTGGGAGTTTATTGATTAATGTATTATAAGTATTTGGTTGAGTGCTCATTTGTGATTGTAATACAAATTTTTATAGCTTTGTAAGTTTATAGTTATAATGAAAGTATATGAATCTATTAGATAATTTGTTTAGAATAGCTTGTCGCGATTTTACCACAAAATTAATAGTGGTAGTATATAACTATCACCTCTTTCTTACTACCCTATATTTTAGTTAACCCTAAACATGAAATTACTGCAACAAGATACTAAGATAGTACTTTGGATTCATGGAAAAGGATTAAAAAAAAAAAAAAAGGTAAGGTAAATGTAAGTGTAAAACTTTCCTCATTGGGACATTAAATTCTCTCCGATAAGCTAGTCATAAGGGAGCATTGCAGAATTTCTTCGAAATGGAGTTCATCTTAATTTTTTATTTATCGATCCCAAAATAAAACTGCGGAAGATCTAAACGAGGAACCACCAATTTAAAATTTTAACTACATATTATATGTTGTTTATGAGCTCCCAAGTCATCGTATGACTTGAATTTTCTTTTATATAAATGTGAATATTATTACTTTTCTCCTCTTTTAATTAATTATTTTGTGTAATTTTTTCATGCCAAATTTGATCGTTTAAGGACCATTTTATTTCACTGTTGTGCAGGTGTTGCTTCACTTCAACTCTTGGTCATCTTCTGTTTTCCTTTCATATCCTTCTATTTGAAGGTACTGCTTCCTATGTATATGTGTGTATCGTTGGTAATATTTTTTTAGGGTTAATAGGATTTTATTATGAAAATTTATAAGTTAATTAGTTGGTGGTTGGTTAGGGCTTAACCAGACAAATTTCAGATTCTTGAAAACATTATCTTGTGTATACCCACTTGTGACTTATATTACCTAATAAAAGTTAGCTATACCTCTCGCCTTCTGGCGAATTTTGAAAATTACTAGTTTAGGCGCAATCACGTCTAATACCTGGTTGTCGACTTGTGCATGCATATAATGAAGTACGTATTTCAGAGTGGGGTGAAACATGTTAAAACCAAAACTTTGATTCTGTTAGTAGGCAAGTTTTTCTTGAATAGCCTTTTCTTTGGCATCTCTGCATATTGCAACAAACTTCCTACTTTCTTTCATTTTCATACACATTTACATATACATTGACTTTTATTTAATAGAGAAGTCTTGCAGGGTTTGTCTTTTATTTAGTTTCCTGAGTCATCTAAAGGGGGGATTAAGAGTAGAAACTTTCTTTTATTAAATCTTATGGGAATCTTTTATTGAAGCGATTATGTATATATATAGTTGACATTTATTCATCGGAGACAATCTGAAGGTTAATGGAGGCATTTAAATTAAGAACAAGTGTTACTTATGCTCTTTTTTTTATATGCACTTATCTTTGAATCTTTGATAATATGTTTTCTATGCTGCCGTAGGGTTTTGCAAGAGGGTAATTCTATTAGATAGGGAGAAGATGGATAATAAATCCGACAACTTATCTGAAAACTCAAGCTGTGAAACTGATTCTGTTGGTGAAGACTCTGAGCAAGAGAACACGAAATTGATTGACATGCTCGAATCTGCTGTACCTGAAGATGATTTCAAGAAAAAGTGCTCACTGTTAGTTCCAGGGGCATTTGAATTTCCCTCGCATGTAAAGCTCAGAAAGAATATGGAGATCAAAGATATTGTTGAAGACCATGTTCTTCCTTTTCTCCCTGCTAAATCACTCGCCAGGTTCAAAACAGTCTCAAAGGAGTGGGAAGTGTGGATATCAAGCCCATTTTTTGCCCACAAGCAGACTTACCTCTTCAGAAACCTCTCGGGTTTCTTCTGCCAGGCAACTGACCAAGGCCCCATCTCATACCTATCTATCGACCAAAATTCTTCTGAAATCCCTAACGCCTCCTTAGAGTTCCTTCCGGAAGCTGTTATTATTCGAGGTTCATGCTATGGCCTCCTCCTCTGCCAGGCTGTCGAAGATGAGGATGACTATTACATATGTAACCCGGTGAATAGGGAATACCGCATCATACCAAAACCCAAATTCTATCACGGACTTGACCCTGCTATAGTCCTTACTTTCGAGCCTTCAGAGATGAACATCGAGGCTCACTTTGAAATAATATGCGCCATCCCTTTGTCTGATAGTCATATTGTGTATTTTGAAATTTATTCATCGGAGACTAAGGAGTGGAGGTTATCAACTTCAGAATCTATTGAACTGGAAAATTCGAAGATTTTAGGAGGTGGATTTTATGTTAACAAAATAGCTTATTTTGTTACCGATTCAGGGTATGTCCTGGCGTTTGACTTGAAGAGCGAGGTTTGCGGTGTTTTGAGCTTGCCATCGGAGTTCAAGTTTAATGGGGCACTGACTCGGATAGATGGAGAGCTTGGTTACGTACATGTGCGCCATTCAGGTTTAGATGGGGACGAGACCGAGTTCGATTTGAGAGTATTTACTGGTTTGGAAATGCGCTTGAGTAATGATGTTGGGTTATCTCTTTTGGGTGGGAGTGTTGGGCATGCTACTCAGTGTAGGGTTTTGCCATTTGTGACGAACAATGGCGACACCGTGGTTATTTTTGCGAGTAGGTCGTTGTGGCTCTACCATATGAAGGAAGACAGGGGGGAGGTTATTGGTCGGGAGCAGGATTTCCATGCTAAGTACTTCCCTTTTGTTAGCAGCCTCGTTCATTTGCCACCCGAATAAGTGCCACAGCTTGTCTGGGAAGAAGATTATTGAATTTGCTGCGAAGACCTTTCTTTTTATAATAAGTTTTCTTTTTAGTCCGAAGTTTGTCATGTATTTCAATTTAGAATTTTGTTCTCGCATTTTAAGCAACTTTGTCCTATTTGGTGGGGGTTTTCCCCCATATTTTTATTCTCTTATTAATAAAAATGTGGGTTTATCCACCAATTATTTAAACAATGTTTCCCAGTGTTTGATAATTTTCTATGTTTTCAGAACCCACCTTAATGGTGTTCTGGCTGTGTTTGGTTGTTCGTTGATACGAGATAGAATACTTGGTAATTGGTCAGTAGTTTGTGAATTTGAGGACTTTTGCTGGCTTTGTTAAAAAAAAAAATGTTTTCTATTTCGATTGTACGTGAGTGTTTCAATTGGATATTATTCCGTGTTTGGTTTGAAACTTTTCTCTCCTCGTCTTTGTTTATTATGCACTTCAATTGCTTGTTCATAACATGGGTTGTTTGGGAAATGGATGCCATCATGTGACTTTGTGCTTAAACGCTTTTGTTTTTAGTTTATTTGAAACAAATCCAGCTTATGGATTCATAGGTGCCATTGTTTCAGTACTTGTCAACGAGATTTTGTTGCAAAATGGCTATCGATAACTTAAAGATAAATTGGCCTCTGTTAGACACGATCCTTTAACCCCCTTGGGGTTCATATGTTTTTTTGGCATAGTTTTTTTTAGGTTGGGAAAAATTTCATGGCAGATAAGGATGGTGTCTAAAGACTCTAAACTCATAACGAGTGTGTTTGATGTATAGATTTTACTTGTATCGTGGGGTATAAATCCTTTTAAGGCTATACTTGGTTTTTTGTTGTTGTCATTGATAGATTTAAACTTTCAAAAAGAGATAGGATGTCTTATGAATTTCAGATCTGAATCTGCCACAAGAAGAAAACGGAGTTCAGAAAAGATGACAGAAGAGAAAATTGGGCTAAAACCCGAGGTGGATACTCCAATGACCTCGAGAGAAAAAAGCAATGTTCAGATACTTAATAAGTGAAAGAAAATGGATATGAACATGACAAACTTATGATCGTCTTGACAAACGTATAATTGATATGTTCTTTATAAGCCAAATTTAATTGCATAATTAAGGTATTATTGAAGGTCATTATATTTCAACCTGTCTTTTACTAATTATATAAATTTTCAGGAGGGCGGGGCCGATAGACTTCTATCTAGATTCGTATCTCGATCTGGTTAAAGTTGCTCATGAGGCAATAAATCATGATCTCAAACAAACAGTATGTTACTACTATCTGATGATAAATTCTCTTGAACATTTAATGTTTTCTATGGATTTCTATCATGAAAATTTGGGCACAAGGACTGCTGGATCTAGAGCAACAAACTAGTTCCTTTCGAGGAAGGACATTTCTTGTATTGGTTTGGTAAATATCAATATATTTTCGCAAGCTTTAACCTTAAAAAGTTTTGGTCCAAAAATTTATCCTACTTCCTTTGACTACTTTACTACCCAAAATGAAAAAAAATCTCAGATACTTAATAAGTTTATATTGATCAATAATTAAAATAGGGTTAGATGCTTGACTTGACTTTTATATACTTATCTCTTAATAAAATCAAATGACATCGAACATTACTTAGACAAAATATTTGTTCTAGAATCAGATTATAGATATATTTATGATAACTACTTTCTCTGTGAAATTATTTTTTTCCAGAATTTGTTTTCCATTTAGATAATAAAATGTTATGCTTTACTTTCTTCTGTGAAAAATAGTGCGAGAAAGACCGTGATGATATTATAACATGGAGGGGAGCATGTGCATGCATATGTCTTCTATATTTGTTATGTATCAAATCTGAAACAAGAAATACATTAATTTTTTATAATAAAAATGAAGGGTACAATAGAGAAAATGCAAGGTATAACATTAAATGATATTGAGAAAGTGAAAATTAGCATGAAAGTGAAAATTAGCATGTCTTAATATTCATAAACACATTAATATAATTAGTAAGATTAATGACATCTTGACTATTACATTACTAACATTAGCTGTATCTTAATAAAATTAGTAACATTAATTGCATTTTAAATATGATACACACCATTTATTTTAAACACCATAACCAGGTACCCCATACTGTTAACAGTCGAACTACGAAAATATCCTTTTTGAAAGGGAATAACTAACCAAGAAAAAGAGGGAAAACGAACAAAAAATTTAATTCTAGAGAGAGAGGTGATTTCCACATTTAGGAAACTAGTTAATATAATTCAGGGTGTGTTTGGTATCATATTTTTTTAGATGATTTTTGTATTTTTGGATTTTGAAAATCCAGATTTTTTAATAGATGTTTGGTTACTTGAATTTTTTTGATTTTTAAAATCCAGATTTTTAGTCAAAATAATCCAAAAATTCAGAATCCATCTTTTTTGCAGATTGTAATTAATTGATTTTACCTATATATACATAGATTATTAGGCATCTTATTTTTTATTGAATTCTTAGTTCTTTGGTGTGATTTGTTTATACAAGTCTATAGTGGTATGCAATATTGTAATTAACCTGATTCAATTGAAAGACAGAGAGAGATTTTTCCAGATTTAAAAAATCTTTGAAGCGAAATTAATTAAATTCTTTCGAATTTAATGATGCTACATATTACATTAATGGGTTTCTTGCTATATATACTTCTCTTTAGTCTTTCTAATTTAATCCCAAATACCTTATTTTCCAGATTAATTCATATATCTACAGGTAATTGTTTTCCGTCTTTTAAATTTAAATTAAAGTAATTCTTGGATCTTGGTATTCTTTTCTATTACTCAATTTTTTATTTTTGTTTTAACAAGTTCAGGGTTAATTCTATTAGGAGAATTTTGTAGAATATTCTTTTTGTGATTTTTTTCACTAATTTATTGAGTTTAACAAGTTTATAGTGATTAATGAGGAGATTTAAAGTTTTAAAAGTCTATAGGGATTTATTAGAATATTTTGGCCGATACCTTTTTTTTTATTACTAAATTATAAAATTTACAAGTTCATAGGAATAAATAAAGACCGATGAAATTAGTAGATCTGGGTAGATACCCATTTGTTATTTTGTCACTATTTTATAAAGTTTTGCAAGTTTATAGTGATAATTGGAGTCTATGATTAATTAATCTATTAGAACTTATACGTATTTGGTAGAATAATCATTTGTGATTTTATTACTATTTTTTTGTATAGTTTCACAAGTTTAATTATAGAGATAATGAAATTTTATGATTAATTTATTAGGAGTTTTGGTAGAATACCCTTTTGTGATTTTATCACCAATTTAAAAGTTTTTACTGGTTAATTTATAATGATGATGAGAGCCTATGATATATTAATCTTTGAGAAGGATTTGGTAAAATGCTCATGTGCAATTTTATCTCTAATTTTGATAATTTTATATTTTTATACTTTATAGTGATAATGAAAGTCACTTATGAATGTATTAAGTAGTTTTTTTGGAATACTCCATCGTGATTTTATCACTAATTTATTAAGTTCTACAAGTTTATAGTGATAACTGGAGTGTATGATAAATTAATATATTAGAATAATTTGGTAGAATTCCCATTTGTCATTCTATAACTATGTTTTTTTTTAAGTAAAATGTCAAATAACTACTACTTTTTAAATCTTATTTAAAAAAACATCCCCCAAACTTTTCATTTCAATTTCGTTCTATTTTGACATAAATATAAAAAGGGGTTCAAATATGTTTTAATTCATTAACCCATTTAACTTTCGTTCTCTGTAATTAGACCCCACTACACCACACCACCGTCTCCGACGAACCGCCGTCGTCGGAGCAACGTCTCCGCCAGAGCAACTCCGTCTCTCTTTATATGTATATATATATATGTATATATATATATATATATATATATATGTATATGTATATGTATATATCTATATCTACATCTCTAATATATATATTTGTATATAAATATATATATAAATACACGATGATCAGACCAGATGTCAAAAATAATTGTCCAATAGGGCAAGGGTGACTGATCAAACAGTTATTCGTATTCAATATACTTTAAACTCATTTCATTTGGTGTGTAAGTGAAAACATGAAACCAAAATTATTTATTTTTCCGGTTCACGACTCGAACCAAGGGGGTTACTTGACCCCCCATGCACCTACAAGGATCCGCCCCTTTGCCCGATCATGATTATATCACCAATTTATAAAGTTCTATAGTTTATAGTGATTACGGGAGTCATGCATTTAATTAATCTATCACAAGTAGTTGGTAGAATGCCCATTTGTGATTTTATCATTAATTTATAACGTTCAACAAGTTTATAGTGATAATTGGAGTATATGATTTATTCATCTATTAGAAGTATTTGGTATTAGGATGCCAATTTTGATATTATCCCTAATTTTTATAGCTTTATAAGTTTATAGTGATAATGAAAGTCTAATATGAATATACTAGTTTTTTTGGTATAATACCCCGTCATAATAAAAGCCTAATATGAATATATTAGGTAATTTTGGTAGAATACCCCATCTTAATTAAATTACTAGTTTATAAAGTTCTACAGGTTTATAGTGATAATGGGAGTTGATTGATTAATATATTATAAGTATTTGGTAGAATGCTCATTTGTGATTGTAACACGGATTTTTATAGTTTTGTAAGTTTATAGTGATGATGAAAGTCTCTTATAAGTCTATTAGGTAATTTTGGTAGAATATCTTGTCACGTTTTCACCACAACAAATTAATACTGGTAGTATATAATTATCACCTCTTTCGTGCTATCCTATATCTTAGTTAATTCTAAACATGAATTTAATACAACAAGATAATCATTAAAAATGACAACAAAAATCGAAGGTAAATGTAAAACTTCCCTCCGGCCCATAAGGAAAGCAGAGTACTTGACTCTGAGTCAGAGTTACTCTGCTTTCTACAATCATTAGATCTGTTATTTTATTAATACTGTAACAGATCCAATGACTGTGGAAAACAGAGTAACCCTGACTCAGGGTCAGGTACTCTGCTTCCCCATAAGCTGGTCATAAGGGTGCATTGCAGAACAACTTTGAAATGGGAGTTTATTTCAATTTTTTATTTATCAATCCCAAAATAAAACAGCGAAGATCTAAACGAGAAACTACCAATTTAAAATTTTGACTACTTCTGACTTGAGTTTTCTACTAAATAAATGTGAATATTATTACTTTGTCATTTTTTAGTTAATTATATTATTTAATGTTTTCATATCCAAATTTGATCATTGAAGTACCATTTTATTTAACTCTTGCGGTGGGCGTGTTGCTTCACTTTCAACTCTTGGTCATCTTCTGCTTGCCTTTCATATCCTTCTATTTGAATTAACTTCCGTTTCTATTTAATTATTCATTATGAAATTACGTGTAATTTTAACCGATTTAGAACTTATATCTAAATTGTCAATGAAAATTTTCAAAAGTTGATCATATAGTTCAAATTTTATGATTAGATTTAAAAAAAATTAATTTCGACAATTTTGATAAAATTTATAAGCCGGCCAAAATTGCACGTACTTTCGTAGTGGACAATTAAATGGAAACGGAGGGACTACTTTATATGTATATGTGTTTATCGTTGGTACTGTTGTTAAGGCTCAATAGTTTTTTTTTAAAATTTTTTTTATAATTAAGTTAATTAGTCTCTGGTTAGTTAGGGATTAACCACACAAATTTCAGATTATTTAAAACATTATCTTGTATATATACCCATTTTTTCACGTGTGACTTTCAAAGACGGATTGAGGGGGGCGAAGGGGTGTCGCAGCCATCTCAGAATTTTTTAAAAAATAAAATATGCATATAATTTTGTAAATTTAGACTTAAATATAGTTATAGCCTCCCATTAACAGTTGCTCATTAGTGTAGTGGTACATGTATACATTAGTTAATAGTAAGTCACAGATTTAAAACTCTCCTATGCTACTTTTTTTTCTTAATCATTCTTGACAACGACCGCATCCAAATAGTTGAGATATAGTTCCGCCACCGGCGACTTTTATTATTACCTAATAAAAAGATAGCCCGTAGCTATCTGCAGTCACCATTAGGGTTCAGGTGATTTTTGAATATTACTTGTTTAGCCATAGTGTGTGTGTAATACCTGGTTGTCGACTTGTGCAAACATACATATGATGTACTAAATTCGGAGTTGGGTAAACATGTTAAAACCAAAACTTTGATTTAGCTAGCTTTTTTTGTCAAGTTTTCCTTGAATAGCCTTTTCTTAGGCATATCTGCATATTGCAACAAACTTTTTACTTTTTTTCATTCATACACATTCTCATATACATATATACATTGTCTTTTAAAAGAGAGTTGGGGAGCACATCACCTCGGCAGCCCCAACTCTCTCTCCCGCCACTCTCCACACTAATCTCTTTCTACTTTATCTCTCCTAGGACACACGATAAACCATGCCTCACCTCTACACCGAAGGAAATAAAATCGAGGTCATCAAACCCACCTCCACTTTCTCTGTCTCCTACTTCTCTGCCACTGTCCTTCGACCCATCGACGCCGACACGCTCTGTAAGAACCCAGATTTTCGTAGAAAAATGCCGATTTAAATAGAAAGTATTGTCCCACATCGGCTAGATATGTGAGTACCTATATGGTATATAAGTTAAGGAAACCCTCCTTACTATCACCAATACCTTTTAAAGTCGTACGGTCCGAGAAGCGAGGACGAAATCGTGCAAAAGCGGACAATATTGGTGGTAGTAAGCAGATGGTGGCGGTCTGGTCGGAGGATCGGGTCGTTACAATTGGTATCAGAGCCGTTATCTAGCCGATGATGTGTGAATCAACCCCCGAAAAGACGGCGTGCTCAACGAGTACGTCGTGCCTGAAGGGGAGAAGAGTGTTAGAAGCCGGATTTTCGTAGGAAAATGCCGATTTAAAGAGAAAGTATTGTCCCACATTGGCTAGATATGTGAGTACCTATATGGTATATAAGTTAAGTAAACCCTCATTACTATCACCAAGACCTTTTAAAGTTGTGCGGCCCGAGAAGCGGGGATGAAATTGGGCTAAAACCGACAGTATTGGTGGTAATAAGTAGATGGTGGCGGTCTGATCGGAGAACCGGATCGTTACACGCTCCACGTAAAGTACCACACCATCCGATCGAATGAGCATGTGCCAAAGGGGCACATGAGGCCCGCGATGCCAATGGAGGAGCTCCATCAGAGGTTTAGAGAGGGGGAGGGGGTGGACGTGCAGCATTACGGAGTGTAAAGGTCGGAGAGGTTGGTGGAGATTAAGTAGGGGTCGATGTATGTGGTGGAGATCGAGGGGGGGACAGAAAGAGGGTGGAGGTGGAGGGGTCGGGCCTGAGGCTTCATAGGGATTGGGAGGGTGGGGTTTGGGTTCCCCTATTGATAATCTGCTTCAGGTATACATTAGTTGAAGTAAAAAAGCGATGAACAAGGTTATCTTGGTGCTTGCTACACTTCAATTATAGTTGGTAAAAAATCGAAAGAGCTATACACGATTGAATACCAGACACTTCAAACCGAGGATGATTCTAAATTGCTTGAAGAAGAAACACATGTTTTCCACATTAGACCTTGTCCTCCAAATATTCAACGGTTTGATCGTTTCAAGCTTTTTGAGAGAGTAGATGTTTGGGCATTTTACTCTAAGTTCTCATAAAAAATGATTGAATGGAAAATTTATAGATTTCATGAGGTCACAACTCAAACCCAAACCAGGATAATCAAAGAGAGTGAATGACATAACACGTGTTAAAGCAAATCTATTTTTCATTTGGATGAAAGTTGAGCTTAGGAGTGACGAAGAAGGGTATTCTGGCACGTGGTACCCAGCAGTTGTCATGTGTACTAGAGAAAATGGAAAATTTATGGTCGAGTACAAAACATTAAAAGCTGATGATAAAACGGTACTCTTAAAAGAAGTGGTTGATTGTCACTATATTAGGCCTCGTCCCATGGTTACTTAACTTGCTGATCCTTTCAACCTATTAGAAGAAGTTGAGGCTTGGTACAACAATGCTTGGTGGAATTGTTGTGTATCCGAAGTTCTTAAGGGCTCAAAATATACGGTTCGTATCAAGAGTACAGATAAGGTGGTTGAATTTGTCATTTTGAATTAAGATGTTAGAAAAATTGGGCAGGTGGAAAATAGACGGCCCCTCTGTAGAAATGTTTCTGTAAGGTGTAAGTCCACTCGATCAAATTAAAGTTTCATTCATATTACCGTTAAATAGTTAATTTTGTAAAAGAAAAAAAAACGAGTCATTTAAACGGAATTGTAGAAACTTCCTTTTATTAAATTTTATGTGAATCTTTTATTGAAGCGACTATGCATATATATAGTTAACATTTATGCCCTTATAATGTATGCAGGAAAACTAAACTATACCCTTTTACGCGTATTTTCTTTTTGGGTAATGATTAAAGAGTACACAATCTGAATCTACTTGGATAATGAAGCATTTAAAAAACAAGTGTATGTCATGCACTTTCTTTATATGCACTTATCTTTGATATTGTATTTTCTATGTTGTTGTAGGGTTTTGCAGAGTGTAATTCTATTGAATAGTGAGAAGATGGATAATAATTCAGATTTAGACTGTTCATATGAAAAAATAACCTGGGATGAGTTTGCCATCATTCTTTGCAGCAATTCGGAGAACTTTTGCGAATTTGAAGACTTTTGCTGGCTTTGTTTAAAAAAAAAATGTTTTCAATATCGTATTGTCTGCAGTGTTTCAATTGAATATTATTCCGTGTTTCATTTGAAACTTTTCTCTCCTCGTCTTTGTATATTATGCACTTCAGTTGCTTCTTCATAACCTGCGTTGTTTGTGAAATTGATACTGTCATGTGGCTTGTGAGTGCTTTGTTGTGCTTATGGATTCATAATTCTAAACACTTTTAGTTTTAGTTTATTAATTTGAAACAAATCGAGCTTATGGATTCATAATTCTAATACAGAATGATGACATGTATGGGTAAATTGACGGTTGTTTATGAAACAAATTAATAAAACAACAGTTTCCTCCTAACTTATTGTTATTCCTTTTCTCCTCACCATGTTTTAGGGACGTTAGTTTTTATTATCTGGATGGAGATGTTTGTTTATAGTTGTCTTTTAAAAAAAAAAAAATTATGGGTGCCACTGTTTCAATTGTCAACAAGATTTTGTTGCAAAATGCCTATCGGTAACTAAAGATAAATTGGCCTCTGTTAGACACAATCCTTTAATGCCCTTAGGAATCATGTTTTTTTTTTTTGACATAGTTCTTAGGTTGGAAAAACTAAGATGCATTGTCGACGTATGGAAATGCAGACGGGTTTCTCTTGGTTGATGTGTCGGGTTTGAGGGTTTCATTTCTTTCTTTGCTTGTCTACCTTTTCTTCTTTTCACCTCCAGATTTTTCATCATAGTATGTGAAGGTTTAGAATTTTCAACTATTTGAATGGCCAAGATGAAGCTAGTTTCCTCTTCATTTCTTAATGTATACGTATTTTGTTTTGTATCGTTTTTTGTAATATTTGTAAGTGTACCCCAGTGGAAATTGGAATTCTTGTGCTAGCTAAACATTTATAGTAACTTGATCAGGTTGTACATATGATAATATGAATGTAAAATTTACCAAGTCTATTACATACAATGTCATAAATTTTGCTACAATGTAAAATTTACCAAGTCTATGACATACAATGTCATGAATTCTTGGGAGTTGTCGCATTACTTTATAGTTAGTTACTGTACAAATCTACATTTAACTTAAACATGAGAAAATTAAACCTGGGCAACGACTTTTACTTATTATAAGATGAATTGTACGTAGTAAGAAATGAAGCACACATTTTATTGACATTAGTCTGCTATATATATATACAATACAAAAGATAACCGATATCTTAGTTATTATTACAATCAATTAAATAGAATGTTTCAAGGAGTAAATTAAGAAACATTTACATGTAATATTATCTATAAATGGAAAGCATAAGATTAGGAGGGAATTGATCAAGAGATTGATTTGATGTATCTCTATCATGCCCCCGCAAGATGGACGATCGGTTAGTGAGACCAATCTTGGACATGAGCTCATGGAACCGGGTGCGAGCAAGCGGCTTAGTGAGAGCATCTGCTAGTTGATCGTTGCCGGAAATATATGACACACATAGGTTTTGATTCTGAACATTCTCACGAACAAAGTGGTAGTCAAGTCCTAAATGTTTCATTTTTGAGTGGAACTTTGGATTTGCAGCAACATATGTAGCTCCCATATTATCACAGTAGATGATTGGTTTGTTTGTGGGTAGATATCCCAGCTCACGAAGTAAGTTTTGGACCTATAAGACCTCAGCAGTAGTCACAGCAACAGCTCGGTACTCAACTTCAGTGGAAGATCGAGCAAGAGTTCGTTGTTTGCGGGAACTCCAAGATATAGGATTTCGACCCAAGTAGACAATGTAACCATTTGTGGAAATATAGCCATCTTTATCACCAGCCCAATCAGCGTCCGTAAAAGCATGAAGAGTGATGGGCGAATCTCGACGAAGTAGTAAACCTTGTGTAGTAGTTCCTGCTAGATAGCGTAATAGACGTTTCAGAGTGGCCCAATGATCTTCAGTAGGTTTATGCATGTATTGAGATAGTTTGTTTACAGCAAAAGAGATGTCAAGTCTTGTTAAAGAGAGATATTGTAAGCTTCCCACAAGTGTTCGGTATTCGGTTGGGTTGGCTAGTGGAGTTCCGGTTTGTGTGGATAGGGGGGGATGCGTGACCATAGGAGTTGGTACAGGTTTGGCATTAGACATATGTGCACAGGTTAAAAGGTCTTGGATATATTTGTGTTGGCTAAGAAATATACCCTCTGGATGAGGGAACACTTCAACTCCAAGAAAATATGATAGGTTACCAAGATCTTTAAGAGAGAAACGGGAGGAGAATTGAGAGATGAACTTGTTTACGATAGTGGAATTTGAGCCAGTAATGATGATATCATCAACATAGATAAGTAGGTAGATTAAATCATGATTATGACGTAGAGTAAATAAAGATGTGTCTGAGACTGAATTTATGAATCCAAGAGTCAGAAGACAGGATTTGAGTTCATTATACCAAGCTCGGGGAGCTTGTTTAAGACCATAGAGGGCTTGGCGAAGTTTGCAAACATGCGTAGGATGAGATTGACTAACAAAACCAGGGGGTTGGACCATAAATACGTCCTTTATGAGAGAACCTTGGAGAAAAGCATTATCAATGTCAATTTGACGAATAGACCACCCATAGATTATGGCTAGAGAAAGAACGCTACGAATAGTAGCGGGTTTAATTACGGGGCTGAAAGTTCTAGTATAGTCTAAGCCGGGACGTTGGTGGAACCCTTTAGCTACTAGACGAGCCTTGTAACGAGATATGGATCCATCCGGGTTATACTTAGTCCTAAATACCCACTTAAAGCCAATAATGTTTTTTAATGGAGGGGAGGGAACAAGGTCCCATGTTTTATTTTTAAATAATGCATTGTATTCAAATTACATAGCGTCATGCCAAACTGGGCTTTTGAGGGTTTGGGTGACGATGGTCGGCTCGGCAGAAGAGGGTTGGAGAGAGACATGGAGATTCATTTTATCAGTAGGTTTGCGAATATTGTTTCTTAGGCGAGTGAGAGGGCGTGGTGGAGGTGGAGGTGGGGGAGAAGGAGAGGGAATTGAGGAAACCGATATTTGGGAAGGGGTTGGGGATTCGTCTGGAGTAGTCGAGGGAGGAGCTTGCGGGTTTTGGAAGGGAGTTGGGGTTTCGGCTATAGTAGTCGAGTGGGGACCTTGCGGGTTTTCGAAGGGGGTAGCTGGTGTGGGTGATGCAACGGGAATAATGGGGAGAGAAAATGCACACCATTCGTCCGATTCTGTGGACGTGTGCGGTGGTGCTGACATAGAAGAGGAGAAAAATGGGAATCCATGCTCAATGAATTTGACATGTCGAGAAACAAAAATTTTGTTTGAGTTAGGAACAAGACAATAGTAAGCGCTTTGGGTAGCGGAATAGCCAACAAAGACACAAGGAGAGGAGCGGGGATCGAGTTTATTTGATGTATAAGGACGTAGCCATGGGTAACAAAGACATCCGAAACTACAAAGTTTTAGATAATTAGGTGTGTGGCCATGAAGTTTGGAGTAAGGAGATTGAAGCTGAAGCATAGGAGTAAGAGTAGGCATACGATTAATTAAATAGGAAGCAGTAGCGAAGGCAAGAGGCCAATATTTTCGTGGCATAGAGGAATGGGTGAGTAATGAAAGACCTGTTTCAACAATATGATGAATGACGACGCTCTGAATAGCCATTGTGCTCGGGAGTATGGGGAGGGGAAGTGAGGTGAGTTATGCCATGAGATTGAAGTGTTGGATCTAAGCCAATATATTCACCACCATTATCACTAAAGATTGTAATTATGGGACGCTTAAAGAATTTTTCAACTAATAGTTTGAATTTATTGAAACTTGGAGTAGCATCATTTTTGTGTTTGAGAGGATAAAACCACACACATTTGGAATAATGATCAACGAATATAATATAATATTTATAGCCATCATAAGAAAGGATGGGGGATGTCCACACATCACTATAAATAACATCAAGAGGGCCATGGGACTGAATTGTATTTTGATAGAATGGCAATTTGTGGCTCTTATTACAGTCGCATGAATTACAATGAAAAGAAACTGACTTTGGAATATTTAAATTAAAAATATTGCTAATATGACGAAGAATAAAATCAGATGGATGGCCTAGTTTATGATGGCAATCGGTAGTAAATGTCAATTTGACGGAGTGAATAGCAGGCTGAGTGGGATGCCATTCATAGATTCCATATTTAGTTGGGCCTTGAAAAAGAAGTGCCCCCGTGCGAATATCCTTCACAAGATAGGAATTAGGTAAGAAAGTGATAGAAGTATTATTATCATGACTGAACTTATAAATAGAAATAATGTTACGAGAAACTGAAGGCACGTGAAGAATATGATTACGATTAAATTTAGTAGTAGGGGTAAGAAGAGAAGTTGAACCATTGTTTGAGATAGTTAGGCCCGAGCCATCTCCAATAATGAGTTCCTAAGTACCATCATAGGGGGAGTGAAGTGCAAGGTTGTCAAGGTCATGGGTGACTTGATGAGTAGCACCACTGTCGAGGAGCCAACCATTAGAGGAGGATTCGATATCGGTGGCAGCATAGGCACGAGGAAACGAAGATTGATAGCCTTTGTTGACTAAGCGAGTTTGAGCATAGGAGGGGACCACGGGTGGGTTGGATTGTTGGGGAGGCAGTTTGACATGTGGATATTGGTAGCGAAAGGTGGGACATTGGGAGACATAATGACCTTGGTTTCGGTACCACTGACACCGTCCTTTGAAGGTTGTAGAAAA
The DNA here is from genome assembly GCA_963682055.1 of Primula veris. NCBI lineage: Eukaryota > Viridiplantae > Streptophyta > Magnoliopsida > Ericales > Primulaceae > Primula > Primula veris. The sequence continues at coordinate 2,108,855 of OY821751.1, forward strand.
ACGAGTAGGTGGAGGGGAGTTGAATTGGGTTGGAGTGGGGAGAAGGCCGACACCGGAGGAGTGAGGACGAGTTTGATAGTTGCGGTTTTGATGTTTGGCCACATAGTTGACAGTGCAGGGAAAGTATGGGATGAATTGGTTTTGCGTTTGAGAGAGAGTTCACGATTGATGAGTTTCTCATGTAACTCATCAAACGTGATATGAGTCTCACGACTTTGGACAGCATTGATGACACTATCGTAGTCGGGATCGTTGAATTGATCAAGGACCTTGTCAACGATGTCTTCTGGATCAAGGGGATGAGCAAGAGAGGCTAGTTGGTCAGTACAACACTTGATTTCTTGCATATAGTCAGAAATGGAACGAGTACCCTTGGTAATATTACGAAGATGATCTTTTATTTGTTTGAGATGGCCTTTTGAGGGATTGGCATAGGTCTTGGCAAAAGTTTTCCAAGCATCACGGCTAGTGGAACATTGCGAAATGAGAGGAATGAGTGGGCTGGAAAGCGTGCCAGCAAGAGCTCCAAGAATGAGCTTGTCTTGACGGAACCATGTGGTGTAGGCAGGATTAGTAGTGGTAATGTTATTTTGGGTAATGGTTTCAGTTGGAGCGTGATGAGAACCATCTATGAATTTATGTAGATCATGGCCAAGGAGGGTAGCTTCAAGTTGAGTTTTCCATGATATATAGTTTGTGGGAGTGAGTTTGAGGATGTGGGAAAGAGAGATGACGATGAAAGGTTTGGTGGGTTCAGCATTGTTAGCTAGAAGAGGTTCAACAATGTTATTGTTAACTAGAGTAGATTGATCATTGGGTGCCATTGGGGAAGGAGGAGGTTGAAAAGCTATAGGAGAATAGGAAGAAAAAAAAAGTTAGATCTATGCTCTAGATACCATATAAGATGAATTGTACGTAGTAAGAAATGAAGCACACATTTTATTGACATTAGTCTGCTGTATATATATACAATACAAAAGATAACCGATATCTTAGTTATTATTACAATCAATTAAATAGAATGATTCAAGGAGTAAATTAAAGAATATTTACATGTAATATTATCTATAAACGGAAAACATAAGATTAGGAGGGAATTGATCAAGAGATTAATTTGATGTATCTCTATCACTTATGCATCAAACATTCGGCTTTATGAAACTGTTTGTTAAAGTAAAGCTGGGTCTTATGTACTATAAACCTTGTATGTTGATGTGGCATTTTCACCTGTTAGTTTAGTCATCTCTAGTTGTGTTTTAATTTTATGGACATTTCCATAAGCTGTAAGCTTGAGATTTTTGTCTTTAGTTTTTCGGTTGCAGCATTGCTGTTAGTAATCACATTTCACTGAAAGTAAAGCTAAGCAAACGCTTGTACTTTTTTTTTAAATTAATGGTGGGGAAAACCCACTCCTTTATTGAAAGTGGATGAAAAACCCCACTAAATAAAACCAAAATAACAAATGTAGCAAAATTAAAAATTACAGGATTTAATAACAGATAATGAAAACTCTCAAAATACTATCAAAACTACTTAAAGCTTAGTTACTAAATAACATTGTTCTTCAAATTAGAGGGATCTCTTATGCAATTGACCAAACGGCCACCTCTTCATCTGATCCACAATCATTTCAGACCACCCATCTTCTTCATCACTTAGAGAGAGAGAGAGAGAGAGAGCTTCTCTCAGTCTCTCAAGCTTTCTTCCTTCCGTAATCTAATATATGAGATTCCTTCTTCTTCCAACTTCAAAATACTTCTCAGTTTACTTGGGAAATCTTGTATGTTTACTGAGAATAAAGGATCATTTACACAGCCCAAATTTGCGAGGAGATCTGCCCCTGAATTAGCTTCTCGTTCCACATACCTCAGCAGATAAGTACCCTTCTTCAATTTCTCTTTTATATCGTTAATTAACTTTTTGATTTTCCATGGACTCTTGCTCTTATCAGTCAATATATTAATAATTTGTAGGCTGTCACTTTCTATGATAATTTTGGTAGAATTTATCATAGTTATTCCTTGTAAAATAGCTCTTGCTTCTGCCTCTAACCCAGAGTTACTAATGATTTTACCATAAAAACCTTGTAAGAATTTACCTCTATCATCCCTTAATATGCCACCAACACCACTTGAATTAGTGGAGCTTTTATAGCAACCATCTATATTCAATTTCATAAAACCACTTGGTGGATTTTCCCACTTTACAACCCTGGCCTTTTTTCCATTCTTTACTGATTTTACCAAACTTATTTCCTCCCAAGTCCACTTTTTAGGGAAACTTTTATCTATCTGAAAATAGCTCTGAATTAAAATTTTTGTATCCAAGATAATATTTTGAGCCTCCATCCTTTTGTTGTCAAATTTACTAGCACATCTATCTTTCCAAATTGACCAAATGATGTATACTGGAAGAACCTTTATAACTTTTTTTTCTAACTGAAAACTTTTACTATTATGTAGCCACCAAGAAATGAATCTACCTTTAACTGTTAGAACATTTTGCTTAACACCCAAATACTGAGCAAAGAACTCCCATACCTTTTTTGCAACATCACTGGTACTCAACAAATGTTCTAAGCTCTCTTCTTTCTTTCTACAGCATTCACAACTTGAGGCTAATTGAACACCAATTCTTTGGATAGCAAGGTCCACTGATACAGCATTATTTACACACTTCCAAGCAAAGCAAGATATCTTCAAAGGTATTAATTTATCCCATATCATCTCATATATCCAGTTTTTTGTATGTTTCTGTCTCATTATATTCCAAGCAGACTTAAAAGTAAACTCACCATTATTGTCATCCATCCATATAGGCTGGTCTGGTGTATTGCTGTAGATTAAATCCTGTGTGAATAGACCATGTTTATCAGTAGGTATATTTGCAGTTATAGCTTCATAGTTTCACTCACCATTAGTAATTAGACTTGATATTAGCAGCCTGTCATCTATATTAGGATCTTTAATTGGCCCTTTTCCAGCCCAATTGTCTAGATTCACAGGTACATTACCACTCCCAATCAACCATAGAATATGTTCTTCAGCAACTTCCTTAGCATGTACCATTCTAGACCAAGTATTAGTACCTTTTGTAACATTAACCTCCCCAGGATGCTTTTTCTTGCAATATCTAGCTCTCATATACTGGGCCCATAATGAATTTTTTGTTCTAAACTTCCACCAAAGCTTGAGTGCAAAAGCTTCAGAAATATCTTTAAAGCTCCTCAAGCCTAAACCACCTTCAGAAGTAGGTTTACAAATTTTACTCCATTTTACCCAATGATATTTATTCTTACCATCAATGTTTCCCCAAAGAAAATTTGCTATTATCTGATCTATTTTTTTTATCACCAATTTAGGAGGGTTCATAGCAGCCATAGTATATATTGGAATTGTTTGAAGTACATGTCTGGCAAGTAACAATTTACCTCCCATAGTTAAGTACTGAGTCTTCCACCCTGATAATTTACTTCTCACTTTTAGGATAAGCTCATGGTACAGAATACACTTTTTATGACCAGAATACAGTTTACAACCTAAATAGGTGAAAGGTGGCTTTTTAACTGCTATATTCAGTATTTTGCATACTGTTTCTTTCTGTTTATCTGTAACTCCCTTGGAAATATACATGAAACTCTTCTCTAGATTTACTTCTTGTCCTGAGTCAATATTATACTGTTGTAGAACCTTTTGAATGTGTTTGATAGAATTAGTATTAGCACCACTAAAAATAATAATATCATCAGCAAAAGCCAAATGAGTAATAACAGGAGTACCAATAGCTGCTTTAAAAGATTTCCAACTCTTCTTGCTGGTCAAATGATTAAGATTTATGGTCAAAATCTCTGAACATAGAATAAAAAGACCTGATGATAAAGGATCTCCTTGTCTTAATCCATTTGTAGGCTTAAAATAACCTGTGGGAGCCCCATTCACCAATATAGAAATACCATTATTAGATATAATCCTCCAAATTCTGTCTATCCATATTTCTGAGAACCCAAACTTTCTAAGAACACTAACAATGAAGTGCCAAGAGATTTTGTCATAAGATTTCTTCATATCAAGCTTCAAAGCTATATTATTACCACTGTTTTTAGAGTTAAGAGTAGAGATAAATTCTTGAGATAAAAGAATGTTATCTATAATGTCTCTATTCTTCACAAAACCATTTTGATTATCTGAAATTATATTAGGCAGCACAGAAGACAGTCTAGTAGACATAATCTTAGAAATCACTTTGTTACAGAATGTACATAAACTAATTGGTCTGAAATCACAATACTTATCTGCATTTGGCTTCTTGGGAATTAGAGCAATTAGAGTAGTAGACATTGCATTAGGAATTTCAGATCCAGCAAAGAACTGTTGAATTGCCTTTAATAAATCTTCACCAATAACATCCCAGCTATATGTAAAGAAAAAACCATTAAAACCATCTATACCTGGAGCACTGCTTTTCTTTAAATCCCAAACTGCTATTTTAACTTCTTCCAAAGTAATATCTTTAATCAATCCTTCATTTTCCTCTACTGTAACACACTTTGGTATTATATCCAGTGATTTATACTCATAGCCATTGATTTTATTAGCTACTAGAAGTTTTTGAAAGTATTTAATTGCTTCTTTTTGAATATCTTCCTTTGCTGTAAATTCTTGCCCATTATCATTTATAATACTGAAAATAGTACTTTTCCTTCTTCTTTTCTTTACAACCCCATGATAGAACTTGGTGTTAGCATCTCCCTCAAGAACCCACTTTAAGTTAGCCTTTTGTTTCCAAAATTCCTCCTCTATTTTGAGTCTATAATTCAACTCAGCTTTTAATCTATTGTATTCACTTCTATTTTCAGGTGAAGGATCAACTTCAAATTGTTGTTCTGCACCCATAACCAAATCTTCTGCATCAATCACTTTCTGGAATATATTCCCAAAGGTATCTCTGTTCCAACTAGTTAATGCTTTCCTCATCTTTTTAAATTTTGCACTAAGGAGAATAAAGCATTTCCTTCCTTATTAGCTTCTAAATTTCCATTTCTTAGATAATGTAAGATTCTCAGTGTGTAACAATTAACCTGTTCTGTTTTCTTCAGATGAATTTCTTTTAAACTCATTGTTTAACCTTCATGATCTTGTAATTTCAGCATTTCCACCATTATGTTTTTTCTTCGTAAGAAAATAAATTTGAACTTGACAAACTTATGATCGTCTTGACAAACGTATGATTGATAGGTTCTTTATAAGCCAAATTTAATTGCATAATTAAGGTATTATTAAAGGTCATTATATAAAATATTCAGGAAGGCGCGCTGAAGACTTCTATGTCGATTCGTATCTCGATGAGCTAAGAAATCATGAACTTGAGTATGGTACTATCTGATGATAAATTTTCTTGAACATTTCCAGTTTTATCTTTATTTCTATGGGTTTTAAAACATGGAAATTTGGGCACAACTCACAAGCTAGTTCCTTCAAGGAAGGAGAATTCTTGCATTGGTCTGGTAAAATACTAAATATCAATATATTTTCGCACTCTTTAACCCTAAAAAGATTTATCCTACTTCCTTTGACTACTTTACTACCCAAAATGACAAAAATCTCAGATATTTCATATTGACCTTTAACTGAAATATGCAAGATGTTCGACTTGACTTTTACCAATATCTCTTATGAAACCAAACGACATAGAGAACCCCATACTAAACAACATATTCGTTCTAGAATCAGATTATATTTATTCAGGATAATTATTTTCTCCCAGAATTTGTTTTCCTTTTAGATAATAAAAAGGTTATGCAAGCTTACTTTCATCTGTGAAAAATAATGTACGAAGACAATGTTAAGAATGACAAGAAAGCGTAATAACAAGGCTATGAGAGAGAGACCGTAATAACAAGGCTATATTTTTGTATGTATCAAATCTTAAACAAGAAATACAAATTAATTTCCGAGTTTTAAATTAAAAACCATGCCTTTGTGTTTTATGAAAAAAAATATCATGTTTAGAAGGTTGCCCATACATGCACAGAGAGTATTTAACAACATTTTAATTATGATAGTAAAAATAAGGGGTATCGTACACAGAGAAAATGCAATGTATATAATAAAACATTAAATGATAGTGCAGAAAAAGAAAATTACTTATATCTTAATAATCATATATAATTAGTAACATTAATTGCATCTTGAATATAACATTAATTGCATCTTGAATATAACATTAATTGCATCTTGACTATAACATTAATATCATTACTAGGATTAGCTGCATCTTAATATAATCAGTAACATTGATTGCATTTTAAATATGATACACACCATTTAATCAAAACACCAAGTACCCATACTGTTAACATTTAAATTATGGGATCCGTTGAACAGAGAAAATATCTGTTGTGAAAGGAAATAATTCACTACGAAAAAGAGGAAAAGCGAACAAAAAAAATTAATTATCGGGAGAGGGTAATTTCCAGATTTAGTAATAATTAGTCAATGTAATTCGATCGAATATATGAAAACTAAAGTATCATTTAGATTGCAATAAATTATTTTCACCTATATATACATCGGTTAGGCATCTCATTTTCATAATTCATACTCACATTTTTAAACCGATCATTTCAGATATCTCTAGGTAATTTTCCTTACCCTATTTTTTATTTAATTTTTTGTTTATAATTATATTTCTTCATCAACCGGTGTATCTTTATTCGAAGCTTCAGCAATTTATACTTACTTTAGTTTTGATTTAATCCGTAGTTCTTAGGTTTGATTTGTGTATATATACAAATCTATAGTGGTAAGCAATGCATGTGATTAACCTATTTAGAGACTTTCATATATACCAACATGTGATTTTGTTACTAGATTTTAAAGCTGAATTTCTTGACTTTAGATATGTGCTTTTGTTAATCTTTATCGAGTAAATTAAACTAAAATTTGGGGGATCAATAAGGTCAAATCTTAAAAAATATTTTTGGTAAGTCCTGATTAAGCCTCTAATTGTTACTTAAAGTCTTAAACAGTGTAAGGATAATCAAGGAAATTATTTTCTCAAGATAGATTGACTGTCCACAGTATCGGAATATAGGTGATGAAAATAAATAGTTTTAATTTATAGGTATCCTTTACTTGAACAATCTTGTTGTCTGATGTTATTTTACAGTTTTAGTAACATAAATTGATCCTTGTATCATAATATGCAAACAAACTTGATAATAGCCAAAAACCGAATTACAATAATGGCAGTAGCGAGTTAATTTACGTTCAACCAGATTAAATAGTGTCAGTAACTGATTAACAATAGTAATAGTAGTCTGGTTTATTATGAATTCAATGATATGATAAGTTTTATGATGAAATCAATTTTTTAAGATTTTTTACACTGAAGACAATATATCTTCATTTCATTTTGTTATATTATCTCATCAACTGTTAAAGAAAATAGTTAGAATATACAACTGTAATCATTTCATCGAATTTCTTCACATATTGATGAATCTTACAAAAGACAAAAATATTATAATTTTCTTTTATAATTTTGACTCCAAACCAAATATATTATTCCTAGCACGCTTTTTTGATAGAATTTTCTCTCCAATAACAATTTTGTATTATCTTACTTAATCCTTATGTGGTACTCTAGCTTCATTAAACAGTTATTTCATCGCATAACGTGATCTTATAACTGTATCATTTTAATATAACTGGTTTGCAGGGGCTTGTTGCTTCATCTCCTCTGTTTGTTTCATTTCCATTTATTTGAAGGTACTACTTCCTATTTATACAAATGTATCATTGGTTTTGATCAGAATAAGTTTATGTCTGCTTTGGATGTGCTTAACCAGAGAAATTTCGGAATGTCGATAGTCCAAACATTAGTTTGGGTTTTTAGGCGGTTTCATGAACATGTATTATTTGGTTTATTCGGTTTGTGACTTTGTGTTTGTTTTGACTCAATAGTGAGCTTTTTTTTTGTCGAATTTTTTTGAGTATTCTTTTGCCATATTCTACATATTGAAAAACTATCTTCTAACGGTTCTCCTTCTCACACTCTTAGTTAGATAAACATAAATTACAATTCAACAATCATGTAGTGGTTTAGTCTTTAAGTTAGTTCATGGGTAATTATAGACGGAACGGTAGGTAGACATCGCCCAGTTTTGGATCCTTTTGCTGCTACTTTACGTAACACCTCGTTTCATCAAAATTTATTGTAGTCTTTTTTATAAGTTACTCCACAATATGACAGAATCTAAATACATATTACAACAAGAGTAAACAATGTCTGTAACTGATTAGTGATATTAACAGTACTTTGTTTATTTCGTTCTCAATGGTCTGATGAGAAAACTGATCTCATCAAACTTTGGAAAGATCTTTACAACATAGGATAAAGATATAATCTTTAGTTTTATGTTGTTCTAATGTATGTTTGTAGGAATCAAGAAAAATCTTATTTCTTATCATATACGTTAGTATCTGTTATTGGTAGAGGTCCTATGAGATTAACCTCAGTAATTTCATATTCTTCAAAAGATTGGTTTAGTTTTTTTTTTTTTTTGGCAATAAGAATTCCGCAATAATCATTATTAGTTGAATGTCCACATGTAAAACTTTATTAATAAACTGAATAACATCTGTTAATTTCTTGGAATCGGCTGTTTTTTTATTTTATAGATTTTACTTATTGTGCTTTATACTGAGTTATCAACTTATACATGCAAGAAGTGTGTAATTTTTGAACTTTGTAAATATGATAACGTGGTTGATTCTGTTTGTTGTCATGCCTTCCTTTGTTGAAATTTATTTGAATATCCTCATGTAATTGCATATTTATATATTTAAAAACCAATTTAACGTTTTTATTCTCATACTCTAATAACTTTCATTCTCCACTCTTACTTAGTTACTTGTCTATACTAATATACATGAATTATGATTGAAAAAGCATGTAAGGTTTTTATCTTTAAGTTAGTTTGAGTCTTTGTTGCAACAGAACCATGGAGGTTATAAATTGTTTTGCAGCTAATTTATGTTTAACGTCCTTTTCAATCAATATTTATGGAAGTTTTTTTTTATCAAGGAGACTGCATAACTATCAAGATAACATATGTGCTAACAAGGGAACTTTTTTGCGACTTAATTAAGCAGTTAAACCACAATTGTTTTTCCATTCTCTTTCTTGCACGGGTTCTTGGTTGTTTACATAGATTCTATATTGTATGTAGATAGAATTTTTATAAGTAATAGTAGCACAATTGGACTTTATCACCTTTGTTTAGTTAGAAATTCTTTTCCCGATCTTTGTATATTAGTATATAATGCACTTTTGTTAACTGAAACTAGGCCAGTCTTCGGTTTCATAGATGTGTATATATAGAACAATGCCCTAGGTAAATTACTAAAATACTGATATATGTTGTTGAAATGTTTATATATATATATATTGTACGGACCACGGAAACAGTATATATTTGTTTCCTTAGACATTGCTCTTAGTACATTTGTGAAAAACACGAAGAATTATGCGAGTATGATTAATTTATTACAACCCTAGCCATGTGACTATTTGCAGTTCGGAGTATTAAATTAATCCCATCGATCTATCTGATAAAACTGAAGTCTAAATCTATGAAAAAGAAAAGCGAGGAAATCTATCAAAAGTGGGAAATTTTAGATCTTAGGTATACTTAAAGAGCGGGTCCTTTTAAATAACAACGATGCTGTCTGTTAGAATTCGACAGATGAAGTCATTCCTTCGACGGACGAAGTAGGATTTATTTTTTCCACCTTTTCTGTTTTGTGTAGTCTCTTGGGTAGTTAAAAATTTACTTATAGAGGGTAGACTAGGTAAAACTCTTGATGAATATATTTTTTTGTATTGATTCTATTTGTATCTTGGGGTATGATCTCTTTCAAGGATTTACTATTTAGTTGGTTTTTTCTGGTTATAATCTGATCAAAACTTACAGAAGAAACGAAAGATGTCTTGTTCTTTTAAGACACCAGACCTGAATCTTACAAACGAAGAGAATGAATTAAAGAGTAATATTCCTGACATTGTATACACTCGAAGAGCTAAATTGGCAAAGAACAAGCAAGTTTCCCGTCATGTGCAAAATGAAGTGGTGGGTACCCAAATTAACCCCGGACAAAAAAACATAGATGGTCTGAAGAAGGAAATCCTGGTAGTTGTTCTTTGTCTATCATCTTCTGAATATTTCCATTACTTGTTTTTATCATTTTGTTTTATAAGTAATTTGAATTTTACAAGGTACTTATAAATATTAAGCTGGCGGCCCAACATTATTTCTTGTGAATTACAGGTATACACCAGGAGAAACCGCAGAAAAGAACGAGACATTGGAGTCTCTGAGAGGAGTATACGTCAAAGACTTTATGATATAGCAAAAGAGGTGGACGAAACAGCAAAAAAAGGGAATTAGGAAGATTAGACTGTCTGTTGTTTTTCCCTTGAGATTATCGGAGACTAAAACAATTTTAACTTGTATTATTACCTTTATTATCTATCTACTTATCGTATTCAAATTCTTTAGAGTACATAATGCACTCACGTCCTTTATACTTTAATCTAATGAATGAAATAAATACAATCCAATGGCGTGTACTAATTAATATATATCCATCCCATTGAAATACTAAAAAAGTTTTTTATACACTCATACAGATAAAGTAAGCATTACCGATTTCTTTATGAATACATAGCTGAAACCAAAAATTACAAACATGGTTCGAAAAACATAAAAAAAGAAGTTATGAGAAGTTCTTGAACACTATTTTTAACAATTATAGTAAAAATATATATGATAAAATAATAATTATTATTATATGAAAATTTATTAGTTTCATACCTATTTGTTTGAAGCCAAAATGTGAGTTCATTATTATTGGATTCAAAATTATTATTAAATAGTTTGTGACTGCAATAGTTGTAATAACAAACATAGGAAGTCGGATAAAGATACAACAATGAAGATAGTGTAGATAAATTGTATTATAAAAAGACATTTTTAATTTATTTTTTACTACGGGTGAAATAGTTTATTCAACGTATGAATAAACTATTTCACCCGTAGTAAAAACATCTCCAATGGACTATATAATGTTTTGCTAGTTTAGTTAAATTGAGTTTTTGCTATCCTTGGATGTTTTTAGAGACAATTGACTTGCTGATATATATGCCAAATTTTAATTTTATATAAGTTGGTGGGATAAATCCGCTATTTCATTAATAATAATAAATGATTGAAACAACCTTATTACAGCACAATCAAATTAAAACAATAAAAAAAACTTGCAAAAATTATTATAAGTGCTGAGGAAAAACAAGGGGGCATTCCGAGAAATGAACTCGAGACCTGATATGCCAAATAATTTGATGTACATAACTACATATACATATATACAAACACGGTAAGTTTTTTTATATTTGAACTTTACTTTGTTTAAAGTTGAATTTATGATGTAATAATGTCGTTACGATTATTAATTATTGATGAAACAGCGGGTTTACCCACCAATTTATATTAAAAAACATATATTTACATATATATATATATATATATATATATATATATATATATATATATATAATCAAACGTGTCCGGAAACTTAATGAGCCGAACATGATGTTGCTCAGACTCGGCTCATTTATTAAAGGGTCAATTCCCAAAATATACAATGTTTTATGAAATATTACCAAAACATACAACTCAAACAAATTATTCCCAAAACATACAATTAATCCAAAATAGAAAAAAATAATATTTCTCCTCACCTATCAAAAAATTTCTCTTTTTCCTCTCTCTCCTCTCTCTCCTCTCTCTTTCTAAATCATCATTTTTTTCCCACAAAATACTATCTTATTTAATATTAAAATGACTTCTAAACCGAAAAAAATAAAATTACAACAAAAAATAAAAAAATTTCAAAAAAGTCGAGATACCGAAAAAACCCAAAAAATGCTGGAAAAACCTTTAAAAAAGTCGGGAACCCGAAAAAATCCAAAAAAATGTTAAAAAATAAAAAAACCAATAAAAATCAAAATTCACAAAAAAATGAAAAAAGTTCAAAAAAGTCGAGAATCCGAAAAAACCCAAAAAAGGCTGGAAAAACCTTTTAAAAAGTCGGGAACCCGAAAAAGCCCAAAAAATGGTTAAAAAAAGTAAAAAAAAAACAAAGAAAAATCCAAAATCACAGAAAGAATGAAAAAAGTTCACAAAAATCGAGTACCCGAAAAAACCAAAAAAGTCCTGAAAAAACCTTTAAAAAGTCGGAAACCCGAAAAAACTCCAAAAAAGTGGCAAAAAATAAAAAAAAAACCAAGAAAAATCCAAATTCACAAAAATAAATAAAAATAAAGTTCAGAAAAGTCGAGAACCCGAAAAAAGCCCAAAAATATGGTAAAAAACAAAAAAAAAAAAAACAAGAAAAATTCCAAAATTAAAAAAAAAATGAAAAAAGTTCAAATAAGTCGAGAATTCAAAAAAACCCAAAATATGCTGAAAAAACTTTTTAAAAAGTCGGTAACCGAAAAAACCCAAAAAATTGGTAAAAAAACCCAAAAAATATCCAAAATCACAAAAGGAATGGAAAAAGTTCACAAAAGTCGAAAAGCCGAAAAAACCAAAAAATTGCTGAAAAAAACTTTAAAAAGTCGAAAACCCGAAAAATCTTCAAAAAAGTGGCAAAAAAAAAACTAAGAAAAATCCAAAATCACAAAAATATATAAAAATAATGTATTGTGTATGCTCGTATTAAAAAACATGTATAAATTATATATTGTGTATGCCTGTATTAAAGAGCATGTATAAAAATTGTATTGTGTATGAATAATAAGAAAAAAAAACAAAAAAATGGATAGTGTCAATGGATACAGAATGTATTGTGTATGACTGTATTAAAAAACGTGTATAAACAATGTATTGTGTATGCCTGTATTAAAAAGCATATATAAACTATGTATTGTGTATGTCTGTATTAAAGAGCATGTATAAATAGTGTATTGTGTATGCCCGTATTAAAAAAACATGTATGAACTGTCAATGGATACAGAATGTATTGTGTATGACTGTATTAAAGAGCGTGTATAAACAATGTATTGTGTATGCCTGTATTAAAAAACATATATAAAATATGTATTGTGTATGTCTGTATTAAAGAGCATGTATAAATAGTGTATTGTGTATGCCCGTATTAAAAAAACATGTATAAACTGTGTATGGTGTATGTTTGTATTAAATAGCATGTATAAATAATGTTTTGTGCATGCATGTATTAAAAAATATGTATAAACTGTGTATTGTGTATGCCTGTATTAAAGAGCATGTATAAAATATGTATTGTGTATGCTGTATTAAAGAGCATGTATAAATGGTGTATTGTGTATGTCCGTATTAAAAAACATGTATAAACTGTGTATTGTGTATGTCTGTATTAAAGAGCATGCATAAATAATGTATTGTGTATGGCTGCATTAAATAGCATGTATAAAAAGTGTATTGTGCATGTATGTATTAAAAAATATGTATAAACTGTGTATTGTGTATGCCTGTATTAAAGAGCATGTATAAAATATGTATTGTGTATGCCTGTATTAAAGAGCATGTATAAATAGTGTATTGTGTATGCCCGTATTAAAAAAACATGTATACACTGTGTATTGTGTATGCCTGTATTAAATAGCATGTATAAAAAGTGTATTGTGCATGCATGTATTAAAAAATATGTATAAACTGTGTATTGTGTATGCCTGTATTAAAGAGCATGTATAAAATATGTATTGTGTATGTCTGTATTAAAAAACATGTATAAACTGTGTATTGTGTATGTCCGTATTAAAGAGCATGCATAAAAAATGTATTGTGTATGCCCGTATTAAAAAAAAACATGTATAAACTGTGTATTGTGTATGCCTGTATTAAATAGCATGTATAAAATATGTATTATGTATTATATATTACTGTATTAAAGAGCATGTATAAATAGTGTATTGTGTATACATGTATTAAAAAATATGTATAAATTGTGTATTGTGTATGTCTGTATTAAAGAGCATGTACAAAAAGGGTATTGTGTATGTCTGTATTAAAGAGCATGTATAAAAAGTGTATTGTGTATGCATGTATTTAATGGCATGTATAATTGTGTATTGTGTATGCCAGTATTAAAGAGCATGATAAAATATGTATTGTGTATGCATGTATTAAATAGCATGTATAAATACTGTATTGTGTATGTCCGTATTAAAAAACATATATAAACTGTGTATTGTGTATGTCTGTATTAAAGAGCTTGTATAAATAATGTACTATGTATGCTCGTATTAAAAAAACATGTATAAACTGTGTATTGTGTATGCATGTATAAAATATGCATTATGTATTACTGTATTAAAGAGCATGTATAAATAGTGTATTGTGTATGCATGTATTAAAAAACATGTATAAATTGTGTATTGTGTATGTCTGTATTAAAGAGTATGTACAAAAAGTGTATTGTGTATGCCTGTATTAAAAAGCATGTATAAAAAGTGTATTGTGTATACCTGTATTTAATAGCATGTATAAGTGTGTATTGTGTATGCATATATTAAAGAGCATGTATAAACGATATATTGTGTATGAATAACAAAAACACAAAAAATGGGAAGTGTTAATGAATACAAAATATATTGTGTATGGCTAGGGTGGAAAATGAAAGCGATAAATTCATAATTATTTAATTACTTATCAATTATGTCCCAAAAATGAGCATCGTTCCGATTGAAAAAAAAACAAAATCCTAATTCATATAAAAAAAAATGAAGTTTTTGGGAGAATGAGTTTTGATTAGACGGTGGAAATTGGGGTTAAAGTAGGAGTGTGAGGAAGATGGAGGGTTGAGATTTGAGGATGTGGTGACGGGATCGAAGATGGAGGGAGGTGCGGCGGAAGGTGGTGGAGATATGTGACGGAAAGAGGATGACGAATATTGTAGTTGATATTTTTGTATATTTGTATATATATATATATAGGGGAAGGATAAACAGACACTATGAAAAACATCAAAGTAAACATCGTAATCCTGGCCATCCATTTCGATGGTGCAGATTAAAAATTGGAAACTAAAATGGAAACTAATAAATACCATTTAACTATGGTTATGGTCTATGGCTAATTACAAATTTTTATTCTGTTAACATACATGAACGTTCCCTTCCTTTTTTCTTTCATCTGCCTTAACTTTGATATTTTTTTGTATCAAATACTTGTAAAAACCTATATTGGGGATGAATCCTCAACAGTGTATTATGGTATTGTTGAGTTTGTAGTGCAAGTTTTCTCTATTTTTTCATTTAGTATCTAAATAGTGGTTTTCTATAGAGTTTCTTTATACGAAAAATCGGGGTTTTTATATATATATAAACTTGCATAAAATCGAAGTTTTTCTAAAAATAATACTAGTAAAAATTTTAAACAGATATATTTCTTATGGTTCATAAAAATCCAAATTAATTAAATCACCCATTTAATATTTGGTCTTTAACACCTAGTAAATGAATAAATCATAATCCACTTTTAGTGTATTCGTACTTAATGGGTTCATAAACTACATTTTTTATTAATGTACATGTTGTAATTTTTTGTAAGAAACATAAGAGGGAGTTAAAGAAATGGAAAGATAAACTATTTATTAATCACAGTTAACTATGGTAAAGTGATATAAGTTAGTTTTGTGTTTAATTTCTAACTTTTAATCTACACCATCGAAATGGAGGGCCAAGATTACGATGTTTACTTTGATGTTTTTCTTAGTGTCTATTTATCATCCCCATATATATATATATATATATATATGATATATGATATATGGAGAGAGAGAGCTGTTAAAAAAATATAAATTATTTAGTATTTATAATTTTAATTAGTTGTATATTTTTGGAATAAAGTGTTGAGGTATAATTTTTTGATAATTAGTTTAAAATAGTTGTATTTTTTGGTAATTTTCCCTTTATTAAATGTGACTTGTATTTTCGTTCAAACTCGGTTCAATTTTAACTAAACGAACACGAGCCCAAAAGCTTATTTGTGAACGGGTGGGTCATTTGCAGTCTAAGTAGCTACTCCGATCCAAAACAGACAGACCAATGATATGCACACATTCGTTTACATTGTTTCATATACGACGTTCGGTCAGTTTTGGTTCGGTTTTTTGTAAAACCAAAACCGAAACCGAGCATTTTTCTCGGTTCGGTTTTTTTCGGTTTCAGTCTTTTTATTTTTTGAACCAAACCGGACAGGGTTTTTTCGGTTTTTCGGTTTTTTTTCGGGCTTTTTTTTTTGGTTTTTCGGTCTTTTTCGGTTTCGCTCCTTTTCGGTTCGGTTTTATTGAAAACCGAAACCGACTCGGAAATTTTTCGGTTTTTCGGTACGATTTTTTCGGGTTTTCGCCGGCAGCTAGTTTCATACACTCCACATCATGTAGTACGATTCATTATTACTCCTATAGAAAGTGTATTTATAGAATTATTATTTCAACTACATTAATACATGCATTATTTCATTTTTCTTCGTCTCTAAATTTTCATTCTTAATCATTCATGTTAGCAAATAAATATAGCACCCCATAGACATTGGATCAAATTATAGTACTGTAATTAAATTGTACATATCTCAATGAGCTCATCATTTATTTAGTCGACACGTTACATGGGGTTACTTTGTCACTTGTCGTGTGCCTTCATATTAATGACGTTTAATGATTAGGACGTTGAAACTTTGGTAGTCCTTCTCATAGGGTAACCTAGCTTTGATAAATCATTATTGCCAATGAGAACATGCCATGAGGTTGGGTTATGAATAGGGTAAGAAAATAAATTGTTCAAAAAGTTTATTTTGTTTGTGACATGGTTTTCGTTTGGTTAGGGTGACGTTTTGATTTGGATGGGAGACAATTACAAGATGTTGATATATAAATGTTTGATTCTTAATTTAGCCTTTTGTTTTATGCAGAGGTTCATTAATACAGACGGTAATGGTATAAATCACGTCACGTAATAAAAACTCAACTTATTAAAAATTTAAATAAATATATTGGAACTCTAGTTTGAGTCTATTCTAAATTTAATTAATATTAGTTAAAAAAAATTTATTTTTATTTTTAGTAGATTGAATTTTTATTACGTGGCGTGACTTATACCCCACCCCACTAATACAGCCGCCGTCTGCATCAAGCAGACAGCGTCTGTATTTAGCAGATGGCCTTAATTTATTCCATCCTAATATAATTGTTACTCCCTCCGTTCCCATTTAATTGTTCATTACGAAACTACGTGCAATTTTAACCGGTTTATAACTTATATCAAAATTGTCCAAATAATTTTTTTTTAAAATGCAATCATAAAATTTAACATTTAAACTATATGATCAACTTTTGAAAATTTTCATTCCGACAATTTTGATATAAGTTCTTGGCCGGTCAAAATTATACGTAGTTTCGTAGTGGACAATTAAATTGGTCGGAATGGTAGAAAGAGATGTGTCTAGGGGTAATTAAACGGGCTTCAAATTTTCTTAAGTTTATATGGTCAGGTTTTATTCAGTTTATCGGTTTTTTCATATATATTCGTAATTATTATTATTGTTTTTTTAAATCTATGTTATATTTTACTTCTAAAGTTTTTGTTAAAAAAATCTATAAAATTTAAGTGTCTATATATTTTTTTATGTTTAATTGTTTGTTTGACAATTTATAAGATATTATATTAATAAATACCAAATATATGTATATATATCATGTCAAATTTTACAAATTTTTTTTATGAAATACCTTATAAATAAAATCAAACATTGATTTAAAAAAAAATTAAAAATAATTACAAGTACATATGAAAAAATCGATAACATGATCAAAATATAATCATACGAACTTGAGAAAATTTGAACCCAATTAAACGTATGCATGAAAAAAAAAAGTTTTACATGTGAAATAATGGAAAGTGAATAAACGAGTGTAACAGTACATTTTTGTAATAGCTAGAATCGACTGGAAATAATTGGTAACTGATATGTTTTATAAAACATTTGGTTACCATTTCACATTTGCAAAATATCCATAGTGCATGGGGTAAAAATGTAAAAAGGAAAAACACCAAAATGTACAAAAAACATAGGCAACTAAAAAACAGAAAAAAAGTGTTGAAAAACTCAGTTCTCTCATACAAATTATCTTTCTATATATCTATAATGGCAGATATGCATAAGTCTGAAGATTTTTCTCTTTTTCTCCATCAAATACTCCTCCAATCTGGTTCCGGGTCGGGTCACCCGGTGTTTGACCCGGTACCTGCCGGTGAGTACTTTCCGGTGAATGTTGATAATGATATGGATGACCAGGAGTGTGAAAGTGAGGTAAACTCTTTTTTTTTTATAATAAAGATTTTAAATTTTCACTACAAAAAAATGTTGATATAGTGACATTGTGACATTTTTTTCAGTAGGTATGTCGATATAGTAACATACTGTCACAAAACCTATCACATTTTTTGGAAAAAACTGTCACAAAATTTTCGCACAACGGCTAAACAGCTCGTCACAAAAGTAGTCGACACGATTCCCATCATTTATCTAGACTTTTGTTTGTTGTGTTCTTTGGTGATAATAAACCGAGAACTAATACTTATTTGAAGTTTGTTTTTGCTATGTTTTGGAGTTACTAATTACGATTAGTCACATTAAAAATTTAAAATGATAGTCAACTTTTATGCATTCATGCATGTACTAATGAGTGTGAGTAATTTCTTGTAAAAGATAATTTTTTGTGTTTGTCTGAACAGTTATATATGTTAGGAAATACTAATTAAGTTCCTTTCAGTCAAAGTGACCATATGTTAAATGTGCCCATCATTGTACTAGTGTACTTCATAATAATGAAGTTTTCAGCTTTGTCATTGGCTCATTTCAAGGTAGGTATTTTAAAAAAAAACAATAGAAAAATAAATATTTAGTAAAGTGTGTATTTATTTGAATGATCATTCCAAAAAATAAAAACATGTGTAAAGCAAAATTGAGGGAATAGTTGTATAGTACTATTCAACATTCTTATATTAGTCTTTCATATGCTAGAAATTACTTTTTACCTCACTTATCATGCAAAAGGATCTGATCAAAGTTAAGAAGTAGAGTAAAATCTATTCTTTATTGAGGAATGTCAAGTGTATCTATTACATCAAATCAGTGTTTTAAAAAACGAAATCTTAGCTAAAACGTTTTAGCAAGTGCTACACCAAGTAAAAAGTGAAAGCTGTCAGCAGACTAAAAAGCGGAAAGCGAGCTTTTTAAGCTTTGAATCGAGCTTTTTGCTATGAAAAACGTTTTTTAAACCTGTGTTTCAAATACAATCATACCGTTAATAATATTAATAAATTCAAAAAAGGAACAATCCATTAAACTATCTGACATTTGTAAAAAAAAAATATTGAAAATAAACTATTTGTCATTCTTTATTAGTTTGTCATTCTTAAAGTAGCTTTTTTTTTAATCAATTCTTAAAGTAGTTTATGTGTATATTTGTCATCAACTTTTTTTGTTAGCTTTTTAAGATTTTTTATTTTAAAAGGCCACATGCAGTTTGGTATCATTGTTTTTTTTAGCTTTTAAAAATCTAGATTTTGAAGGAATATAACTAGAAAAGCTAAAAGCAAACAAGTCACATATTTTAGAGATTTTGTCAGTTTTCTCACCACCATTTTAAATTTTTTTAATGAATATTGATATTATCTCAACTAAAATTTTATTTGTATACTTGACGTATTATTTATTTGTTAAACTATGATATTTTGAAAATTTATCAAAAAAATGTCTTATAAAGTTATTTTGATTGAAAAATCAAAAGATTAGCTAATGCCAAAAATCAATATTTATTTTGAAAGTTACCTTTTTTAAGTTTTTGCCAAACACTTGCGTATATTTTGAAAAACAAGTTTTTTTCTTACTGTTTTCTGAAAGCAGCTTTTTGACTGAAAAAACTGATATCAAACGGACCAGCAATGTGTGTAAACATATTTATTTACATTAATTTGTATAATAGGATGGGGGTTTTGAAGCTTTGGCTGCAGAGGAGCCAGCAAGAGCAGCACCATCTCGAAATTCATCAAAAAGAAGCAGAGCTGCAGAGGTCCATAACTTGTCTGAAAAGGTTGTGTTTTTTTATCATATCTTAAAATGTTTTAGTAATCATAAAGTTATACTTCATTCTTGGCATTTCTTATAGTAATTTTTTACTACTACTTGGCAATAGTTTATGCATCCATTTGCAAATAACATTTAACTAGTTTATAGCATGCACTGTTTTATAAAAGTGTGCTTCGTATTAAAATAGCTCGATTCAAAGTTCGATTCAAAGCTTAAACAAACTTAAAAAGCTCTCTTTTCCACTTTATAGGCCGCGTAAAGCTTACGCTTTTAACGCTTTTAGGTTCAAAACACTTGGCATGCCTCGAAAATGAATTATTAGACCTTGTTTGGTTGCAGTTTTTTCCTTAAAAGCTAGACTGTATGCCATTTATTAGTTTTTTTTTCTTTTTAGTTATTAAAAACCCGTGATCATCAACTTGCATAAAGCTTTTATCTCATTTTTTGCCTAAATTCTGGAAGCTTAAAGCGCAATGATCACATTTTATTTTTCAACTTTTCGCATTCCAGTGTTGCGAGAAAATAATCTCAGTAATCACAATTGTAGATACATGTGAGGATGAAGAACAATATATAATGTGTTATGTTTGTGTTGGACAGAGACGGAGGAGTAGGATTAATGAAAAAATGAAAGCACTGCAGAATCTAATTCCAAACTCCAATAAGGTTTCCGGTTACTATTAACCCTTTTTTTCATGTTTCTCATTACCAATTTTCCTGCTAGTTTAATGATAGTTATTAATCTGTAATATTTGTGTGTGTTGTGTAATTTGAATCACAGACTGATAAGGCATCTATGCTAGATGAAGCCATTGAATACCTTAAGCAACTTCAGCTCCAAGTACAGGTGAGACTTCTGTCTCAAGAAGATATTTAATAATATCTTTTTTGGCTTGTTTAGCTGCAGGTCTAAAGCAAATAACATATTGGTTTATATCGAATTCAGTATGAATATTGGTTTTGTATGGTTTAGAACTTCTAGTATATTTAAAATAAACGACGGATGGTACCCTCAATATTCCATTGCAAGAAATTTGGACCTAACTCTATATTACAAACACATTCCTCGATCCTCCGTACTCCAGAATACAGAAGAAATAGTTTATCCGCTATTTCTAACCCTGCTAATTACAGAAATTTTGGTCAGAAGCTAACACAAACCAGACTAGTTTAACAAGGAACAGACTAAACACAGATGAAAACTACATAAAAGGCAGATTAGTCCTCCTCTTTAAGTTCCTGCCCAGTGATAACCCAACTTTCCACCTTTGCAGTGTGATTCCTCCAAATCTTTTATTTGCACAAAAGAAAATTAGAAATTAGAAAAGAAGACTGACCAGCTAAATCCCAAAGTCACTGCAGCTTATGAGTAAAATTGTAAATGGGATCAATTTAAGAGATGGATCAAAATATTACCCTAATTTTTTTATCTCGGTCTACTTAGAGATTGTGAGGAGTACATATAAATAGTTATGCTGAACTTAAAAAAAAAACGACCCTTATAAATTTATCGATCAAATGGAGTTGTCGGATTACTTTTAGTTGGTTCATTGGATTTCTACTCGTTACATATTCTAAATTGTTGCTCATTACTCTTCAGAAATCTTATGATCACAAAATTGTAGGAGTGCCTGTCTGCATTTGAATTACGAAAATAGTGCTAAAAAATAGTAATTCGAGCTGGCACACGTCCTACAAGCTAACTACATGTAATGAATTGTGAAGCAGGAAGAATTTAAAAAGTATTTTTAGTTCTTGATAAAATTCCTGCTCAAAAATCGATGCCGTACATACTACATGCATGTAACTTCGTTTTTGGTACCAACTTCAACTAAAGTTCTTAATTTCAGCTTTTAACAATGAGAAATGGTTTAAGTTTGTACCCCATGTGTCTACCGGGGGTATCGGACCCAACTCAACTATCCCCAATGAACATGGGCTTTTTGGAAGGAAATAGGCCGACAAATATCGACTTAATGGGCCTACCTTGTATGGCCCAAGAGATGTCAACAAATATACCCATCAAAAACACTGGCACAACCCATTTACCAGGGCCGGATATATCAACCGTAATCCCCTCTGGCACTTCACTTGGATTGGGATCATCAAATGAAGGTCCAAGTATACCAACTCAACTACATATTTCATCCATGGTAAATTGTTGAAACTTTATGTTAATTCTCATTCTAATTCCTATACAGTTCAAATATGAAAACAGTTGATCAAGGAATGTTTTCGGTTCCTCTAGGTGGCAGATATCTTCAGAGAGGATGTGTTACCTCATCGAAAACTAGATACAGATCATCGCCAAAGCAACTTACTAGGTAGATTGCATAGCCTTTTTATTGTTTTAGTTGACTAGACTCATGTCGACCACAAGGAAATTTCTGCCTTGTTTGGTTGCAGCTTTTAAGTTCAGTATTTTTTTCCGTTTATAAGGTGGATTACATTGGGTTGATCTGCTTAAATGCTCAGATTTCTAGTTTTGTTACTTGCAGATGAACCTAGCTTTCAGAACTTCAAGAGATCCAACTAATTTGCACAAATGCTGGCAACAAACAAGCCTTGTAATCTTAAGCAAAAGATAACCATTTTTTCCCCAAGTTTCTTAAGTTTTTTAATTTCAGTTGGTTATTTATTTTCATGAACCTTTATATAATCTACTAGAGGATGTACATATATGCCGTATCATTACTCCAACAAGTCATTATTTTTAGTCAACTACAGTATTAGTTTTCTTTAGAACCTTTTCCATGTGTTTACTCTAAAGTCTAAATTGCTTATTTGATCAATTAAATGGTTGGAAATGACAGGAAACTCTTCGACCGCACCAGTTCCTTGTGAAACTACACTGTCTTGTATAAAAGGCAATGCATTTGAAGGACATGACCTAGGATCGCAAATGCCAGATAACGAGTCACTCACAAATTTGCAGAACGAGAAAGAAATTGCCTCTCATTTCAATAGGAAATAGCGAAGAAAGAATTTTTTTTTAGAGAAAAGAGTCATCATTTTCAGTTATAGTTACTTATCTCGACGATGTCCAGGATTATAGACTCAAGTTTGATGTTTGCGTGTACACTTTTAAAAGCTTACTCTCTAGCTAGTTAGATAGTTAGTTAAGCATCGGATCGCTACTTGTACAACTCGATTTTTTCTTGGGCTTTTTGAAGTAAGAAACTACTTTGTGCAAGGATATAAATCAAGCTAGTTATGTGTAGACTCAACTGATATGAACAGTTACTGTTCTATAGTAATATAAAATCTGATTTAGTAATGTACATATTATTGTACAAATTAGATGACTAAATGGAATTCAACCATGGGTTATGAGCATTTTTTGTTGTACTTTTTAAGCTATTGGTTGAAGTAGCTTTTTTGGCAAAATTCCAAAAACAGCTCACTAACTATTAAATTAGTCATCTAAATGCAGTCCAGCTTTTTAAAAGGAAAAAGAAAATGAAAAGTTGAGCATAAAATCTAGAACCAAACAAGGAATGTTTTCTTTATTGACTATATACACATTGGTAGTTGGTATTAGTACATACTGGAATATTATTCTAATACATGAATCACCTACTCTAGACTGCTTTTTTGGTAATGGTGCATTTAGTTAATAAAAAATATAAATGATATTTGCATGGTTCACGTGACGTACGAGTACGAGATGTATTAATCATTTTTGTTTTGATATTAGAAACATAGTTTTCATTCGATCCATAATTATTTTACCTAATCCGTTACATTAACGAGTAAAATATTTAGGTATCATTTAGCGTGTTTTGTTTTTCTTTTAATCTTTTGATCATTGTAGAATCGTTTTACTTTATTTATTTATTTATTAACTTTATGCCGCCATGACTATCATAAACAAATTCTTAGCAACTTTTGGTGACATTTATAGGGCCACATATATACAATCTACTTATCATTGTAAAATTTACAATTTTCTGCCTTTGTAATTTGGCCTCCTTTTTAATACCTTTCCTCGAACAAATCGTGGTGACAGATTTGGCATTTTTGTTTTCACATCAGCAAGACTACAACTATAAATTTATGTTAAAATATACGCCGGCCAAGAACTAACACTCGCAAATAGGAGATTCTGAGTTCGAATCAGCGGTACGAGTGAATTTCTAACAAACCACTTTTATTTAATCTTTAAAAAAACTATGTTCGTATTTGTACCGGTATTGTTATGGCAAACTTTGGCATCAGATATGAAAGAGTACGAAATTGTTGAAAACATCTGCATCGATCACATATTTTACGAACTAATACACCACGTTAGCTTAGCTAACAGCCTGGTCTTTCTAACAGCCTGGTCTTTCATTGTTAGCAACATGACTTGAAGCAATGTAGCCAGGATTTTGATTGAGCGGGAAAAAGAAAATTTACAAAGAAAAATAATAACTATATAATTGCAAAAAGTCGGTATTGAGTATTGACTGCTAAAATTTTCAAAATTAAATTTTCTTTTCAATTGCTTTAACACTAGTAGTCTGGTATGGAACCAAAAGCTTTTGGTTTAATAACATGAAAATCACATTGTACTAGCAAATGCAAGTTATACTAAAAAAGATACAGTTTAAAAACCAAAATTAAATATTTTCTTTACTAGTATAAATAAACACAGATAATACTAGTAAATGTAAGTTATATACTACTTGAAAAGATACAGTCTCAAAATTGAATGAAGTTATTTTCTCTACCAGGATTTAGTCACAAAGTTAGTAGTTTAAAAACTCGTAAGTTGTACAAAAAGAAAAAGTTTCAAGTTTAAACCAGATACTTGTGTATCATAGTATAGTACGTAACTATAAATTAACTATAGTATAATTCATACAATAAATCGCACGTACCCCACTATCCTAAGAGAACTCCGCTAGTGAGTTTAAGCTCTTATAGTGGAGTTTTAAGCTCTTATATAAAATGATCCCGCTTGCAATTTTTTTATCAACACAAAAATAAACTTTCATTGATCCGGCTTGCAATTAATTGCATTTTTGCATTTACCTACACACCGTAAACTTTTGTTTAGGTAAGAGATGTGGTTCAATCGCCTCTAGGGTTTCATAGATTCCGATCTTTTCATCTTAGCCTACGATCTAGTGTAGTGTAGTGTCGTGCCCGTAGATTGGCACCGCTGTTATATGCTATTACTATATGTGTAGAGCCCTTACGAAGGTTTGCAACAAATATTCTCCAAAAAAAACCTATTAAATAAACAAATTACAAATACAACCAATATTTAATACCCACGTAATATTTCCCTCTGCCTCTCTATTTTCTCAATTCACAAACGGATTGGGTTTGTTAAGAGATTTACAAGACTTCTTTTTTAGGTAATTTTTTATAGTTTAATCTTATTTACTTTGTGTATGTGTTGGAAGTTCTAAATTAATTTTATTTCTCCTTTTGAATTCCAATGTCTTTAAGATTATGTTTCATAAATACAAATTCAATACATTTTACGTTCGATACATTTGAGTTTTTAGCTACTGAGTCTGCTGAAATTCTCAACAAAGTGCAGAAAGTTATGAACAGAAATGTGTTGACCGCAGGTTCGGCTAAATATGTATTTAGAAGGTTATGATTTGTTATTCAAAGAGAACTAGCGGCGTAGTTTATTGGCCGTTTATCTCAAACTCATATGTAATAATTTTACTCTACTCATTTTTATTAATATAAAGTTTAAAAATTCAATACACAAAAGTTTTGTGTATGGGGACTGGCTTATGAAATTACAATTTTACTCCGATGGGTTTAAAAAGCTACAAAAATACCATATATAAATAGCCAGTTTATTCTTTATTTAATCCATAGTTAGATGTGTTTCTATTAATAACAATAAGATAGACCCAAGGTGCATGATATTCACGATACTACTGCTATTTCTTTGCTTAGGGATTATTTTCTACTGTTATGGAGTTTTAAATTTAATCGGTTATCTAAGATTTGTGAACTAGACTACTAAATAATTCATTGGTTTATTTTATTGTTACTTAGCTAACTTCCATTTCAATTGTATGTATGATGTACGATACTATACTTGTATCAATTTTTTCTTCTCAAACGTACTTTGGATGACAATAAGGGGTATGTAAATCATTTGGGTTTTATCAATACACACTTTGTTTGAATATAAAAATAATCAATGTAAGTTTATACTAATTGTTATAATACTTGAGATATCTCTTTAACTAAGTTGTACTGAAATTTCTAAATAAATAGAATAAAATGATGAATTTAACATTGTTACTCTAAGTTACTAAGCTTTCAATTTCAATTTGATTGTCATTGTTCGTATATAATTATAATTTATTGTAACATTTTCATTTAACTATATTGAGGTTATATGTATTCTTTATTAAATTATAATTGCTGGAATTCAAGACAAGTATGTTACATCGTCTTTGTCTCATTTTTTTAAAAATAATTATTATGCACCGTAGAGAGAAACATGTCTAGGTACAAATTGACGTTTATGGACATAGTTAGTTTGGTGCATAAACTTTAACGGAGCCTTTTATCATTTATAGCCACACACACAAAAAAAAAAAAAAAAAAAAAAAAAAAAAAAAAAAAAAAAAAAACTTATACTCTATGTATACTATAAAAAAATACTCAAATAGCGACGGAATTAGTGATGGTATTTTTGGTTACGAGTTTATTAACGACGGTTTTTATGACGGATTTGTGACAGTTTAGTCAATTTGCGACAGATTTGTGACAAATTTTTAAATTAGTGACATGTTTGTAATAGTTTTTTATTCTTAATGAATCAAATATTATTTTATAGTGAGAGTAATGGTTAACTGCAATGGCTGGAAATGACTATGACATGCACGTTACAATTGCAACAAGATATGATTTAAGTAAAGAAAAGAAAAAAAAAATCAATAAATGAAACATTTTCCCAATAGGAATAATATTATTCTGTGCATTTTAATACTTTATCAATTGGAATAAAACTGAATACACATTTGTTGATAAATGTTATTTTCCAAAATCTACCTACAATTCGTTTGATAAGAAAAACTGCACTTACATTAAAATTGAAACGAACAAGTTTAGGACATAATTAGTTTGGTGCATAAACTAGAATGGGACCTTTAATCATTTATAGCCTTATATTGCAATGGCTTTAATTAAATGATCATGACACATTCACTTTATAAAGCAAGATATTTGTGGAGTATTATACTACTATAAGAGTTTGATTTAAGAAAAGGAAAGGAATCAATAAATGAAACATTTGTCTAACATAATTACTCTAGAGATAAAACGAACAAGAAAATGGCAAGTTTTTTTTTATACAATTATTATAAGACATGTATCGATACATTTCAATAATTATTTTAAAAATAAAATCCACACGTAATTTATTTTAGAATAAATGTATAAATTAGTGTAATTAAAAATTAAATTTTAGAAAAATTGTCTAAAACAATATTATGTCAAAATGTTTAAAACAATCTTATAAATTTGCGGAACAAATTATGAAAATTTAAAATTTCAATGAATAAGCAAGAGGGTATGAAAATAAAGAGTATAAGATTTGAATTCCATATGGACACTTTTTTACTTTTATCAATTGGAATTAAACTGAATACACAAAGAAAAAAATTAAAATGAACAAGAAAATGGTAAGTTTTTAAAAATATAGTCAGATATTGCCCGTAAATTTGAATTCCATATGACTATATTTTTAATATATTTCAATTATATTAAAAATATAGTCAGATATTGCCCGTAAATTTTTTCGTGAACCAATTGCCCAAGGTCCAAGACTTACTCAACTTGGGCCTAATCCGTCCTTGGAAACATTGCAACTTTTTTTACTTAGGTGATTTATAATTTTTTCTATAAGTTATTGGTCATCTATTTTAACTTATAAGAGCAACTACATCAATTTCCTCAAATGATACATTTCTCTTAAAATTATAGAATATATATAAAAAAAAAAAAAACACTCATGCATCAATTACCCTTTGCTTAACATTAAAACTAAGGTGACAAATGATTTTTTTGTTAATAAGAGAATAGCTGTCTCTCTTATAATAATAATAATAATAATATAATTCATTTTTTATTAATCATTTGAATTCATAAAACAAGCCATCTGCAAATTCCTTTCTCTTTCTATAAGAATAAAATCATATTATTAAAATAGAATAGGGAAGTTGATAAAAAATGTGAGTTTTTGTAAAACTTTAAAACTCTAGCTAAAATCATAAAAAGTGTTAAGTTCACTTTAAATTTAAGAAAATCACACTAATAAGCATTACATTTAGGGACAAATTATTTAGAGATGGTAAAAATTTATCTCCGAATAGTACTTTTTAGGAACAAAAATAATTTTTTTGAGACGAGAATACTTTTTTTGTTCCCAAATATAATGTTTAGGGATCAAAAAAAAAAATTGTCTCAAAAGACAATCCGGTACCAACATAAGCAGAAAATATAAATGTGTCCCCAAATGTATTTTGAGATAAAATTAAATTGTCTGCTTAAGTTGATATGAGATTGTTTTGGAGATAATTTAAAATAAAATAAAAATTGGAGACAAAAAAAATATTATTGTCCTTAAAAAATTAGTTTTGTCTCCAAAAGATACCATTTAGAAATAAATTTTGATTGTATTCCAATAATTTGTCTTTAAAACCTATTTTTGTTGTAGTGTCACAAGAGAAACCGATGCAAATGTTGTGTGAACATACAAACACATTATATTAAAAAATTTGTGTATTTGAAAAATATAATGTAATAAAGCTAAAAAAATGTAACTTTCTTATATTCTATGTTCTTGAGTTTTCATATTTTTTAATCAAAGACTATCTCTTTAAAAGATAAAAAGGACATAACAAGCATTCATCAATTTTTTTAATCCAATAACTACTAGCTTTTTTAAAAGATAATTAAAAAGGACATTAGCAAACATTCATGTGTACAGTATTTTTTAAATAAAAAGATAAGAAAATAATAATTGATTAATGATTAATTTGACCATGAATCTTGGACTTGACGTCAGAAGACAAAAAAGCCAAATAGCTCTTTGGTTTGCTGCTAAATACATACGTTGTCTGCTTAATACAGATGAGCGGTTGTATTAATAGAATGCGGTATAAGTTATACCACGTAATAAAAACTCAATCTACTAAAAATAAAAAAATAAATAAAAAATTTAAATTTAATTAATATTTAAATTTAGAATAGATTCAAAATAAAGTTCTAATATATTTATTTGAGTTTTTAGTAACTTGAGTTTTTGTTATGTTCCGTGATTTGTACCAGTATTAATATTAATCCGCTTTGCTTTGCACAGAAACATATATACAATACAAGGGATGTACAACAAACCAATGTACAAGTACAACAAAAAGAATATATACAGTACAATAATACTGTATTAGTACTAGTATATGTAAACTTTTGTACTTTATGAATTGAAATAAAAATGAATACTTATTTACGAATTGATAAATAATGTTTTTTACAATTTAGTTACAATTCCTTTGATATTAATAAAAATTGAACTTAGAGGATTAAAAATTAAAATGAGCAAGAGAGTGATAAGTTTATGATTCATAATTAATCATTAATTTGACCACAAATGTTAGGTCATGTTTGTAAGGCTATGTTTATGTCATTTTATCGTTTTTTTTTTCTATGTAGTCGTAATTTTTTTTTGATTTTTTTTCTAAATCAAGGATTTATTTTATTTCTAAAGTGTTTATTCAAAAATTCTATATAATTTGACTTTTTATATTTTTTGGGTATTTATCGTTTGTTATAGTAATTTATAAGATAGTAATATTAATAAATACAAAAAAAATATATAAAAAGTCAAATTATAGAGTTTTTTTAACAAACACTTTAGAAAATGATTTAAGATAAAAAAAATTCAAAAACAAATACAGATGCATATTAAAAAATAATGACATAATCAACACATTAAATTACAAATAGACCAAAATATCATGTATCCCATAAATGTTGGACTTAACAGTCATAACAAAAGCCAAATACCATTTTGCTTTAAGCACAAAATATACTGTGCTTATTTGTTCATGTTTATAAAATCATGTTTTGTTTATCTTATCATTTTTTCATATGTATTCGTAATATTTTATCCATTTTATTGTTTTAAATCAACGTTTTATTTTATTTCTTAAGTATTTGTTAAAAAAACAGTAAACTCCTGTGGAACATAAGGAGTTTCCTTTTTCTTATCTTATTTGTTCATGTTTATAAAATCATGTTTTGTTTATCTTATCATTTTTTCATATGTATTTGTAATTTTTTATCCATTTTATTGTTTTAAATCAACGTTTTATTTTATTTCTTAAGTGTTTGTTAAAAAAACAGTAAAATTTGATTTTTTTTAATATATTTTTTTAGGTATTTATTAATATTACAATACCTTATAAATTGCCGTAATTAACAATAAATGCCAAAAAAATTATAAAAATATCAAAATTTACAGATTTTTTTAAACAAACACTTTAAAAATTGATTTAAGATAAAAAAAAATAAACTGATACATATAAAAAAATAATAACATAACCAAAAAGTTAACTTACAAATATGACCAAAACACCGGTATACCATAAATGTTGGACTTGACAGTCATAAGACAAAAGCCAAATACCCTTTTGATAAGACAAAAGCCAAATAACCTTTTTATTTAAACACAAAACATATGACGCCTATTTGTTCAGGTTTGTACAGTCATATTCTTACTTTTTTTTTTATATGTATTTATAATTTTTTTAAATCAACGTTTTATTTTTTTCTTAAGTGTTTATTCAAAAAAACCTGTAAGTGTTTATTTTTTTAATTTTGGGTATTTATTAATATTACATTACCTTATAAATTGTCATAACAAACATAAAAGGACAAACAATACCAAATATATATATATATATATATATATATATATATATATCATTCTATTATAACAAATCAACCCAAATTAAATGAGTCTGTCCAATTTAATCATTTTTTTTTCCAAAAATACTCCTATACTTTTTTATTAATTAAAATAATATCATGCTCACATAAAAAAATTTAATTTAAAAAAAAAAGTAATAACTAATAACACTATGTATCCATATTTTAACAACCAAACATTCTTTTAAGTCTTATTATTTTATACTATTTTTTTTTTGTATTATCCACATATTTGTATCATAACTACACTTATTTTATATATTTTAATTACACTGCGCGTCACACACGCAATGCGTGAGACACGATTAGTATATATATATATATATATATATATATATATATATATTTAAAACAAAAAACCCATCACAACCCTTAAAAACATATATAATGAATGATTATGATTAAAATGTAAACATAGTGTGTTTTTATATGTGTTGTATATTTTCCCATATATATATATATATATATATATATATATATATATCATACTATTAATATAAGTCAACCCAAGTATTTTCTAATTTTACCCAAATTTTCCAAAAATACCCCTATTCTAATATTGTAATTACTCTTGAATGCCATCAATCAATTCAAATACATAAATAACTTAAAAAATGTTATTTTACACACATTTATATTCCAAACAAAATCGTTGTGTATTTTTTATAATAGTAAAACATTATGTCACTCTTTATATACTATTGTTAATTAATTATATTTAATCATTCGATATTTAAATTTTTTAAAAATTATTAAATTTATTTATCGTGATTATATCCATATCACTACGTATCACATCTGTAACACGTGGGCAACTATTTAATTAGTATATATATATATAAAATGGTCAACGGTACAAAAATAAAAACACAGATAGATACAACCATTGTAACCAATGTAGAAAGTACAATTAATATGAATATGAATATGAATATGAATATGAATATGAATATTATGAAAATGAAAATGAATATTATGAAAATGAAAATGAATATCATAAGCCTGAGAGCAAACATAGCTTCCTCTATATCTCCACCCTCCATTTAACCTCTCTCTCTCTCTCTCTCTCTAAAATTCATAATAATAATAATAGTAATAGTAATAGTAATAGTGATTAATATTAAATTAAATGGAAAAGTGTAACGGTGGTGTAATAATGGAGAAGATAGATATTCCGACGAACCCGATGGTGACACCTTTATTATCAGATTTATATCAGTTTACTATGGCTTATGCTTACTGGAAATCTAATAAACATACTCAAACTGCCGTGTATGTTTCTTTCTTTTTTTTTTTTTTTTTTTTTTTATTTATCTCTGTGTATGTGTCTGTCCAGTGACGGAACTAGGATTGCGAAATGACGGGCCGAAAAGTTATTTGACGGAATGACGAGGATGAAACACTAAAATTTAAACGTTTTGATCAAAATACATAGGAACAATCTGTTTTTTTTTCCTAAAATGGGAGCTGTAGGCCCCGACTGTCCCTATCTAGTTGCTTCCCGGTGTGTGTTTTGGTTTTAGTTTGGAATTTGTATTTCTTGAATTGGGTTGCGAAGCGAGGGGCTGGTTTACTATATAAAAAAATTTATATAAGTTATTTTACGGAATGACAGTGATGAAACACTAAAATTTAAACGTTTTGATCAAAATACATAGGAACAATCTGTTTTTTTTTTCTAAAATGGAAGCTGTAGGCCCCGACTGTCCCTACCTAGTTGCTTACCGTGTGTGTTTTGGTTTTAGTTTGGAATTTGTATTTCTTGAATTGGGTTCAAGTTTAATTTTATTTATATGCCTTTCTTTATATATCTATTTACATATATGCATGTGTGTGTAGTGACGGAACCAGTATTGCGAAACGAGGGGCTGGTTTACTATATAAAATAATTTATACCTTACATGAAGTTATTTTACGGAATGAGGGGTCTGAAACACTAAAAATTTAAAAGTTTTAATCAAAATACATAGGAAAAATCTATTTTCTCATTAAAAAATTTTTCAAAATGGGAGTTGTAGTCCCTGAGTGTCCCTACCTAGTTCCTTCCGTGTGTGTGTTTTGGTTTTAGTTTGGAATTTGTATTTTTTGAATTGATTCAAGCTGAATTTGTGTATGGGTATATGTATATATATATATAGGGAATTTAACCAACCCAATTGTGAATGAAGATGCTTTTTTATGTGTTTGTTTGGTGTATAAGTTTTTTTTTTTTTTTGAATTGTTTAAAGCTGAATTAGTGTTTGAGCTATATATGTCTATATATATAGAGGAAGAATTTAACTAACCCAATTGTAGAAAAAAATGTAATTTTAGAAAATACATACTGAATTTGCATTTTAGTAGTGTTTGTTTGGTATTTAATTTGGTTCTTTAAATTGGAATTGCATTCTTTGTTTTTGGTTCTAGCTGAATTAGTGTTTGTTTTTGTGTATGTATAATATAATTAATTCAAATGTGAAAAATTGGTGTGAATTTAGAAGATACAGAGTTAGTTTTTTTGTTGTTGTACCCAAAATAAAAAATATCCTTGAACGTTCATGTTTTTTTTTCCCCTTTTGCATTTTCAATCTCTAAACATTTAAGGCCATAACTTACATCTCTCTCAATGTACATGTTTAATAGTATGTATGATTATGTCTGTTGCTGTTTAATTGGTTTTAAATGTGGATTTATATTTCCTTGAATGGGTTGAAGCTGAATTAGTGTCTGAGCTATGTCTGTGTTTATTACTATATTGTAAAGACCGAAGTTTAATCAAACCTCAATTGTGAAAATATCTATGTGATCTTAAGAAAGTAGAGAGTGATTTATTTTATTATTATTTAAAAGCACCTTGAATTTAATGTTAGAATGTTATGGGATTGTTTGGCTGCAGTTATAGTCAAATATCTGTTCTTATTTGAGGTTGAGAAAAAGATGGCTTTGTTACATTTAAGTTTCTAAATTCTTTTTAAAAATCAGCTTCTAAGCTCTGGAACCAAAAAGTAAGGGAACTAAGTTTGAGTTTCAAGGCTGTACCCAAACAATCCTTTAATTTGTTGTGAGTAAGTAAAAGAACTGATCTTCTTTTAATTTGTCTCAAAAATAGAGCCTTTGAAAAAAATAAAGGTCCAAGAAGGAACTAGGCTGGGACCGTTGCAACTGAATGAACTCACATAAATCGCTATATTTTCTGTAAAAAATATCTAAAGTAGTAGATCTGCATGCACATTAATTAATCATAAATAGGTTCTGCTCCGATTTAATAGATTTAGCACTCACATGAACGATTTCTGGTTCTGCCATTGAATGGATCATTACTATGCTAAAAGATAAATCACGTAGCAAGATTAATACCAAAAAACACACGTCGCAAGATGGATACGGATTTTTTTTTTGGTAAGAAAGACTCGTGATTCCTAGTAGCGGAAACTAAGATTCAATTATTTGGCATTGCATTATTAGGGATTCTGAATTTTAAAATATACTCAAAGCTAAGGCCTTTTGTTGGGTGTGTTTTTTGACCGATTTCTTTTTTAAAATTATGTAGGGAATTTTTTTTTGTTCCTAGACTCATTTGTGTATATCCAACTTGTATGATATTTTTGAAATCCATGGTTCATGGTATTCAAGTTAGTTTCCTAAACTATATTTAACTTATCGTGTTGCATTGCATTCAGGACATACTGTTTTCAGAACAGATTATAAAGAACTTTTTGCTCAATAAGTCTGGAATATTGGAGTTTTTGCTAGCAAACTCTATAAATGAGATGTTTTCTAAAATCATATTGTTGTAAAAATAATATATAAGGAACTTTTTGCTGAATAAGTGTAAAAGGTCGGAGTGTTTGCTAACTGAGCCTAGAAATAGGGTGTTTTTGTTGATAAAAAAATATTGATATGGTTCTTTTACGTAGAGATGTTTTGGAAATGCAGCTTCTTCTGAACTTGTTTTTTTTGTTTTTGTTTACGAGTTACTATCGGTTGTTTTGTCTAAGTTAAAGTCCATTGCTCACTTGCCTCAGTTTTAATTGTGCTCCAAGCTGTCAACATTATGAAAACATACTCATCATTGACATGTTTCAGATTCGATTTATATTTCCGCAAGAACCCTTTTGGTGGTGAGTACACAATTTTCGCTGGTCTAGATGAGTGCATAAGGCTCATTGCCAATTTTAGATTGACAGAAGAGGAGATTGCATTTATTAAATCGACTTTGCCTAAGACATGTGAGGTAAAGCCAATTCCTTGATTATTAGGCGCATATTAGAGATGTTATTGAGTTTTTGTAGCTGATGCTACTGATCTTTGTAGGAAGGATTTTATGATTATCTTAGAGGACTTGATTGTTCTGACGTAGAAGTATATGCTGTTCCAGAGGGTTATGTGGTTTTTCCGAAAGTTCCCCTCGTAAGAGTTGAAGGCCCAGTTGCAGTAAGTACCTGCAATCATTAATACTAATATGTTTTAAAAAGTTGTTGTTTTGCCTAAGGAACTTCATTTTACATGTTCCTTGTTTTGTACACCAACCTATATACCGATATACATGTTTCAGTTTAGTACACAAACTCACTAAACATATTAATTCGTCCACAATCCTTGCGGGTTTTATCTCCTCTGTACAGTTTAGTTGGTATTAAAGGAAAAGAAGCGATGCCGTCTATAAATTTCTATCTCCTTTGAACACTAATCTATTGGTGAATTATCCCTTTATTATGATCATTATCATGGATTCGTGGTTTTCTGTTAAAGTTGACTGTATAAAAAGTTAAAAAAATGTATATTAGTGTACCAAAAAAGATTGGTATGTTGGTGTACAAGGCAGTAAAAATCTGGTTTTACATGATTTAAAATAACGGAAAGCTTTTACATGTCCCTTAATAAAATACTGATTGTAAATTCACTGCTTTGTTGCTTTTGCTTTCCAGGTTGTCCAATTATTGGAAACCCCAATTTTAAATCTCATAAATTTCGCATCGCTAGTTGCTACAAATGCTGCAAGGCATCGATTTGTTGCTGGAAAGTCAAAATCTCTGCTCGAGTTTGGCCTTCGCCGTGCTCAGGTTCAGTAACTAACTTTAATTTTTTTTTAAGAAAGTTTAAATGCTTTATTTAACAAATCTAGTCTTTAATAATAGGACTATGTTACTTATTTTCACATTTAGGGTCCTGACGGTGCACTAAGTGCTTCAAAGTATAGCTACTTAGGAGGATTTGATGCAACAAGGTAATACCTTTAAACAGCATTGCCCTCGTAATTTACAGGAGTATCGTCCTTAAGACAAGTAAATAATCTTCTTTATTTTAAGTGGTTTTGGATGTGGCTTATTTTTCTTGGTGTTGTATAAACAGCAATGTAGAAGCTGGGAGGTTGTTTGGAATACCACTGAAAGGAACACATTCACATGCCTTTGTTAGCTCATTCATGGTTGGTGCACATTTCTCTGTCATTTACTCCATTATCTATCATTAGAAGTTTCTCAAGTTATTTGCTATCCTGTTAATACAATGATATCGGTCCATCTTTGTATAATATGGTTTACCATCATAATACTGCCTTCTATAGGAGCCGTTTTCTTAGTTTTCTCTGAAAATGTAGTTAATTTGTTCTAACATGATAGTTTCTCATATATGGATAAACGATGATGAAACTTGTCAATCTTAAAACTGTGTTGCTCTGATGACTTTTCCTGTGTTTATTCTAACTTGAACTTCTCCGACTATCATTCATTTAATCAAGCAAAGTTTTCTCTATCCGCATTTTTAATGTTTTAAGTGATGTTCATGCACTTATTTCTTACACCCATCTTAAGCACTCTCAAATTTCTTCTTGTCTCATCCATTTAGATTAATGAGCCAGATATCTGTCTTGCAATCTTCCATCTGTTCATATAAAATATCATGTTCAATTACTATTATAGTGTCATCTTGTTTTAATACTTATATCATGCCATTCAATAGATGGGACATAGTTATATTAGAGGGAGAGTTCAAAATATGATAACTGTATTCTCTTCTTAACATCTTTTACTTGGATACATTTTTTATATTGCCTCAGTGATTTGCAGAGTCCTGATGAGATTGTGGATAAATCCCTTAAAAGTTTTGATGGCTCTTTTACTTGTGATGATTTCTTTGGTCAGGCTCAGACATGGTTAAAGAAAATGAAGGTATTCCGGATTTTGTGCAAATTTTGATCAAAATTCAGTAAATATGATTTATACGTGACCATAGTTTTAAATTTTGAGTATTTTAACTTGGAAAAAAGTTGATTTCACTGGAGTTTTCTATCAACAAAATCATGTTTCGATACGAGCTTATAGCTTTATGTCGACCATCCATCTGAAATGAATTAGTGAGGTGTAGTATTGAAGCCCAAGTTCTGTTCCACATTAAGGCCTTGCCTGCCTGCAGCTTTTAAGCTCTGGTTTTTTTTTGGCTCAAAAACTGGACTACATAAGGTTTACCAGCTTAAAAAACCTGAGATTTTCTGGATTTCCCCCCTGAAAAAGCTAGACTTTAAGCTGGATGGACCTAGAATTTTTTTGAGCCTCAAAACTCCAGCTTATTTACTTTAAGAGCTGCAACCAGACAAGCCTAAGCTCCTGATTTACCCAATACGCTGCCAGTTTTTCCTGTCCTTCCGTTTCTACAATTTGGATTTCCTATTTATTTTTCAGAAGTCACAATCATTATGTAGCATCTTCAGTGAGACAAATCAGAGCGAATTAGTAGCCTTCACTTCATATGCTCTAGCTTTTCCCGACAGTTTTCTTGCTCTTGTGGACACATACGATGTAAGTTTAACTATTGACATTAAACTTGTCACATTACTCTTCTTATTTTAAAAACTAGCTCTTCTTACCCAATTTTTTTTTAGCTCTTTAGCTTATTGATTAAGTCATAATAAGACTTCGATTCCATTGTATTAAATCAGGTTATGAGGAGTGGGATTCCCAACTTTTGTGCTGTTGCCCTTGCACTCAATGAGTTGGGGTAAGTGCAAATAGTTTTTTTTTAATCAGGACATTTCCTGTTCTTCTTAGCAGATGACTCTTAATCCTTACTACTATTGTCATTTCCTTAATGTCATGTATCTTAACCTTCGGAATAAACTTTTTCTTGTTTACCCTTTCTGATGGGGCGAGTTTTGTATATTTACGTAGCATCAAATTTCAGTTTTGTTCACCAACCTACAAATTTTTTCAGTAGAACACTAATGTTGTAATTCTTGGCGATTTTAGTTGGTTTCGTGTACTGAATTGGAAACAAACAAAAAAATCATAGGCTGAGGTACTAAATGGTTTTGAAAACAAAAAAATAAAACAGAAAATACTCTGTATCATAAGTTTGTTGTATAATGTACCCTATTGTGTTACCTCTTTCATTTTCTACTCCCTAGTCTATGTTTTTTTCTCTTTTATTCCCTTATTTACGACTGTTTTCGATGTAATGTCGCAAAATTATTACAAAATATAATGTCATTGTACTAATAGCTATATTTGTAGGTTGGTGTACAAAATGTAAAAATCCAAAAATCTGGTCAGACCTTAGTGTATAAACTGCAACTTTCTCCTTTTTGATGTTTAAATCTTAACTATATATTTTGGATTCACGTAACATGTAGATACAAAGCAAGGGGAATTAGGTTAGACTCTGGCGACCTAGCTTATTTATCTTGCGAGTCTCGTAAGTTCTTTCAAGTTATCGAGAAGGAATTTCAAATGCCTGGTTTTGGGAAGACAAATATTACCGCTAGTAATGACCTCAATGAGGAGACTTTAGATGCTTTAAACAAACAGGTTACTATTCTTTATTTGAATTTTTTTAAATATTTTTTCATCTAAAGACTTAAGATAGAGGTCAAGCATGGGAATCGATATGAAAATTGGACTTAAAATTTACATTGGCTTGATTTTCTTTACCAGGGGCATGAAGTAGATTCATTTGGAATTGGTACTTATTTAGTCACCTGCTATGCTCAAGCTGCTTTGGGATGTGTTTTCAAGCTTGTTGAAATAAATAATCAGCCTCGTATTAAACTTTCAGAAGATATATCAAAGGTACCACATATGCCATGAAATGTTTTCTTTGGTGCCTGCTATTAGTATTTTTTTGCTGTTCTTTTTTTTTCGGAAATTCATTATTTTGCCTGATTTTGTTGTGTTAGGTATCGATCCCATGTAAAAAAAGGTCTTACAGATTGTATGGGAAGGAAGGTTACCCTCTTGTAGACATAATGACAGGGGAAAATGAACCACCACCAAAGGTGTTTAGTTTGAGTTCTTTTTATATTTAATCTCTTTATTTTTTCCGAATAAAGGTGTGGACTAGATATGCTTGGCATCCTATCTGATTAATTATTTTTTCGTAGGTGGCTCAACGAATTTTGTGTCGTCACCCATTTACTGAATCAAAAAGGGCCTATGTGGTGCCTCAGCGTGTTGAAGAGCTTATGAGGTGTTTTTGGCCTGGTAGCTCAGGTGAAGATTTTATACTGAGTAGATTATTTTTTGATTTTTGAGGGGATTAAGTTGTTGGCTGAAATATTTTTGAACTAAAAAGAGAGCATGATCTGGGGTAATAATTACTTGACCTTGATTACCTTTCCTTCTGAAGGTAAAAAAAGAGAAGAATTGCTACCTCTTCAAGAAATCAGAGATCGATGTATTAAACAGCTGGAACAAATGCGTCCCGACCATATGAGGAGATTGAATCCAACACCTTACAAGGTTTTCATCTCCATCTTTTTTCTCTTCACGATAAAGGCCTTGGTGTTATTGATTTCAATGTTCCATGTTGACTTGAATCAAGCAAACATTATATCATTCATTTTTATATCCATTAGTTTTGTGTCTTTTTTAAGAGAACTGAGATCTTGAAACTTAATCCTATGCAGGTTAGTGTGAGTGCCAAGTTGTATGACTTCATCCACTTTTTGTGGCTCAATGAGGCTCCTGTTGGGGAGTTGCAGTGATATCTTATCGGCAAGTTAGTTAAATACATATATACATGCAAGGATGCAATATTAGTCGTCCGACCATTTAGGTGCTTCGCCAACCACTTCCGCAGTTTGTTGTATTCTTGGTCATTCATATCACATCAAAGTTCACACCTATTTTTTTCCCGTTTATACGATTCGTGTTTCTTTTAGACAATACATTTTCTTTCCCGCTTGATGTGGCTCACCTAGACCTAGATTTTCTTTTTAATATACATTGTTACAAACTTTTAGGTAACTCAGGTTGTAGCGTATTTTTGCTATAGCAAATTTAATAGATGCATTGTATACCTCTTTCTCGGTCTCATATGTTGTATGCATCATGTAGTAATTTCCGTAAGCTTAAAAATAATTTCGACACTGCTCGGCAGCAGGTTTTTTATGGTCATGAAATGCATTTTACATTTAATATTTAAAATTGTACACATTAGTTTGTCTATTTCTTCGTTGTGATATTATTCACTTGTATTAAGCAGAAAGCTTAAATCGTTGGAGCCAAATAAGCCATCTTTCAAACACAGCTTAAACAGCAGTTTGTAATAAAAATCTCTTTTAAGTTCTTAGAAGTATTAAGCAGAAAGCTTAAATCGTTGTGATGTTATTTATTTTTATTTGTTTATTATTATTTAATAATCATAACTATATTTCAACAACATGAATGTGGACTCCATAATAGTTTATTACTATTATATTCATCTACTAAATCATATATATTTCTCGTATATAAGAGCATCCGTATCTGGTAACTCA
This sequence comes from Primula veris, assembly GCA_963682055.1. Taxonomy (NCBI): domain Eukaryota; kingdom Viridiplantae; phylum Streptophyta; class Magnoliopsida; order Ericales; family Primulaceae; genus Primula; species Primula veris. The sequence continues at coordinate 2,149,738 of OY821751.1, forward strand.
AAAGATAATTTTCCATAAAATTTAATGATTATGCTATAAAAACTGATATGATTAGGAACCCTATAAATTTACTAAATTTTAAAAAACACAAAATTCATCCTATATACGAGAAATGTATATGATTCAATGTAATAATAAGAAACTATCATGAGTTACATTCTTATGCTTGGAATATTATTATGATTATTATATGATAATAAACAAATAAAAAGAAATAATGTAGGGTTATTATAAGTAAATTAATAAGAAATCTGTAATTTTGTGTAAATGTAAACGGTTTCTTAAAAGATATAAAATGTGTTAGTTTTGAGGGAATGATTAATGTTGTTGATGCGGTTACTCTTAGCTGAATTTTGTATTTCTTGAAATTTAAAAAAATTATAAAGATACTGGTACATGTAACTTTTTATATCATAATTATTAAATTTTTTTAAAATATATATTTTAATTTATCATATGGGGATGGCCTATCAATAACATATGGTCTATCAATAACAGGTGGTATAATAAATTGGTACAAATTAACAGCTAGCTCTGAATTGGCCTAGGATTTGACTAAACTCATTTTGTTTTTCAAGATGCTGGTTGATATAAATAATACTCCTATAAAATGTAGTGTATATCTCTGGATGATTACATTATTCGACACTATACATGTTTGTTACACCTAAAAATGAAACGCAATCACAATCCTACACCCTTTATTTGTGTGGGAAAGGTGGAAGCAAAATAACTTATTGGAATATATTGTTCGTAAAATATATTGTTCGTAACATATGACGGGTGTTTGCTCGAAAATATATTGTTCGTAACATATTATCCTACAAAAATATATTGTTCGTAACATATGACGGATGTTTGCTCGAAAATTCTCGAACATACGTTAAATTGTTGGAATCCATCGACACAACTTATAAATCAGTAAGAGATATAAATTAGTGACAGAGAAAACTCTATTGTTTCATATAGGGGTATTTATAACCTTATTTAAGAATTCTAATTAAACTAGAATAATAATAACTAAATATTATGATTGTCTCACAATGCGAACTGAACTAGACATAGTAATAACTAAATATTTTAAATAAAATAGAAAAGTAAATACTACTAAATAATATTTTCTAAAATGAAACTCCATTAATTTTCTTGAACTTAATACTGCTTGATTTTCATCCGTTCCTCATTATTCCCTTGCACTTCAAAACAAATCATCCCGATTTGTACTTTGTAAGCAAAAAAATCTATCGAACCAATTGTCATATTTTTGTCGGCGCATTATTTTTCCCCTGTCCCACGGATCTCCAATTAATGTATCACAATCGATATCCAATACTTATAAACAAAATCTATCAAGTGCTGAATATCAAGCATGGAAGCTAGCTGATCTGTCTCGAGCGTTATACCTCAAAACTCCTTAAATAATTCTTTCATAGGCTCATTTATTTCGATCCCTTCATATTCCGTCTTAATTCACAAAGTTAAAACTCCATTAAAATCGTTGACAGCATTAAAATTAGCCAACAAACTTTTCCCTTTCAATTAAAAAACCTTTAATATACTTTCTGTTAAAACTAGCATAAATTTTCCCCCTTTCCACTCAATATAATATGTATAATCTTTTACTTTATACACAGAATCCACATCAAATTGCCATGATCTATCCAATAATACATTGCATGTATTCGTCTCATCAATTTTAATTTCTCGAATTCAATATTGTCGCTCTTCGACTTTAATTTTTTTTAGCAACGATTTTGAATACACTGCCATGTTCTAATTTTGAAACACATTCGAAAAAAAGTCTGTTTGTTTCTTTTAGCGAGATTGTTGTAAAATTCAGGTGAACTATATCAACCATTTGTGAATCTTGCGTTGAATTATAGTTTTCTAGAATTATGTCGTTTTTAGTTTTGAAGTCATCAGTTAAAACAAGTTTAGTCAACTCCAAATCAACAATCGCAAAACATGGTTTTGAATATAGGGAAAAAAATTGACCATCATAAATTTTTTTCTCTTTCTGAAGAGACTCCGAAACTTCAATCCGAATTCCTTTTCCTTACCATTTAAATGTATATCTATGGTGTTTGTCATCATAAACATCTCCCACTTCATCTTACCATGATTTTCCCAACAAAATATGACATACTTGCATATCAATAACTTCACAACGGACTAAAGACTTATATATTTTTTCCATGGCTAAAGGAACTAAACAAATACGAGTTACCTGAACCGGAAGTCCATATTGATCTCACCCGATTTGATAAGGTGTGGGGTACGAGATCATGTTCAAGTTCAAGTAGTTCACAACCTTTAACGATACTAAATTTGAGAAACAATTATTGTCTATTACCATCTTGCAAACAGCTCATCCTAATCGTCACTGAGCTTGAAATATTTTTTTTCGATATGTGAGTTTTTTTATAGACAGAGCTTTCCATAATTTGCGTTTTGTATTTAACAAATATAGTAGGTTTGCTCTGATACCACCTGACACAGGATGAAAACCTAAAATATAACAAAAAAATCTTGTTCGTAACACATGAACGGTTGTTTACTCGAAAACGCTTGAACGGACGTTAAATTGTTAGAATCCACCAACACAACTTATAACTCAATAACGGATATAAATTAGAGAGAAAAAACTCTATTGTTTATTGAATAACTTAAATTATTGAAACATCTCTCCTATATGGGTATTTATAACCTTATCTAACCATTCTAATTAAACTAGTAATAATTAAATATTATGATTGTCTATCAATTCTAATTAAAGTAGGAATAGTAATAACTAAATATTCTAAATAAAATAGAAAAGTAAATACTATTAAATAATATTCTCTAAAAACTCTATTGCTTTTATTAAAATTAATACTGCCCGGTATTCGTCCGTTTCTCATCAACAATCCTACATCTTAGAAATCTCTAGTGTGATTGGTGAACATGATAAATTTTTGGTAACAGAAGCAAGGATTAGGAACATGAGTTCAACTTCAATAGACAAAGGATCATGAAAATAATCTTTGTCACCGTACTTTCAATGATCAGAAGAAATTATAAGTACCTAAAAAGTGTGATGTTCGAAACGGCTCCACAAAAAAAAGGACTATTCACGAAAAAAGACCACGATTTGTCACGGGATAATGTTAAGGGTCATTGGGTCGAACTCGTTTTGGAAGCCAATTAAGTCCGTCACCCTTCAGGTTTTTCAACATTAGCATATATATAGTTTTCGGAGAATCTTTATTTTTGCATAGATACATCATATCGTTTAGCGCTTTTCCGAATTATTGGAAGAATTCTTTATGGAGGAAGAACGTATTTTTTCTTTGACCTTTCCAAAAATTTCTTCTACTTCGGGAGGCGCTTTTTTCCTGTATGATGCATTGCGTATCCTTTCTTGTATCTCAAGTATCTCAACACTTATTCACGGAAATGAATTTTCTCCGAATATTCAATAGTCGCCGATCGAAAAAAAAACCAATGACTAATAATACGTTTGCTTTGCTTGGTCCAGTCCATTATTTTTGCTGCATTAAACTAGAACAATGAAGCATTCACTTTTTATGTAGAATTGTTAATTACGGGTAGTTGATCTAATAGAACGGTTTAGTTCGTTTAAACAAATTTCACACATTCGTTAATTAACAAGAATAAAATATTGGTTTCACCAAAATAAGTAATCTTCTACTTCAAAGGAAAATACCTGCTAAAGCTGAAATTTTACCTTGCCTTGGTCAGTTGGTCTCCTTCTACTCCTACTCAGAGAATATTATTATTTACTTTTTGGTTTTTTGAAAAAAAAAATAGGTTTAGTGTATTTTACTATTATCGTTTAACGATTTAGCTACTCTACGGTCAACTTTAACAATTGATGTATCAAATTACGAAATTTGTCATAATTGAGAACCTACCGTTAAACAAAATAATAAAATTACACTCACATTCTCTTTCATACCACATGAAATATAGTGACTGCAATTTTGTCGATTTATGCTGTTAGTCCTAAATCGTTAAAATTGATAGTTCAGCACTTATGTAGTTGGTCGCCCTCAATTCATACATTTTTTTATTTTTTTTTGTAGTGTTTGCCGAATTTATAAGTTTAATTTGTAATCCCGAATTGTAGATAATCGAGTTCTATGAGTACTATACGATTTCATACAGCCAAAATACAGAAATTAAGAGTAAATTTCTCAGTAGTAATTCAACAATTTCAGTAAATGACCCTAAAAGAAAAGTTTGAAGGATAATTCAGTTAAAAAAATGAGTATTGTACAAGTAGAAAAGTTATGAGCAACATTTTCGTACATGAGCAGAACAATATCAATATTGAGCCTAACATTACCAAACACAATCTGCAAAATCAGAAGAATAAAAAAAGAGTCTGCTTAATTTCATATATTTATATAATATTGTACTTGCAAAAATAATACACTTGACTCAAATCATGTCATACTAAACAATATTCGTCTAGTCTCATCTAACCTGCCAAACAAACCCTTACTAACAAGTAACAATATATTATCAATTAATTAATTCACTATTTTTCTTTTTTTAATTCTCTTAATTAACTATCTCACGTTGATCCAACCATCGGTTTCGGACCAATCTGGTACTTGACAACTCACCAAATTTCGTAACCTATCCACATTTGACTCTAAACCAACATCAGAAGAAGTATTCCATATATCGAAATCCGACAAGGGTAATTTTGTAATTTCACAAGACGCCTTCTTCAAATCCACTTGTCCCGAACACCGCTTTTCTAAATCCGGCAAAGACACATTTAAATCAAAGTCCATGGAAAATAATTCCGACTCATCTTCATCAATGCAATCCAACGGTCCTCTAGGTGAGGTCTTACGACAATCTTCCGTACTAGATTGTTCGGTGGTAATAAACGGATGGTCCAAAAGCATTTGAGCAGTCCATCTTTTCTTCGGATCTTTAACGAAAATCTTACTCAAAAAATCTTTTCCTTCAACTGATAAACCCTTAGGAATTTCAGGCAACTCGTCGCCAATCCCAATCCTCATCAGCAACCCGAATATGTTGGTCTCCGGACACTGCCAAGCCGGAGCTCCGGTGACCATCTCTGCCATCATACATCCAATGGCCCACACATCGCCAGGTGGCCCCATCTCCCCCTCACTCACTGCTTCAGGCGATATATATAACGGAGTCCCACGTATCTCTTGCCTTTGTACTCTCTCTAGGGTTTTAGTAGCTAGGCCGAAATCGGCTATCTTTACTTCGCCTTGGTTGGAATCTTTAGATGATGGAAATAAAAGTATGTTTTCGAGCTTAAGGTCGCTATGTACGTAATCTTTCTCATGTACATACCTAACCCCTTCAAGTATATTCTTCGTATATCGTCGTGTTTCATGCTCAGGTAGCCCATGATCATCACGCTTGTTCTTGATTTTATCAGCCAATGTGCCACCTGGGGCGTACTCCAAGAAAATATTATACCTTTTTTCGCCTTTTTCGACAGTGTAATCGCTACCAAAACACTTAACTATATGTGGGCAATCTTGAAGCTCGTTTAGTATCGATTTTTCGCGTAAAAGCATATCGGTTTGTGAAAGACATGCAGACTTTACCGCCATAATCTGTGGAAATCGAGCGCTTGGATTCGTCGTTATTGCTAAATTCACTGTCGAAAAGCTTCCGTATCCAATCGCATCGCCACGAATCCACTCCATTAATTATTGAAATCGATCTCAAGTTGATGTTTTTAGTCTTGGAACTTTTAGTACTCCAGTTTTATATATTTTGGTGTTACTCTATTTGAGTTCTGATATAGTATAGAATAAGGCTATTTGTGTTATGTATATATATAGGAATTAAAAGAGTGATAATTGTTGCCCTATTGAGTGTTTTCCTATTTTAAAAAGGAAAAGGTCGATGAATTTTATTTATTATGATTTGATGTCGGAAAATAGAAATACAGTTGATTTTATTGTTGCACGTGATTGTGAAGGGTTTATATATAACATTATATATTTATATGTATGTAACATATTATAATGAATGGTCTTAAAATCGGGTGAAATCTATAGCGTGACAATGTTTCGATGAAACGTGGGGAGGATGTTGTAAACAAAATAGGATATTTATTTAATTTAATTTTAATTAGTGTCCCACACGGTTTTGAATATGAAATAAATCTTTATTATAGTATAAATGAGTATAAATATTATCTTCTTTATTCTCTATCCAAATTCGTGTTTCCTTACTTATTTTATTCAAATTTTTTTTAAAAAAACTTAAAAAAAATTGAACAATTACTATAATACATGTATCAATACATTCGAATAATTATTTTTTTAAAGAAAATCCACACACAATTTATTTTGGAATAAATGTATAAATTAGTGTAAATTAAACATTAAATCTTAAAAAAATTATGTAAAACAATAGTATGTACAAATGTTTTAAAATTTGAATATAATATAATATAAAAGTTTATAAATTTGCGGAATAAGTTGTGAAAATTTAAAATTTCTACTTACCATATATGTATCACTCACGATCATGTAATTTACTTGCATTTATTGATGTATTAATACGAAGTAAGGATGTATTACTAAATGGTAACGTAGTAATAAAGATTGAAGAACATTCTTTTATTTACCCAAATTGCATAATGCGAACATCATAACATGCATGTATGACATTTGTTTAAAAGTGTTTATTATAGTAACAAATTAATGAAATTTCCATATTCAAGTAAATCAATTACATAAAAATGGTAATGTCATATTATGATATAAAAGCAACCAGTATCGCTATTATATTAAACTTGATTTTAGGAAGGTTTTGCTAAATAGTGACCAGAGGTTTCGTTTAATCATTGAATATATTTCTGAATTAAGTTGTATTTAATACAGTATTGTTTCTTTATTTCATACCAAAATTACTTTCTTAAGTTATGAAATTGCTATTAATTAATTACTATAATAAACATATTAAAATAAATACTATTCATCCATATAGCGAAATACATGAATAATGTCATTTGTGAATTGTGATTGCTACAAAACTAGAAATTTACCATATTATAGAATACTGAAATACATGAATAATAAAATTTGTGAGTTATAATTGCTATAAATAAAACTCAAAATTTACCATTATAGCTCTTACATGATTAAGTAGACACGTTAATAATAAGATTAAATCTTTCACTTCTTACTGTAGGTTATGTTGAATCTCATGATCCGAATATTATTGATCTAATCGACAAATGAACAAATTAATTATGTAACTTCAGATAGAGATGTATATATACAAGTAATGAAGTAAGAGGACTGCCGGTTGGCCGCCATGCACTCAGTATGGTCTGTATGCCATGATTAGTTTATTTGATCATCCTCTGATACGACAGACGCACTTGACAGAACTTTTAGTTTGATAGTTGAAATAAATTTAGTGTGTATGTTTTATTTTTGGTGTATTTTTGTTTTACCATGATGGATCTTGGGGGTAGTACCGAGTATGAGGCTTTCAGACACTCTGAATGATTTTGTATTATATATTTTTACTTAGCCCATTAGAGTCTATTCCAGGAGTATATGAACTATGTATTTTGATCCGTTATTTGCAATAATAACGAGGTTTTATAAAAAATAAAAAAAAAGTAATGAAGTAAGCGGAAAGACCAAAAAGTCATCAAGACTAAAAAAACTAAATGTATATAACAGGTTATATATCCAACTAAACAGTCGAAGTGTTCGGTAAGCATTTTTCAATTAATTTTACCTTACACGAAACTTCAAAGTGTGACAACAAACTTGATCCGCATTTTATACTTACACCAATCGGTGATCTGTTTGATGACCGATCTTTACCAATATTCCGATAATACATTGTTCATCAAATAGATGGATCCAATTTTTAGTTTGCCATCCCCAACAAACTGATTCACAATTAATACATGGACCAAATAAAAAAAAAATCAAAACTAAGACACGCAAAAAGCTAAACTTCTGATAGTCAAATTATTGTGATTTTGATTGGTTTTTCATTTATATATTAAGGGACCGATTTTGATTGGTTTTTCATTTATATATTAAGGAACCAGGTCTACACAAAAAGCTTTTTCTGAGAGAGCTAAAGACTAAGAAGTTGGAAGTGCAAAGATTAATTATGTTAAAGCTTTATTTACATATACAATTCAGAAGAAAAAAAAACCCTAATGATGTAAGCTTCCCTATAAAAAATGTTAAAATAGTGATAGAAATGGTAAGAATCCGGATTTTTGTAGAAAAATGTACGTGTAAATATAAAGTATTTTACTACATCGTTTATATATGTGAGTACATATATGATATATAACCTAATGAAATCCTACTTACTATCATCAAGTCCTTTTAAAGTCGTGCGGTCCGAGAAGTGATGACGAAATCGGGCCAAAGCGGACAGTATTGGTGGTAGTAAGGAGATTGTTACGGTCTGATCGGGTGACCGAGTCGTTACAATTGGTATCAGAGCCACTATCTAGCCGATGGTGTGTGAACCATTCCCGGAAGGACGGCGTGCGCGACGAGTATGTTGTGCCTGAAAGGAAAAGAGTGTAAGAACCCGGATTTTCGTAGAAAAATGCCGGTGTAAAGAGAAAGTATTGTGCCAGATCGCCTACATATGTGAGTAACTATATGGTATATAAGCTAATGAAATCATCCTTACTATCATCAAGACATTTAAAAGTCGTGCGGTACAAGAAATGAGTACGAAATCGAGCCAAAACGGACAATATTGGTGGTAGTAAGCAGATGGTGGCGGTCTGGTCGGAGCACCGGGTCGTTACATGAATTATGACGTTTTTTTTGTGACGAGCTTATTAGCAACAACTTTTGTGACAGTTTATGACGTTTTTTTTTAAATAATGACAGTTTTATGACAGTTTTATGACAGAATTTTAAAATTGTGACAGATTTATGACAGGTTTTACCCTCACTAAATCAACATTTATTTTGTATTAATGGTCAAAATATACCTATGCTTTTGCATTCACATCTCACTTATGGTTGTCAACTTCAGAAGAATCCCCAGCGAATAGTATTTTTGTTCGTTTTGTAGTATATTTTACTAAGCTAGATTACAAAAAAAAACATGCATATTCTATTAAAAGATGTACATGTTGCATCATTTTATACTCAACAACCATATGTCCATATTTGTTTATTGTATAAATAAATCCAACCTACACGAATTAGTTGTAACACCAAATTAAGGATACGCAGAGATCGAAACAAATTAACTAATTAGAAAATGGAAGAGAATCGAAATCAGTTGTTTCATAATTCCCATAAAACGTGTATTTGTATATTAATTTGTACTTAAAATATATGATTTACTGCTCCATGCTCATTATAATACAAACATGAAACATGCATGTTTTTCTGTTCTTAATTAGGAGTATTATTTTTTAGGTGGTCTTGTTATATCAGGTACGATATCCATTTAGATAACAACAATTTAATTACCTTTCGAAAACAGTTGGTAATTGAGTAGTTTAACAACAATTTAGTAACAAAATAATTAGTTGCTATTGTGTTTGCTAAAATTTAACTCAAGTCATTTTATCAACAATTTTCAAAAAGTAAACTGTTAGGATATATGAATTTTTTTTTATGTTAACTCAATATTATGCAGGTGTTCCAAAAGAAAAGAAAAGTTATAATAGCACTTTATGTGATATTTGTTTATAGGCATTTCTTGGTTACAAATTAAACAATATACATGGGCATATGGCAGTCCCTTTGTTTCGCGTAAGTCTAGCGGACTAGCATAACTAAACGGAAGAGTAACTCGAACTTGTCATGTTAGCGTTAACGTTTTTTTTTTTTTTTCTGTTTCCGATAGGAAACCCAATAAAATTTAGTTTTGATGTGGATGGCAAACTTATAATCCTTCGCGATAAATAAAACAATTACATCTCAACTTTCCACATCCTTTTCTTTCTTTTGAACCTTTATCCGAGTATTGACAAATAAAAGTTTCATACAAATTTCGGTTCAACATCGCAATTATGTTCGTAGTTCATGTAAATTTTTCTTGCTTCGTATAAACAACGTAGTTTTGCATCTGTTGTGAATTGAAATTTAGTCTTGTACCATACAATCCCCATGAAATTACATGCACATTATATTAGAGGAAAAAAAAACTAAAATGAGAGTAACTAACGTACGTGTTATAATAATTCAAAAAGAATATATTTGATTATACTACCAAATGAAATCTTTTAATTTAGGAGTAATTTAGTGATGTGCGTTGGGCATAAGTGGGAGTGTTGTTTTCAAAAGAAAATAAATATTTATCATGTGATACATGTGAACAAATCATTGAAACATTCGCTTTCAATTTTAAGATGATGTTGAAATTGCCTTTTTCTTTATTAAAACTGAGTTTTTTTTGGGGTTATCTTAATTTATTATTACAAATCTTACCTAAAAATCTTGCAACTTCCGAATAGTGTGGAGGTTTGTTTATGTGCATGGGCGGCGTGGCGTGCCAGGTAGTCCAGTAAGTCTGCAGACTCGGGAAATCCCAAATTTTTTTAGGGCAATCTTGCAGCTCGAATATCTAATTACTAAAATATTAATAATTAATTCAATAAATATTGTTATAAATGTTTGTGGTGAAGTGGTTAATGATACAATCCAAAATGACTTTTTTACTTAATGATCAATGATTCGAATTACTTTGTTGTCCAATTTATTTTTTTTAATATAAAAAAATAAAATTGGGATAATCAATTTTTTCTAAGCCTTGAACAACTCAAATTAGTGGGCGGGACCTATTTATGTGGTAATTATTTGCGCCTTTTAGCTATACTTGCATTCACATCATGTGTTTGGAAATATATTTTGGCAATGAGTAAGTGTTTAAAATTACTGGGTGGTTAAGCTAGTCTCACTAAATGTGGCAATATGAGGGTTTAAATTGCTATTTTCATATTATAAATAAAATTTGTTTTTTTTTTTTTGGAAATAGGGGGAGGGGATGTAGCCACATTTAGCTCCACCCCTGGTAATGATATGAACACAATTCTTAGATTTCATTTTTTTTTTTACATATTTTGTGACAGAATGAGCACAAAAGTACACAACATGATCATAAACATGTAAAAAATTGAGTTTTTATTCTCACGTTATCACAAGATTGTGTAGCAATGTGTATAAATAGTTTATAAATATGTCAACTTTGAGTAACTACCATGTCCTTCTTTCCCCTCTTTCGAAAAATTGGATCAGCCTCAGGCCCGGTTTTAAGGGTGGGCCGCATGAACCCAGGCCCAAAACCTCCGAAAAAGCTTAAAATATAGAGGCCTCCGTTTTCAGGAAAAATATGAATAGTTAATTTTATATAATATATACACATATAAATCATAGTTTTGACAAATGTAAGTGTCCAAAATATTAGTTTCACGAATACTATTTATATTTTGTTATCATTTTGTAGAATGTGGGTTTAATCCTTACCAATAACATTTATTTATTTCCTTTGCTACTAAATGAAATTAAATAAAAGAGGCTTCGTTTTGAGTAAAGACTCATGACTTTCGAAACTTTGGCTCCGACCCTGAGCAGCCTAAGTGTAGGCGAATAAATGGTGTTACGTGATGGTTTATATTGGAACAACTGTGTCATTCTGAAGTAGGTGTCTTAAATCTGCCTTCGGAGAATTCTGGTTAAGGATCATGGATATAGATAACTGAATGCTCGTTAAGTTTTTAACCATGCTGTGAAGTGTGAACCACTTGAACGCACTTACGGTTACTAGCGCCACGACAATTCCAAGCTATTTTTTTCATCGTTAACAAGAGGCAAAGCAGTTAATTATGCATATCGTCTGAAATGACGATAACTGACTCAACATTCTCCTTGGCACTCTCATCTGAATTTAGGTCCTTTTTCTCTCTCAGACCATTCAATGTAACTGCTTCGTCAATACTACTGTAATAAACTAATAATGTGCAGTTTGATGTACCTTAATTACAATTCGAAGGACGTCCGTGTACTTATCCCACATCAGTGTAAGTTTTGCTATCGTATCAGCTTCCCGTTAACCCATATGTACGGAATTAAAGGTTTTTGTAAATTGACGTCGCGTCACATACTCAAGCAAATTCTCCTCTCTTGCGTTGCAGGCATTGTGCCGGGTTTGATTTCCTTGCCCAACATTTTACCCAATTTCTTTAGCGTTTCCGAATCAAACATATGAATTAAGTTTCCGAAAGCGGGCACAAATCATTGTTGTATTTATTTCCTGCACTGTAGGATCAAAAAGTCCTCAATACGACTTCCTTTTCAAGTCTGTCAACCAGATATAAATTTAAGTAAAAAGAAAAAAGAGCATGAGTTTCAAAAGTTTCAACAAAACAAACCCAAGTGCGGACCATATGTTTGGTCCGGACTACAAATGACACAAAATCGACGTATTTTATTAACGGCTAGTGATGGATGTGATCTCCAATTACTTGTTCCCCACTGACACCATACGTTAACAAAGCACATACCAATGTTAACAAATTTACGAAACTCTTTCATTTTTCAACTTTTTCGTCCAAATCGATCTCATAAACTTTGTCACATGCTATCACGTGGCCAAATTAAAGGTATTTTATTGTTCCACCCTCATTTTTGTGCTTCAAATTACAAATGGTATACTTTTCTGTATAATTTTATCGTTTCGTTTTATACATCTTATATATCTCCGTTTCGAATTATTTATAACCGATCACTAATAAAGTAATAATATTACTCCCTCCGTCCCAAAAGAATTATACCATTTGAATTATTATCATTATTCTGTATTGATGGTCGAAATATACCTATGCTTTTGCATTCACATCTTTCTTATGGTTGTCAACTTCAGAAGAATCCCCAGAGAATAGTATTTTGTTTGTTTTGTAGTATATTTTACTAGCTAGATTACAAAAAATATACAATGAAGCACATAAAAAATAATTCAGAGCAACAAACATGCTCGGACATAAGAAAACAAACCAATGTATCAAACCTGGTAAAATAGGTTGTAACCAAATCTAGACATCCAACAAACTACTAATCTCATGCTATAAGCTCTAAAATAGATACAACAAACTCCATAATCATAGTAAACTCGCGCTATAGTCAAATAAAGATAGGTAAACAGTGTCGTCGATGAAAGGGAATCTGCTCAAGCTCTCTAAACCATGAACCATCAGACAGGGTATATGACCAACCATCAGGCTCATGAAGAATCATGCCTCAACCTCTGTAGCATAACCCTAATCAGTCACAACCTATAGTGACAGAACTCAGTCCGTGCTAAACGGAGCTCGTAATCAGGTCCAGATCACTAAACTTGGAACCATCCAACAGAGTCGGCAGAAAATAAACCAACCCTCAGGCGACATGAAAAGTCACAAGCCTCAACCTCTGTAACATAACCCAAATCAGTATTACTCAATCCTGAACCCACCATGTTAGACCAAGTACTTGCTAAACAAAGCCTACAAATCAACCCAGCTCTCTAACCGGGTATATTCAACAAGAGTATAGCTAGACGACCGTAATGAGCTACTAGGTCAACATACAACCACATTGAATAACCAGGTCTCGATCTCTGCAGCAAGACTGAAAAATGGCCCATCATATATGGCCAAACACTATTAGGATAAACCCTGTATACGCTAACCAAGCCTACAAAGTGATCAGTCCTCTTCCCCTGTATATAAGATCGTATGAACGTCCATAACTAAACAGGATCGCTATATAGGTTCATCAGTCAATCAACTATAAAAGCCCAATCAAGCAAAAGATAATCCTCGCACCCATATCCAAATGACTGACACTGAGAGAACAAATGTACGGCTATGTATGTATATCATATCAATAAAAACCAGCTTAAAAGCCCAAAATAAACAAACTCACCCGACAATTGAGGAGTAACCAAATATAGCAATAAACAAGAAAAAAAGGGGGTGGCGGAGCTGTTGTACCAATACCAAACCCAAAATCACCTAACCACCATCTCAATGTCACACCAACCCAGACGAAAAGGTGAGAGCCACATCCATGGAAGCTATCGCGAAGCAAATCCAAACCTGCTACGAGCAACACAACTCCACACTTATGTGGGTTAGACGAAATGGCAGCTAGGCCTATAAAACAAACCAATGATTGTTGCGAATAGCCCTGGCAGTACTAACAGAATGGGATGAGCATGACAGAGGTGGGGGAGACAGACATGAGAGTGGGTGGGGACAGGTCTGAAAAATCAGATCTGGTTGGCGAGGGAAGCGGCCCGATTTGAAGGAAGGTAGAGAGATGTGAAGGCGGGCCAGATCTGGAAACATATATATATATATATATATAGGCGACCGAGATGAGATAGTGGGTGTAAGAGCGAGAGGTGGAGAACCAGATCTGGGGAGAGAAGTGGGCGGCGGGCTTGACTGAAGAAGGAGGAGGGTGGGTGGCGGAGAGCAAAGACGGCGGGTTAGGGTTTGGGTTTTGGCAGCGATAGGTGGCGGGTAGAAGTGGGGTGGAGACGAGGTTTTGGGTGCCGGAAGGGGGGTGTCTCTGCAATGGGGAAACAGCATGAGGGTAGGGATTGATGGAGGGGGAGCTCCTCCCCCACCCCAAGCTTTGATGGCGGCGGTTTGGTTCTCACTTTTCTCTTTTCTCTCCTCTCTCCGTCTTCAGATGGCTTGCTTGATGTACCTATTTGTAAATAAATTTACAAAATATGTATTTTTTTTTTGTAAAAAAATCATCAAGTTCAAAACGATCAGGGTTTTTATAAATAAATTTCTAAATATATATTAAATTGTCATTTTAATTTTAAAAAAAAAACAATACAGTATTAAACACACATTAAAAACAAAAACCTTAAAAAAAACTAACAATAAAAGTCACATACTCGCACTAAAAAGAAATAACCGGACTAAACGAGCAGTCAAAACACTGAAACATCACTACAAAAACATCGCTCCCTCTCTCTCTCTCTCTCTCTCTCTATATATATATATATATATATATATATATATATATATATATGCGATGGCGGCCAGGGTGCCTGAAGAGGGGCCAGTAATGAGTCTAATAAGCAAACGCCTCCGTAAACTACGAAAGAAGCTCGACTCTGATGCCACCGTATCCGCCGCAATCCGCGAGCTTGAAAACCTCCGCCTCCCCCTCTCCGCCGCCATCGCCGACGAGATCCACCTCGTCGCTTCTGTACAAGTGGAATTAAAACCTACTCCCCTTTATAAGCTCTTTGTTTGATTCTAAATAGTAGTATTTAATTCGAGGGAGGGTTTTATATTTGTTGTGAATTTATAGTATTAAAGATTAAAATCACTTGCAAATGATATAGTTTTAATTCTTAAACACTTAACATTGAACTTGAATAAAGACCTCTCTCCTATATATATATATACTAGTATATCCACGCGTTGCGTGTAAGACGCTATAAATTGAAACGATGATACAAATGTAGAGTAAAAAAAAAATATGCGAAATAAGAAAAAAATATAATATAAATTGTGATATATACAAATATTTAGAGAAAAAAATATAGGATATAAGAAATTTTGTGTGGTTAAAAAGTTTAATTAGTTTTTTTTTTTTTTATGAAAGTAGTTAATATGATAATTAATAAAAAAATATAGGGGTATTTTTGAAAAAAAATGCTAAATTGGGCAGCCTCATTTAACTTGGGTTGACTTATCATTTGACTTGGATTGACTTATTATAATAGAATAAAATGATATATATATATATATATATATATATATATATATATATATATATATATATATTTCCCTTTTCTAATCTGTTTAGTTTGATTCTGAATATTATTATTTAATTCGGGGGCGGGTTTTATAATTGTTGTGAATTTATAGTATTAAAGATTTAATTCACTTGCAGTGAGTTAAGTACTGACTAGTTAGTGAGAATAGGGTGGTTTTTGATAAGATGTGGGTATTTTTTATTTAGAGGAGGCGAGTACACGACAAACACAATCTCTTATTATGCTTTCTTCTTTCTTTTGTTGTAATCTTTACAAAGTTCTACAACAATTTATAGACTATAAAATAGACTCTTGAAATTCTAGATACACTTAATTCTGACGTTCTATTACTAAAACATTCATACTTATTATAAGTAACTCCAAACGACTTGAAACCTTCACCATTAAAATCTAGACTTAAAGACCTTTAATTTGATAGGTCATACACCTAAATTGAGCAACGTTTTCCCCTTCAACTTTACTCTTTAATTAACCTAAAAAAAAACTGTTCAATGTGGAGTCTCAACTTTAATGTCGAATTAAGTTTATTTTTCAACATCCCTCCTTCAACTTAATTCTCTTCTATCCTTCATCCCAAGTATCTTCTTTTAGTTCTCGAGCAGCAGTGTCGGTAGCGGTTTCGTGAAAATATCTGCAACTTGATCACAACTTGCCACATGAACCATTTTCACCGTTCCTTCCTTCACATGATCTCGAATAAAATGAAAATGAACGTCGATGTGTTTGCTCCTTTCATGATTCACTGGATTTTTCGCCAGTTCGATCGCTGATCTGTTGTCGACTCGAATCTCTGTTGCCTCGTGTTGTGGATTCTCCATCTCACTTAGCAAATTCCTTAACCAAATTGCGTGGCACACACACCAAGATGCTGCCACATATTCAGCTTCGCAAGTTGAGAGTGTCACAATCGGTTGCTTCTTCGACAGTCAAGTGAATGTCGTGTTTCCAACATAGAACACATATCCCGATGTGCTCTTTCGGTCATCTACATCTCCGCACCAATCGCTGTCGGAATATCCTACTAGTTTGAAGCAATCACTTTTAGAGTAGAATAACCCAAGGGATTCGGTTCCCCGAATATATCGCAGAATTCTCTTTACTAATTTCAAATGTGTGTAAACCGGCTCCTCCATGAACCGACTTACTACTCTAACGCTATAAGAAATTTCCGGCCTTGTACATGTGAGATAGCGGAGACTTCCAACTAGACTTCGGTATTTGGTTGCATCTACTCGTTCTCCATCATCAAACTTAGAAAGTTTTGTACCGAGCTCCATCGGTGTCGATACCGAGTTGCAATCCGTGATTTTGTTCCTCTTCAAAATTTCTTTCGCATATGCTTCTTGTGACACAAAAATTCCCGTATTTTCTTGTCTAACCTCTAGACCAAGGAAATACTTCACCAATCCCAAATCCGTCATCTCGAATTCCCGAGTCATCACGCTTTTAAATTTCTCTATCATTTCAGCATTGTTACCCATAAATATGAGGTCATCAACATAAAGAGCGACAAAGAGTAAATCACTTTCATTATTTTTCACGTATAGCGCATACTCATATGGGCATTGAGTAAACCCGTTCTTATTGAAGTAGGTATCGATTCGGGTATTCCATGCTCGGGGTGCTTGCTTTAACCCATATAGAGCCTTCCTCAACTTCAATACTTTACTTTCCTTCCCGGCTTTCGTGTACCCATGTGGTTGATCCACATACACCTCTTCTTCTAGCATGCCATTCAAAAATGCCGACTTGATATCCATTTGAAAAATTTTCCATTTGAATTGAGCTGCTTGAGCAATTAGAAGTCGAATTGTTTCCATTCTCGCAACCGGGGCAAAGACTTCATCATAGTCGATCCCCACCTTTTGTCTATAGCCCTTCACAACCAGCTGTGCCTTGTATCTTCCAATCTCGCCTTGGACATTCATCTTTTTCTTATATACCCATTTTACTCCTATCGCTCGACATCCTTTCGGAAAATCCACCAAATCCCAAGTATTATTTGATAGCCTTTATCTCTTCATCCATCGCAGCTTGCCATTCTTTATCTCGTACCGCTTTTTCAAACGTAATTGTTTCGGCATCCGCCAAAAGACAAATTAAATGTACCTCACTTGTCGAGTCGTACAAATCTTGTATGCTTCGCATCCTTGTTTGTCTCGGCCCTTCTTCATCATCAGATGTTTGAGTTATCATCGGTGTTATCATCGATGTAGCGGTTGTTGATTCTTCTTTTTCTTCCTTTTTCATCACCTCTTTTTGATTGTTCCAGTCCCATGCACTTTCTTCATTCATTTGCACATCTCGGCTTACAACCACCTTATTTTCAATTGGGGCGAATAGCTTGAAAGCTTTCGTCTTCTCATCATACCCGATAAACACGTATTTCTTACTCTTATCATCTAGTTTGGTCCTTTTTTGATTTGGTACATGTGCATATGCCACACTACCGAATACTTTGAAATGCGATACAGTCGGTTTCTGTCCACTCCAAGCTTTTTTTGGTATTTGGTCTTCCAATCTCGCATGTGGACATCGGTTTTGCACATGCACGGCACATTGAACCGCTTCCGCCCAGAAATCCTTTGGCATGTTTTTACTTCTCAACATTGACCGAACAATGTCGAGAATTGTACGATTCTTTCTCTCGGCCACACCATTTTGTTGAGGTGAGTAAGGTGCGGTTAAGAATATCTTGATCCCTTGTTCCTCGCAGTAATTCATGAAATTTGTTGACGTGTACTCTCCACCTCTATCTGACCGTAAAGCCTTGATATAAGACCCGGTCGTTTTCTCAACCAACACCTTGAATTTCTTGAACACCTCGAATGCCTCAGATTTTTCTTTCAAAAAATATACCCACGTTTTTCTTGTGTAATCGTCAAAAAAAGTGATGAAGTACCTCTTCTCATTGAATGACTTAGATGTGATCGGTCCGCATATGTCGGTGTGTACCAGCTCGAGAATTTCTTTCGATCGATATTCCGCCTTCTTCGGAAACGAACTCCTTGCATGCTTGCCGAGCAAACATCCTTCGCAAAACTTGGTGGTGTAGTCTATGTTCGGTAATCCATGAACCATGTCCTTCTTGGCCAACTCCTTTAGCCCACCATAATGGAGGTGGCTGTATCTTAGATGCCACAATGCTGATTTGTCCTCCATGTCGAGTTGTAAACACTTTTCTCGTATGTATCGCAAGTTGAGCTCTTACATGCAATTTTTGGCCATTTCGACTCGTGCTACCAAGCGCCCTTGGTTGTTTTTCAATTGTAGTACTAGATCTTTCATGAATACCGAGTAACCCTTCTCCACGAGTTGTCCCATACTGAGGATGTTCCTTTTCAGATCGGGCACATAGTAGTCATTCTCGATCGACCCTTCTTTACCATCTTTTTGATAAAAACATATTTTATCTCGGCCCTTTACTTGAATCTTTGATGCATCACCGAATGATACATGTCCATCTTCAACATCTCGCATCTCCTTGAATAGGTGCTTGTGTCCGCACATGTGGTTGCTTGCTCCAGTATCGAGGTACCACACTGTGTCGTTATTGGGATGGTATCATTGTATGCCATCATAAGAACCCCATCTTTCATCTCATCCTCCGTGATAAGGTTGGTGTTCTCGTCTACTTTCTTCTCGAGATAGCAATCTTTTGTATAATGACCGACCTTGCCACAATTGTAACACTTGTCGGAGTTGCAATCCTTCGCATAGTGACCATACTTACCACACTTATAACACTCGACATTCGAGTGATTTGATCGGCCGCTTCTCCCACGACCACGTCCTCTACCTCGCCAATTTTGTTGGCTTGACTGCCCCTTTTCCTTATAGTATCTTCCTTGACTTCGGCCTCCACCACCGCGACCATTTCCTCGACCTCCACGCCCGCGACCTCTACCTCGAAAGTTTTGAGCGTAGAGTACATTTTCATCTTTAATAGATACCTTGTCTTGTAGCGCTTCCTCAAGCGACTCTTTTTTCTTCTTCTTCTTTCACTGTTCATGCGCCCCAAGTGAACCAGCGAGATCATCGATGGTCATCTCTTCCAAATTTTTCGAATCCGCAATTGCGCAAACAACATTCTCAAAATTTTCGGTCAATGACCGCAAAATCTTCTCCACAACTCTTGCATCAGTTAGGATCTCTCCATTGCGTTTAAGTTGATTCACCACTGTTTGCACACGTGTGATGTATTCAGATATTCCTTCTGAGTCCTTCATTTTCATGGCCTCCAATTCGCCTCGAAGTGTTTGAAATCGTACTTGTTTAACTCGGTCAGCGCCTTTGAATACCTTTTGCAAAGTATCCCAAGACTCCTTCGACGTGATTGCACCAACAATCTTCTCAAAACCTGACTCATCCACCGCTTGGAATAAGAGATAGAGACCAATCTTGTCTTTCATACGCGTCTCTTTCACCGCCTTTAACTGGTTCGCTGTTATGTTACCGGTAGCTTCCGGTTCCGTATAGCCGTTTTCGACTAATTCCCACACATCTTGTGCACCGAGCAACGCACGCATTTGAATACTCCAATTGTCATAGTTTAACTTAGTAAGCCGTGGCAGCGGCATCAGCCCCAACGATGTACTCCCAGAATTCATCCCAATGCTCTGATACCAATTTGATAAAATGTGGGTATTTCTTATTTAGAGGAGGCGAGTACACGACAAACACAATCTCTTATTATGCTTTCTTCTTTCTTTTGTTGTAATCTTTACAAAGTTCTACAACAATTTATAGACTATAAAATAGACTTTTGAAATTCTAGATACACTTAATTCTGACATTTTTTTACTAAAACATTCATAACTTATTATAGGGAACTCCAAACGACTTGAAACCTTCACCATTAAAATCTAGACTTAAAGACCTTTAATTTGATAGGTCATACACCTAAATTGAGCAATGTTTTACCCTTCAACTTCACTCTTTAATTAACCTAAAAAAAAACTGTTCAATGTGGAGTCTCAACTTTAATGTCGAATTAAGTTTATTTCAACAGTTTTCACCCTTAGGAATTATAAAAAAAAAATATGCTTTAGTGTTTAGAAATTGTATTTTAAGGTAGATTAATTAGAGTCTAATACCCTTTTTCTAATCTCTTTGTTTGGTTCTGAATATTAGTATTTAATTCGAAGGCGGGTTTTATAATCGTTGTGGATTTTTAGTCTTAAAGAAATATCACTTGCAATGAGGTAACAAATTAACTTTTATTAAAAGAAAACTAACTACTCAGTGATCAAGGAGTGTTTTCCACCTTTAGGAATTGAAATATATGCTTTAGAATTTGTATTTTAAAGTAGATTAATATATGCGCTTTTTATTTTCTTACTTTGGTTACAAATGTTATCAATTGAGGGGGAAGTTAGGGTTTGTGATTTGATTTAGGGTTTTTGATATTTGCTGCTGGTTATTGTTATAAAGCTTATAATCACTTACAGTGAGGTAAGAACTAACTAGTTAGTGACAAATGAGTGTTTTCCGCCTTTGGGAATTAAAAGAAAAATGCTTTAAAAGATGTAACCATGGTCTAAAATAAAGAAATTCTCCCTTAACTTCTTATTGCAACTTGAGTCCAATCCCCCGAAAATTGATAAAACGGCCACTTCAAATGAATACTGCACTTGAAATATATAAATTTAGCGACTAATTAATGGGCATAAGTTTAGCATGCATTGATCTAACTCAATTTGACAATATAGCAATTAAATTTCTAAGGAGAATGCACATTGATGTGAACTAGACTATAGAATGTATAATCAGTTTAATTTTGTGTACATCACTTGATAATATTATGGTTTTTCCATTTGATTGCCCTACTACAACATCACTACTTTTTGTATCTTTTCAAGATTACTTCTACATATTTACTGCATTAAAAATTTGTCTGAATGATATTTAACTACTAGACTCAGCATATATATATATAAGGATATATTTATTTATTTATTGGTACATAAATATGAATAATGATTTAACTAAAACCCATGCATGTCCGATATTGAACATTAATAAATGCACTTGCCACCTAAAAATGCAAACAATAGTTACTCCCGATACACTGATCATACCAACATATCTCACTTTGACTTACCAAATACGACATGACTACTTTTGTAATGGGTCAAAAATCAAGGAAATTGCCGACATAAATTTTCACTTAATAGTTAATACCCATGCATGTTTTAACCTAAATAAAAGTAAAAATAACTATGAACAATAAATATGCTTTAATAAAAAACCATAAAAGGAAAATAGCATGCAGTTATTCCTAATACCTACATTTTTCAATTGGTGAAAAGTATGTGTAGCTTGTCCATCACAACACGACTCAAGGGTGGACAAAGCTGCGGCTTCAACTGCCGTGACCGAGTTTCTAAGAACATCTAGAGAGAGAGAGCGGCTTGCACGAGCTTTCTCATGCGAGAATGGAAATCCCCTTCATTGAACATAATTGCCCAAGGACCGATTAACCTTTGTTTGCTCCTTGGATAGATGGGCTTGAACAAGTTTGAATGAGTTACAAGTACGAAACGCACTGCCTCTGGGCATGATAGCATTACACACGGGCTACCGTGGATATGTGTCTTGAATATATCTCCATACCTAATTTAAAAATGGCAAAAAAAAAAAAAGTGTAATTTCATGTAAGCACCACCTAGTGAAATAATTTTGCTTTTTAGTTTTATATTTGTTATTCCTTTTGGACTCAATTATACTTGTGTAGAGCATAGAATATATTATGAAATATAGACACAAAAATTATGGCTAATGGTTTTGTTAGGACCAGATTTCTGGTCTAAATATTGTTTATTGTCTATTGGTTTTCACTAAATAAATCCTAACTGTTGTTAAGAACTAAGACAGAATTGACAGGTTTCAAGTATCAGTTGCAACCTCAGTTGCAACCTACTAAGTCAGTAGTAACAGGTCTCAAGTACTAGTTGCAACCTCAGTTGCAACCACAGTTCCAACCTGCTACTCAGCAATATTCTGTCTAGTTCTGTGTATCTGCATAGCTGTTATTTATTAATTGTTAATTGATTCTACAGCATGCAGGATATATTCTCATATGATTCTAAAAGTTTAATATGCGTTTAAGTGAGAATATTAAAGTGGTAAGGAAAGATTTCCTAAAAGGTATAAAGAGATTAGTTATGTTTCCTTTAAATTTATAATTCTATATCTCCATTCTTATACTAATCCTTATCACTTGTGTCAATCTTTTGTTCCTTATCAATTCAGTATGATATGTTTAAAGATTGAATAAAATCAGGAGTTAATGTTTTACATGAATACCTAAAAGATATCTTTTCAAGATATGATCTTTTTATATGATTCCTAGCTATATGACAATACTAACTCCTACAATCAAGCTGGCTATTAAACAGGTATCAACCAATGATGATTGGAGTCAATCAATGCTGAAGTATCACGCAATGCATGGGAAGATTGAAGCCAATCAACAAAGTCAAAAAAAAACAATCAAAAGATATTGAAGATTGAAGATTGTTTTTACTTGCTTATATAGTTGATAAGTTAGCTTGTAAATGTGTGTGTTCTAAATTATAAAGAACCCATTCTTGAGAGAATACACGTGAGCTTTAAATAAGAAAACAATGGTGGGATGCCATTGATTTATATTTGATAGTTATAGAGTAGGAGCAATATAGAGATAGGCAGAAAAACCTAGAGGGAGTCTAAGAGTTTTTCATTAAGACTTGAGTCCTATATTGTAAGCTTTTATAATATCATAATCTGGGTAAGTGCCCCGGAGACGTAGCCTAGTTAGGTGAACTCCGTTGTTAAATGTGCTTGTGTTCACTTTAAGTACATTTAACGTTTTACAGTTCTGTCCATTAAATACACTTGGTTCCAACCTGTGGTTCCAACCTCACTTGAAACCTAACTGCAAAACTGCAACTAGAACAGCGGATAGGAATTTCAATTGGTATCAGAGCTTCACACTAGATCTTACTTAGTGTGGATCCTGTGTTCTAGTAACAATGGACTTAATGAGGGAAGGAAACGCCTTCAACAAACCTCCATTGCTTGAAGGAGGAGTAAACTATGGAGTATGGAAAATTAGAATGAGGTCTTTCATCAAACAGCAGAATGAACATGCATGGAAGACTGTTATGTATGGATGGGAGGCTCCAACTACCATGGATAATGAAGGAGAACTGATTCTCTTACCTGAAGACAAATGGTCTGCTGAAGAAGACAGAAAATCAAGTGCCAACTCAACAGCCATAAACTTGATTTTTGCTGGTGTAACTCTCAGCGTATTCAGGTATATCTCTCATTGTGAAACAGCTAAAGAAGCATGGGATATTTTGCAAGTTACTTTTGAAGGAACCACTAAAGTAAAAGCTTTCAAACTTCAACAGTTAACTACCCAATTTGAGAACTTAAGAATGGAGGAAGATGAAAACATTGAACAATTTAATGGTAGAATCTGCCACATTGCTCATCAAGCTGGAACCTTAGGTGAAAAATACAGTGATGCTAAACTTGTTAAGAAAACTCTTAGGTCACTCCCAGAAAGGTTTGAAATTAAGGTCACAGCTATTGAAGAATCAACTGACTTAGATAATCTTAAACTTGAAGAACTCATAGGAAATCTAAGTACTCATGAACTGAAATTCTTCAAACATAAAAGACCAGAAAAGGGAATAGCATTTCAAGCTAAGAAATCTGAATCTAATGCCTGTGATAAAATGAGTGATGAAGAACAACTAGCTTTCTTTGCAAAAAAGGTGTACAAGAAGTTTTATAAGAAAAAGGAGGATGATACTGGTTCATCTAAAAACTTTCAGAAAAATGATAACCAGTTTAAGACAGAGTCTAGGTTCAATAATAACTCTACAGGAAAGTGGAATTCCAAAGAAAAGGATAACAAAGAATACAAATCTAAAGAGATTCAGTGTAGAGAATGTAGAGGTTTTGGTCATATTCAGGCTGAGTGTGCAAACACTTTAAAAAGAAACAAAAATGCTTATATAACCACTCATAGTGATAGTGATTCTGAGAGTAACAGTGATGAAGAGGATGGTTCCAATTTTGTTAATTTCATGGGAATAATCACTGAAAAAGAACCTACTTATGAAAGTGACTGTGAGCAGGTTTCAACCCCAGTTACAACTGCCTGTGAAACATATAGCAGTGATGAGGAAGAGCCTTCTGATGAAAACATTACTAAGCAATACCTTGTTCTGTATGAAAAGTATAAATGTCTGAGTAAACAATCCTTGATCATAAGCAAACTGAATGTTGATCTAAAGGATGAGGTTAAAAGTCTTACTGAGAAGTTTAAATTACAACTGGCTGAACTTACTGAAACTAAAAAGATAATAAAATTGCTGAATGTTTCTGCTTCAGATAAATTAGATGACATGCTGTCATATTCTAGATGCTCCAAAGATATCAGTGGTCTAGGTTACTATGGTGGTAAGAGTACAGGAAAAACTACTTTTATTGAAGCTGTTGCTAAAGCTAAAACTCATGATTTTGACCACAAGGTTAGAAGCTCAGTTGCAACCAGAGTTGCAACCAGGAATAAAACTCATGTTTATGTAAAGAAGGTTGGAAGCTCAGTTACAACCAAAGTTGCAACCATGAATAAACTGAATAGCTTTAGGGATAAAAATAACTTTAGGTTGAAGTTGTGTAATTTATGTAAAAAACCTGGTCATTCTGAAATCCAGTGTTATTTAAAAAGAAACAGAAAGTATATTTCCCAGAAAACCTGGTTGGCTTCTGTCAATAAAAATTTGAAATGGGTCTGGAAAGTTAAAGAAAAAGCAACTTTAATTGCTAACAACGAAGCTGTTAATACTGCCTGTCATATAGTTAATAGAGTTTATATTACTAAAGGTACTTCCATGACAGCTTATGAAATATGGAAAGATAGAAAACCCAATGTAAAATATTTTCAAGTTTTTGGATGTGTTTGCTACATTCTAAGAGATAGAGAGCATCTTGGTAAATTTGACTCTAAAAGTGATAAAGGGATTTTTCTTGGTTATGCTCATAATAGTAGAGCATTTAGAGTTTTCAATCAAAGAACAAACTGTGTTATGGAATCTTATAATGTGTTATTTGATGACCTAAAAACTGTTGATGAGATTACAGGTGATGATGAACAGGCTGAGACTACAGAAAAAGAGAAAGAAGAAACTCAACAAACTGGAAGTCCCAGAGTGGTTGGAAGTCCAGTTGCAACTGAGGTTATAACTGAGGTTGGAACTGAGGTTGGAACCGCAGTTGAAACCCAGAATGCTGCTGAATCTGAAGAAGAAGAAGAAGAAGAAAGTTCTCATGCTCAGTCAACTAGCAGGCCTCGCTATGTAAGGACTCAGAAAAATCATTCTCTTGACAATGTCATAGGAGAAGTTACTTCAGGTATGAAAACCAGAGGTAAAAGAAATAATATTGTTCACTTTGCTTGTTATATCTCTCAGTTAGAACCTAAGAATATAAAAGAAGCTCTAGAAGATAGTGAATGGATTCTAGCTATGCAGGATGAATTGGCTCAATTTGAGAGAAATGATGTATGGACTTTAGTACCCAGACCTTCTAATAAAAATGTTATAGGGACTAAATGGATTTTTAGAAATAAAAGTGATGAGGATGGAGTGATTATCAGGAATAAAGCTAGGTTGGTAGCTCAGGGTTATACACAAATTGAGGGAATTGACTTTGATGAAACATTTGCTCCTGTAGCTAGAATTGAATCCATTAGAATGCTACTATCTCTTGCATGTCTGTATGATTTTAAACTGTTTCAACTTGACATAAAAAGTGCTTTTCTTAATGGCGTGATTAATGAAGAGGTTTATGTCTGTCAACCTAAGGGATTTGAAGATCCTAACTTTCCTGAACATGTTTATTTGCTGAAAAAGGCCTTGTATGGTCTTAAGCAAGCCCCTAGAGCTTGGTATGATAAATTAACCAAGTTTTTGCTTGAAAAAGGTTTTAAAAGAGGGGGAGTTGATAAAACTCTGTTTACAAAGAAAACTACAAAGGATATAATTGTTGCTCAAATATATGTTGATGACATTGTGTTTGGCTCATCTTCTAATAAGAGGATAGAAGAATTCATTTCTGATATGAAAAATGAATTTGAAATGAGTGGTGGAGGTGAATTGACTTACTTTCTAGGATTGCAAGTTAAACAGAATAAGAAAGGGATTTTTCTATGTCAAAGTAAGTATGCAGACAATCTTGTTAAGAAGTTTGGTCTAAGTGAGAGTAAAGAAAAGAGAACTCCTATGAGTACTACCCTTAAACTGTCTAAAAATGATAAAGGAAAAAGTGTTTGTCCCAGTCTTTATAGATCCATGATTGGAAGTTTGCTGTATTTAACTGCTAGTAGACCAGACCTTTGCTTAAGTGTAGGAGTTTGTGCCAGATATCAAGCAAATCCTTTAGAACCTCATATTCTAGCTGTCAAAAGAATTCTAAGGTATGTAAAAGGAACACCTCATCTAGGCCTATGGTATTCTAAAGATACAAACCATTTTCTTAGTGGCTACTGTGATGCAGATTGGGCAGGAAACATAGATGATAGAAAGAGTACTTCTGGTGGTTGTTTTTATTTTGGAAACAATCTTGTTTCTTGGTTCAGTAAAAAGAAAAATTGCATATCTTTATCTACTGCTGAGGCAGAATATGTTGTAGCTGGAAGTGGATGCACTCAACTAATTTGGATGAAACAGATGTTAACTGATTATAATGTTAAACAAGAGATATTAACTCTGTTTTGTGATAACAAAAGTGCTATAGATTTAGCTAAAAATCCAGTTCAACATTCCAGAACCAAACATATTGATCTAAGGCATCATTTTATTAGAGAACTAGTTGAAGAAAAGAGCTTAATTTTAGAACATGTTTCAACTGAAAGACAACTAGCAGATATTTTCACTAAGCCCCTTGATACAAACAAGTTTGAATCATTAAGAAGTGACATAGGGGTATGTCATTATCAATCTAATTGAATATTCTTGCTAAATATGTCTGTATTGAGTACCTTCAATAATTTTTACTTCTAAGGCTAAGTCTTACTTGAGCTATGATGTTTTTGTTTTGAAAAAGCCGCTTTTTGGTGTCTCAAAAACAGATGTGAGGTAACTTGTCCTTGAAAACCTCTCTGGTAATAGAGTTGCTAGCACAAAGTGCATTTTTTTGGTTGGTTGCAAGTTAAGTTGCAACATCAGTTGAAATCTCATGCTTTCAATAGCTGGTTGGAAGTATAGTTACAACTCCGGTTGAAACCTCGTGTTAAAAATACTGGTTGTAAGCTCAGTTGCAACATCAGTTGAAACCTCAGTCTATATTATAAATGTCAAGACAAAGTCTTGTAAAATTTTGACATCACTTATACTCTTTCCTTGATGAGGTCATCAGACTAGTTTTTGTGTAGAGATAAAAACGGATTTGCTCAATATAAGCTCCTGAAATCTAATCTTTATTAGAGCTATTCAATGATAAACATATTTTCTTGGGTAAATTGCTAGATTTTTGTTTTTCTGAAAAATTAAAAATCTTTTAAATGTTTTTTTTTGTTTTAATATGTTCAAAATTCTTTCCTAAGCTTCAACTTTTGAATTTTCAAATTTTGGATCAATCTGTTTTGCAAAAGGAATGTTTATCTGTATATTTGGCTGGATTTATCTGTCCTTCGTGATCTTGCTGTGATTTCTTTAAACTGATTGATAAGATATTTCCTAATTTTTTGCCAAAATCTGCTTCATAATTGATTTGCATGTATCTCTTTCCAATTACAAAAGGATATGGACTTTATTGCTATTTATACTAAACTCTTTTTAATATCCCAAAACAATCACAATTATCAGTATTACTCTCTCTCTCTTTCTATTAACCAAAAATCCTAGTTTAATGAGGTTGATCCTAGGTTCTGGAGTAGGAAAACGTATAGGAGGTTTAGGGCCTTTGCTGGTAGGGAAATTCACTGTGAAAGGAAGCTTAGTTTGGTTACTAGTTTGTCTGGCTTATGACAAATAGGGGGAGATGAGTTTATGGTTCACTTTAATGTTTACAGTTTCAAGCTTTAATTTCAATGTCAAACTTTATGTTGCTGTTTTAAAGTTCAGTTACAATTGCTGTATTAAGACTACTCTGTGCCAGCATTGTTTTTGAAATTGAATTTGTTCTGAAACTCTGTGAATGGATATATTCTGTGCTTATATGATACCTGTTATTCTAACTTGCAGGGGGAGCTAAAACAGATACAATACAAATGTTGTATTGAAATTGCAGGTGGATTTATGTGGTTTATAAACTTAGTTGATTTGTCAAAACCAATGACAAAGGGGGAGATTGTTAGGACCAGATTTCTGGTCTAAATATTGTTTATTGTCTATTGGTTTTTCACTAAATAAATCCTAACTGTTGTTAAGAACTAAGACAGAATTGACAGGTTTCAAGTATCAGTTGCAACCTCAGTTGCAACCTACTAAGTCAGTAGTAACAGGTCTCAAGTACTAGTTGCAACCTCAGTTGCAACCACAGTTCCAACCTGCTACTCAGCAATATTTTGTCTAGTTCTGTGTATCTGCATAGCTACTATTTATTAATTGTTAATTGATTCTACAGCATGCAGGATATATTCTCATATGATTCTAAAAGTTTAATATGCGTTTAAGTGAGAATATTAAAGTGGTAAGGAAAGATTTCCTAAAAGGTATAAAGAGATTAGTTATGTTTCCTTTAAATTTATAATTCTATATCTCCATTCTTATACTAATCCTTATCACTTGTGTCAATCTTTTGTTCCTTATCAATTCAGTATGATATGTTTAAAGATTGAATAAAATCAGGAGTTAATGTTTTACATGAATACCTAAAAGATATCTTTTCAAGATATGATCTTTTTATATGATTCCTAGCTATAGGACAATACTAACTCCTACAATCAAGCTGGCTATTAAACAGGTATCAACCAATGATGATTGGAGTCAATCAATGCTGAAGTATCACGCAATGCATGGGAAGATTGAAACCAATCAAAGTAAAAAAAAAACAATCAAAAGATATTGAAGATTGAAGATTGTTTTTATTTGCTTATATAGTTGATAAGTTAGCTTGTAAATGTGTGTGGTCTAAATTATAAAGAACCCATTCTTGAGAGAATACACGTGAGCTTTAAATAAGAAAACAATGGTGGGATGCCATTGATTTATATTTGATAGTTATAGAGTAGGAGCAATATAGAGATAGGCAGAAAAACCTAGAGGGAGTCTAAGAATTTTTCATTAAGACTTGAGTCCTATATTGTAAGCTTTTATAATATCATAATCTGGGTAAGTGCCCCGGAGACGTAGCCTAGTTAGGTGAACTCCGTTGTTAAATGTGCTTGTGTTCACTTTAAGTACATTTAACGTTTTACAGTTCTGTCCATTAAATACACTTGGTTCCAACCTGTGGTTACAACCTCACTTGGAACCTAACTGCAAAACTGCAACTAAAACAGCGGATAAGAATTTCAGGTTTAGAATTTTATGCTTGAATATGCAAATTAAAATACCAAGCGAATAGTTTTCGTGTACGCCGTTGTTTAATTATAGAATTAAATAATCACGAGGATTTGTGTGAAATAGATTTCAAATCATACAGTCTTTGCTCGTTTCTTCAGAACTCGTTTTTAGAAGGAAACTTTAAAATTTACTAGACACATTTTAGACTTTATTATCGAAACACCGAATTTGTATTTCTTATTTAAGAGATGAGAAATAGCAATGTACGTAACATCATTGAACATCAACTATAAATACAAATAGAAAATAAAGAGGCAACATCATCGAGAACTTGTATCTATTATTAAAAGAAATTTGATCTTCGGAATTCTTGATAATGAACTCTAATTTTGTACCACTTGATCATTTTCCCTTTTCCAAAATCAATTTCTTCCTATATGTTATATAATTTATAAAAGTTCATAGCAAATTATAGCTTAAGTTGATTAATTCCATTAAAAAAATCAATATTAATGATCATTTCTAATTTTTCTACATATATATCTATAAATACATTTCTATGTACTTTTGTAGCTTTAAGTGCGTTTGCCATAACTTAAAACTGTAAAAGTCCACGCTTTATCAACAAAAAATCTAAGAGTGTCCCCTAGCTATAAAAGACATTTTTATGTACTTCTTATAAGTTGTCCATCTTCTGAACCTTTTTGGAATTTGTTCTACAGTTTCGAAAAAAAAGACTTCATTCGAAATTTCCAACAAGACAAAAATCACATATACCTTTTTTTTTGTTCTACAAATTTCGAAAATCACATATACCATATTCAAATCACTCATACAAGTGTGCAAAGTATGTATGTGAGATATACTAATTACAGAGATGCAAATGAGTCATGCAAGATGCAAATATCATGAATGGCAAGACGCCTTTTTTTTTTTTTTTTTTTTCAGTTTTTCATATTAAAAATTTATAAATATCATTATAAAAAAAGTTCAACCAGGGCATAATCTATGTCAGATACGCCCTTATTGCAGATAGAAAGACGACGCATTTGAATTTTAACGTCCCTGATTAAACTTCTTTTTGTATTGTATATATACTTTTTTTTAATACTTATAATCTCCTCATTCACAAATATTTATTATTATTATTATTATTATTATTATTATTATTATTATTATTATTATTATTATTATTATTATATAGAAAGAGAGAGATGACCTTTGGTGTCTAGTTCCAAAGAAGACACTAGGGCTTTGAGAGTATAATTTCAGTGTTTCCCCAATAAATGGCCATCCCAATGAACCAGGTGGAAGTTTAGGACTTTTAATAGGTCCTATTTTATTTATAAAAAAATAAAAGAACACTATCAACCCGAATGTTAACAAAAGCATTACACCAAAATACTCCATAACTAATGTATGTGTATACAAAAGAATGAAGATCACTTGTTGTTTATATAGACGAATAGAGAAGGTGTTCTAAGTTATGTAATTAATTACATTCATGTCACACATTATTTTCACTATAAGGTTATGTGCATGTACTTAGTTATCACTAATTAAGGAAATGGATTGTTAGACACGTATGTATATTATATTAAAAGACACAAATT
Organism: Primula veris; assembly: GCA_963682055.1. Lineage (NCBI taxonomy): Eukaryota > Viridiplantae > Streptophyta > Magnoliopsida > Ericales > Primulaceae > Primula > Primula veris. The sequence continues at coordinate 2,181,671 of OY821751.1, forward strand.
AAACGGGTAATATGAACGGTAATGTGATTACTTTTCGAACCGAGATAGTTTATGTGTGTATAGCGTTCTCATGATGCTTCTTTATTTAAACGGTTTACGTGTGCAAAAGTTAATCCATGGGATAGTTTTTGAACGGTTTTGATTTCGTGTGTACGTTAATATGGCGCGGAATGGCGGGTAAGTTTTTTCAATTGCCTGATTGAAGTACGATCCAGTGGATTTAGTATCACAAATTAAAGAAGAGTGGCGATTACGAGCGCGACTTGAATATAAGATTTACTCATGTACTTATATATACTTGTTAATTGCAATAATTACTATTGAATTTATTGAAAATTGGAGTGTTAGAAGGAAATGTTTTCAGATGTACTACTAATTAATAAATTTTTTTTGCAAATGGTGGGCTCAGACTCACCCTTAACGAGGGAGTACCCAGACTCTCCTATTTTATGTACTTATATATTTTAAAATTCAATCTTTACAAATCAATGAATTACATATCCTTTAATATCTATTTTCATAAAAAAAAAATCTAATTAATAATTTTTTTTAATATAATTAATAATTAAATTTAGTATAGCCCCAACAAGTTTAGACTTGGCTCAACTAGGATTATATATTTTTATTTGACTTTTATTGTGTTTTATATTTTATTTAAATTTTATTATTTTAAATTAAATTTAGGATAGACTCAATAAGTTTAGAATAGGCTCAACTATGATTTTATATTTTTATTGTGTTTTATATTTTATTTAAAATTTATTGTTTTAAGATACAGCAATAGTTTGCATCTTAAGTCTTTGAATATCTATTAAAAGATCCAACGGATGAGAATTACTTCTATCTATAGGGGAGTCTGAGGTGCTCAATCTAAAAAATTTGTATTCACGAACAACATTGCTATATCCAGATACCTTATCCAAAAAAATTACCCGCTGACGTGGTGGATTAGCTTAACTAATTATATATTAAATAAAAATATGATTTCAATATCGAAACAAAAATGATTGATACACTTAACCCGTCAGATCAGTGGGTAAGGTTGTTGGTTAAGTTTTTTGGACGGTTATATAATTGGGGAAGTTAAAATAATGCTTGTCTTAAGTCTTCTAAAAATAATCTCTAATTTATTGTTTTGAGCAGTAAATACTTGATGAGTGATATTTGAACAGTAAGGATTGGACCATGAAAATAAAACTATTTAAGGATTGGTCCGACTATAAAATTTAATTAAGGATTGATTCATTATTTCTGAAACTAATTAAGAATTGATCCATTTTCCCTAACTAACCAATAAAAATGTAAAAAAAAAAACAGAAAAATGAAAAAAATTCAGAAAATAAAAATACAAAAATGAAAAAATTAAAAATAAAATGAAAAAATCCAAAAAATAAAATAAAAGAGGCAAAACCCCGAAAAAACACGACTTTTTTTAAAAAAATCTCAAAAAATCAAAAAAAAACCCAAAAAATCAACAAAAATCCAAAATCACAAAAAAAAAAACAATCTGAATCATTTTAAGTCATTTTGGTTCAGACTGTTTTCGGTTCAGAATGTTTTATAAATTACTTAAAATGGTTCAGACTGTTTTTAAAATGACTTAAAATAGTTCAGACTGTTTTTAAAATGACTTAAAATAGTTCAGACTGTTTTTGGTTCAAACTGTTTTTGGTTCAAACTGTTTTATAAATGACTTAAAATAGTTCAGACTGTTTTTGGTTCAGACTGTTTTTAAAATGACTTAAAATAGTTCAGACTGTTTTTAAAATGACTTAAAATGGTTCAGACTGTTTTGAAAAATGACTTAAAATGGTTCAGACTGTTTTTAAAATGACTTAAAATGGTTCAGACTGTTTTTAAAATGAATTAAAATGGTTCATACTGTTTTTAAAATGACTTAAAATGGTTCAGACTTTTTTTTTATTGCGTTTTTGGATTTTTGTTGATTTTAGATTTTTGTTGATTTTTTGGGATTTATTTTTTATTTTTTGGGATTTTTTTTAAAAAAAGTCGTGTTTTTTCGGGGTTTTGTCTCATTTATTTTTTTTGGATTTTTTTGTATTTTTTTTTTTATTTTTTCATTTTTGCATTTTTATTTTCTGGAATTTTTTCATTTTTTCTGATTTTTTATATTTTTATTGATTAGTTAGGAAAAATGGACCAATCCTTAATTAGTTTCATTTTCATGGACCAATCCTTAAATACTTTTGTTTTCATGGTTCAATCCAAAAATTTTCCTTTTTTTTATTGGTCGGTGCATGATTCAAAAAGTAAGTTTCTAATTGTTGGCCCGTGCGGCTAAACCTTAGAGGGGGGTGAATAAGGTTTTAGGTGTTTTTCGTCTAATTAAAAATAAGTGCAACTAACAACCCAACTATCGCAATTCTAAACTTAACCGTTTAACAAAAGTTAATGAAATGCTAGAAATTCTACACGCTAGCAAGAAAATAAGCAATAATAAGGAATACGTAAAGTAAAGATTAGGGAAAGAAATTGACACCACGATATATAGAGGTTCGGCAAACTTGCCTACGTCCTCTCATCGGTATTCACGCTACCGAGTGTTTCACTAAAATCTTCTTTCTAATATTACAAATCCTATCGAGCTAATCAATCGATTTGCTCATCCTCTACCTCAGGTTCCTACACTTGATACAAGTGCAAGCGAACACGTTTACGAGTCAACGACTCCTCCTCAATCTATGAGTACCTAAGTGTTTAACCTAAAACTTTTAACCAATACTTTGGCTTAAAAGGTTCTACCCAAACACTCACTCACAAATGAGCTTATAAATTGCTCTTTACAAATTTATCGAAAATAAAACGACACTCAACATTTGATTGCTTCTAAATAAGCAAATTTGTGATATTTGATGATGCTTGATCTTGATTTGAGCTTTTATCGCTTTCTCTTCAATTTTCCTCTTTTCGAGCTTTTTTCTCAACAATGAAGATTTTAAGTGTTTTTGATAGAGAGAGATTAAGGGATGGTGATTGGTGTGTTTATGAGAGGTATTTGGGGGGTTTTTATAGACCAAAAATTTCTATTGGATCTCTCATGACCGTTTGGAGTGGTTAAGAGCTTTAACCAATGGTTAAAGTCACTTTTTGAAAAAGCTAAAAAGCTGTTTTTTGTGATCTGCACTTTGACCCACCGGTGGGTGTCTTCTGACCCATTGGTGGGTGAAATCTTGCTTGGTTCTGGAACATTGACCCACATGTGGGTGTCTTTTGACCCATTGGTGGGTGAAATCTTTCTTGGTTCTGGAACATTGACCCACTGGTGGGTTCTGTATACCCCACTGGTGGGTTCTGTATACCCACTGGTGGATATACCTAGAGATTTATGTGTTGAACTATCGACTTTGAAATTCTCGTAACTTGCTTGTTCGGACTTCAAATTTACTTCCGTTTGAACCATTGGCTTCGTTATCGAATACTCTATCATTTTAATGTCCTGAAATATACATTTTCTATTTTTGGAAATGACAAAGCATTATATCATCGAATAGAGAAATCGTAAAATCATTAATACATAATCAAACGTATAATCAAAATCAATTATTGAACCCATGGTTCAACAATCTCCCCCATTTTGATTATGACAAAATAATGATGATTTTACAAGTATAAAATAAATCTCCTCCATTTTAACAAATCGCATTTCTCTAAATATCATCTTTCTCCCCCTTTGGCATTATCAAAATGCAATTAAAAAAAAAAAGCTGGGGTTTTGTGGAGGGTTTTCATAGAAATAACAAAACATGAAAAATGTTATCCTGATGCATATGACACAACTAATCACATATATGTAAAGATTATAGAGTAGAGTGTACCGAATATGTGATGTCGAGTCCGCTCTCTAATGACATTTGCATTGAGCGTTTCCAAGTCTAAGTATGTGATAACATTTGTTGGTATGCCTTCCACTTTTGTCGATCAATGGTACTCCATTTTTTTATGGTGGATTCGATTTTATGGACTTCCATGATTTTTACCGGTGTTGTCAACCAATTGTTGATTTTCTCCTTTTGAACGGAGATACCTACAACACATGTTGTCTTTTGGTCCCCAATTTCTTTTGGGTCCGACATTGTTAGTGGCATTTCTCTTTACTATCCATTTTAAATCGTTTTTATTACACAAAAACGATAAGGATATCTAGAAGAAATATGTTCATTTCTACTACAATGTATACAATGCATAAATTTTTTCGCATAACGAGATTTATACAAAGTTTTGGAAAAGTTTTTCGGAGTATCCAATTTGGTTTGAAAACCTAAACCTTTTCTATCATTAAAAGATTTTTGAAAAATCTTGGAAGCACTCCCTTTAGTAAAAACAACCTCTTGTTTAGGCGGGGTAGGAGTTTGAGAAATGTTAGAGGCTTTGACGAAGTAGGTTTTGTTTGAATTAGAACTACCACAATCATAACCTAAACCACTTTTGTCATTAACATCTTTTTGACAACTCAAAATCTCATCTAAAACGGTTTTATCTTTAGAAAACTTTGAAATTGTTAAATCAAGCTTTTCAATGGAAATGACAAGATCGTTGTTTTTATTTTTCAAAGTTTCATTCTCGGTTTCTAAAAGTTTGACCTTGTCATTTAAGTTAAATGCAAGAGAATTTAAAAGCTTGTTTTTTCTTTTAACTTTATCAAAAGCATCCTTTAACTCTTCAAAATTTCCTACTAAGTCGCAATCTAAAGAAAGAGATTTTAAAAGAGTTTTAGCAAGTCTAGACACTTCATTTTTAAGAAAGTTGATCTCGGTTTGTAAAGACTTGTTTTGAATAACGAGATCATTGTTTTTATCTTTCAAGTCTTCCTTTTCGTCATCTATACCATGTAAAGAAAATGACGATTTCGGAATAGACTCGTTTTCAATTTTATCTCTTTTCAAGGATCTTATTTCTTCATTGAGAGAAGAATTTATCCTTTTAAGAGATTCAACTTTTTCCGAAAGTTTAGGAAACCTTTTAGAGTAAACATCACACATATGAAGTAAATCATCGTAGGATAGATCATTTACCTCACCGGTTTCGCTTTCACTTTTACTTGAAGATGATCGGTTAAGTTCATTGTTGTCTTCCATGGCCACATAACAAGCAACATGACCGACTTCGTCTTGGTCGGAACTATCGCTAGAGCTTGAAGCAAATATCTTTTTCTTGCCTTTGCTCTTGCGATTCTTGACGCAATCTCTCACTATGTGTCCTTCATTGCCACAAGCATAGCAAACAAAATCGTTAGAAATAATTGAACTATTTGATGATTTACCTTTATGTTTGTGTTTGCCTTTAAGCTTTAGTATTTCCTTGACGATCCGAAAAATTTGCATTGAATTTTTGTCGTCATTGGGTAGCTCATCGCTTTCGTCACAAATTGTTCCTTTGAAAGCTATCTCCTTCTTTTTCGAGATTGGCTTGTGACTATTGAGGGTGATCTCGTGAGTAATGAGTGAACCCGTCAATACATCAAGAGTGTATGTGTTCATGTCGTGCGCCTCTTGAATTGCGGTGACCTTCGGTTCCCATTCCTTCGGTAAGCTCCGAATCACCTTTGAAACCATTTCCTTACAAGACAAACACTTACCAAGAGATGTTAATCCATTAGTAATAGTGGTAAACCTAGCAAGCATATCGGAAATAGTTTCTCCCTCGCTCATCTTAAAAAGCTCGTAGTTATGAACTAAGAGTTGGAGTTTGCAATCCTTAACTTGGTTAGTTCCCTCGTGCATAACCACTAACTTATCCCACATACCCTTAGCCGTTTTACAAGCGGAAATTTTGTTATATTCGTTTGGTGAAATGGCACAAACAATAGCGTACATTGCTTTAGTGTTAGTAGAGTAGACTTCTAGTTGAGCGTCATTTAATTCCTCTACGGGGATTGGGTTTTCGCTATTTTCGGATGTAGGTGCGGAATATCCTACTTTTATGCTCATCCAAAGTTTAACATTATAACTTTGCAAAAACATACTCATCCTATCCTTCCAATATGAATAATTTACCCCATCAAAAAATGGTGGAGTATTTGGCGATGAAGCAGTACCGGGAGTGAAATTAAGCATGTTAGCCATCGGAATCTAAACTCTTAAAACGCTAGATTTCTATATGCAAGAGTCTTGGCTCTGATACCAATTGTTGGCCCGTGCGGCTAAACCTTAGAGGGGGAGGTGAATAAGGTTTTAGGCATTTTTCATCTAATTAAAAATAAGTGCAACTAACAACCCAACTATCGCAATTCTAAGCTTAAGCGTTTAACAAAAGTTAATGAAATGCTAGAAATACTACACGCTAGCAAGAAAATAAGCAATAATAAGAAATGCGTAAAGTAAAGATTAGGGAAAGAAATTGACACCACGATATATAGAGGTTCAGCAAACTCGCCTACGTCCTCTCCTCGGTATTCACGCTACCGAGTGTTTCACTAAAATCTTCTTTCTAATATTACAAATCCTATCGAGCTAATCAATCGATTTGCTCACCCTCTACCTGAGATTCCTACTCTTGATACAAGTGCAAGCGAACACGTTTACGAGTCAACGACTCCCCCTCAATCTATGAGTACCTAAGTGTTTAACCTAGAACTTTTAACCAATACTTTGGCATAAAAGCTTCTATCCAAACACTCACTCACAAATGAGCTTATAAATTGCTCTTTACAAATTTATCGAAAATAAAACGACACTCACAATTTGATTGCTTCTAAATAATCTAATTTGTGATATTTGATGATGCTTGATCTTGATTTGAGCTTGTATCGCTTTCTCTTCAATTTCCCTCTTTTCGAGCTTTTTTCTCAACAATGGAGATTTTAACTGTTTTTGATAGAGAGAGATTAAGGGATGGTGATTGGTGTGTTTATGAGAGGTATTTGGGGGGTTTTTGTAGACCAAAAATGTCTATTGGATCTCTCATGACCGTTTGGAGTGGTTAAAAGCTTTACCCAATGGTTAAAGCCATTTTTTGAAAAAGCTAAAAAGCTATTTTTTGTGATCTGCACTTTGACCCACCGGTGGGTGTCTTCTGACCCATTGGTGGGTGAAATCTTGCTTGGTTCTGGAATATTGACCCACTGATGGGTGTCTTCTGACCCATTGGTGGGTGAAATCTTGCTTGCTTCTGGAACATTGACCCACTGGTGGGTTCTGTATACCCGCTGGTGGGTATACCTAGAGATTTATGTGTTGAACTATCGACTTTGAAATTCTCGTAACTTGCTTGTTCGGACTTCAAATTTACTTCCGTTTGAACCATTGGCTTCGTTATCGAATACTCTATCATTTTAATGTCCTGAAATATACATTTTCTATTTTTGGAAATGACAAAGCATTATATCATCGAATAGAGAAATCGTAAAATCATTAATACATAATCAAACGTATAATCAAAATCAATTATTGAACTCATAGTTCAACACTAATGTATGAGATAACATTCTGAAACAATCATTAGATAAATTCCACATTAGAAGTTTCTTATTATGTACTTTGTTTATCAATTATCATTGATTTCATAAAATGAATTTTTTCTAAAGAAAGTATATACTTTGTTCAATGAATGACAAGATTGAAACCAAATTTGCTAACTTTTTTTGGGGAGAGACAGAAGGCAAAAACAAGCATCACTGGATGAGATGGGGGAAACTAGCTTGCCCTGTTAATGAAGGTGGTATAGGGGTGAGAAGTCTAAAGGAGTTTATGAATGCTCTCCATGCCAAGATGTGTTGGAGACTTATGGAGTTTGAGTCTCCATGGACTGTTTTTATGTTTCAAAAATACTGTAATAACAACCCTAATTGGGGTGATCATGTAGTCAAAGCCAACCATTCTTGTGTTTGGAAAATGATTAATCCTCACTTTAAAATCCTGGTGGATAATAGTTTATGGGATATTCATGAGGGTTCAATTAGTTTCTGGTATGAAAACTGGATAGGAGATGGCCCCCTTTGCCAGTCTTTTAATGTCATCTTTCCTAATGTCCTTTTAAATCAGGTCATTAACACTAATGGCTGGGACACTAAGCTCGAAAACATACTTTTATTTCCATCATTTAAAGATTCCAACCAAGGCGAAGTAAAGATAGCCGATTTCGGCCTAGCTACTAAAACCCTAGAGAGAGTACAAAGGCAAGATATACGTGGGACTCCGTTATATATATCGCCTGAAGCAGTGAGTGAGGGGGAGATGGGGCCACCTGGCGATGTGTGGGCCATTGGATGTATGATGGCAGAGATGGTCACCGGAGCTCCGGCTTGGCAGTGCCCGGAGACCAACATATTCGGGTTGCTGATGAGGATTGGGATTGGCGACGAGTTGCCTGAAATTCCTAAGGGCTTATCAGTTGAAGGAAAAGATTTTTTGAGTAAGATTTTCGTTAAAGATCCGAAGAAAAGATGGACTGCTCAAATGCTTTTGGACCATCCGTTTATTACCACCGAACAATCTAGTACGGAAGATTGTCGTAAGACCTCACCTAGAGGACCGTTGGATTGCATTGATGAAGATGAGTCGGAATTATTTTCCATGGACTTTGATTTAAATGTGCCTTTACCGGATTTGGAAAAGCGGTGTTCGGGACAAGTGGATTTGAAGAAGGCGTCTTGTGAAATTACAAAATTACCCTTGTCGGATTTCGATATATGGAATACTTCTTCTGATGTTGGTTTCGAGTCAAATGTGGATAGTTTACGAAATTTGGTGAGTTGTCAAGTACCAGATTGGTCCGAAACCGATGGTTGGATCAACGTGAGATAGTTAATTAAGAGAATTAAAAAAAGAAAAATAGTGAATTAATTAATTGATAATATATTGTTACTTGTTAGTAAGGGTTTGTTTGGCAGGTTAGATGAGACTAGACGAATATTGTTTAGTATGACATGATTTGAGTCAAGTGTATTATTTTTGCAAGTACAATATTATATAAATATATGAAATTAAGCAGACTCTTTTTTTATTCTTCTGATTTTGCAGATTGTGTTTGGTAATGTTAGGCTCAATATTGATATTGTTCTGCTCATGTACAAAAATGTTGCTCATAACTTTTCTACTTGTACAATACTCATTTTTTTAACTGAATTATCCTTCAAACTTTTCTTTTGGGGTCATTTACTGAAATTGTTGAATTACTACTGAGAAATTTACTCTTAATTTCTGTATTTTGGCTGTATGAAATCGTATTGTACTCATAGAACTCGATTATCTACAATTTGGGATTACAAATTAAACTTATAAATTCGGCAAACACTAAAAATAAAATAAAAAATATGAGTGCAATTTTATCATTTTGTTTAACGATAGTTCCTCAATTGTGACAAATTTCGTAATTTGGTACCTCAATTGTTAAAGTTGACAGTACAGTAGCTAAATCGTTAAACGATAATAGTAAAATACACTAAATCTATTTTTTTTTTCAAAAAACCAAAAAAGTAAATAATAATATTCTCTGAGTAGGAGTAGAAGGAGACCAACTGACCCAGGCAAGGTAAAATTTCAGCTTTAGCAGGTATTTTCCTTTGAAGTAGAAGATTACTTATTTTGGTGAAACCAATATTTTATTCTTGTTAATTAACGAATGTGTGAAATTTGTTTAAACGAACTAAACCGTTCTATTAGATCAACTACCCGTATTTAACAATTCTACATAAAAAGTGAATGCTTCATTGGTCTAGTTTAATGCAGCAAAAATAATGAATTGGACCAAGCAAAGCAAACGTATTATTAGTCATTGGTTTTTTTTTCGATCGGCGACTATTGAATATTCGGAGAAAATTCATTTCCGTAAATAAGTGTTGAGATACTTGAGATACTTGAGATACAAGAAAGGATACGCAATGCATCGTGTACACCAAAAAAGCGCCTCCCGAAGTAGAAGAAATTTTTGGAAAGGTCAAAGAAAAAATACGTTCTTCCTCCATAAAGAATTCTTCCAATAATTCGGAAAAGCGCTAAACGATATGATGTATCTATGCAAAAATAAAGATTCTCCGGAGACTATATATATGCTAATGCTGAAAAACCTGAAGGGTGACGGACTTAATTGGCTTCCAAAACGAGTTCGACCCAATGACCCTTAACATTATCCCGTGACAAATCGTGGTCTTTTTTCGTGAATAGTCCTTTTTTTGTGGAGCCGTTTCGAACATCACACTTTTTAGGTACTTATAATTTCTTCTGATCATTGAAAGTACGGTGACAAAGATTATTTTCATGATCCTTTGTCTATTGAAGTTGAACTCATGTTCCTAATCCTTGCTTCTGTTACCAAAAATTTACCATGTTCACCATTCACACTAGAGAATTCTAAGCTGTAGGATTGTTGATGAGAAACGGATGAATACCGAGCAGTATTAATTTTAAAAAAAGCAATGGAGTTTTCTTTTAAAGAATATTATTTAGTAATATTTACTTTTCTATTTTATTTAGAATATTTAGTTTAATTAGAATTGCTAGACAATCATAATATTTAGTTATTACTAGTTTAATTAGAATGGTTAGATAAAGTTATAAATACCCATATAGGAGGGGTGTTTCAATAATTTAAGTTATTCAATAAACAATAGAGTTTTTTTTCTCTCTAATTTATATCCGTTATTGAGTTATAAGTTGTGTTGGTGGATTCTAACAATTTAATGTCCGTTCAAGCGTTTTCGAGTAAACAACCGTTCGTGTGTTACGAACAAGATTTTTTTGTTATATTTTAGGTTTTCGTCCTGTGTCAGGTGGTACCAGAGCAAACCTACTATATTTGTTAAATACAAAACACAAATTATGGAAAGCTCTGTCTATAAAAAAACTCACATATCAAAAAAAAATATTTCAAGCTCAGTGACGATTAGGATGAGCTGTTTGCAAGATGGTAATAGACAATAATTGTTTCTCAAATTTAGTATCGTTAAAGGTTGTGAACTACTTGAACTTGAACATGATCTCGTACCCCACACCTTATCAAATCGGGTGAGATCAATATGGACTCCCGGTTCAGGTAACTCGTATTTGTTTAGTTCCTTTAGCCATGGAAAAAATATATAAGTCTTTAGTCCGTTGTGAAGTTATTGATATGCAAGTATGTCATATTTTGTTGGGAAAATCATGGTAAGATGAAGTGGGAGATGTTTATGATGACAAACACCATAGATATACATTTAAATGGCAAGGAAAAGGAATTCGGATTGAAGTTTCGGAGTCTCTTCAGAAAGAGAAAAAAATTTATGATGGTCAATTTTTTTCCCTATATTCAAAACCATGTTTTGCGATTGTTGATTTGGAGTTGACTAAACTTGTTTTAACTGATGACTTCAAAACTAAAAACGACATAATTCTAGAAAACTATAATTCAACGCAAGATTCACAAATGGTTGATATAGTTCACCTGAATTTTACAACAATCTCGCTAAAAGAAACAAACAGACTTTTTTTCGAATGTGTTTCAAAATTAGAACATGGCAGTGTATTCAAAATCGTTGCTAAAAAAAATTAAAGTCGAAGAGGGACAATATTGAATTCGAGAAATTAAAAATTGATGAGACGAATACATGCAATGTATTATTGGATAGATCATGGCAATTTGATGTGGATTCTGTGTATAAAGTAAAAGATTATACATATTATATTGAGTGGAAAGGGGGAAAATTTATGCTAGTTTTAACAGAAAGTATATTAAAGGTTTTTAAATTGAAAGGGAAAAGTTTGTTGGCTAATTTTAATGCTGTCAACGATTTTAATGGAGTTTTAACTTTGTGAATTAAGACGGAATATGAAGGGATCGAAATAAATGAGCCTATGAAAGAATTATTTAAGGAGTTTTGAGGTATAACGCTCGAGACAGATCAGCTAGCTTCCATGCTTGATATTCAGCACTTGATAGATTTTGTTTATAAGTATTGGATATCGATTGTGATACATTAATTGGAGATCCGTGGGACAGGGGAAAAATAATGCGCCGACAAAAATATGACAATTGGTTCGATAGATTTTTTTGCTTACAAAGTACAAATCGGGATGATTTGTTTTGAAGTGCAAGGGAATAATGAGGAACGGATGAAAATCAAGCAGTATTAAGTTCAAGAAAATTAATGGAGTTTCATTTTAGAAAATATTATTTAGTAGTATTTACTTTTCTATTTTATTTAAAATATTTAGTTATTACTATGTCTAGTTCAGTTCGCATTGTGAGACAATCATAATATTTAGTTATTATTATTCTAGTTTAATTAGAATTCTTAAATAAGGTTATAAATACCCCTATATGAAACAATAGAGTTTTCTCTGTCACTAATTTATATCTCTTACTGATTTATAAGTTGTGTCGATGGATTCCAACAATTTAACGTATGTTCGAGGATTTTCGAGCAAACACCCGTCATATGTTACGAACAATATATTTTTGTTTTATTTTACATTTCCGTACTACGTAAATTGTGATAACTTTCCCACACAAATAAAGGGTGTAGGATTGTGATTGCGTTTCATTTTTAGGTGTAACAAACATGTATAGTGTCGAATAATGTAATCATCAAGAGATATACACTACATTTTATAGGAGTATTATTTATATCAACCAGCATCTTGAAAAACAAAATGAGTTTAGTCAAATCCTAGGCCAATTCAGAGCTAGCTGTTAATTTGTACCAATTTATTATACCACCTGTTATTGATAGACCATATGTTATTGATAGACCATCCCCATATGATAAATTAAAATATATATTTTTAAAAAATTTAATAATTATGATATAAAAAGTGACATGTACCAGTATCTCTATAATTTTTTTAAATTTCAAGAAATACAAAATTCAGCTAAGAGTAACCGCATCAACAACATTAATCATTCCCTCAAAACTAACACATTTTATATCTTTTAAGAAACCGTTTACATTTACACAAAATTACAGATTTCTTATTAATTTACTTATAATAACCCTACATTATTTCTTTTTATTTGTTTATTATCATTTAATAATCATAATAATATTATACGCACAAGAAGGTAACTCATGATAGTTTCTTATTATTACATTGAATCGTATACTTTCCTCGTATATAAGGTGAATTTTGTGTTTTCTAAAATTTAGGAAATTTATAGCGTTTCTGATTCATGCCACTTTTTATAGCATAATCATTAAATTTTATGAAAAATTATGTTTTTAGTTATCAGATACGGATGCTCTTATATACGAGAAATATATATGATTTAGTAGATGAATATAATAGTAATAAACTATTATGGGGTCCACATTCATGTTGTTGAAATATAGTTATGATTATTAAATAATAATAAACAAATAAAAATAAATAACATCACAACGATTTAAGCTTTCTGCTTAATACTTCTAAGCACTTGAAAGAGATTTTTATTACAAACTGCTGTTTATGCTGTGTTTGAAAGATGGCTTATTTGGCTCCAACGATTTAAGCTTTCTGCTTAATACAAGTGAATAATATCACAACGAAGAAATAGACAAACTAATGTGTACAATTTTAAATATTAAATGTAAAATGCATTTCATGACCATAAAAAACCTGCTGCCGAGCAGTGTCGAAATTATTTTTAAGCTTACGGAAATTACTACATGATGCATACAACATATGAAGACCGAGAAAGAGGTATACATTGCATCTATTAAATTTGCTATAGCAAAAATACGCTACAACCTGAGTTACCTAAAAGTTTGTAACAATGTATATTAAAAAGAAAATCTAGGTCTAGGTGAGCCACATCAAGCGAGAAAGAAAATGTATTGTCTAAAAGAAACACGAATCGTATAAACGGGAAAAAAAAATAGGTGTGAACTTTGATGTGATATGAATGACAAAGAATACAACAAACTGCGGAAGTGGTTGGCGAAGCACCTAAATGGTCGGACGACTAATATTGCATCCTTGCATGTATATATGTATTTAACTAACTTGCCGATAAGATATCACTGCAACTCTCCAACAGGAGCCTCATTGAGCCACAAAAAATGGATGAAGTCATACAACTTGGCACTCACACTAACCTGCATAGGATTAAGTTTCAAGATCTCAGTTCTCTTAAAAAAGACACAAAACTAATGGATATAAAAATGAATGATATAATGTTTGCTTGATTCAAGTCAACATGGAACATTGAAATCAATAACACCAAGGCCTTTATCGTGAAGAGAAAAAAGATGGAGATGAAAACCTTGTAAGGTGTTGGATTCAATCTCCTCATATGGTCGGGACGCATTTGTTCCAGCTGTTTAATACATCGATCTCTGATTTCTTGAAGAGGTAGCAATTCTTCTCTTTTTTTTACCTTCAGAAGGAAAGGTAATCAAGGTCAAGTAATTATTACCCCAGATCATGCTCTCTTTTTAGTTCAAAAATATTTCAGCCAACAACTTAATCCCCTCAAAAATCAAAAAATAATCTAATCAGTATAAAATCTTCACCTGAGCTACCTGGCCAAAAACACTTCATAAGCTCTTCAACACGCTGAGGCACCACATAGGCCCTTTTTGATTCAGTAAATGGGTGACGACACAAAATTCGTTGAGCCACCTACGAAAAAATAATTAATCAGATAGGATGCCAAGCATATCTAGTCCACACCTTTATTCGGAAAAAATAAAGAGATTAAATATAAAAAGAACTCAAACTAAACACCTTTGGTGGTGGTTCATTTTCCCCTGTCATTATGTCTACAAGAGGGTAACCTTCCTTCCCATACAATCTCTAAGACCTTTTTTTAGATGGGATCGATACCTAACACAACAATATCAGGCAAAATAATGAATTTCTGAAAAAAAAAGAACAGCAAAAAAATACTAATAGCAGGCACCAAAGAAAACATTTCATGGCATATGTGGTACCTTTGATATATCTTCTGAAAGTTTAATACGAGGCTGATTATTTATTTCAACAAGCTTGAAAACACATCCCAAAGCAGCTTGAGCATAGCAGGTGACTAAATAAGTACCAATTCCAAATGAATCTACTTCAAGCCAATGTAAATTTTAAGTCCAATTTTCATATCGATTCCCATGCTTGACCTCTATCTTAAGTCTTTAGATGAAAAAAGATTTTAAAAAATTCAAATAAAGAATAGTAACCTGTTTGTTCAAAGCATCTAAGGTCTCCTCATTGAGGTCATTACTAGCGGTAATATTTGTCTTCCCAAAACCAGGCATTTGAAATTCCTTCTCGATAACTTGAAAGAACTTACGAGACTCGCAAGATAAATAAGCTAGGTCGCCAGAGTCTAACCTAATTCCCCTTGCTTTGTATCTACATGTTACGTGAATCCGAAATATATAGTTAAGATTTAAACATCAAAAAGGAGAAAGTTGCAGTTTATACACTAAGGTCTGACCAGATTTTTGGATTTTTACATTTTGTACACCAACCTACAAATATAGCTATTAGTACAATGACATTATATTTTGTAATAATTTTGCGACATTACATCGAAAACAGTCGTAAATAAGGGAATAAAAGAGAAAAAAACATAGACTAGGGAGTAGAAAATGAAAGAGGTAACACAATAGGGTACATTATACAACAAACTTATGATACAGAGTATTTTCTGTTTTATTTTTTTGTTTTCAAAACCATTTAGTACCTCAGCCTATGATTTTTTTGTTTGTTTCCAATTCAGTACACGAAACCAACTAAAATCGCCAAGAATTACAACATTAGTGTTCTACTGAAAAAATTTGTAGGTTGGTGAACAAAACTGAAATTTGATGCTACGTAAATATACAAAACTCGCCCCATCAGAAAGGGTAAACAAGAAAAAGTTTATTCCGAAGGTTAAGATACATGACATTAAGGAAATGACAATGGTAGTCAGGATTAAGAGTCATCTGCTAAGAAGAACAGGAAATGTCCTGATTAAAAAAAAAAACTATTTGCACTTACCCCAACTCATTGAGTGCAAGGGCAACAGCACAAAAGTTGGGAATCCCACTCCTCATAACCTGATTTAATACAATGGAATCGAAGTCTTATTATGACTTAATCAATAAGCTAAAGAGCTAAAAAAAAATTGGGTAAGAAGAGCTAGTTTTTAAAATAAGAAGAGTAATGTGACAAGTTTAATGTCAATAGTTAAACTTACATCGTATGTGTCCACAAGAGCAAGAAAACTGTCGGGAAAAGCTAGAGCATATGAAGTGAAGGCTACTAATTCGCTCTGATTTGTCTCACTGAAGATGCTACATAATGATTGTGATTTCTGAAAAATAAATAGGAAATCCAAATTGTAGAAACGGAAGGACAGGAAAAACTGGCAGCGTATTGGGTAAATCAGGAGCTTAGGCTTGTCTGGTTGCAGCTCTTAAAGTAAATAAGCTGGAGTTTTGAGGCTCAAAAAAATTCTAGGTCCATCCAGCTTAAAGTCTAGCTTTTTCAGGGGGAAAATCCAGAAAATCTCAGGTTTTTTAAGCTGGTAAACCTTATATAGTCCAGCTTTTGAGCCAAAAAACACCAGAGCTTAAAAGCTGCAACAAGCATGTCCTTAATGTGGAACAGAACTTGGGGCTTCAATACTACACCTCACTAATTCATTTCAGATGGATGGTCGACATAAAGCTATAAGCTCGTATCGAAACATGATTTTGTTGATAGAAAACTCCAGTGAAATCAACTTTTTTCCAAGTTAAAATACTCAAAATTTAAAACTATGGTCACGTATAAATCATACTTATTGAATTTTGATCAAAATTTGCACAAAATCCGGAATACCTTCATTTTCTTTAACCATGTCTGAGCCTGACCAAAGAAATCATCACAAGTAAAAGAGCCATCAAAACTTTTAAGGGATTTATCCACAATCTCATCAGGACTCTGCAAATCACTGAGGCAATATAAAAAATGTATCCAAGTAAAAGATGTTAAGAAGATAATACAGTTGGCATATTTTGAACTCTCCCTCTAATATAACTATGTCCCATCAATTGAATGGCATGATATAAGTATTAAAACAAGATGACACTATAATAGTAATTGAACATGATATTTTATATGAACAGATGGAAGATTGCAAGACAGATATCTGGCTCATTAATCTAAATGAATGAGACAAGAAGAAATTTGAGAGTGCTTAAGATGGGTGTAAGAAATAAGTGCATGAACATCACTTAAAACATTAAAAATGCGGATAGAGAAAACTTTGCTTGATTAAATGAATGATAGTCGGAGAAGTTCAAGTTAGAATAAACACAGGAAAAGTCATCAGAGAAACACAGTTTTAAGATTGACAAGTTTCATCATCGTTTATCCATATATGAGAAACTATCATGTTAGAACAAATTAACTACATTTTCAGAGAAAACTAAGAAAACGGCTCCTATAGAAAGGCAGTATTATGATGGTAAAACATATTATACAAAGATGGACCGATATCATTGTATTAACAGGATAGCAAATAACTTGAGAAACTTCTAATGATAGATAATGGAGTAAATGACAGAGAAATGTGCACCAACCATGAATGAGCTAACAAAGGCATGTGAATGTGTTCCTTTCAGTGGTATTCCAAACAACCTCCCAGCTTCTACATTGCTGTTTATACACACCAAGAAAAATAAGCCACATCCAAAACCACTTAAAATAAAGAAGATTATTTACTTGTCTTAAGGACGATACTCCTGTAAATTACGAGGGCAATGCTGTTTAAAGGCATTACCTTGTTGCATCAAATCCTCCTAAGTAGCTATACTTTGAAGCACTTAGTGCACCGTCAGGACCCTAAATGTGAAAATAAGTAACATAATCCTATTAATAAAGACTAGATTTGTTAAATAAAGCATTTAGACTTTCTTTAAAAAAAAAATTTAAGTTAGTTACTGAACCTGAGCACGGCGAAGGCCAAACTCGAGCAGAGATTTTGACTTTCCAGCAACAAATCGATGCCTTGCAGCATTTGTAGCAACTAGCGATGCGAAATTTATGAGATTTAAAATTGGGGTTTCCAATAATTGGACAACCTGGAAAGCAAAAGCAACAAAGCAGTGAATTTACAATCAGTATTTTATTAAGGGACATGTAAAAGCTTTCCGTTATTTTAAATCATGTAAAACCAGATTTTTACTGCCTTGTACACCAACATGCCAATCTTTTTTGGTACACTAATATACATTTTTTTTAACTTTTTATAAAGTCAACTTTAACAGAAAACCATGAATCCATGATAATGATCATAATAAAGGGATAATTCACCAATAGATTAGTGTTCAAAGGAGATAGAAATTTATAGACGGCATCGCTTCTTTTCCTTTAATACCAACTAAACTGTACAGAAGAGATAAAACCCGCAAGGATTGTGGATAAATTAATATGTTTAGTGAGTTTGTGTACTAAACTGAAACATGTATATCGGTATATAGGTTGGTGTCACTACAACAAAAATGCCTTTTTGCAGCGTGAAAAAACCCCATTCGCAGCGCACAACGCTGCGCTGAAAAGTTAAGTGCTATCTTTGCTTGATGTCATCTGCAGCTTACAAAGCGCGCTGCAAAAAACTGACTATTAACAGCGCGTGTTGTGCGCTGCCAAAAACTGCCTATTAACAGCGCGTGTTATGCGCTGCCAAAAACTTCCTATTAACAGCGCGGATTGTGCGCTGCCAAAAACTTCCTATTAAGAGCGCGGATTGTGCGCTGCCAAAAATTGCCTATTAACAGCGCGTGTTGTGCGCTGCCAAAAACTGCCTATTAGTAGCTCTCATAAATCGCTGTAGATGTTCTATAACAAGACGTTTTATGTGCTATCATACTAGCGCACACGCGTAACACGCATATACTTATATATATAATAAAATGAAAATACAAACATTTTCAAATTTTCATAAATTAAAGTCCATTTCAATTTGAAACTCTCTTAAAAAAGAGTACATCCATAAAACAAACCAAATTAAGCTTCAAAAGGTTCTGCAATTTACTACAAACCAAAATAAACTTCAAAACATAGTTTCGGAACAAAACACGGTCTTTGTCGAGTTTTAATAGAGCACTTGTATATATAATGCGATTCTCGTTCAGAGACACCAAAAATTCCTCAACCTGCACAGAAAACCCAAGAAACAAACAAACTTTAGGAGTCACGTACCATCAAGCAAAAACACAAGAAAACCCTATCCTATGCGACATAAGAACGTCACTATAGATCGATATTATTATAGTCTTATCCCAAAATAAGAAACTAAACTAAAAAGAATTTTAACACAACAACTCACTTGATACCTAATTGCCACTAGAACACAAATAACAACTAAATTTCAAGTCCAAAAGTAAGTTTCAATAATTCCAAATTTTCAGTAACAGAAACTTGAAGAAAACAAAATCGAAAACTATTGTTGATACCAAAAGTACAACTGAGATTGAAAATAGCAACTGAAATGTCCAAATACTGAAATTAGGTTTAGAAATGCACTCTGAAAACAGTACTCAAACATCAGAAATCATTAGTTCAACACTTATGATTTGGAGAAGAAAATCGAATATCACGTCACAAGTACAACACTAAAATATGAAAAACTATGCAAACTAACCTTTTTCATATCAACAATTATGCTAAATAAACTAATTTAAAACTCAAGCAACCACATTTTATAAACATGTATTACCTTCATAGAATCTATTAACTAATCATCCAAGACGATTAGTTTGGGCCACCAAGCAACCGTGCTACCTAATGCTTCATCAAGGGTAGACATTTCCTCATTTGGTCGTATCAAGTCCACATTTTTCACAATGACATTGTCAACCCAAACTTTCCAGCATGATCGACCAAGAAGAATGTGATGAACCGTCGCTTTGGGATCTATGGACGCAATTCGTCCCTCAGCAACAACTATTCCATCACCATTATGGTGAAGTAGCTTACATGATGCATTCTCTAGAATAGTGTCAGGATTGTCGAGTCCCTGATTTGACTGCATATAAGGAATACAAACATATAAATCCTCGAACCTGTGATGATAACTTAGTGATGTAAATATCACATTAGTTCAAGATAGTAACCACCAACCTGTGGTGTTGCCACAAATTCATTAACTTTACTCCCATTATTTTGATTGGCAACATTGTCATCATGACCACTATTAATGTTATTCCCGGTACCACTAACTACACCGCCACTCGCTATCTGGTTTAACAAAGAAAAAAAATTCATAGAAATAGTAGTGTAAATCTAGGAATAGCAGGAATACCAGCGTAGCATTTTTTTGTTTCTTCATTTTTCTGCTTTTTACTAACCTGTTCTGGTTGTTTATTTTGAATCATTTCAAATAACGTGGCCAAAGTTTTTTGAATCTCCTGCACCGAGCCTTGAAGTTGTTTAACAGTTGCATTTTGTTGAATTTGTGCTCCAACTTGTGATGGCTTAACTCCAAAACCCACCCCACGCACTCTACCTCGAGGTTCTGGACCAAGTACATGACTCAGGGCATCATCTCTGATATTAGTTGTATTTTGCAAATCGGGTGCGCATGCTAAAATCTCTTTCTGCAAATAACACGGAATGGGTAATTTAAAGAAAGCATAAAAACTGTACAAAAATACTAACAATGTTTCTTACCACAACATTTATGAAGAAACAATTGCTGATATAAAAATATACAAGTGAGGTGACATTTACGCCCTATGAAACCTTTATCAAATGATATTACTATTGTAGCAGAACTGATTACTTTGAAATAAAGTTCTTTACTTTTTTACTTACTGCACATTGCACTGTATTTTTACCCAATTTATAGAGTGAAATTTGTTATGACCCCAAGTCCCAACATAATTTCATAAACATAGTATAGTAAATAAAAATTTCCTGTTTTACACAACTGGTTTCTTACCACAACACCTTGGGTACTAGGTTTTCCATTATTCTCATGAGCTTTCACCCACACTTTGGACCTTGAAACTATTGCATCTGCGGTACTATTTTTCTTCTTGAGTTTCAGACAACACAAATAGCGTTAGAAACAAAACTCGGTAGATTCCCACAATATAATTTAAGCAAAATAAATGCATAAAACGGAACCAAATAAGCTTATTTACCATCTCTTCAGCCAAGCGAGCATAACCTTTTCGGCCCATTGTGTGTGGGTGATCCTGCTTCTTCCTCATTTCGATAAATTTCTGTCTCTTTTCCTGCGTAACAAATCAAACATTAGCATAGACAACTGCCAATTTAAAGTCACCAGTCATTTTTTCTATCTTTACCTTTGTGGGTTAGCTTGTTCAATCTCAATCGGCACAATATTCAAAAAACGATTTGCTTAGTTATGCAACATCACCCAGCAATTTTAAGTCCTTTATCGCTGTTAAAACCCAATATGTGTTCTAAAATACTACCGCATAACCCTCAATTACAGAATACCAAGAAAATAAAGGCATGTATATTATAAAAAATGATAATTTTTAAGTTGTCAATTTAAAAATTTATACTTACATGAAATTCAGGAGACATTGTTTTTTCCACAAGGATACCCCATTCTTTGGAGCTCATCATATCGGGCTTTAAAAGGCCAAGGTTGCATGATGCGAAAGCGCCAACATTAACTTTTAGAATACTTGTTTGGAGTTTTGACCTCCCATCGCGCCATAATTTATTTAACCTTTGAAACACTGAATTTCTTTCACCATTCTCAAACTTAAATTTCATCTGTATATCAAGTTAGAATATAATTGAGAAGTTGCGGTAAATGAAACCAAAACAAAGAAACAAGTGAATAAGGATGAAGATTACCTGAACACAAGTCCATAATTTATCTTTAACTTCTTCAGATACATCATTCCATGTCTCTATTGAGTATGGAACAAATTCTTTAGTTAAACAACCAAGAAAGGTTGATAATTCTACTGATTTTTTACCAATAGGTTGTCCAAATTCATTCCGGTCTACTTCTAGGGGCCTTTGTTGGTCAGTAGCCAATTTAAGCTTAGATGCGCCGCGCTTTTTTTTCCTATCAGCTGCTTCTTTATCGTGCAATTCATTCTCTAAATCAGGTGACGTATTGGAACCCATTTCAGACATCCCAATACTAGTGTTTCCCTGTAATGTAAGTATTAAAAAACAGAGGTTAAAAGACCGGAGAGAACTTAAGACATAATAGTGGAAAAGGCTAAAACATAGTAAATTTCAATTTAATTGTTTCTTGATATGAATATAAAAATAAAATTACCAAAGGAAGTTCATCCACAGCTGCTCTACTGCGTTTTTTGGCCAATGTGCTCCTAAAAATCCAACAATCAAAATAATTCTTGAACTAAACAAGCAGACCATTATAAAAATAAAAATAAATTTTATGGTTATTGTCAATTGAAACAAAGGACCAGATACACCAATTTAAGCTACAAAGTATTTAATTGTACACCATTGTTTGTTTATTCATTCAAATTGTAAGCTACAAATACCCAATCATTTCTCAATCACATCAATCCCTTCAAATCCCTTCCTTGAATATGGTTCTTTTTCAGTTATATTCATCTCAAGTCTTTCCACCTCAAGAGGTACCGATGATACATAGGCCTCCCCGTCAACCAAATTCATGTCATGAATACCCCTAGGCGGTGCTTTGAGAACCACATACCAATTCGATTCTGCACTTTCTTGAGAATAAAATACTTGTTTTGCTTGTGATGCTAAAATGAAAGGATCATTTTCAAAAGTTTTCAGGCCTTGGTGCAGGTTGACCAATGTAAAACCCTCATCTATTTTGGTACCAGTTGTAGGATTGGCCCAATCACACCTAAAAATAGGCACTTTGAATGTATAGTAGTCTAATATAACAATATCCCGAATAACCCCATAGTACCATAGTCTTCCAATAGTATGGAAATTGTCAATAACAGTAGACTGACTAACAGTGTCGGCTTCAATAGAAACACCACTATCTTGTGTCGACCTTCCGACATCAATTGTGTGAAACCGATGTCCGTTAATGATGTACCCCGTGTACGATACAACATGTTTTCTTGGACCATTTCCTAGCCATTTAATTCGTGTAGACGAATTATCAGGAACATTTTCTGAAAACCATTTAGGAAAGTTTTCCATATGTTCCTTTTGTAATAACGCTTCATTACGTGCAAACCGATTGTCTGCTTCTTTAAGCTCCTCAATATGCATCCTATAAAAGTCAAAAATAATATTAGACTATGCAAATGGTTAATTTAGTAGACATTTTAGATACTGCTTTTTCTTTCAATAAATACAAATTCTTCATTTCCATTTCGGACCACTGTGTACAGAATCTAGTCTAGTCTAGATAAGCAAAAGAAAATGCAGATATATGAGTAAAATTTAGACCCGTTGTGTCAGCGGAGTAAAATTTAGACTATGCAAATGGTTAATTTAGTAGACATTTTAGATACTGCAATTAACAATACTCACTTTAAATAGGGTTCAACTTCAGCGGTATTGAACAACACATCTATGTGCGATTTGCCATATATTCTCATCCAAAGACTTATCTTTTCCCTGAGATATTGGGCGGCCTTCTTGCACCAAGGAATTCTCATGATCCTCATTTCGACTAGAGTGAACACCAATATTAGCAGCTTCTTTTAAATAACTACTAACAAACCGCATCCGTTCATCTGCAAGATAACCCTCCGCTATGCAACCTTCTGGCTTAGCTCGATTTTTCACATACCCTTTGAGTATTTTCATAAATCTAAATAAAAAATAAAGTTCAAATGAAAAAATGTCCATAACAAAATCAGATTTACTAAATTTAATAAAATGGGTAGAATACATATATCAGCATATATTACCTTTCGAATGGATACATCCAACGGAATTGAACTGGCCCACACAAACGAGCCTCTCTTGCCAAATGAATGGTCAAATGAACTGAGATGGTAAAAAATGCAGGTGGAAAGTACCTTTCTAACATGCATAGAGTTTCAGATATACTATGTTCAAGTTGTTCTAAACGATTCCTGTCTATAACTCTTTGGCATAATTCATTGTAATATACACTGAGCATAAATATAGCATTACGTGGCCCTTTTTCTAAAAGTCCTCTCAATGCAACAGAGAGCAATTGTTGCATTAAAACATGGCAATCATGAGATTTAAGCCCAATTAGTTTACGCTCTTCTAAAGAAACACAATTACCAATATTTGAGCTATAGCCATCAGGTAACTTTATTTGCTTCAACCTAGTGCAAAATAGATCAATTTCTTTCTTCGACAAAGTGTAAGGAGCAGCAGGCAAGTGATATACATTTTCACCTTTTTTATGAGGATGTAGTTCTTTTCGAATATTCAAATCCACCAAATCTTTACGAGCATTAACACCATCTTTTGATTTTTTCTTCAAGTTTAACAGCGTGCCTATAATATTCTCGCATACATTCTTTTCAACATGCATGACATCCAAGTTGTGACGTAGCAAAAGCCCCTAAAATAACCATGAGGATATACAAAAGTAATAGTTAGATACCAAATAAATCATAAGAAAAAAGTAACAATTATACTAAAGGTATTCAAAAGAATGAGGAATAGCTTACACTCCAGTATGGCAAGTCAAAAAAAAATTGACTTCTTCTTCCACATTTGAACAAATTCATGTGCCGTTTTCGAACTACTTCCTTGCTTCTTCTGATTCCTTTTCCTAGACTTTAAAGGCTTGCAAATTTGTTTTTTACCCCAGTCCTTTTTTATGTCTTTCACTGCAGTGAGAATTTCTAATCCTGATAAAGGTCTAGGCTTTCCTTTTTCTTCTATCTTTCCATCAAACCACTTCTTTTTCTGTCGATATGGATGGCCACGAGCAAGAAATTTCCTATGTCTCAAGTATGCAGTTTTTTTGCTGTATTTAAGCCACATGGAGCATATGTCGTCACCACATATAGGACATGCGACTTTCCCTCTAGTGGTACATCCAGCAAGATTTCCATAAGCTGGAAAATCATTGATCGTCCACATCAAAATAGCTTTAAGATTAAATAATGACTTGTTAAATGCATCATACACCTCCACACCTTTTTCCCACAACTCTGTCAAATCCTCCACAAGGGGTTCCAAATATACATCTATATCGTTCCCAGGTTGCTTCGGCCCTGGGATTAGTAAAGTGAGCATAAGATTTTCCTTTTCCATGCATATCCACGGAGGAACATTATAATTGACCAAAATAACCGGCCAACAACTATAACTAGAGCTACGTTCGCCAAATGGATTAAACCCGTCTGTTGCAAGACCAAGGAGGATATTTCTAGGATCTGAAGCAAAATCAGGCCACTTTTGGTTGACTGTATCCCATGCTACAGAGTCAACTGGATGACACATCTTATTATCCTTGCTTTTGTGGTTCGAGTGCCAAACCAAGTCTTCTGCCGATTCTTCTGACTGAAACATCCTTTTAAACCTAGGTATCACAGGAAAATATCGTAGGACTTTTTCAGGAACTCCTTTATGAACTTTTTTAGTGAGTTTGTCGACCTTCCATCTTGATGAACCACACTTTGGACATGAGTCTAAGTCTCGAAGGTCCTTCCGGAATAGACAACAATCGTTTGGGCAGGCATGAATCTTTTCATATCCAAGATCAAATGATTTCAACAACTTTTTGGTTGTGTAGACAGATTTTGTAAGCTTGTTATTTTCTGGAAGCATACCACTTATGATCTCTAGAAGCTCATTGAAACTAGTATCAGTGTGACCATTCGTAGACTTGTAATTGTACAATGTCACAGCTGCGGACAACTTTGTGTAAGTTTTACAAGTAGGGTAGAGAGGAGATTCTGCCTCCTCCAACAAATCAGTAAACTCACAATTTATCGCATCTCCTATAGAGTTTTCAACCTCTCCATTAAGCATAAAGGTGTCCCTAAATAAATTTGCCTCTCCACTTTCCTTCTCATTTTTCCCAACTCCAGAACTAGTTTCACCTTGATATTGCGAAGCAGGAATTTCTCCATGTAAGAACCAAGTCGTGTAAGAAGGATCCATTCCATTGATAATCAAGTCATCGTACACTTGGTTGAATTTCGTATACTTCTTATTTTTGCAACGAATGCAAGGACATAAAATTAAATCACGCATTTTGGCATAATTTTTAGCTTGTTCAATAAATTTTGTAACACCATCTTCATACTGGGGTAGAAGCCTATCAAATGACTCTCGTGTTAAATTGATCAAAAACATTTTGAAAAAAATGGAAGAAAAAAGGGGGAAAAATACGTGGAAGTAAGATTCATCCATTTTTTATCCATCTTATAACCAAGACCTGCTAAGATGGATTTTAACAAACAAAATTAAAACATTGCATCATGAAAAAAATTTAGAACAAGTCCTAAAGGAACTAAAAATGGCCTATCTGTCTTTAAGTTTGAAACCAAAAAGATGGCTTCTTGCTATTGCAAAAAGGTCCACTCAGCTTAAACTTCTAGCTTTTTTCTTGCCAGAAAATGAAAATCTCCCCCTATAAGCTCAACAACTCAAGGTACCGCAGCAGATAAGCAAGAAACAAATAAGAGCTTTTAAAGGTGCAAACTTCAAGCCTCTCTATGTCTCTCTTTCCAATTTAACATGGATATAAACTACCAAACACAGTTGTTAACAAAAACCTTAATATTTAAAAAAAAGGGTTCATTCAGTTGAATTTTCTCGCTTAACCTTGCCAGAAAACAAAGAAAAGCTCCTCACTGCTTAGACAAAGGCACCACAGTTTATAAGCCAAAAACAGATAACACGAGCTTAAAAGGTGCAAACAAACAAGTCTCTCTCTGCCTCTCGTACCAGTTTAACTTGGATACCAAGTATTAAATTCACCCAAAACACACTACGCTCGAAATCAACAATAATTGAATCAAATCCCAAACTTAGGGTTCCAAATCAAACCCTATCATAGAGACGAAATCAAACCATAAAAATCCAAAACAAAGAAAGTAAATAAGCTGAGGAAAAAGACAGGAGATATTCACACAAGTACCAAAATTCACCGCGAACATTACACGTTTCATGTACATATAGCAAACCACAGCGAATCTCAAAGTCAGGGTTCCGGAACTAGACCTTAACCCTAAAAATAATATCCAAAAACACATAAATCCAAAACAAAGACGCTAAATAAATTGATGAAGGAAAAAAAATGACATACACAAATACCAAATTCACCCAACACATACTATTTAGGGCGTGTTTGGCGTCTGATTTTTTATTTAAAAAGCTGCTTTTAAAAATCAATGATAAAAGCTTGCTTAAAAGAAGCTGCTGTTTGGCACCATCTTAGCTTTCACTAATAAGTGACATATTAACTTTTTTTTGTTAATAAGTCATTTTTTACTTATTTGAACTTATAACTGACTTATAAATAAAATGATTTTGATTGGAAAAATTATATTGTTGGTAATTTTTATGTGTAAAAACTAAAAAAATCCCCAATTTGTTTCCTAGCTTTTCTGCTCTAAGCTTTTATTTAATCCAAAAGCTAGCTTTTGAAAAGTTAAAGAATGAACATACTAAACACTCATAGTTCTTTTTTAATTAAGCTAACAAAGCTGAGGAAAAAAACTGCTGCCAAACAGGCACTTATTGACAATTAATGAACCAAATCACAAAGTTAGGGTTCCAAATCAAACCCTGGCCCTATCAGCGAAATCAACCCGTATAAATCCAAAACGAATACAGTAATTGAAAAAAAAAAGTGTAATAATTACCATGGCCAAACTCTAACAACCTACATTTTTATGAAAAGCCAATGACCAATAAGCAACACTGTATATCAATTCTCCACATAATTGCCGTAATACAAGGCAAGACATGTGAATTTTGAATATCTAACATAAATTTTACAATCAATTCGTCAAAAAAAAATCAAACTTATATATCAACACAACTAATCACAATCACGGAGGAGAAAAACTGAACTAAAACTCACTTTAATATATATAGTGTGTATATATACATACCTAGTGATATAAAGTGTGAAAGGATGAGAGGGAGTATCGAGCTGGTGAGGGTAGTTTTGGCAATTCGAATTGTGAGATGGAGAGAGAGAGTAAGCTGTGTGTATAGCAATTTGGGGTTTAGGGCAAAAAAAATGGAATTGTGAGATGGAGAGAGAGTAAGCTGTGTGTATAGTAATTTGGGGTTTAGGGAAAAAAAACAATGGAGGGAGCTCTTTTTATTTCGCGGGCTGAATAATTTCAGTGTTTTATTTTTAGTAACATAGACAGCGCACTTCGCACGCTGCTAAAAATTATTACTCGCAGCGTGCATACATACGCTGCAAATAATTTTTTGCAACGTGCATTAGCACGCCATTGAAAAAAAATATTGCAGCTTACTTTACTCGCTGTAAAAGGTATTAATCGCAGCGTGCAACCACCATACGCTGCTGTTACTTTGTACTAATATATTTTGCAGCGCGTTAATTTTAAGCACGCTGCTAATAATTGAATTTGCAGCTTGCTTTCCCTTTGTGCTGCTAAAGCCAAGCTGCGAAAACCCATTTTTCTTGTAGTGTGTACAAAACAAGGAACATGTAAAATGAAGTTCCTTAGGCAAAACAACAACTTTTTAAAACATATTAGTATTAATGATTGCAGGTACTTACTGCAACTGGGCCTTCAACTCTTACGAGGGGAACTTTCGGAAAAACCACATAACCCTCTGGAACAGCATATACTTCTACGTCAGAACAATCAAGTCCTCTAAGATAATCATAAAATCCTTCCTACAAAGATCAGTAGCATCAGCTACAAAAACTCAATAACATCTCTAATATGCGCCTAATAATAAAGGAATTGGCTTTACCTCACATGTCTTAGGCAAAGTCGATTTAATAAATGCAATATCCTCTTCTGTCAATCTAAAATTGGCAATGAGCCTTATGCACTCATCTAGACCAGCGAAAATTGTGTATTCGCCACCAAAAGGGTTCTTTCGGAAATATAAATCGAATCTGAAACATGTCAATGATGAGTATGTTTTCATAATGTTGACAGCTTGGAGCTCAATTAAAACTGAGGCAAGTGAGCAATGGACTTTAACTTAGACAAAACAACCGATAGTAACTCGTAAACAAAAACAAAAAAACAAGTTCAGAAGAAGCTGCATTTGGATAGTTTTGTTATCCCGTTCACACATGTTAGGCATATTATATGATATGATTTTGTCTCGGTGCATTATATAAGAATTGAAGGTGCTTATCTAGATTGCAATGTGTAGAGCGTCTATTGTTTGGTTGATGTCTGCGTGGTTTTGTAAAAACCTTTGGCTTACGGGTTTGTTTCTATTGGGTCCTTCTGCTTGATTGGTGTGTTTAGATCGGGTTTTTGTGTGCTGGCACCCCGATGGTGTTTTTCTCGGCCTAGTCTGCGTGGGATCTCCTCTGGACCTCACATGTTATTTTTGGTTGGCTCTCAGCCGTTTTCCACCTTCGATGACTCGTGACTCGCTCGACAAGATTTCAGTCCTGTTTATTTTGCTAGTTATGACTTTTTCTGTTTTGTATTTTATGTTTAATTTGGTTGTTATGTTGTTTTTCCGGATGGAAGGATTTAGGATGGGTCTTATTTTTGTATTTCTCGTTTCTCGTAGCTTTTTGGAGCTTGTTCCATAGGCACTGATATATGTATAAGCTTGTTATTTTCATTAATAATAAGCTAGTTACTTTGCTGTTTAAAAGACAAAAAACTACTTAGTAACAATTTAGTGTTATCCACCTTAGGAATAATAAAAAAAACTTTCAAAGTTGTATTTTAAGGTAGATTGTTTTTATGCTCTTTCTATTTTCTTAGTCTGGTTGCAAATGCTATCAGTTGAAGGGAACTTAGAGTTTGTGATTTGATTTAGGGTTTGTGATATTTGTTGTGATTTATTGTTCTAAAGCTCATAATTGCTCGTAATTAGTTAATTACTAATTAGTTAGTGACAATAGAGTCTTATCCACCTCCACAAACCTATACCCTTTCTAATTTCTTAGCTTGATTGCTAATGCTTCTAGTCGAGGGAAATTTAGATTTCGGATTGCATTTATGGTATTTGTTTTGCGTTTTGTAGTTGTGAACCTCATAAAATCCTTGCAGTGAGTGTTCTCTACCTCCTTTGTTATAAAACTTTACTTAAAAAGTTGTATTTTAAGGTAGATATATTATATACCCCTATCGCATTTCTTAGTTCGATTGCAAGTAATATGAATGGGGGAGTTTAGTGTTTCTAATTGGACTTAGGGTTGAATTTTTGTTTTGTATCTATAGTCTTAAAGCTCATAATTGTTTACAATGGGGTAATTAATTGACGGGAAATTGAAGATTTCTAATTGGATTTAGGTATTTATTGCACTTTCTTGTTATAAAGCTCATAATTGCTTGCAATTAGGCAAGTAGCAACTAGTTAGTGAAAGTAGAGTGTTATCCACCTCCCTTAAATAAAAAGAATACTTAAAAAGGTTGTATTTTATATTTTTATGGTAGATAAATCTATGCCCTTTCTATTTCTTTAATTTGATTGTCAATTCTATCCCTGGGGAAGATCTAGGGTTTCTAATTGGATTTTGGGTTTATGATATTGTGTCTCGATTTATGATTGTCAACTCATATTTGCTTGCAGTTTGTCAACTGGTTAGTGGCTGTCTAATATTGATACGACATAAAAAGTATTAACGAAAGAACAATACGTTTATAAATATGTTTATCCAAATAACTTTCAGTCCAACAATACTATTTTTTTTTATTATAACTATACTTATTTTTTATATTTTAATTGCACTGCACGTTATACACGCAACGCGTGGGGCACGATTAATAGTATATATATTTATATATATATATATATATAGATAGATATATCTGATATGTAATTTATAGATCTGTTTCTCTGCCGTTCTCTCGGTGCACCGGGTAATGTGGCGGAGACGGTGCTGATGGTTGACGTGACGGACTCCATAATTTTTTGAAAATCCACTATAATTTTTTTTTGACAATCTAATACAATTTTTTTATTGGACAATCTAATGAACTTATACTTTTAAATTAATGATTATATGGCCAAATATAAAACTTTTGAAACTTTTCATGTAATTTAGATCTTAAAGACCAAACATTATTTATTGAACAAAACCAGGGACCATAATGTAATACAACCAAGTTTCCAAATTTACAAAAACAGTCCATGTTTTATAAATAACAGCACCTAGCCGCCGCCACAACCACCATCAGAAGCTCTGCCGGCGAAGGGTTGACGTCCCTCGGTTAATAAGATTTTTACCGACTTCATCATCATAAATTGAAAGAGAGACAATGATGTGACGTTTTGTGGGCGGAGCTACCCTAGTAGAGCGAGCTAATTTTAGACAGAGAACGTGTTTTTTTTTGTTAACCTAACAAAAAAATAGAATTTGTACACATTTTATACTTAAATTTAGATGGTACTAAGAACATTAAAATGTTTTTACAAATGGTACTAGTAAAAACTAATAATTATATTAAAATGGTAGCAGATTCTAATTAATTCTCATTTTGGTATTAAAAGTAATCATTTTGTACAAAAATTCAAGTCATGTTTTTATTGCAAAACAACTATCACTATCAAATCTCTCTCCCTCTCTTTCTCTCTCTATCTCTCTCTGGAGAGATTTCATTTGTCTGATTGAAATCTCACCAGAGAGATTTGATAGTGATAGTTGTTTTGTCTGATTGAAATCTCACCAAATTAAAAGGGTTTTCGTATTTGCCAATTACAAGGTGAGATCACTGTTTTTTTTTTTTCTATTATTCCAAAAGAAATAAAATAATAAATGGTTTAGATCTGAAATAATTGTTGAATTTACTCATTTTCTATTTTCTTTTCGAAATTTATAATTAGGCGTCAGTTGTTATTTTTGTGCTGATGTTGTAGTGATTTTGTTAAAAAAAACTGTTTTTTTTTAATTGTTATTATTGTGTCCATGTTGTAGTGATTTTGTTAAAAAGATTTGTGCTTTGTTTTGAATTGTTATTTTTGTGTTAGTATTGTAGTGAATTTGTAAAAAAGATTTGTGCTTTTTTTGGTTCACTAGGTATTTGACTTTTGGGTCAAACTTTTTAAATTTAATTTTGTTATTATGTTGGTTTTTATCAAAATTGATTTTCCATGATGCCTGATAGGTATTCATTTTTCAAATCTTTGAAAAAACGAAAAAAAGAAGAATCATTTGGCTAGAAACTTGTAAGAAATTAGATTTTTTGAGGATGGGAAAAAAAATTATGTCCAATTAGGTGTAAATCTTATAGCTTTTCTTGGCAATTTTTAAGTTGTTAGAGGAAAAAAAAGCTTAGAGGCCGCAACTAAACAACACCCAATATTTATATATCAGTTTGATGCCGAAATTTAGATGACATGATGAACTTGCCAAGATAAAATGTAATTGCTTCACTTTTTTATTGGGTTATTGTTAGATTTCTTTATTGGATTGTGATAATTATGATACAAGTTTTATCTTTTTTAGCAATCGAAGTAATACGCTTGTCTTCAGCTTACATGATGCTTAAAAACGAAATTGGGAATTTTAACTCTAGATGTTTTGAGTATAATTCTATTGTTATCCTTAACACTGTCTTTCAGCCAGTTTCGTCGTAGGCCATTAATTAATCTTTTTTAGCAACCTTGGCGTATGCTTTTTCCTGCTTTCAAGGCTCAAATGTATTAAATGGCTGTTATTAAAAATTGTTAGCGATAGCTCGAGTGGTGTATCTAGAATTGCGAATCATGATTCTCAAATTGCATTCATAATCAATCAATTTGTTTCGACTTGGGACCTTTGCTTTTTGATCAAATTTTAAGTGGATTTTTATTGTATTGTGGCCTAGTTTGTTGCGATGGAATGAAATGCTTACTCTTGATAAATACGATGTTGAACACACATGGATATAGTACGGGATTTTTTGTTGTAGTTTAAACTTCTTCTATGTTTTGTTAATTTTGTGCTTTTAGTACCAAGATTTAGCTTGTTGCTTTGGAATGAAATGCTTAACCTTGATAAATATAAAGAAGACCACTCAGAGGGTGTGTTCGGTACATGAGTACAGAATGAAATGCTTTGTTGTAGTTATGCAATAGGTGCTTTAGTAGAGAAGAAAATCCCCCATATACAATAGTTCTTTTCCGCATCCATATTTAGTTCCGCACTCTAATCGTACTGGCAAAGTGGCAATCATGTCTCATTCCCAAAATCACCAATTCGATAAAAAAGAACACCTGTTATGATTCCATGTCGCCTAAGTATGTGATTAGACTTGTGTAAATTAGCTCATGAGCACACCTTCACTTGCAAGCTGGTTTTTTTTTCCTGCTTTTAGGGCTAAAATCTTTCATGACTGATACTGGAAAGGGTTAGCAATAACTTGAGCAGTGTACTTTGAGTACTATATCATGGTTTTCAATTTCATTTTCGTTCAGATGGTTTCTTTTTGCCCAATTTTCTCTTTTTTGGTTTAGCCTTCAGTGAACTTTATAAGTTAGTGTACTTCATATTAGATTGTACTTTAAGTGTACTTCGTATTAGATTGTACTTTTAAGTGTACTTCGTATTAGATTGTACTTTTAGTTTTGTACTTCGTATTAGATGTACTTTTTAGTACCCATGAGTTAGTGTACTTCATAAAGCGCTTTCCCTAATTTATCAATTTTGCTAAGAAATACCCTTGCGCTTTTACCCATTTCCATGTATAAAACTAAGCCCTTGAGTAACAACTACGACTTTTTGAGATGAAATGATAGACCTGTGGAAATCTAGCTGGCTAGGACAAGACGCACTTTTTTCTTCTTAATGAAAATGGAAGACTTGTTATTAACAAGTTACTTACAATTCTCTATGCATTAGTCATTGGATATCTCCATTTTAATCTGTTACTAGGCTTAAGATGCTAGGACCTTGAGTTGTTTTCTTTACTATCTGATGTAGTTACGTTTGGCATATTAGAGCTTATTTAGCTGTAGCTTTTAAGCAAACAATCTTGCTCTTTTACATTGAGAAACAAAAACTAGACCCAATTAGCTTCGGGGTTTTCAGAAAAGCACAGCTTTTAAACTTGCCAACAACCAAAGGAAATCTAGCCTTTCAAGGAAAAAACTAAAAAAAAAATGAGTTGAAAAGACAACAGCTGAACCGAAGCCATAATAAGGCAGACTGTGTCAAGTTTACTTCCTATGGTATTCAGTTACAGCTTATAGACAAATAAGCTCTCTTTTTTGGGGGTTGTAAAAGAATGTGGACTCATCCGGGTTAAAGCTTCTAGCTTTTTTCAGACCAAACAACCAGAAAAGCCCAAGTTATCAGCTGATGTACTGAATGGAATCCAGGCTTAAGCAAATAAACTGTAAACTTAGCTTAAAATCCGTAGCCAAACACGACATATATCTCACTGCTAGACTTCTTGAAGGAAACTTCTTCCGAATTGACTTTTTTTGTGTTTCTTGTTTATTTTACAGGGTACTAGCTTGCTGCTTCCCTGGCTCTTTCTCTTTTGGTATCTAACTAGAGCTGAAAATGTCATGTGATGAAATTTACAAAATCGTATTCCCATTTCTAGAAGGCCCTGATCTTGCTTTTTGTATGTCCGTATGTAAGCGATGGCGAGAATTAGCCCAAGACGATTATTTATGGAAAGGCCTTTGTGCCCATAGATGGCCTTCGATATGCAAAAACCCATCTCCCCCTTTTGAATCCTACTACAAACTATACAAAACATTTCACAAACGCAAAACTCAACGGACTCTTTCACCTCCTCGTATCTCCTTTATCGACCTAGACTTCTACATTGATATATGGGCCGAAGAAAAGCTGATCTTCTCCGAACATGTCCCTGGGCCTGTCCTATAAAAGGGTATAATCGCCCTCCCAGAAGGAGTATGTGACATGCTTAGGTTTCATCTAGAGGGTCCTGACTATAAGATGACATTGCCTGTTGAGCCTAGGTTTAGCGTCCCTTTATTCGAAACAGTGACTGTTTCTTTGCTCGTGGGACGAAAAGACTCGAATAAAATTGCACGTATTATCAATAAATCAATATTTAATTATGTTGACCGAACGGCTTATAGGGCACTTGCGTTTGACTATCTAGATTTGTCACCAATGTACCCTTTTGTATCGGGTATAAGGGCGTGGATCTCTTTGCTATTTATGGATGATGGTAATGAAGGGGTAATCGACGTTTTTGGGATCGAAATGGATTTTTGTGATGCTGCTAATTCTGAGAATGAGGTTCTGTGGTTATTGGACATGCTTGATTGGAAGTGAGGATGGTAGTAAAGGTTTGTTTAGCTGCACCGTTAAGCAAATAAGCTGGAACTTCTGTTTTTCATTGATAGAGAAGCCGATTGAGCTAACCAAGCAAGTGAAATAAAGCTTATAAGTTATAAGCAGAAGATACAAGTTTTTGTAAAAAAAATTATAGAACATTGAATTATACTACTACGTTTCATTATTTTGGATAAGTTTATGGTTTCGAATATGGCTTTGGTTTAATTTGAGGTTTTCCTTCTACTGTAACAGCATTGTATCAGAAGTTTTCTTGTTGTAAAAAGATACAAGTTTGTTAGTTTTCAATTGTGCTTGAATCTTGATCATAAGTAATCCCTTGAACTCTCTTTTAAAAAAAAAGTAATCCCTTGAACAAATTCTAGTCCAGGTTCTGTCGTCGTAGGCTGTGACTCGTTACATTTTTGCTGCGATATGTTCTTTTACGTACACAGTACCAAATAATGTGGCATTGATGTATTATGTATCCAATTCCTATATTCACTGTTTCTTTAATTTCCATTTTTTACAACTGGGAAAACTGTTTGTTGGTAGCCTGGTATGACATTTCTCTTTTGGTATCATGTTTATATTAGTAGTAAAAGTTGGTTGAATTGGCTATGTAATTGTAAAATTAGTAGAACACTTTGCGAGCACTGTGCGGACCCTTGACATAAACCTCGTTGTCGGACGAAACAACCATATATTATTGTTCTAGATCGGTTTTCTATGAATATAGTCTCTCTTCTCTTTTGTCTCTCTGTCAGAATCTACTTCGTCCGAGTACGAGAACAACCAGATATTGAATTTTTTTTAGTCAATTTTTTTCATGTTCTAATAGTTTTACTTTTCCTTTCCTAAGTTTTGCAAATCGAAACTTTTGCTACTCAAGTAGAAACACTCAATCTCAAACCAATCTAGACCTTAGTAATTCATACCTGAACAACGTTGCTCTACTTGGTGCGGTACCGTTGGATTTAACGTATATAACAGTTTGAATGAACAGAATAAACCAGTCATAGTAACTGTGATATTGTGACGGTAATGCTAATACAAAATGAAAGCCCCAATACGAGCTCATTAACAAAATCGGATCACTTATACTAAAGCTCATAACAATCCACACACAAATGTAACTTTTTATAATACATCATAATGTTTGAAATATATTCAAAAGACGATCTGACTCTGGTAAGCATGACGATGGGGAGGAGTTAGGAGGGGCCGACAGTGGCTACAACCACCTCATGGTTTAAAAAATCTTACTAATGTATTTTAGATATAGTTTCTAAAAAAACTGTGGATTAACACCTCATATATTTGGTTGGAATTTCCACACACCATGTTGCGGATAGGGATCACAGACGGGTCAGGTCCAGAAAGACATGATCCATCCCGGAGTATTTTTGTAGGATTCGATAAGACCCGACCTGATCATGATCCGAAAGATCCGACCCAGCTTTTGACTCGAAGTGCTTGTACGTATTATCTGCATATAATGTATGTGTAATCATGTTACGAGCAGGGTCATTGAATTGTAAAAAGTTATAATTTTAGAACCGATCGAGCCTGCTCCGGAGTTTCGAATATTGATCCTACACTACTAGATTGGGTCGGGTCGGATTGTGTTAATTTAGATCCCATAAACTAAATTGGGGTAGCTGTTCGTGTAAGAAAGGCCCAATAAGTAGAAGTTGGTATAAGCCCAGAAAGACGACAAACCATTTATGGCTAGATCTAGTTCTAATAAATTCAGACTGGAGTCTATACGTGACCGTATGTGGTAAAGTTAGGGATTAATCGATACATAATGTTACACCAATACCCAACCAAAGCAGCGATGTTGTACTTATTAGATAGACGGTTGTCGCTACT
Organism: Primula veris; assembly: GCA_963682055.1. NCBI lineage: Eukaryota > Viridiplantae > Streptophyta > Magnoliopsida > Ericales > Primulaceae > Primula > Primula veris. The sequence goes on from OY821751.1 coordinate 2,218,748, forward strand.
AGGCAATAAAATGGATTTTGAAATTTATTCACATTCTCTAACAAATATTGTTACATAATTTAGCCGGTAATGAAGCCATTAAAATAACATCCGATAATGTATTGGATACTGTTGGACGTATTTGAAATACGGGAAGTATGATGATTTATAATGAAATTTGCTTTTCTCAATAAATAAATGGAAAAATACGTTTAGTGTATAATAATACGATGTTCAATGATTTATGTACTGTACTACCAATTTTAACAATTGAGATATCAAACTACGAAATTTTTCACAATTGAGTATCTACCGTTAAACAAAATGATGAAATTGCACTCACATTCTCTTGTCTATCACATGATGAGTGCAATTCTATCAAAATACGTTAAAAATAGATCCTCAAATGTGAGATATATACAGTGAGTTCAATCTCGCCGATTTATATTGATAGTCTCTTAATTGAAAGAAATTTCATAGTTTGATAACTCGATTGTTAAAATTGAAATTTGCATTATAACTGATAAATGTGATGTTATAAAAAGACAACAAAATACACGTTAAAACTAGTTACGCATGAATAATTTCATATAACTTATAAATCATCTGCTAAAGCGCATTAGAAAACTGAACTTTTGGATAGTGAAAGAGTGTTGATGTTAAAATTGGTACTACAGTACTAAAATATTTAACAAATGATATTATAATATCCTAAACATATTTTTTACCACGACCCGGATAATAAAAGGCCCATTAGAACCCATAATAAACAATAGGACCAATCAAAAATAAAAGGCCCAATAAGCTAAATAAGGATCTGTTTCAATACTCACTATATAAACAAACATTTGTTCACAAAAACCAAACACTGCCGTTAAACAAAATAATAAAATTATACTCACATTATCTTATCTATCACATAATGAATGCAATTCTATCAAAATACGTCAAAAATAGATCCGCAAATGTGATATATATAGTGACTGCAATCTTATCGATTTATATTATTAGTCCATTAATTGGACTAAATTTCATATTTTGGTAACTCCATCGTTAAAATTATGAAATTTGTATTATAACTGATAAATGTAATGTTACACACGTTAAAACCAGTTTACACATGAATTAATTCATATAACTTTTAAATCATCTGTTAGAGCGCATTAGAAAACCAGACTTTTGAATAGTAAATGAGTGTTGCTGTTAACATTGGTAGTACAGTACCAAAATATTTAACAAATGATATTATATTACACTAAACGTATTTTTTACCACGACCCCAGACAATAAAAGGCCCATTGAAACCCAATCAAAAAATAAAAAACCCAGTAAGCTAAATAAGGATATGTTTCGATCCTCACTGTATAAACAAACATTTGGTCACCAAAATCAAACTCTACCGTTAAACAAAATGATGAAATTACGGTCATATTTTCTTGCCTATCACATGATGAGTGCAATTCTATCAAAAATATGTCAAAAATAGATCCACAAATGTGTGACTGCAATCTCGTCGATTTATATTGTTAGTATCTTAATTGGACGAAATTGCATAGCTTAATAACTCAATTCTTAAAATTGCTAGTACAGTACCAAAATCGTTAACCACCGATATTACATTAAAGTAAATGCATTTTTTTACGACGACCAACATAATAAAAGGGCCATTAGAAGTAACTAGGGCTGGACGAAAACCCGAAAAAACCGAACCGATAACCGAACCGAAAAATACCGAAAAACCGAAACTTTTTCGGGTCGGTTTCGGTTTATAATAAAACCGAAAAAGACCGAAGAAGTCGAAAAAGACCGAAAAACCGAAAAAAATCAAAACCGGACCGAAAAAACCCGGTTCGATTCGTTTCAAAAAATAGAAAGATCGAAACAAAAAAAAAAACCAAAAAATCTGCTCGGTTTGGGTTTGGGTTTTACCACAAACCGAATCAAACCGGGCCTAACTCACCAAACCGAATCAAACCGGGCCTAACTCACCCTAAAGTAAGAACCCAATTAAAAAAATAAAAAGATCGAAACAAAAACAAAGCGAACCAAAAAATCTGCTCGGTTTCGGTTTGGGTTTGGGTTTTACCACAAACCGAATCAAACCGGGCCTAACCCACCCTAAAGTAAGAACCCAATCAAAAAAATAAAAAGACCGAAACAAAAAAAAAATGAACCAAAAAATCTGCTCGGTTTCGGTTTGGGTTTTACCACAAATCGAATCAAATCGGGCCTAACCTACCCTAAAGTAAGAACCCAATCAAAAAAATAAAAAGACCGAAAAAAAAAAAAAAAACGAACCAAAAAATCTGCTCGGTTTCGGTTTGGGTTTTACCACAAATCGAATCAAAACGGGCCTAACCCACCCTAAAGTAAGAACCCAATCAAAAAAATAAAAAGACCGAAACAAAAAAAAAACGAACCAAAAAATCTGCTCGGTTTCGGTTTGGGTTTTACCACAAATCGAATCAAACCGGGTCTAACCCACCCTAAAGTAAGAACCCAATCAAAAAAATAAAAAGATCGAAACAAAAAAAAAATGAACCAAAAAATCTGCTCGGTTTCGGTTTGGGTTTTACCACAAACCGAATCAAACCGGGCCTAACCCACCCTAAAGTAAGAACCCAATCAAAAAAATAAAAAGATCGAAACAAAAAAAAACGAACCAAAAAATCTGCTCGGTTTCGGTTTTGGTTTTACCACAAACCGAATCAAACCGGGCCTAACCCACCCTAAAGTAAGAACCCAATCAAAAAAATAAAAAGATCGAAAAAAAAAAAAAAAGAACCAAAAAATCTGCTCGGTTTCAGTTTGTAGAAAAACCGAATCAAACCGGGCCTAACCCACCCTAAAGTAAGAACCCAATCAAAAAAATAAAAATATCGAAAAAAAAAAAAAACGAACCAAAAAATCTGCTCGGTTTCGGTTTGGGTTTTACCACAAACCGAATCAAACCGGGCCTAACCCACCCTAAAGTAAGAGCCCAATAAAAAAAAAAAAAAGATCAAAAAAAAAAAAAAATCAAAAAATCTGCTCGGTTTCGGTTTGGGTTTTACCACAAACCAAATCAAACCGGACCGAACCCATAAGAACCCAATCAAAAAAATAAAAAAGCCCAATAAGCTAAAAATAAAGAAAGAATCTAGGCCTCGTTTGGTTGCGGGATTACTAATCCCGGTATTAACAATCCGGTAGTATTATGAATGAGATTTGAAAAGAATGCCGGATAAATAATACATCCGGGATTGGACTATTCCTATTACCACCCCTATGGTATTGGAAATACACCTTTTTGCCATCATTTCTAGTCCGGACCGGATAACTAGTCCGGAGTCTAATGTTTTGCCAAACATAGCATTTGTGAGGTCCACGGGCTTGGTAGTCCAATCCCGAGGTACTAAAGATACAAACAAGGAGACCGTATTTCAATGGTCACTATATAAACAAACAATCGGTTCACAAAAACCAAGCCCTAGCAAACCAAAGATATATATATATATACTAGCGTAACTCGTACACGCATTGCGTGGTGTAACATGTAGATTTCTTTTACGTTTCAACAATAGATTATCTTTAATTTATTTTTACTATATGCATACATACGTGTAATAACAAAATACGCTGGATTCTATATTTTAATTTGAATAATAAATGGGATAAATATGTGAAGTAAAAAGTAGAATAAATGGAGAGAAATGGTATTTACCTGTATCAATGGGCATAATCATGATGAATTTTTGCTCTATTTTTCAATGTTTTTCTGGTTTTTGTAGAAAGAGTGAGAGAGAGAGAGAGAGGGGGAAGGAACCAACATATATAATGATAAAATGGAAAATAAATAAATAGACATTTATAAAATGGAACGACAGTCTTAGATTTTGAAATGGAACATGACAGTTTTTTATTTTTTATTTTGCCAGTGTAACTTCTTTTTGCTTGTTTTGTAATTTTTCTATTTATTGGTTTTATTTATTTATTTATTTATTTATTTAAGGAAAAGTGTATCAAGCCCTCCTAAGCCCTCTTCACTTAAATATATAATAATACAATACACACTCTCTCTATATATATATCTCTCTATCTCTCTAGCGGCTATAACAATGGAGATAGCTAAGACTGTGAAAGATGTTTCTCCACATGATTTCAACAAACACTATGCTTCTCATCTCAAGAGATCCGGAAAGGTTTTTTTTTTATTTTTTTATTTATTTATTGATTTATTATGTTTATGCATGTGTGTTTCTGTTTAGTGTTTTATTGTTTATTTTTTTTAGTGGATTTAAGGTTTCTTTTGGCTTTTAATTACTTTTTCTCATCTGGGTTCTGTTAGTTTTATTAAAAATGTTATTTCTTTCTCTCTCTATATATATGTATTTACATTTGGTGTTTTATTGTTCATTTTGAGTGGATTTAAGGTGTCTTTTGGCTTGTAATTGTTTATTCTCATGTGGGTTTTGTAAAATAGTCACTTTTAGCTTATAATTTCTTATATGTGTTTGCATTTAGTGTTTGATTGTTCATTTTGAGTGGATTTAAGGTGTCTTTTGGCTTATAATTGTTTATTTTCATGTGGGTTTTGTAAAATAGTCACTTTTAGCTTATAATTGCTTATATGTGTTTGTATTTAGTGTTTGATTGTTCATTTTGAGTGGATTTAAGGTGTCTTTTGGCTTATAATTGTTTATTCTCATGTGGGTTTTGTAAAATAGTCACTTTTAGATTATAATTGCTTATATGTGTTTGCATTTAGTGTTTGATTGTTCATTTTGAGTGGATTTAAGGTGTCTTTTGGCTTATAATTGTTTATTTTCATGTGGGTTTTGTAAAATAGTCACTTTTAGCTCTTAGTACTTCCAGAGTGTATTACGTCATGTTCACTTAAGCAAGTTGACGAATATCAATTATAAGTCGTAAAGCAATAGTAGTGTTCTTGTCTTATACGTAGTAAGACTAAGAACGTGGTTGACCAGTGAGCTTGTAAGCAATGATTGTACAAAGAATAATTAAGGTGTGTACCACATGTCCAGTGTGTATATGTATTTAAGAAAGGAGAGAGGGCAGAGTGACCTTGACGGTTGCCCGTAAATGGACTCGCATTGGGTCGGTTGAGGGCCAGTTCTCATAAGGCACTGCGGATGAAGGGGCGGCAGCTTGAGCCTCAGCTCTAGTGAGCTCTCGTCACCTGTCTATGTGATGGTGTATATATAGTGTGTATACATATATTCGTATGTATGTATCTATCTCTCCCCTCTGTATCTCTTCTTTCTCTGTATCTTTATCTCCCTCTCTCTCTATCCTTTTTTGTCTGCTTCCGCCTCCCTTTCACAGGAAAGACCCTTTTAGAGGAAAGACCCTTTTAGAGGAAAGACCCTTTCAGAGGAAAGACCTTCCTTTTTTCTGGGCCAAGCTTGTTTTCTTTGGTATTGGGCCTCTTTGGGCTTTTATTATTGGGCTGGATAAACATATTTATAAACGTATTGTTGTTTCGTTAATACTTTTTATGTCGTATCAACTACTCCCCAGCTTCATGACCAAGTTCACTTGTGTCATGGAGCTATATGCTCGGCGACTCCCCGACTAAAAAATGTATTGCTCGACCTCGGCTTTCTCTTCTATGATTCTTCAAATTTCCAAAATTTTACTTGTAGAAAATTGATCGATTGAAATAGTCTAAACATTCATTAAGTTTATCGCGGCTGCCCAAGAAATTATGCGGTGATCAGGATCGACATATCGTTTCCCGGAAAAGCTCATCATGATATCTTAAAAACATTTTGCTCGACTCTCGTGACCAATCTTCTTTTGTAAAGTGATAACTGGATCTTATTCGGCTTGTTATCATTTTTACTCTATGACTTAGGCCGAAGAGTTGTTTTGAAAAATAGGCTTGTTAAGGCCAAACTATTCCTCTCAGCAAACATATCCCGTAGAGACCACATGCTCCGAATTTATTTCTTAATTGCTCGTTACTCCATTACAAGAAAACGCCCAAACTCTAACTACAAAATAAGTTGCTAAACCCTTAAATCAGTTAGTATATGCCACTTACTGATTTTCTATCTAACCGATCAGTTAGTAAAAGCCTAGTTAGTAAAATCTACTAACCAAATAAGAATCAGTTGGTATTTTAATAACTAATGTAGCAACTGTTATATCAGTTACAAGTTGCTAATTGAATTCAATTTGTTACAAGTTACCAACTGAATTTACTAACCAAAAGAAGTTGCTATTTTGTAACTATAAATACCAACTAACGTAAAGCAAGTAACATTACTAACTACACATATCAGTTAGCAAACTTCAATAATAAAGCAATTAGCTAATTAGATTTAATAATTGTAATTAAAACAATAATATCTAAAAACCCAAAAACAATTATGCTGAACAACATTCCATTAAAATTAAATAACGATCTCCAATCAAAATTATCATTCGAAATCAAATTACAATATAAACACAACAAGTCTCAAATAAAATTACAAATAAAATTTTGGAAATTTGAAAAATCATAGAAGAGAAAGCCGAGGTCGAGCAATACATTTTTTAGTCGGGGAGTCGCCGAGCATATAGCTCCATGACACAAGTGAACTTGGTCATGAAGCTGGGGAGTAGTTGATACGACTTAAAAAGTATTAACGAAACAACAATACGTTTATAAATATGTTTATCCAAATAACTTTCAGCCCAATAATAAAAGCCCAAAAGGCCCAATACCAAAGAAAACCTAGAGAATATAAGGAAAACTTGGCTTAGAAAGAGGGAGGGTCTTTCCTCTGAAAGGGAGGCAGACAAAAAAAGATAGAGAGAGGGAGATAAAGATACAGAGAAAGAAGAGATACAGAGATACAGAGAAAGAAGAGATACAGAGGGGAGAGATAGATACATACATACGAATATATGTATACACACTATATATACACCATCACATAGACAGGTGACGAGAGCTCACTAGAGCTGAGGCTCAACCTGCCGCCTCTTCATCCGCAGTGCCTTATGAGAACTGGCCCTCAACCGACCCAATGCGAGTCCATTTACGGGCAACCGTCAAGGTCACTCTGCCCTCTCTCCTTTCTTAATTACATATACACACTGGACATGTGGTACACACCTTGATTATTCTTTGTACAATCATTGCTTACAAGCTCACTGGTCACCACGTTCTTAGTCTTACTATGTATAAGACAAGAACACTGCTATTGCTTTACGACTTATAATTGATATTCGTCAACCTGCAAGTGAACATGACGTAATACACTCTGGAAGTACACTCGTGTACTGAACTAAGAGCGACATAGCTTACCCAGCAATGCCGATGTACTTTACATATCTGCTTATTCACATGAGCCAAATCAATAAATTAGGTCAAACGCCAATAACAATCCGATAAATACATCCAAACCAAAATGAATATTGGGAATCACCGAGATGGGTTGCCGTAGTATCGCTTGGCCGATCATACATGGTCACTGCTAACATCTCGACGGACCCCTCTTACTTAAATAAAAACAATGACCCCCGTGGAGCTTTATGGTTTACTAATAAATATGCTTTCTCCTAAAAAAAGTTTTATGTTTTATCAAATATAGTGTTATCGACCTTCATAAACTTGTACCCTTTTTAATTTCTTAGGTGGGTTGCAAATACTAATAGTTCAGGGGAAGTTTAGGCTTTCGAATTAGATTTAAGGTTCTTCATATTTGTTGCACTTTATTGTTATAAAGCTCATTGTTAGTGAAGATAGAGTGTCTCTATAGACATATCCTTTTTCTGATTTCTTAGTTAGATAGAAATATTCTTAATTTGAGAGGGAATTTAAGATTTCTAATTGGATTTAGTTTATATATGTATATATATGTTGCGATTTATGGCCATAATTGCTTGCAGTGTGGTAACAGGTAAGTTCCAATAGGGTGTTATGACATTTGGGAACCTTAACTATAAAGTTTTAACTTAATAAGCTGTATTTAATTTTTATTATGCCCAAAATTGTAGAACATAGTAGTCTTGCGCGCCCATTAGTAGAAATCACTTCATATACGAGTTATTGTACTCTCGAGTAATTACAAGTTCTGTCTCTGCAATATGAACAAAGAACGTAGTGGAGAAAGAAACACCATATCTCATAAATGAACTGAATAAACTTCACATGAATTTCAGAACATAAAAAATCACTCTGACGGTGTTCGTTCTCCGGTATTTCTGTATTTACTATTATATGTACATCTCCAACCTGATATAGAATAACTGTAAACATGACACTATTTGGTGGAACCTTAAATAAATAAAAAGACACAAGAGCATATCATGTATTACACCTTGAAATATGCATAAAATGATTTTAGGATAAATAGAGCACTCCACTAAGTTCAGTTTACCTGAGGGGAAAGACGGAACTACTAGATTGGTTATCTTCTGTGAAGGGCAAAGAAGCTAAGAGTACAGAACTATATGATTATGGAAAGGAATCAATAAATTAAGCTAGAAAACTGCAAAAAATGGAACCCTTGTAATAAACTTGGATGCATCATGATTCCCGACTGTTGAGAGTGATGCCTGGGATTAATCAACCTTCACTCTGATTATGGTCATAAGCAAGTCATAAAAAATTTAATCGGGAGAATGCTTATAACTTGCCGATGGTACCAAGTATAGGAAAACTCAAAATAACTTGTTTCCTCTCATTTAGACGAGAGGTTTCTCTTGTGCTTTTATTAAAGTTTTTTTTTTGTTCTCTTGTTTACAGGGTGTAGCAGTGAATGGCCTACAGATCCCAGCATATATATCATCTGATAGTGATCTAAACAGAAAAAAAAGTACAAAGTTACATTCTGGCAACAAGAGAAAATCACTTCCAATTGCAAATGATGAGATCGAGGGCAAGAGGAGTCCAGAAAAGGCTCATGAAACACATGTATCAACCATAGAGATAGCATCAACAAAAAAACATAAATCAAATACAAATGGTTCATTGTCGAAACCAAAAAATTCCACTGACAAAAAACGGAAGGGGAAAAAATCATCTGCTACCAGTGAAGAATCGGACTCTAATGGACTTGAAAATCAGAACCAGAACCAAAGTCTGTCACAGAACTTTATAAACATGAAATCCCATTATAACTCGGAAGACGGGAGTGAAGTTGCATCTCAAATTGGAAAACCAAATGAGGGTGTAGATAAACAGCCAAATAAAGATGCTCTGTGGACCCAAAAGTCCTCGTGGACCGATCTTGTTGGTGGAACAAATGCTTCATTTAGCATTTCCCAGCTTTTGCCCGATACAAAATTCGAAGAAAAAGAGCAAATTGACCAGACAAAGAATTGGTTTGCTGCAAAAACGACTATTGATAAGCCAACTGAGATAGTGAACAAGTCAACCGACGGTCTAGCTGTTTCAGTTGTTGGTTTTAAATCTTCTTTGGGAGTTGGTAAGGAGAGAGCCATTAGAGCTCCTATTAAGTATAGCATTGGAGAAACTTGTTCATTTATGAGAAGTGATGCGTCTATGAAAGAGTGGAAGAGTATTAAAGCTGCTTTGAGTTCGTCTCTGAGAAAGAAAATCGATAAGAAGAAGCAACTGATGTGATGTGTTTTTTTGGTGAGTTGAAAAGAAATGGTTTTCTTGGCGGAAGTAGGATTTAACTGTGGACAATGTTTGAGAGGAGACTTTCATCTTTTAAAAGTTGTATGCCTTTTTTTAGTTTTTGCGATTTGGCAGAATGGCTAATGGTATGTTTTGTAATAGTTGAACTGGCAAGATATAAATTCCTTTTAAATTAGAGGATTAAAAATATATTTTTAAACCTTCTATGAGTTAGGTTTGTTATGGATTAATATTTCTCATTTTACTTTGCCATAGATATGACATGGAAGTTAAGTCTGTGAATTTATAGTTTATGAAGCAAATAAAAAAACTTGACATACGTAGTGGATAATTGTGTTAATTTACAAATTTAACCACTGTGGTTGGACAATAAACGAGAGTGATTTTGTTTCAACGTATTTGTAACATACAGTCCAAACACATTAGGAAGTAACGTGCTTTCATAAACGAGCATATGCATCTGTACTGTTCCCTTATATTTTACGTTAAGCCTAGACTCCGTATAAATATAATAATATTACTTTTTGTTGGCTCCCGTCAAATACAACGCATCCTTCATCTATCTGTTTATCTCTCTCTATAAAGATTAAACCGGGTACTCATCATCTATCCATTCATCTCTGTTAATTTTGTTCATATCATCGTTAATTTTTAAAATTGAAACCCTGGCCATCAATCAAACAGATGATGAGACTTGGGTTTCATCAAATAGGTTAGTTGGTTTTTAATTTAGGGTGTACCATGGTGATTCTTGTTTCGAATGTTCTTTGTTTTTTTACTGCTAAGGTGATTGCATATTTTATTGATAGTTTGGTTAGATGTTGCATAATATTTCCGATTCTTTGTTTGCTTGGATAAGGTTTTCTATCCTTTAATTCCTAAACATTTCTCAATGTATACTTACTCACAAAGTGGTCTTTTGAGTTTGTACTTTAAAACGGCTTTTGAAACTTTAGAGCCAACCAAGTCTTATTTGATCAAAAGAAAGATTCAACTTTTTTTTGTTTTTTCTGCTTCTAGATAAGTTTTGTTGCTTCAACATTTTAGTTGTTTAGCTTCTGATCTGATCATGTGCATCTCTAAGAGATTTGAGATTGTCTCTCAATTGTAATTATCAAATATAGTAGAAATATGATCTTACAACATAGATGCGTATATATTCTAAGCAAAAAAAGCATTTGTAGCTTTAGATAAGCCACTCCATCATCGTGATTTTGTATTGCTCAAATGAATTCTTAACTTTCACAATTTGGAATAGTGATTTTGGATAAATAAAATCTGATTCTTGTGTTGTTTTTATTAAATTGAAATAGGAAGGCTCACAAATTGAAATCAAACTGAAGAAGAATCGGCTGAACAAATCTGATTTCTAACTTTTTCAAATTGAAATAGGAATGATCACAAATTGAAATAGTTTTAGTTGTTTTTATATATTTTTTATGTGAAGTGGATCTTGATCAGAAAAAGTGTTAGATCTTTGACCAGAATTTTTGATATGTTGAACCAAAGGACTGTTGGTGGGAGATGCTTTGATCTAAATTTGAAAATTAGCTGATTTAGTATAATATTAACAAGAAAGTTTTTTTGGAAACAGTGGAGGATTGTTTTTTATTGTATATGTTAATCTCTTGTGTAAATGTTCATTTGATTGAATATGCATAACATATAATAAATTTATCTTTCGTCGGTTCAATGTGTGAATGTTGCGATCTTTAGGTGAATTGAAAAAGGGTAGAAATTATCATCAACTTCTTCATGTTTAAAGAACTTTTCAATCATGTCATTTGATTTAGTTCCCTTTCAGGACACGAATCTATGGTCCATGACTGTAACAAATGAGAACAAAGATAGGAGTAGTTAGTATGGCTGAGCCATTCATGTCTGAAATTGTTTACAAAAGTACTATGTAACATTTAAGTTTTGTTTCGTTTACAAGATTGGGCCTTCAATGTTGTTTATTCAAAGATAGGAGTAGGTGCGGACCATATGTTTGGTCCGGACTACAAATGACACAAAATCAACGTATTTGAAAATCCATATGAGTGTAGTCATTGTAATCCAGAATTTGTTAATGTAATGTTATTTCTAATCGCAACTCAATCCCCTCTATATTGATAATCCCAAGACTATAAGTGCAGCAAACAAACGAGCCTAGCTATACTGTATAAATAATCCATAATTACATTTTATTAACCGCTAGTGATGGATGTGATCTCCAATTACTTGTTCCCCACTGACACCATACGTTAACAAAACATGTATCAATATTAACAAATTTACGAAACTCTTTCATTTTTCAACTTTTTCGTCCAAATCGATCTCATAAACTGTCACATGCTATCACGTGGCCAAATTAAAGGTATTTTATTGTTCCACCCTCATTTTTTGCGCTTAAAATTACAAATGGTATAATTTTCTGTATAATTTTATCGTTTCGTTTTATACATCTACTTATATTAATGTTTAATATTACTCACTTTGTTTCTTTTTAAGTGTCTATGTTTGACTTTTACAAATATTAAGAACTATCATTAATTACATTTGAAATTTACAAATATAGCCGTACTTTTAAATCAAATAATTATTATTGTAATTTTACACTTGACTACCTGTTTGTTGGTGTTTCTTTCAATTTGACCCCATGATTGGATTTTTAACCACGTTATGGTGGTGTTACTCTCTTTTTAAAAACCTATTTTTACCCATTTCTACTACTTACTATGCCCCAACTTATAGTTTAGAATAACTCCATATAAACAAAAACAGTTATCATACTATTAATATAAGCCAACCCAAGCATTTTGAGGCTGCCAAACTTTGCCCAAATTTTTTAAAAATACCCTCACTCTAATATTATAATTACTCTTAAATACTATCACTCAATTCAAATACATAAATAACTTAAAAAAATTTATTTTTCACACATTTATATTCCAAACAAAATCGTTGTGTATTTTTTATAAGGGTAAAACATTATGTTACTCTTTATATACGATTGCTAATTAATTATATTTAATCATTCGATATTTAAATTTTAAAAAAAATATTAAGTTTATTTGTCGGGATCATATCTATATCACTACGTATCGCACCCGCAACGCGCATGCAACAATTACCAGTAACAAATTAGGTAAAATGGATACTAAAATTGCAACATGAGATACCGTGTTAAAAATCCAATCAATTGGATCAAAAGGAATGTCTTGCCTGCTTATCTCAACATGAAAAGGTCTGCAACAAGAAACAGCACAGTTTCATACCGTTTGTGTTTGATATATTTGAGTTTTTAGCTACTGAATCTGTTGAGCTTCTTAGAACAGTGCAGAAAGTTATAAATATAAATGTGTTGACTGCGGGTTCGGCTGAGTATGCGTTCCGGAAGTTAGAATTTGTTATAAAAAAAGACTAGCGGCGCAGTTTGTTCAACGGTTATCTCAAACTCATGTGTAATAACATTATATTTATATCAAAACGAATTGGATAAAATTGAAAGAAACACTAAAAATGAGGGAAGTATAAGTTTAATACTCACTCCGTATCAATGTATACGTCATATACGAAACCACGTACAACTTTAACCAGTTTTGAACATGTAACTAAATTCCCGAAATAATTTTAAAAAAAATTCTATCATATAGTTTAACATTTAAAGTATGTAAACAAAAATTAAAATTTTTCGTTTTGACAATTTAGTTACATATTCAAACCCGATCAAAATTGTGCATTGTTTCATATACGCCATATAAATTGATACGAATTAAGTAATATTTTCCGATTACAGATAAATCAAATCAATAATTTCTGGAACACATAATCAGCCAAACCCGTATTCTAACACATTTATGTCCGTAAATTTATAGAGTTTTCGAAGTTTAATAATATTTTTCAGTTCCAGTACAGTACCAATCTTATAAATCAAATCAATAAATACAAAATTCACTGTTTTTTTTTTTTTTTCAATTTAACAAACTTTATTTTAATAATGTGTATTATCACCACTTTTGCCACCACCTCTCCTCATCTATATCTCCACATCACAACTTCTTCAAAACCAAATCGAATCATCTCCTGCCGTTCATCTCAACCCATGAACCAATCATCTAACGGTGGAGATAAGTTCATCAACTTTCCATACGTGTCAGCTCCTTATAGGTCGCTTATGACGGACCTTGTAAATACCGTCGAGACGCGGTTACACCATTACTTACTCCCTTTAGAAGAAAAAGATTTACCAGTCGTTTATCGGAACGACACCGATAATTCTCATGCTTGTATTTATATCCGTAATCGGTTTCAAGTTAAACCATCTCCGGTACTAATTTACTTTCTCTCTAAAATGTTATATAAAATGTTAAAACAGTTACCCGAATTGTGACGGTTTTTTTTTTGTTACGACCTTGCTACCTATAACTTTTGTGACGGTTTATGACGGGTTTTTTGAAATAGTGACAGAGTTGTGATAGTTTTTTCCGCTTACTAAATCAACATTATTTTGTACTCCCTCCGTTCCTAATTAATTGTACTCTACGAAATTACGTGCAATTTTGAACGGCTTATAACATGTATCAAAATTATCGAAATGAAAAATTTCAAAACTAAATCATATAATTTAATGTTTGTACTGTATGATTAACTTTTGAAATTTTTTATTCCGATAATTTTTATACAAGTTATTGGCCGGTCAAAATTGCACATAGTTTCGTAATGGACAATTAATTGGGAACGGAGGGAGTAGTGTTTATTCGTTTAACAGTGTTTTAAAAGGCGCACCTATGCGCAAATTAGACGGTGCCTAGGCGGTAGGCCAGGGGAAGCTAAGTACAATCGATTGGAAGCGATGGCACCCCATAATTCCAAAAATAGTGACAACTTTGTGATAGTTTTATGATAGAATTTTGAAATTACGACAGATTTGTGACAGGTTTTGTCGCTCACTAAATCAACATTGTTTTATACTCAATCCGTTCCCATTTAATTGTCCACTATGAAAATACGTGCAATTTTGACCGGCTTATAACTTATATTAAAATTGTCGGAATAATTTTTTTTAAAATCTAATCATAAAATTTAACATTTGAACTATATGATCATTTTTGAAAATTTTCATTCCGACAATTTTGATACAAGTTCTTGGCCGGTCAAAATTGCCCGTAGTTTTGTAATGGATAATTAAATAGGAACAGAGAGAGTAGTGTTTATTCGTTTAACAGTGTTCTAAAAGGCGCACCTAGGTGCAAATTAGGCGGTAGGCCGGGGGAAGCTAAGTGCAAACCATCGGAGACGACGGCATCCCATAATTCCGAAAATTATGAATTTTTCAATTTTTGATCATGTAATTTCATTAAAATACGTTAAAAACAATGATATGGCATCCCCATAAACGATTTCACTAAACGATTCCTAGTGTATTTTACTTAGTGTCATAGAAAAACAGACTTTTGCACTCTGATCCTTGTATCTTATTGTATTTGCAAAATGAACGCCCGTTAGACCAATAATATGTTGCCACTACGGGTGAAGCCAGAGGGGACGAGTAGCAAATATATATGGGGGTGCCAAATCGCTAATTTCAACAAAATATTGTATTAAAAATGCACTAAAGGATTAAAATTTTACATTTTTCAGGCCCCCGATGGTCGCCACTTAGCTTCCCCACTGGTTGCCACCTTAACCAGTAACATTTTTTCGGGTAAACAAGTGGTACAACTAGCATTTTGTTAGTGTAAGTAGAAGGATTAGGCATTGTTAATCTGCAGGTTTTAAGAAAATAAAGGGCCATTCAGCAATATGACTTTTGGATTTGTCTAGTTTAAGCATTTATAGTAAGTTATTTTTTTTTTTGGCTGAGAAGAAAGTTGGATTGGACCAGATCATTTTTTTTAGCTTATTTAGGCTATGATTCCAGAAATGTTCAGTTTGGAAGATACACAGACAAAAAACGAGTTCGAAAATTGCAGCTAAACAACCTTGAGTTTCCAAGCCAGAAGATTAAAAGGAAAATGCTTCTTAGTTACACTGGTTAAATTCAAAACATACCGGAAAGATTTCTGAGTTCTGATGTAATTTCAAATTACACCACAAATCCGTCCGGGATAAAATATGTGCATTTACCTGGTGTATATATCAATCCTCCGTCCGGGATAAAATATGTGCATTTATCTGGTGTATATATCAATCCTCAAGTTATAAAGAAGCCAACTTTAAGCTCAATATGGAGAAAATGTGCATTTTAACGTCTAAGTGAGAGAGAATGTTTGAGCTTAAAAGATGAATAAGGGGCCAACCTAAGTTTAGGTGTAGCTGGCAAGGGTAAACAATTTATCACAATTTGCTACACTTTTTAATGAATTATAAATGCCTAATTTTAATACATTACTTTTGAAATGAATTATTACAAAAGGGTTAAGTTAGTTTCAAAAGTTGTGTATGGCATTGACAATGATTATGGTGTTTTGGTTTTACGGTAATTTAAGTGACATGCTACCATTTCAACTTAAAAGATTTAACTGTTGGGCATAAGCGCATTTTTTTTATACGAATTTTACTTGCCTCTTGTCTGATGTTGTTTTGAACCAAAAAAGTCCAATCCAGTTTTCTGATAAGGTAGCAATGAAACTTGAACTCCTAACTTCGTTATGCTAACCACATATGTGCATCTCACCTATAAATTATTAACCTATATTATTTATCATCTACAATATATCAATGAAAAACATGCATGCAGCTCCCAAGTTGAAACTCATGTTACCACATTGTATATTACGTTGCGGCTGCTATACCCAACTGGTTAGCCTTGACGCCAGATGCATGCTATTGTTGTTATTGCAAGTAATCTGTGTATAAAGACTGCAAATAAAAATAATTTTCCATCATCTTGGGTCCTAACTATCTTGCGTTTTGTGAAAATATTATCTGAATTTTGTTGCTACTTTGCAGTAGGCCGAGTTCACCTAGCCGTTGGTTTTAATATCTATTAAAGTGCATGTCTTTTGATAATTTAAAACTAGAAGTCATTTGGTTTTGTTCAATACCACCGGAAAATTGCAGCTCTTGAATATTATCCGTAAACTCAAGCAAAAATAGGTAATTGAAAATTTGCGAAGTACCTTTCTTTGGGGTTCATTTGATTGGAGCTTTTGTGCAATTATGCTGAACTTTTATGAGATTAAGAAAAAAGTGGGTTTATCCAGCTTGAAGCTTCTAGGTTTTTCAGGCTAAATTGTCACAACATAGAAAATCTCAGCTTTCTAGAACTGATCTAATTGTTAAGAAAAATAACAGAGCTTATAAAACCTGCAAGGCTGCAACCATACAAGTCCAGCAGAACAGCAGGAATTAGTATTTAGTTGAAGTTAATGTACCATCATAGACTTTAGTATGATACTATTCAAGTACTTGGAGAAACATTTTGGTCTCTCTCTCTCTCTCTTTTGTTTGATAGGTCTACTTATGTGAACTGTGTTACTGTTTGTTCCATCATGTGGAACAAAATAAGAATTGGGATGCTACTGTATTTTTCGACAGTTAGTTACTGAGCAGATGCCCAACAAAGATCACCTAATTAAGCCTCAACAATATTTTCATATCGGCATGCTGTATGTTCAATATCGTGATTCTATAAATTCAGCTTTCCTAATTTCACTGTATTGGACTGCTAATATTTGCCATTCAGTGAGCAATAAGCTGGCATTGACACCCCAGTGCCAAAGTAAAACAGAAAGAGGTACTGTTGTTTGGTGTGAATATGTACAATATTTACGACATGCATACTGTTGGGATTTGCTAGGGTACTAGCAACTTTCAAGCAACATTGGATCTTAGGAAAACAATAGCCACAAAAGAGGGTGAAAGCTCATCTTTCATGTGACCTTGGACAAATAAATTCATATTTTAGATTGATTTTCAGTTGCAGTAATACGAGTTGATCTAGGCTCATGAGTCATGACTGTTCTAGTAAGAGTAAAACTACATCCACCCATAACCTTACCTGCTAAGATGGACCAATCATGTATTAACTGCACATCGATTTTCCAAAACAGGAAATAGATATCTCTTTCTTATATGTTGCCACTTAAGCGACTAAGCTTCTGGTGTAGAAGCAAAGTTGAGAATACGTTTTTTATTCTAGTAATTACCATGATTTGGTCTAAACTCTAAAGCTGTTTTCTCTTTGAAATATGATTACAGATTGATTTCTTTCTAGGAAGTTGGCTACACTGCCAGTTACCCACAGGAGGAGCTCTCAACATTCTAAGCCTATCTACTTATCTCTCATCTTCAACAGATGCACCAAATTTCTTTATTGATCTCATTCAGAGCAGCCCAACATCTATGGTTCTCATCCTCGACATGCCACCTCGTCGAGAACTTGTCCTGCACCCGGACTATCTCAAGATCTTTTATGAAGACACCCAATTAGACAAACAACGACAATTGATCCTTGAAGTCCCTGAGGTATTGTTAGATTATGGCTTTAATTTGGAAGGTGCTGGAAATGTCTGATTTTGTTTATGTTTTAGTAGTTTTTTATATCGTATTTTGAGTATGTTTTGTTAGAAAATTTTCTTGTTTGGTTTTGGATTTGGTTTTACGGTGCTTATATAAATATTCAAATGTATAAACAGAAGAACGTAAAGGGTATTTTGTTTTTGGGTTAACAATTTAACTTCTATGGGAACACCCAATCGGACAAACAAAATTAATAAATGCTTAAAGTCCTTGAGGTATGAGTAGATTTTTGGCCTAAATCGGTGTGGTCGGGTTTAATTATGTGTTAAGATTACGTCCTATATTCCTAATGATAGTACGCTCGGTTGAGAAAGTTTTCTGTTCAGCTAGGGGAAGTTTAATGTTTGGATGGAAAATTTTCCTATTTGGTTCTGGCGTAGGTTTTATTGGGAATGAGAAATGTTGAATGGTTACAATTCCATTCACCCGAAACGTACATTTCCCCAGGCCGTACATTCAATCATCCAATAGTCCGGAATGATTTGGATAATTGATACTTAAAATTGACATTTACTTCAATAAACTTATTTTTCAATCCTTATACTGTTCTCTAAACTGGTTTCTTTTTTGTTTCAAGTCACAAATGATAAGATTGTGGGGTTTTATGAGATTTAAATTCGGATATAAGTTGGCGAATTTGACTGAATAGAATGGACGTTGTCTTGGTGAATTAAAAGTAGCTAAACAGTTCTTTCAAGAGCTCACTAAAAGAGTAAGCTCTTTGAGCGCAAAAGCTTGTGTTTTTCAGCAAACCTTAATTTCTTTTTTGCCTAAACAAGTACAAATGGGCTTTTTGAGCTTTGAAGAGAGCTATACAAACCACATCTATCTCTTATATTTGCTTCGTACTCATTTGAAATTTCCGCATACAGGTACAACCTTATTCGTCGCCATCGCTCTACATTCGCTCCCTTATCTCTCCTACAGCTATACTTATTCGTATAGATACAGGTGACTCTGGTAAAGATAGAATGGAGGAGATAGTGAGGGACCATGTGAGCGTTGTTGCTAGGGAAGTGTTGCGTGTTTGGTTGGATAAGTGTGCTTGTGGAGATAGAGTTGTTGAAGAGAGTGAGCGAGAATACTTGGTAAAAAGGGATTTGATGGTAAAGAAAATGAGTGTTGAGATTGATTTAGGGACAAGCTTGCCTCGGATGTTTGGGCAAGAGGTGGCTGACAAAATGTTGGGAGTTATTAAAGAAGCTTACAATGTCTAAGTTTTTACGAACTTTATGTGTATATGTATGTATGTCAACTATAAGTTTCGAAATATGATTGTAGAGATGCAAGAGATGATAACCCTTTAGAATAAACATATGTTTTTCGGAGTATGGATGTTGTTAGCATGGTGAATTCATGAAGATGCTCTCATTGTAATCGAGGCTTGTTTCATTGCAGTTTCAACAAATTATACATATTTAAAACTTACTAGCTTTTTAAGGTTAAGAGACAAGAAAAGCTCAGTCTTTAAGACGATCAATTATCATTCCAACTTCGAACAGAAAACGTTGAGCTAAAATATTGCAAGCAAGATTTTAGAATGAAGTTTGCAGGCACGTTTACAACAAGATATCACTCTTATAGTGACAAACTTGTGTGGCAATAAAAGGAGATCTCGCAATGACTTACTATCAGGTCATCAGTAAAAAGAGCTTGCGACGAGATATACCTTTCATTTTCATCAGTAAAACAAGCCACTGACGGCATGTTTATCGTCAAATAGCAACCATCTAGTTTGATAATAATCAAGTATGTATGGAATTGAAATTTAATACATACAAGAGCAATCGCTATGACTTCCAAAAATAGAGCAACCACTAGTCCAATTTGCTTCTTTAATGAACAGTTACCAATGTTCGCCTGTTCGGGCAAAAAGTTTTGAATTATTGTTATTTCAAGCTTTCTATAATGGGATTGTCATACAAATGAAGAAGAGGATAGAAACTCAATACTTGTTTACTATGCTGCATGTTAAAAAATGTCAAAACTTTAATCTCTTTATTTGATGAATTTGGTAAATTAAACTCACTCCATAAAGTATAAACATGTGGAATAAACATAAGTGTTTAAGATGTTTCTAGGTATTCAATGCTCTAACTTTCAACTAATACCAATATGTGTTATAAACCATTTCCTATGCCAAATTTCGTTTTCATCGTAAAACACAAGTCTGATTTTGGAAAGTAATGCCTAACTTTTTAAAATCTTTTAACTTTCTTATCTGTAAACTGTATTTTTTGGAACTAGAGTTTGTTGTGAGTTCATTTATTCTCAACCTTAATTAGTTTTTCTTTGTATTTTTCTCCTACTGACCTTTTTGTAATTTTCTGCTGAAATTTTCGTTCTTTTCTTGCATTGCATTGAGGTAGAAGCTAACAAAAACCGATTAAACCACAACTGTCCCAAATCTGACTCTACAACATATCTTTTAAACCAATATTATCGTTGTGATCTTAGTGTAAATCCGGTAATAAGTAACCTTTAGCTACATAAATTTAAAATTCTGTTATTCGAACCCTGGTTCTACACTCTATTGTTAAAACATGTACACCTTAATGATCTCAGAATAAGATCCATAGATTATGACATTGACTCGAACTAAATTTAGTGACAAGCTCTCACGGTGCTTCCCTTGCCGATAGGACGGCTAGGTGTGGCTATTCCATTGCGATTTCTTTCTTGTGAATTAGCTTAAATGTAAAATATGAGAGACTAATTTGGGGAATAACTAGTTTTCAAATTTTAGTTGTTTTTCTCTAGCACATTCCAAAAGAAATTTCATTCTCCACTCGCTATGGCCAAGGTGTCGTAGATTCCAAAAAGTCGTAGGCCTTGAGTGCTGCCAGACTATAGAGATCCCTATATCAATGGGAGATCTCCCCTAACTATGTAGATGAAGCCATTTAGGGGGAAAAAAGGCTAGATAGAAGAAATGAGCTCATTAAGAAAACAACAGAAGATGAGATAGAGGATGTTGATATTGAAATTTGAATTGCGAAGCTAGCTTGCTTCATCGAAGTTCACACATAATTGCTTCACCAACAAGGTGTGGTGGAAATGGCAAATCTAGTAAGGAAATAGCTGTCCTCAGAGAATTGGTGTTTCTTTTTTTCCTTTTAAACTCTAGCTTGCTAGATGAGTGTTGTTCTTGAAACTAGGCCTGGCAAGTAATATAGGGTTTCACCGTACTCGACCAAAAACATGTTTAAATAATAAGGTTTTGTCATCCTGGACCGTACGTGTTTGTTCAAATACTCGCATCTTTAGTTTCAGTAAGTAAAAAAAGGAAGACAATCAGTTTGAATATATTTGCCTAATGAATTTATAATGAACAAAAGTCTATCGAAAAGAAAATTGTTTAAGAGATCCCAAATCTTTGTTAAATTTTTTTCTGCAACCAAAACATTCTATTATGCATCGAAGTAAAAAGTTATTCCTGGGACAAAGCTCCCACGACGACTATAAGAAAACTAATCCAAGACAAATTCGATAAGCTAAGGACTTTCTAAAACTGCAAATGAGGATAAAAATAAGTCAATTAATGCTTTTCAAAGAACTATTCCCAAGATATAACAGCTTTTAAAGTTAATCGTGTAGACATATTGAATATATCAAGTTAATCGTGCACGAGAGGGAGATTGAGATTCCATTGGAACATTTCCGTCGCCCTCATATTACATTGATTTTCTACCATGGACAAGAAACGTGTTGAGGTTTAAGCAACAAACATGTTAGGTCTTTTTACTTAATTATTTTTTATTTCTATAAGCATCTTAAAAAAGATGGGTGAGTACTAGTTCCCAGAGTAGATAATATGTATTATGTAGTAAGGCCTTCACAGCCAAGTTTTTGTTTTGTTTTGTTTTGCAAAACTTACGAAATTGAGTCAAAACGGACAGTATTGGTGGTAGGAACGGGATGGTGGCGGTTCGGTCGAAGTACCGGGCTGTTAAGCCCAAAGCTAAGTGTCGATTCCACACCCTCTTCGGATGAACTAATAATTGTTCGACTCTTTATAATTGATTGGTAGACATGCATCAGTTCATGCCCTACTGTAAAAAGAGAAAATAGATTTCTAGACAAAAAAACTCAATCACTTGTTCGGATGATAGACTGATTCATATCTAGAAATATACCGTCTAGCTATTTGCAGTCAATATATACAAATAAACTTTTCAATTTAAATAAAGAAAAAATAAACTTTTCAATTTAAAACAAATGAAATTCATGCATCGATTTTCTACTATATCATGACTGCATGATATATAATATGTGTCGAATACGAAATTTTGGCTTGTTATCTTTTAATACGTTTAACCGAATTGTATTAATTAATGATCACTGATTACATAGCATTTAACAAGCATTAAATCTTATCAAAAAAGCTGATTCGTTGACATGATACTAAATGTGAACAAATCAAGTATATTAGTGGATGCATAGTGAATATCGAATACTAATTTGTACGTAATAAGGATGGAAAAAAAATCCGTAAATCCGCCCCGTAACCCAATCCGCATGGATTGGAGCGGGTTGGGATGGGTTGAATGTAAAAAAAAAATCAATCCGCCCCGCCCCAATCCACTATATATTTTGCGGGTTGGGTTATGGTTGAGGACCTTGAGGTTCACAAACCGCGGCTTAATCCGTTTCAACCCGCAATATATATATATATAATTATTGTTACATTTTACTTTTATTACTTGTTCGTGAATGTTCTAAACGTACTTTAATTGGTTTTAATTTATATTTATGTTTGAAATATTAAATTTATTTTAAAATTTGGGTTGATTATGCAAACTATGAAAAATAAAGGATCAAAATAAAAATTTAAGAATCAATCTAAATTCAACCCGCCCCAACCCGCAATTTATTTTGCGGGTTGGATTGGGTTGAGTTGGAGTTTTAATTGTAACGGGTTGGATTGAGTTGGGTTGAGATTTAAATTTCATCAATTCGCCCAAATCCGACCCGTCATTTATTTTACGGGTTGGGTTAGAATTGAAACAAATCCACCATAATCCGCCTCGTGTCCATCCCTAGCACGTAATACTAACTCACCAAGGAAGATCACGCAATTTACAGAAATGGCTTGATGAGATATTGCATACCCATTAATAAAATTAAACTATCAATCAAATATAGAAATCGAATATCTGCAAATAACTTAATCTCTTAGAGCCAGAGGCAAGACTAGGATGATATTGTTTATGGGGGTATAGAAAAAAAATTGCTACTACAATTTAAAAAAAAAAACAAGGTTTAAAATAATCGAAAGCCGAGTTTAAAATTCTATTATGAAGTGTTAAAAAAATTCAAGTTGTTAATTGTAAAAAACACGGTAAATTTAAAATTATAGAGATATTTTTTTGTTTTCTAACATCAAAATCAAAATGAGGTATTCGAAGAGTATTTGTAGATTTTAAGAATAAATAAAGAAATATAGGGTTGTTATTGAAAGTAATGAGCAATGAAGTGTTACTCATGTAACTAAATAAACATGAAAGAAATAAAAAAAAATTATGATAGTAATCGAACCAATGATCTCTTATTAAATTTTAGGTAGCATTACCAACTGAGCTAAGTATGGTTATATATCTTATGTGGAATATTCATATATATATATATATATAAAAACTAATTTTCTAAAAAAAATCCTCGAAAAAAATTGTTTTTAAAATTTCTGATTTGACGAAGGCATCCCCTGGACCCCCTAAATCCGCCCCTGCTTAGAGCACTAAAATTTGATAAAATAAATTTTTTTGTAAACATTCAAAATAATATTTTTAGGTCTTTTTAAAAAAAATAGATTTGTCAGTTGATTAGGGTGAGATATGTTTTCCCCGATTTATTAATTTATTGTTGACTTAATAAAATGAATTTATATATAATATATACTTTATTCATTGAACAAAGTATATACGTTCTTTAGAAAAAAATTCATTTTATGAAATCAATGATAATTGATAAACAAAGTACATAATAAGAAACTTCTAATATGGAATTTGTCTAATGATTGTTTCATAATGTTATCTCATACATTAGAAACTTACTTTTTGAATCATGCACCAACCAATAAAAAATAGTTACCCCATATGCAACCAAGTATCACTCATCAAGTATTTACCGCTCAAAACAATAAATTAGAGATTATTTTTAGAAGACTTAAGACAAGCATTATTTTAACTTCCCCAATTATATAACCGTCCAAAAAACTTAACCAACAACCTTACCCACTGATCTGACGGGTTAAGTGTACCAATCATTTTTGTTTCGATATTGAAATCATATTTTCATTTAATATATAATTAGTTCAGCTAATCCGTCACGTCAGCGGATAAATTTTTTGAATAAGGTATCTGGATATAGCAATGTTGTTCGTGAATACAATTTTTTTAAACCGAGCACCTCAGACTCCCCTATAGATATAAGTAATTCTCATCCGTTGGATCTTTTAATAGATATTCAAAGACTTAAGATGCAAACTATTGCTGTATCTTAAAACAATAAATTTTAAATAAAATATAAAACACAATAAAAATATAAAATCATAGTTGAGCCTATTCTAAACTTATTGAGTCTATCCTAAATTTAATTTAAAATAATAAAATTTAAATAAAATATAAAACACAATAAAAGTCAAATAAAAATATATAATCCTAGTTGAGCCAAGTCTAAACTTGCTATACTAAATTTAATTATTAATTATATTAAAAAAAAATTATTAATTAGATTTTTTTTTTTAATGAAAATAGATATTAAAGGATATGTAATTCATTGATTTGTAAAGATTGAATTTTAAAATATATAAGTACATAAAATAGGAGAGTCTGGGTACTCCCTCGTTAAGGGTGAGTCTGAGCCCACCATTTGCAATTTTTTTTTATTAATTAGTAGTACATCTGAAAACATTTCCTTCTAACACTCCAATTTTCAATAAATTCAATAGTAATTATTGCAATTAACAAGTATATATAAGTACATGAGTAAATCTTATATTCAAGTCGCGCTCGTAATCGCCACTCTTCTTTAATTTGTGATACTAAATCCACTGGATTGTACTTCAATCAGGCAATTGAAAAAACTTACCTGCCATTCCGCGCCATATTAACGTACACACGAAATCAAAACCGTTCAAAAACTATCCCATGGATTAACTTTTGCACATGTAAACCGTTTAAATAAAGAAGCATCATGAGAACGCTATACACTCATAAACTATCTCGGTTCGAAAAGTAATCACATTACCGTTCATATTACCCGTTTTGCGCCTTTTAATATAATATACATAGGTCATACGTGTCTAACATTCCATTGCCTTAATTAGTGATAACTAAGTACATGCACATAACCTTATAGTGAAAATAATGTGTGACATGAATGTAATTAATTACATAACTTAGAACACCTTCTCTATTCGTCTATATAAACAACAAGTGATCTTCATTATTTTGTATACACATACATTAGTTATGGAGTATTTTGGTGTAATGCTTTTGTTAACATTCGGGTTGATAGTGTTCTTTTATTTTTTTATAAATAAAATAGGACCTATTAAAAGTCCTAAACTTCCACCTGGTTCATTGGGATGGCCATTTATTGGGGAAACACTGAAATTATACTCTCAAAGCCCTAGTGTCTTCTTTGGAACTAGACACCAAAGGTCATCTCTCTCTTTCTATATAATAATAATAATAATAATAATAATAATAATAATAATAATAATAAATATTTGTGAATGAGGAGATTATAAGTATTAAAAAAAAGTATATATACAATACAAAAAGAAGTTTAATCAGGGACGTTAAAATTCAAATGCGTCGTCTTTCTATCTGCAATAAGGGCGTATCTGACATAGATTATGCCCTGGTTGAACTTTTTTTATAATGATATTTATAAATTTTTAATATGAAAAACTGAAGAAAAAAAAAAGGCGTCTTGCCATTCATGATATTTGCATCTTGCATGACTCATTTGCATCTCTGTAATCAGTATATCTCACATACATACTTTGTACACTTGTATGAGTGATTTGCATATGGTATATGTGATTTTCGAAATTTGTAGAACAAAAAAAAAAGGTATATGTGATTTTTATCTTGTGGTGAAATTCAAATGAAGTCTTTTTTTCGAACAAATTCCAAAAAGGTTCAGAGATGAACAACTTATAAGAAGTACATAAAAATATCTTTTATAACTAGGGGACACTCTTAGATTTTTGGTTGATACAGCGTAGACTTTTTTTATGGAATTAGTCAATTTAAGCTATAATTTGCAATGACTTTTTATAAATTATATAACATATAGCAAGGAAATTGATTTTGGAAAAGGGAAAATGATCAAGTGGTACAAAATTAGAGTTCATTATCAAGAATTCAGAAGATCAAATTTCTTTTAATAATAGATACAAGTTCTCAATGATGTTGCATCTTTATTTTCTATTTGTATTTATAGTTGATGTTCAATGATGTTACATTGCTATTTCTCATCTCTTAAATAAGAAATACAAATTCGGTGTTTCGATAATGAAGTCTAAAATGTGTCTAGTAAATTTTAAAGTTTCCTTCTAAAAACGTGTTCTGAAGAAACGAACAAAGACTGTATGATTAGAAATCTATTTCACACAAATCCTCGTGATTATTTAATTCTATAATTAAACAACGGTGTGCACGAAAACTATTCGCTTGGTATTTTAATTTGCATATTCAAGCATAAAATTCTAAACCATTAGCCATAATTTTTGTGTCTATATTTCATAATATATTCTATGCTCTACACAAGTATAATTGAGTCCAAAAGGAATAACAAATATAAAACTAAAAAGCAAAATTATTTCACTAGGTGGTGCTTACATGAAATTACACTTTTTTTTTTTGCCATTTTTAAATTAGGTATGGAGATATATTCAAGACACATATCCACGGTAGCCCGTGTGTAATGCTATCATGCCCAGAGGCAGTGCGTTTCGTACTTGTAACTCATTCAAACTTGTTCAAGCCCATCTATCCAAGGAGCAAACAAAGGTTAATCGGTCCTTGGGCAATTATGTTCAATGAAGGGGATTTCCATTCTCGCATGAGAAAGCTCGTGCAAGCCGCTCTCTCTCTAGATGTTCTTAGAAACTCGGTCACGGCAGTTGAAGCCGCAGCTTTGTCCACCCTTGAGTCGTGTTGTGATGGACAAGCTACACATACTTTTCACCAATTGAAAAATGTAGGTATTAGGAATAACTGCATGTTATTTTCCTTTTAGGGTTTTTTTATTAAAGCATATTTATTGTTCATAGTTATTTTTACTCTTATTTAGGTTAAAACATGCATGGGTATTAACTATTAAGTGAAAATTTATGTCGGCAATTTCCTTGATTTTTTACCCATTACAAAAGTAGTCATGTCGTATTTGGTAAGTCAAAGTGAAATATGTTGGTATGATCAGTGTATCGGGAGTAACTATTGTTCGCATTTTTAGGTGGCAAGTGCATTTATTAATGTTCAATATCGGACATGCATGGGTTTTAGTTAAATCATTATTCATATTTATGTACCAATAAATAAATAAATATATCCTTATATATATATATATGCTGAGTCTAGTAGTTAAATATCATTCAGACAAATTTTTAATGCAGTAAATATGTAGAAGTAATCTTGAAAAGATACAAAAAGTAGTGATGTCGTAGTAGGGTAATCAAATGGAAAAACCATAATATTATCAAGTGATGTACACAAAATCAAACTGATTATATATCCTATAGTCTAGTTCACATCAATGTGCATTCTCCTTAGAAATTTAATTGCTATATTGTCAAATTGAGTTAGATCAATGCATGCTAAACTTATGCCCATTAATTAGTCGCTAAATTTATATATTTCAAGTGCAGTATTCATTTGAAGTGGCCGTTTTATCAATTTTCGGGGGATTGGACTCAAGTTACAATAAGAAGCTAAGGGAGAATTTCTTTATTTTAGACCATGGTTACAACTGTTTCGCAATGAACCTTCCCGGGACTCCTTTTCGTCAAGCCCTTCTCGTAAGAATTTGTTTCTCTGTCCTATATATTTTTGGTTTTTTTTCCATAAAAATTAGTAAAAGTCTAGCTACTAATTTCACGTATATATATACAATCAAGAGAGAAACTAGCGATTGCAAATAAGAAGCCATAACACCAAATAAGTAGCTTCAACCAGTATCTCATTTGGTGCATACGATCTGTGCCAGTTTTACTACCTTTTTAATGACCAATAAGTCATAAAAATGCATATTGTAATTTCTATAATTTATAGATGTATCTTGGTAAGAAAAAATCAATCGTAAGAACTTCAATTGTTGAGAGCTTTATCATTATAATGAACAACCATTGAAAGTTGTTTTAGCATCGCAAACGTGATAGTCACTAGCACATATATAAAACATAATAAATGAGTAATTAAACTTAAATTATGCTTTCAAATACAAAGTAAATTTTGATTATCCAATACAACCTACAAACTTTAACTAACCGTAGATTGGAACTTGGAAGATATGATTGAACCTTTTGTGAAACACAGAATCAAAAGATGCAGAATTAACCTGTGTTGTTGTAACTTTCTTACAAACTTTTAAGGTAAGTCCTGAAAATTTATGAATTATGAGTTAGTAGGATTTCATTTGTTTCGTATGTTTCCTGTTGATTCTTGAAGGCAAGGCGAAGGCTTGGCGAAATATTAAATGAAATAATAAGTGAAAGGAGGGAGGGGAGATCATTTACCGAAAAGAATCTCTTGAGCACTTTTTTGAAGTACCAAGATCAAGAACATGGGAAAATCATGACAGACGATCAAATCGCAGATAACATGATCGCGGTTCTATTTGCAGCTCAGGATACCACAGCTAGTGTTCTAACTTGGATTATCAAATACATTCATGACCACCCACAAGTTTTAGAGGCAATTAAAGTAAGTAACATTTTTCTAAAAAGAAGTTTATCTTAAAATCATATGAAAGAAAAAAAAAAACTACATACTAATATATTAAGATAATAATGTTATTTTTTGTTTTTGTAGGTGGAACAGAAGGGTATATTTGAATCGAATGATCGAGGAAGAACACCACTCTCATGGGCCAATACTAGAAGCATGCCATACACATCTAAGGTTTATATCCCTACATAAGCAATATCATTTATTTTGTGTTCTAATTCATAAACTGAAGTATCAACTACGGACATCGTTACAATGAACCTACTCGTACGAAAGTTATATTTTGCATTGTACATGTATAAACAATTCAACATTGTTGTAATATATTTTTCTCTAGTTTTCCCATTCATGAAAAATATTAAATATATCCACTATTAATAAGTGTAATCCTTTATGAGTGTTAAATAGTACGACATTACATAAAAATTCGAAAAATATTATTTGAAATGAATGAATAATATAAAACTGTACATGTTTATTTAATTTCAGGTTGTGATGGAAGGTCTGAGAATGTCTAGCATTATATCATACACCTACAGAGAAGCTGCTGAAGATGTCATTTACAATGGTAAAAGAAGTTCTGATTTATATACATTTCTTTAACCGTTACAAAATAATGTTTAATTTTATTGACAGTTAAAAGTTGTCACAAGTCTGTCACTAATTTAAAAAGTTGTCACAAATCTGTCGCAAACTGACTAAACTGTCACAAAACCGTCACAAAAACCGTCGCTAATAAGCTCGTAACAAAAAATACCGTCACTAATCACGTAACTATTTAGTTTTTTTTTTTGTAGTGAACATTAATTAGTACTCCCCCAGATTTTTAATAACAACATCCATATTTTTAATTTCAATATCCTATATATATGGGAAGAGTTTTCTTTACAATGAAGTTAATCAACTTAGAAATATTTAACAAAAAAAGTGCCGGACTATATTTAAATTGAAAACTAGACTAGAAAAGTACTGACATGCTAGCAAGACTATCAAAACAAAATCAACTTTATTAAGGATCTAATTAAAATCGTTTCACTTAAGTAGTCTAATTTATTTAATTTTCATATATTCATATAGATTTTTTCTTTTACTATTTGGCCAGGGATGCTGATTCCAAAAGGGTGGAAGGTTATGCCACTATTTCGGATGATGCATCACAATGCAAATTTCTTCAATGACCCCGAAAAGTTTGATCCGTCGAGATTTGAGGTATTTTTGTTGATTTCTAAGTTGTACAGATATATATTTTTCTTAAACTTTCATATTATTCTATTATAATAAATCAACCCAAAAGAAATAAACTTGTTCAATTTTGCTCAATTTTTCAAAAAATACCATCACTATGTTTTAATAATTACCAATATACCGAATCTAATTAATTAACAGTTTGTTCTCATTATATTTTCCTAATTACATATGTAGCCTATATTAATTAACAATTCGTTTTAACCTACATAACTACAATAAATGATACCAAATTTGAATATTATGTTCAAAATAAAATATATCACGAGATTTATGTCATTACGCGTTTCACACGCAACGCATAGCTAACTTTTACCGGTGTATTTATATTCTCAGGGAAGTACATTCTACTCTTAACTTTTTTTCGTCTCAAATTAACCAAATTATTTGCTTAAAAGAGTGTGTTTTATAGACATCTATTTTCAATAAGTTGTGTAAGGAAGAAAATAAAATGATTTTTTAGGACGTGATTTTGTTGTCCTTTTTATTTGTTTGGTATTAGATTATAATTGAATTAACTGGACAATTTGGAACTAATTAAATATGATAATATATTCCAAGGTTGCACCTAAACCTAATACATTCACACCGTTTGGAAATGGAGTACATTCCTGTCCTGGAAATGAAGTTGCCAAGCTAGAGATTCTTATTTTCATTCATCATTTGGTCAACAAATACAGGTACTTATTGTACATTTATACTGTGACAATCTTTAAAAAGACTCTTAATAGTTTATATGAAAAACGCAAAGAGTACTAGAAAATAAGTATCATTACAAAAAAAATATGGGAGGATATCAAGAGTTTAGCAACAATTAGTAACTTAGTATATGATATTATACGAGTCGTTATTGAATTTAGCAACATTTTAACAATAGAAATTGTTACTAAGTGTTGATAACTACTGTTTTGTCCTCGTTGAATTTTTAGTAACGACTCGTGTTACTATCTTTTTTTTTTTTGTATTCTAGTGATTATATCATTGTGTATTACGTCTACATATAACAACATCAATGTTCACACGAAATGGAAAATGTAATTTATGGATATGCATACCATTATGTGTGGTGTGATTAAACGCAAAACATAATATATATTCCTGATTCGAATTTGATCGTTTTCCAGGTGTGAAGTTGTAACATCGGAGAGTGGCGTGGAGTATAGTCCATTTCCAGTGCCTAAAAATGGTTTACCAGCAAAATTTACAAAAATAGAGTAGTAATCTGAGAATATGATCCACATGCTGTGTGACATTGTCGTTTCAACATAAAAAGACCGCGAGGCCGAAATTTGGAGCGATTGTCATTGTGGAGTTTAAATTTGGTTTTTGAATGTTACTTAATTCCCCTTGTTCTGCTCGTGTTGCTTCAAGAAACTAAACTTTAGCAACAATTTACAATCTTATTTCATGTGCTAAATATAACAGACTCTTGACACAAATTTAATGTCAAATATTTCATTACCAAGCATATATACAGTGTTGCTATGGATAACATTTAACAACAACGTTCTCAATTTGCTGGTACGTATAAACTTATGATTCATTCACCATTTCCGACCTTGGCGGTCGTCGTTGAGAATACAATTTCTCAATACCTAAATGGCCAAAGTAAAAAATAAAGACTCCTGAAAGTTTTTTACTTACTCATATTATTATTATTATGTATACAAAACTATGGTTTTCTTTCTCTGTATTATTATAAAATATGTTTTATTTGTCTAATTAATAGCAACAAAACTTCGATTTTTATATGACAGTCCAAAAAAGTATTAACATTTATTCAACAAACTCGATTTATTCAATTTTACATGATATTTTTTCATCTTTAGCGCAAAAAAAGAAAACAATACAAACAAAAATATTACCATCATCAATTCGAAAGTGGGGTACCTAACTCAGAGTTATCATGACTCGAACACTTTATATACATTATATATATTTAAAATAATATAATCGTTCATTTAAAATTCAATTAAATAAAAAAATAAAGTAGTAAAAAGCAACACATGGTCACATACATATATACACATCTCCATATGCATAATTTTCCTAAAAAATCTCTATATACATAATTTTTTTTAAAAAAACTCTATATACATGAGTATCTTTCATCTACTACTTTGTTTATTTATTTATTTTGAAAGTTATATATGTTTATTTTTTATTAGTTGAGTTTTAAATGAATAATTAGATTATTTTGAATATATATAATGTATCTGAACAGTTCGAATTATGGCGACTCTGAGTTATATACTCCACTTTCAATTAATTCCTCTATGCTAAAATTGTCATCTCATACATAACTACGTACAAGTTGACTTTCAACATATAATTGCTGAATTTCTTGAAATCAAACCATGCATATAGTTAAACAATGTAACTAATTTTTGAAAATGATCACGTTGAAAATTTAAATTGGATACTAATTTTAAAATTGCAAATAGTTTTGTAAGTTAAAATTGCAAATAGTTTTGTACGTAATAGTTTTGAAACGAAGAGATTACAAATTATCGGTAGACATGCATCATTGGCCGTTCACGCCTTACTATTGCTCTATCTGTAAAAAAATAGGTGTGTAGAAAAAAAATCATCACTTGTTCAAACGATATAGACTGATACATATCTTGAAATATATATACGTAGCCGTACGCCTAGCTATTTGCAGTCGATACATATAAACTTTTCGATTTAGAACAAATGAAAGTTATGCATCGATCTTCTATTTTATGACTGCGTGATAAAAAAAAAATTTGACTTGTTTGGATCGAACTTTTAATATAGCCTACTCGTATTAATTACACCGATTAACTAGCATTTAATTGATTCTTAACAAAAACCTAGCTAATACGTAGACATGATACTAAATTTGAACAAATCAAGCACTTACTGCCTAAAACAATAAATTTGAGATTATTTTTGACAGTAACGCTATAGAGCCAGACTGGCTCAACCACACTGATTATCAGACAGTCTTTTATGTAATTTTTAGAATTCTTTTGACAATCAAGCAAAACAAAAATAAAACCCTAAATATAATATTTATGAAACCGTAGTTGAGACTACCCTAAACTTAAATATTAATTAAAAATATTTAAAGTTTTAATGATTTTAATATATTTTATTTGACTATTTAACAAAATAAAATCTTAAATATAATATTTATGGAACCCTAGTTGAGACTAACATAAACTTAAATATTAATTAAAAATATTTAAAATTTTAATGATTTTAATATATTTTATTTGACGATTCAACAAAATAAAAACTCAAATATAATATTATAGAACCCTATTTGAGACTACCATAAACTTAAATATTAATTAAAAATATTAAATATATGGCCGAATATCATACTTTTAAATTTCGGGGTGAAAATGAAATTCTAAATTTACATTAAAGACTTGTGTGTTGAGAGTCTGGTTGAGTCTATCTGACTCATTAACATTATTGTATTGACAAAGCATTATTTAAAACTAAAACTTGGTTCATGAATCCATTTTTTTATTAATTAGTACATCTGAAAATATTTCCTTTTATTTCTACTCCATATTCCAATATATTCAACAGTAGTTATTGCTATTAATAAGTATAAGTAAATGCATAGATTTTACTATAGAAGTCGTGCTTCTAATCGCTGCTCTTCTTTTGTGATACGAAACTAGTGAATCGTACTTAGACCATGCAATTGAAAAAACTTCCCCGCCACTCCTCGCCGTATTAACGTACATGCACACGCAATCAAACCATGCAAAACTATCTTGTGGTTTAACTTTTGTGCGCGTAAGCCGTTTCAATGAAGAAACGTGATGAGCACGCTATGTAATCATAAACTAGCCCAACTCGATAAGTAATCACATTACCGTATATATGTACCCCCTTTGTGATTTTTACTACTGTATACTATGTGCACGTACATGTCTAACATTTCATTGCGTTAATTAGTGCTAATTAAGGACATAACCCTATAATGAAATTGAATAAATGTGACACCAATGTAATTAAATACTAACCATATACCACCCTCTCTATTCGCCTATACAAACGAGCGATCTTCACTCTGCTGTATACTTGGATTTCATGCTTTTTATAGAGAGGGAGAGAGATGGATCGTACAATGGATCAGAACCCTGGTTTCATGCTTTTTATTAAGATTTACTTGATGCTTTATTTAACGTTATTGTTGAATATTTTTCTTTCATTTTTTTTTTATAAATAATACAGAACCTGTTGAAAGGTTTAAATTACCACCAGGTTCATTGGGATGGCCATTTTTTGGGGAAAACAATGGCCATAAACCTAACAATATGAGGGTATAGAAGTGCTACCTTATTTACTCAATCATGTTAAGTCGGCGTAACGTTTTAAAAAGCAATCCGAGTCAAAAAATAGACGGAGTTTATAAACCTAACAGATTAGGTAGGGTTATGCATATTCGATGATGATTAAGCGAAATAAGACGAGATTAGGATTAGCACCGACAAATTGAATATGGAATTGCGTGTGAGCCCATGAGAGGCTAGAAGGCGTAGCCTAAGGTCGAGGTTCGGGTCTTGTAGCAGATGTGGAGTTAGGAGTGAGAGTAATTTGCGATTTATCGAGTGTTATTGGAGATTAATTAGATTTTTATCGCCATTGTTCAGATACAAAGAGATGAGAAGACTGGATACTAGAGTTCTCTGTAACATGTGCTAATAACCGGAAACTATCAAATTGGATGTGTATTTCACTTCAGTCCAAATTACACTATTATACAATTTATGCTCTATTCTATTTCGCAATATGTTTTCCAACTTTAAAAAACTGTCACACATATATGAAGCATTATTTTTGCTTGGTTAAATAGAAAAATATGGTATATACATGAAAAATATAGTCATATTGTTTATTAAGTGTCGTGTATTGACCGAGTTATGTTCCAAACACTAAAAGCTTATCGTTTTGGCGTGTCCGTGTCGTGTCATGTCGAACACTCATACTCGTATTTGTGCATCGTCTCTGTTTAGGTCGAACGTATAAGCAAAGGAATTGAACTTTTTAAGGGTAAAGATCATCAGTTGCCCATTAGTCTCCTTTTATTTAGAAACACAACTGTTGTTCAGATCAACTGGGTTCTTTATGTAGTAGGTACAGTCAATAGCAAGACTTTGCACTTCAACTGGAAACTAATGTTGGAATTTAACATGGTTTTTCCGTGTTGATGAGCCGACTTTGAGCCAAATTTTGTCAAGTACGTACGACAACTTTCGAGACGATATGTTACACGCGCAAAACGAGTTAGCGGTGTGAATATAAATTGGCTTCTAAAAGTCCATCTTGAGAGTGATAATTTTCAAGTGTGAAGTTTGGAAAAGGTTTGTGGTGTTTAATGATGTCCTAGATAAATCATTTATTTTCTTCATTACAGAACTTGGAGAAAATAGACGTTTATAATTTTGCTTCTGAAAAAGAATATTTTTATCTGTGTCTCACGAACCGGTAACTAATCAATATTCTATTTTATTTGAAAAACAACAAACACTTGTTATTGTTTTATGCACGACTGGAGTTGTTTTCCTAATCTTTTTAGCAATTTTATTGGCTTATGATATTTTCTGGAGAAGAAAAAATGGGATTTGGTTCGAAAATGTTCCCAAGTGAAGAATTTCCATCTTACTCGAGAAAGATAAAAAAGACGAATAATGAACCTTCTGTGATCAATATCAAGCATGACAACCTCCATTTGCGGGTGTTTCAGGCTATTTAGGCCAACCAATTATTTTTAAGTGAATAGCAATAATGGAAGCAGCTAAGAATCTTGACGAAAATGCACAAAATTGGGAAATTGGTGTATAAGGCCATGATAGAGGATCAAGTTTTTGCAGTGAAAAACATTACTGAAAAAACTGAAGAATTGAAAATTTTGCAAGTGAACCACGGAAAAACAATTAACTTTGATGGGCATTTCTTCAGATTTTGAAGATAATTGTCTACTGGATTTCGAATACGCGGAAAATAGATCATTAGATAATTAGTTACACCAAACCCCTTTGTTTTTAATATGGAATCAGGGATTGAATATAACCTGAGATGTTGCAAATGGATTACTATATTTGCACAAACATACTCAACCAAGCATTGATGATGGCGATATTAAGACTAATAACATACTTTTTGGTTCTAGTTTCAAGGAGAAATTATCGAATTTCTCCATAGCAAAACCGGTGGGAACATCTGCCCTATCA
This sequence comes from Primula veris, assembly GCA_963682055.1. Classification (NCBI taxonomy): domain Eukaryota; kingdom Viridiplantae; phylum Streptophyta; class Magnoliopsida; order Ericales; family Primulaceae; genus Primula; species Primula veris. The sequence goes on from OY821751.1 coordinate 2,255,257, forward strand.
GTGGGGCCATTAGCCTTGCCAGCTTGGCATGGGCATGCATTTCGGAGAGATGTACAAAAAGGCCGAAAGTGGCAGAAATTGTGTTTTACTTATCCGTTTTGACTCAATCGTCACCTGGGATTTATGAGAGGTTTATAGTATCGGGTGTGGAAAATGAGGAATCTGTTCGGTTAGTTAAATCTGCTATCGCTCGTTGATGGTAAATTTGACTTTTAGTGTTCTCGGGTTATGTGAATATTGTTTGCTAGGCTTGTTTGGCTGCAGCTGTGAACAAAGAAGGCTTGGAAAAAAGTTTGTACCCGAAAGCCAAAAGTACTTGGCTTTTTGGACTTTATTAGAACATACAAGTTTCTTAACTGCTGTTAATAGGAGTTTATCTTTCAACTGCACCTGCATATAAATTACTGTGTTTTCAAGCCAGTTAATATAGAAAGTTAAATGCAATTTTAAGAGGGCTCGTTTTGTTGCAGCTTTTGACCCTTTTTTTCTTCCTTTTGCTTTTTTATGCTTATAAGCTGTACTAAAATTGGTTCCCCAGTTTTAAACCAAGATTCTTGGTTGTTTATCGGTTTATCCGTATAAGGCGACAAGTTTTTAGCCCAAAGTCTTACGCTCAGCCTCGAAAAAGCTAGTTTTTTTTTTTTTTTGGCAAAGCAAAAAAATATATGAAAAACTGGCTTATTGATGAGCATTAGATGGATTCATCAAATAAACCAGTTCAGTTACTGAAAAGCAGCAGTCAAACACAATTAAAAGTAATCACTGCAAAAATATATATTTGTCCCCAAAAGTCCACATCCTATTTTCAATCGTATTGAAAAAAAATACCAGAGTCATTTCACCAAATCCGATGAGCAAACAAACAGGATTACATGTAGCACAAAATTGGCAAATACTAAAATTTAGTTGGAACTGAATATAACTATCAAAATCTTATGAATTGAATGCAGGTTTTGTAGCACAAACAACTAAAAAGAAATACAAGATAATGCATCTTCGAGATTGCAAATTTCTAGAACGAACTCTTTAAGATAGGACTTCAAAAAACACAATATCTTCATCAATAAAGCAAATGTTGCAACATGCTCAACACGGATCAGCATAACTACTCTAGCTTTGCGACTCAAAATCTTCCACAATTAGGTGGCAACCTTAAGACTGTTTTTCACAGGAACTACCTACCATAAGCTCACGACTGAACAACTTTCTAACAAATCTTTTTGGACTGGACTGAAAATGAGTCTTGCACTGGAAAAAATAAATAAATTACATCTCACTCCTTTTAACAATCATCTTTGCAGCCTCTTTTGCCGTCATACTGTTTTGCGAAACTTCAGAAACCAGTTTGTACATAGGATCCTCGTAGATGATTATATAGATTGTTTTCTTAAAGCTTTTGGCCCCTTTTTCAAGGGCAGCTCGAATTCTTCTTACCTTCATAGAGACGAGCTCTTTGCTAATGTTTTGAGTCTCGAAGACAGATTTTAGTTTTTCAATGCAATCATCAATCTCCAATGACCCCGAGATTGTTTGGAATACAAGTTGAGTGACCATGTCGAATTCAGTCCCAAGACCTTTTGTCTTTGCCAGCTCTGTTTCAAAAAAAAAACCCAATCCGGTTAAAATACAATCGCTTAATAACAAATGTAAGAGTTGAAGAGTTACAAATTTGTACCATCCAGGATACGCTTCACTTCTTCTTGGAAGTTCTTCTCGGCATTTGCAGTCTCTTCTTTTGGCTCAATTTCCTAATTAAGATTGAGAAAACACAGATCATGCTGTAATAAAAATATTGCTGCTGGTGAGTTTTGAACTTGGGTCTCTCAAAAAATAATGCATTGTCCCAACCATCTAGGCTACATAAACTTTTATGAAAATTACACAACATATATTATTTATTTAGATCCGCTGTTTTTTTTTTCATAACTCGCTACTTACGCTATTGGTCCAAAATTTCAAGCTTTTTTGCGCTTTTGGTCCCAATAGCGCGAATTTAGCATTTTTCCACCCAAGTAGGTAGGCAATTTTTTTTCGAAAAGCGCTATTTCGCAAAATGTTGCTTAATGTAGCGCGCTTTTTAAAACAAGTGAGTTGAACAACAAAACCAAAAAGCAAACAACTGAGAGAGATTAAAAGCATCATAAATGTTAATATAAATAAATAAATATTATGTTATCTCCCACCAATTATCCTCTCACTTGTTCTAGTAACTGTGACTCCTCTTGATTCGTTGACTGCCCTTTAATCATTCATCCTTGTATCGTTGGCTCCCCATTAATCGTCGACTGCATCATCGACTCCCCTTGCCTGATAAGCTTAGGACTGTAGGATTCTCCAACCTATAATTAGTTATGGTTTATTAGTCATACAATTTTGTTAACGGTTGTTAAAAGAAGTTTATGTTTCAAGCCAGTTCGAATAGAAAGTGCAATGCATTTCTAGAGGGCTCGTTTTGTTGCAGCTTTTAACCCCATATTTTTCTTTTTTACTTTGCTTATAAGCTGCAGTAAAATTGGTTCGCCGGTTTCAAGTCAAAGATTCTTGGTTCTTTATTGGTTTATCCTGATAAGGCGAGAAGTTTTTAGTTCAAAGTCTTATGCTCAGCCTCGAATAAGCAAGCCGCAAGACTCGCTTCTCAGCTCGTAATGCGAGGTAGAGAAGGAAATAGATCGAATATTTTTAGAACTTAAAAGGTTCTAGCATTTTCTAGAAAAGGTAAGCTTTTATCATGCAACCAATCAAGATTCAAGATTGCAGATTTGAAGCTCAGTTTTTTTGCCTTTTTTTTAAATTGAAAACCATAAAGTCTTTCTTTAATAGAAATTTTATCAAACATAAATAAAAAAGAACAAAAAAAAAAAGGAGATCTTCTTGCCAAACACCACACCACTCTTGCAAAACACAGATCATGCTGTTCATAATTCAATTACTACCTTAATACCCTGAACATTATATCAAAGGTTGTCTATCTTTAAAACTACCGTTACCTGGAAACTTCACTTCACAGTTTACACTTACAGTAAAAACATTATCAAAGGTCAGAATTCGAAAAAAAAAGATATATTGGGTAATAATAAAAATAATTCGTTAAAACTACCGTTACCTGGAAACTTCACTTCACAGTCTGGTGAGTTTCAAACATGGGTCTCTCGGTAAATAATGCACCGTCACAACCATTTGTACTACACACACTTTTATTAATATCACACAACATATATTAATTATTTAGATACGTTGTTTTTTCTTCTTAAGTCGCCATTTACGCTTTTGGTCCAAAATTTCATGTTTTTTACGATTTTGGTCCCAATAGCGTGAATTTAGCGCTTTTCCACCCAAATAACGTTTTAGCGTAAGCAATTTTTTTTCGAAAAATGCTATATCGCGAAATGTTGCGTAATATAGCACGCTTTTTAAAAGAGTATGTTGAACAAAAAACCAAAAAACAAACAACTGAGAGAGATTAAAAGCACAATAAATGTTAATATAAATAAATAAATATTATGTTTCAAGCCAGTTCATATAGAAAGTTAAATGCATTTCTAGAGGGCTCGTTTTGTTGCAGCTTTTAACCCCTAATTTTTCTTTTTACTTTGCTTATAAGCTGCAGTAAAATTAGTTCGCCGGTTTCAAGTCATAGATTCTTAGTTATTTATAGGTTTATCTTATAAGGTCAGAAGTTTTTAGTTCAAAGTCTTATGCTCAGCCTCGAATAAGCAAGCCGCAAGACTCGCTTCTCAGCTCGTAATGCGAGGTAGAAAAGGAAATAGATCGAATCTTTTTAATATCATAAAAATCCTTGGTCCATCGAACTTAAAGGTTCTCGCTTTTTCATGAAAAACTGAGAAAAGGTAAGGTTTTAACATGGAACCAATCAAGATTCAAGATTGCAGATTTGAAGCTCAGTTTTTTTGCCTTTTTTTTTAATTGAAAACCATAAAGTCTTTCTTTAATAGAAATTTTATCAAACAAAAAATAAAGAACAAACAAAAAAAACGAGAAAGAAAGAAAGAAAAGGAAGAGAAAACCGACCAGCTTGCTTTTCTTGAACGGTGGTAGGGAATGAGGAATAGCATGTTGTTCACGAGGAAAGTTACACTTTGTTTCATCTCCACCGAAAGATCTTAAAACGCTATCATAAGCCCGAGCTGCTTCCTCGGCAGTTATGAAGGTTCCGAGCCTTTCTTGAATGTTGGGTTTAGAATCTCCGATGCATACTTTTTTCCTTTCATCCACGCCCCTTTATACTTAACCATTGAAGAACCGAATAGAAGGAAGAAATAGCGCGAAAAAAGAAACAGAGAGAGAATAAACAAAGACGAAGAGTTTTCATAAAAATGAGAATGATTTCTACACTTATTTATAATGATTTCCTTCCGTTTTATGTTATTATTTCTATTATTTTTCATTGTTTTTCGGTTCGTTTTTATTGAAAACCGAAATCGATCCGAATTTTTTTCGTTTTTTTTGTTTCGGTCTTTTTCGGTTCGGATATCGGTCCGGTTCATTTTTTTTGGTTTTTCGCCCAGCTCACGTAATGTTATTTACACTTATTTATAATGATTTCCCTCCGTTCTTATTTACACTTAGTAGGTACAGTCTATAACAAGACTTTGCACTTCAACTCGAAACTAATGTTGGAATTTAACACGGTTTTGCCATGTTGATGAACCGAATTTGAGCCGTTGTACACTTAACGTTTGAGTCCGTACTCGTAAGTTTTGTCAAGTAGGTACGACAAGTTTCGAGACGGTATGTTACACGCGCAAAACCGGTTAACGGTGTGAATATAAATTGGCTTCTAAAAGTCTATCTTTAGATTGGTAATTTTCAAGTGTTAAGTTGGGAAAATGTTTGTGGCGTTTTAACTCACGTTGAAAATTAAGAGTCTCAAATAATAGTTTATATACAATTTCTACTCTTATAAGTTTAATTGATTAAATCTATTGTTGGGTACCAAATCCAAACACACGTGTGTGCGGCACGGGCTGGGTCGGGTCCAGGTTTGGGTCGCGGGTTTTGATACGGCGGTACGAGGTACTGGTTCTGTACAGAATGTGTTGGCGAGGGAATGTCAGCATCCCCTCGTCTGGGGCAATAACGCCCCCAAAGCGGGCCGTCCGGGCCTCATCAACCCTGAATGATGCGACGCCCCGGATTGGGAGGGCCGAGCCGTGCTGAGGCCGGCCCAAAGAAGCGTGTCGAGTACGCTTCCCCAATTAATGCTGCTGCTCTCTTGGGGGACCCTCCTGACGTTTCACCGACGTGGCCCAATCACAGGACACCTCCTGTGGGCCCCGGGAAAGGACAGTACCCTTGTCAGAGTCATAAATGACTCTGACGCCGTTGGATCAACATCTTACAGTACAGTGATCCAAGGGCTAATACGCCTTTGATCACACTATAAATACCCCCACTAATACCACTTAGTAGGGGGACAGAAAGACAGAGAGGAGAGATAAAGCTTAAACAACCCGGACCCCCTGAACACTATCTGCACCACTCGATACAACGACCTGTAACCGGCCCGGTCCCTCATCCTTAATTATATTCCTACTTTCAGTTAACACCGATACTGACTTGATCGTTGGAGAGGGAAAAACCGGCAACAACCCCGGACCCCTGTTCGTTCCTTGTGCAGGCACGAAGACCACCTAACCGCCGGAGCATACCTGACCGCCTCGGAAGATCGGAGCCAACGCGTAGTTGATTAAGTCGAGCTTGGGAAGAAAATCAAGCTCGCCAATTGGCGCCGTCTGTGGGAAACTGAACGCGTTAGCTTCGACTCCCCGTCCTTAAAGGAAACATGTCTGGCAATAACCGATTTGACACCCCATCGTCTCGACCCCCCCACGTTCTTAGGATGCCGAGAACGCTTTCTTTTGATGAGACCCTTAGGACCGCATCTACCAGGGAGCCCGTTCCCTTGACCGCAACAGCTCCCGCACCCCGATCGCGGACCGAGCTAACAGAGATGATGATCGATATCCACCAAAAAGAACTCGTCGCTCTTGCGGCCCAGAAAGCCTTGATAGCCTCGCTGATGGAGCCAGAACTCGAGCCCGCTCAAGGCGCGAGCCAAGACAAATCGGTCCCAGTCCCCGTTAAAAGCGTGATGTCGAGGTTGGGACCCCTCCGACGACCCCCCCTAGAGACTCCTAGGGAGCCGGCTAGGGGTGCGGAGTCGGAGCATTCCCAAGAAGGAAATTCTCGCCGCGATAACGAGCGGAGTATACATTCTCGGCTCCGTTGGCAGGATGGTAGTCGGGACTCACGGCCGGAATCCAGTCACGCCCGAACCGATAAGCCACCTCGGACACGGAGACGTGGCCGACGCGGACGGCATGATGCAGCTGGTGAGGCAGCGTTGAAAATCGTGGCCTCGACCCGCAGCACCCCGTTCTCGGACGAAATTGAATACAGTACTCCCCCCTGGAACTTTATCGCCCCTATCCTCCAAACCTTCAACGCGGACTCTGATCCAGAGGCCCATCTCCGACACTACCGATACCAGATGAACCACTGGTCACACCTAGACCAATTAATGTGCAGGTGTTTTCCCGCCAGCCTGGGAAGGCTCGCTAGTAAGTGGTTCCAGTCCCTGCCCGTCAATTCTATCCACTGTTGGGACGACCTAGCTTATGACTTTGCACACCGGTTCATAAACTTGAAAGAGAGAGCTGCCCAGCCGGAGCAACTCTATCAAGTGAGGGTCCAATCTAAAGAGACCCTCGAGAATTATGATAGTCGGTTCTGGCAAAAACATGCGGAGTGCAATGAATGCCCCGACTCAACCGCCATAGCTGTCTTCAAGCAGAACATGGTTGTAGGAAGTAGGATCCGAAACGAGATGATTGCGACCCCGCCTAGCACTGTCTCCCGACTCAGATCGCTGATAAAACAGCACATTGACATCGAGAAAGACATGAGATCTGCTGGGGTAATCCGTTCGGTCGCCAGCATCGAACAGGCCCGGGAGAAGGTCGTCGTCAGAAGCCCTCGACAAGACCGACCCATGGCCGAGAGGATTGGAAGACCTCGGATCGAAAGGAATCCGCAACCGCCGCCCAAAAGAAGAAGAGAAGAGCCCCGCCGAACTGGTGCTTCAAACCCGGGAACTGCTTACTCCACCACCTTCCGCCTCCCACTGACCGACCTCTTTAGGGAGATCGAGAACGAACCGTTCTTCTCCTGGCCGCCACCACTCCGGAACGAGCCCGCTTGTGGGCCCCACGACAAATTCTGTGAATATCACAGAGGCCGTGGCCATAATACTGACGAGTGTCACGGTCTAAAGGCGAGGCTTGAGGGATGGGCCCGAGACGGCCTCCTGAATCGATACGTCAAGTCACAAAGAGGCTCTGATCGAGGCAGGGAGGAAGAGGCTGGCGAAAGGCAACCGGACCTCCCCCCACCTGTGATGACCTGTCAGGTTATCCATTCGGGGCCGAAGAAACCTAAAGCGAGTGGGGCGGAGAGAACCGAGGCCCGCGAGGCGTCAATGAAGCAGCACGTCTGCCTCGCCGATAGCCTGGGCCCCCGGAAGAGATTCAAGCACGGTAAGAAGCCGGACCTGAGCTTCACCGACTTTGACTTAGTAGGGGTGGACATGCCCCATTATGACGCCCTTGTTATCACGGCCCAAGTAGGCCACTGCTCAGTCGGACGCATCCTCGTTGATCAAGGAGCGTCGGTTAATATAATCTTTGGAGACCTTTTCGAAAAGATGGGGCTGACAGAAAGGCAGCTAGATACCAATGCCCCTCCGCTGTACGGATTCAACTCTGAGGCTGTTCAGCCCAGAGGGAACATAACCTTGCCTGTTAAAACGGGAACCAAGGTTATGAGTGTGGAGTTCACGGTGGTGGACGTCCCCTCCGTTTACAACGTCATACTTGGGCGTGCATGGCTTCATGAGATAGAAGGCGTCTCCTCCACTTTGCACCAAAAGGTCAAGTACCCGACTTTAACTAGAGTAGAGACCATATCGGGAAACCAAAAAGTTTCGTGAAACTGTACCATGGCCGTGTACTCCGGCAAAACACCAGTGCCCGTTCAAAGCGCCATGAACATAGGAACGGAAGACCCTAAACTGCTGAGGGAAATGAACAAAAAGATGGGGCCAAAGGCGGAAGAGAAGGTAGACGGGGGCTTGCTAAAAATCCAAATCCCCGGACACGACGAGGACCACTTTTTCATGGTGGGCGCTAAGCTGAGTGAGCCCGAGGTAGCCGAACTCACTGAGCTTCTACTCCAGTACCTCGACAACTTTGCATGGACCCCGAGCGAGATGCCTGGCATTAGCCCGGACCTCGCCTGCCACCAACTAAATGTTAACCCTGGTGCCAGGCCTGTCATGCAAAAGGGGCGCCGCGTTAGCCCGGAACATGCCGACGCCATAAACGAGGAAGTACAAAAGCTTTTGCTTGCCGGGGCCATAAGAGAAATCTACTACCCCAGATGGCTCGCCAACCCCGTTGTGGTCCCCAAAAAGAACGGAAAGCTACGGGTGTGCATCGACTACACGAGCCTTAACTCGGCCTGTCCAAAGGATCCTTTCCCCTTGCCTAAAATTGATCAAATAGTCGACTCCACGGCCGGAGCCGCCAGAATGAGCTTCTTGGATGCCTGTTCCGGCTATCATCAAATCCCCATGTCGGAAGCTGATCAAGAAAAGACCGCCTTTATAACCCCAAGGGGGAATTACTGTTACAGGGTGATGCCATTTGGGCTCAAGAACGTCGGGGCTACGTACCAGAGGATGGTCACAAAGATATTCTCTAAGAATATAGGCCGGACTATGGAGGTCTATATAGACGACATGGTGGTAAAAAGCATCCAGGAGGCGGACCACCTGTCCGACCTAAGAGTGGTGTTCGAAACGATACGGAGGCATGGCTTGAAGCTGAACGCCTCGAAGTGCGCCTTTGGGGTTGGGGCAGGGAAGTTCTTAGGGTTTATGGTCACCCACCGCGGCATAGAGGCAAACCCGACCCAGATCTCCGCTCTGCAAAACTTGAGAACCCCTGAGAAGCGAAAGGACGTGCAAAAGTTAGCCGGGATGGCGGCTGCCCTTAACCGTTTCATTGCCCGCTTCGGGGACCGGTGCAAGCCGTTCTTTACAGCTCTGAAGGCTCAGAAGAAATTCGAGTGGAACGACGAGTGCCGAAGTGCGTTCACGGAGCTCGCGAACTATCTCGGCAGTGCCCCCCTACTGACCAAGCCTGACACCGGCGATACCCTTGCCCTGTATCTCGCCGTGTCCGAGATAGCCGTTAGTGCCGTCCTTATAAAAGGGCTCGGCCGGGAGCAAAGACCAATCTATTATGTGAGCAAGACTCTTCTCGACGCCGAGGCAAGGTATATGCCCCTAGAAAAACTTATGCTTGCCCTCGTTATGGCCTCGCGAAAGCTAGCCCACTACTTCGCGGCACACAGCATCGTGGTGTATACGGACCAGCCCATCAGGGAAATACTCCAAAAGGGGGATCTGTCTCGACGAATGACGAAGTGGGCTTGCCACCTGAACGCGTATGATATCCGGTATGAGCCTCGAACGTCCATCAAAGGGCAGGCACTAGCCGACTTCGTGGCAGAGTTTACCGGAACAACCACGTCTCCCGGCATCGATGGAACCCAGGACACATGGACCTTGCATGCAGATGGAGCGGCTAATAAAAAGGGATCCGGCCTCGGTGTGGTACTCCGGTCCCCTCACGGCGAGGTGATCGAAAAGTCGATTCAGCTAGGCTTTCGAGCCACCAATAACGAAGCAGAGTATGAGGTTGTTATCGCCGGCTTGAAGATGGCCCGAAGTCTCGGAGTCAAGAAGATACTGGTGCATACAGACTCCCAGCTAGTCAGTAGCCAGATTAGTGGTGAATTCCAGAAAAAAGACGAAAGAATGGCGAGCTACGTGGCCGTTGCTTCCGGAATACTCCAAAGCTTCGAATGTCGAGAAGTCGTCAACATCAATCGGAATGAAAACTCCCACGCCGACGCTCCAGCCACCCTAGCCTCGGCCATGAATGATAAAAAAGAGAGAGTCATCACCGTGGAATACGTCCCTTCTCCAAGCATTGAGTCTAAGGCCAAGATTAATGTGGTGACCGACCTCCCTCCGGAACCGAGCTGGATGGACCCTATAATCAAGTACCACCGCTCCGGAGACCTACCCCACGATAAGAGAGAGGCAGAGAAAATAAGAAGAAAGGCACCGGGATTCTGGCTCGCACCCAACGATACGCTCTACAAGAGGTCGTTCTCAGGGCCATACCTGCTCTGTGTCCGTCTCGACGTAGTGGTAAGGGTCATGGAAGAAATACATGAAGGGACATGTGGAAGCCATACCGGGGGCAGATCGCTAGCAAACCGGGCTTTGACCCATGGGTATTGGTGGCCCCTCATGCAAAAGGATTCGAAAAATTTCGTGCTAAGGTGCGATAAATGCCAGAGATACGCGCCCATACCGAGAGCCCCAGCACAAAAAATGTGCTCTGTGACCTCCCCTTGGCCGTTTGCACAATGGGGGATGGACATCGTTGGGCCGTTCCCTAGAGCCCCGGGGGGAAAGAGGTTCCTCCTAATAGTCACTGACTACTTCTCGAAATGGGTAGAGGCCGTGGCGTTGGCAAAGATAACGGAGGCCGAGGTGATCCGTTTCCTCTGGAGAGACGTAATCACCAGGTTCGGAATCCCCCACTCGATAGTCGCGGATAATGGGGGCCAGTTCATAGGGGCTAAGTTAAAAGCGTTGTACGCAAAGTATCATATCAAGGGCTGCTATTCCACCCCCTCGTACCCTCAGTGCAACGGACAAGCTGAGGTCTCGAATAAGACCGTGCTCGTTGGGATCAAGAAAAGGTTAGACGAGTCCAAAGGGCGGTGGGTCCAAGAGTTGCAGCACGTCCTATGGGCATATCGAACGACGCGAAGACGGGGCACCCAACAGACGCCCTACAGCCTAACTTACGGCATGAAAGCCGTCATCCCGTTGGAAATCGGGCTCCCCTCCCTACGAACCGACATGGTCGAGGACGGCCTGAATGAAAGGATGATGGGACTCGAGCTCGATTATGCAGAAGAAAGAAGGGAGGTTGCGGCCATCCGTAACGCAGAGTACAAGAACGAACTGGGACGTTCCTATAACAAGAGAGTGAACGCCAGACGTTTTCAAGACGAAGACCTAGTACTACGAAGGGTAAACAACAACTCACGGGTACCGTCCGACGGAAAGCTAAGCCCCAACTGGGAAGGCCCCTATCGAATCTTTGGCACAGTCGGGAACGGAGCCTATCTTTTGGGCCGCCTTCCTGACAATGCCCCGTTGGACCGACCTTGGAACGTCAACAACCTTAGAAAGTGCTATCAATAGGATGACTTTGACCTTCATGTTTTGATGTAAATCTGGTGTAAACATGCCTGAGGGCTTTATCAATAAAAATAATGAATTTTTCAGTTCATTTAATATTTCAAGTGTTTCAGAACACGAGCCTATACGGCACCCCGGTCTATATTTATTTGAATTTTTCAGTTCATTTAAATCTCCAATGTTTCAGAACACGAGCCTATACGGCACCCCGGTTTATATTTATTTGAATTTTTCAGTTCATTTAATATTTCAAGTGTTTCAGAACACGAGCCTATACGGCACCCCGGTCTATATTTATTTGAATTTTTCAGTTCATTTAAATCTCCAGTGTTTCAGAACACGAGCCTATACGGCACCCCGGTTTATCTTTATTTGAATTCTTCAGTTCATTTAATTTTAAAAGTGTTTCAGAACACGGGCCTATACGGCACCCCGGTCTACATTTATTTGAATTCTTCAGTTCATTTAATTTTAAAAGTGTTTCAGAACACAAGCCTATACGGCACTCCGGCTCGAACCTATTTATTTCCTAAAGTGTTAATTCGAATTGTGAGGTATATAAAATGAGTGTGCCCCAACGCCGAAGCGTAAGGGCCCATTCATTTGGGAGCACGTACACATATCAAACACGCAACGGGAGTTAAAAACAAGAAATAGAGAAGAATGAAGACACGAGTTCAACAAGCCAAAATTGTTTTTCATTTCATTTCTTGAGAGCTATTACATACTAAGTACAAAAAGATTCAAGATTTCATCGAAAACAAAAAATACGAAAGCCCTAGCTGGCTCCTCCTTCATCTGCCTCGTCGTCCGAAAGGGGCCGAGGAGTTAGGGGAACGACCTCAGGGACCGGAGCTGAGGGGACAGGGACGAAGATAATCTCCATCTGCCATACCGGATGATCCGGTCCTGCTCTCCTAAAAGCAGCCGCCTCAGACCAGCCCTCGACATAGAAGGAATTGAAATCCTTCTGTGTCGATAAGGCCAAGGCGGCGCTCATCTCGGCCTGAGCGGTTTCGACCGCGGATTTCACCTTTTCGGCCACGTCGGCCTCGGCTTCAGCTCGAGCAAGTTCGACCGCGATCTTTACCTTTTCGGCCACACTGGCCTCAGCTTCCTTCAGAGCCTCTGCCGCGGCCCGGGCACGCTCTTCGGCCTCTACTTTAGCCTGTGCGGCTTCCGCTCTCTTGGCCTCCACCGATGCGATGAGGCCTTCGGCTTTATCGGCCCTTTCGTGGGCCTCCTCCGCCTGTTTGGCGCTAGCCTCGGCCTTCGAAGTCCATGACCTGACCAATCGGCCTTGATGATAGACGTACTGGTTCATCGTCAGGTAGGCCTACGAAAGGAAAGAAACACTTAGCGAACGTAGGAAGAAGACATATACATAACGATGACACTACGAAAACAACAAGTTACCTGGGGGATCGCAGCCATGGCAGACGCCATAGAAGAGGCGAGGTCGTGACCGCGATGGTCGGCTTCGACGGTTTGCTGCTGGAGCGCAGCCAGGGCGAGCAGGCCTGCGGAAGGGTGGCCCTCCATGATGCTCCGCACCCCCGTCGCCGCCTTGACCTCCTCCGGGGTCTGAATAGGCATCCTCTGTGACGGGGAGCCACAGCTTGAGTTCGAGCCTGAAGCCGAAGCACTCGGCATTGGACCCCTCGCCGGAGCGGTTGGCACCGCTCGTTCTTCCGCAACGACCGCTGGTCGGCTTGGCTCCGAGACGACCTCGACGATCCGGGCCTTCTTCGCGCCACGAAGAGCCATCGCCCCCTCCCTTTTTCTCTTATCAGCTTCATTCTTGCAGGCAGCTCGCTCACGCCTTGCCCGCTCCGCCAAGGCTTGTAATTTTTCTAAGGCATTTGCCTTAGCATCACCGGCATCAGCCTCGGCCACCTCCCCCTCGCCAACCCTGGCCTCGACCACCTCCTCCTCGCCATCCCTGGCCTCGACCACCTCCTCCTCGCCACCTCTGGCCTCGACAATCTCCTCCTCGCCCCCAGCCTCGGCGGCAACCTCCTCCTCTTTCTCGTCAGAACGGACAACCTCCTACATGGTTTAGACAAAGAAAAGGAGTCAAAATTTTTTTTACAAAATTTAGTCAACTGTGAAGCTGAAGAATGGAAGAAGGGAAGCTGACTCACCATAGTCCGTGAGGTGCCCAAGGCTGGCCCGGTGGGTGGGGCCTCAGGAGAACTATCTTCCAGACGAAAGAAGCTCGTCGTGTCCGGTGCCCTCGAGCTCAGGGGAGGGACATCAAGCAACGGTTTCCCATACTGGTCGATATAGCTGCGGGTACCGTCCGCCCCCTCCCTATAATGGAGGACGGTACCATCAGGCCGGGTTTCAAACATAACCCCGGCCGACGCAGGAGTAAACGAGGAAATCACCACGGCCTTCGCCCTGCTGCTTGGCTTCGGCTTCGTCGCCTTCTTCGCCACGGGCACAACCTCAACCTCGGCCTCAGCTTCTTTGATGGCCTTAGGTGGGAGGGTGGATTCAAAACCCTTCTCTTTCTCTCACCGTTCCCGGGAGTACCCCACGGGACAGAAGGTCCTAGGGGGCTAGAGGAACTCGTTCCCCTTACAGCTTGTGGGGGAGCCACATAGTAACAGGCGCTCCGCGTCGCGAGCGCCTGCGTCGGTCCCGTCCGGACCCCACCAGTTCAAGGCCAGCTCGATCGACCTCACATTCGGCTCCCCAAGACCCCTTAGCCTCGCGGCCACCGTGGCCTTGTTCTCTTTGTTGCTTAGGACCCTCCCCGGTCTGGTTGGGAGGATCAGGTCATCCCGGCAGAGCCAGTTACCCTCCACCACGATTACATCTTGTGTGTAACCCCGATTCGAATCAGAGTTACCCAAGATGAGCTGGTTATGCGACCGACACCGCAGGTACGGCTGCCTGCTTTTGGCTTGGGAGTTAGGCTCGCTCTGTAAAAACTCGTAACAAGCGAGCAGCTCCCTTAACCCCAATGGCTCCGGTAGAGTCGAGCCCAATAGTTCGTTTAGAGCCTCCATCCCGGCGCAGATCCGGTGGGCTTGCAGAGGCCACTGACAAGGAAGAGTTTGCGTCCAGGCGCATAACTCCGCCAGCAGCTCCGGGATAGGGAGGTGAGTGCCCCCGTACAGAAGGGACGAGAGAGAGAGCGTCACCATGCTCTTAGGATCCGCTACGATCCCGTTCACCTCGTCGGAGTTCTGACACCTCCGAAGACGGAACCCTTCGCCGATCCCGCATAGTTGTCGGAACTCTTCGAGATCGGACCCGTGAGTCCGTACCATGATGCTGCTGTCGTTGCTATCGACGCTCAGGGACGGGTCGAGGACCATAGCCCGGAATGGGAGCGCGTTGGCCATCACGGCCAAGCGTTGCGGAGTAGGGGCAACCATCGGGCCCTTGCCGGCTCCGTGTTTAATAACCATTTTCTGGCTTAAGTGTTCGAAGGTGAAATTTCCTAAGTATGAAGGAAGAGAGAGAATGGTTTGCTGTGAAAATTTTAGAGAGAGATTGAGAAAGTGAAAATGAATTTTCACTGAGGGTATTTATAGAACCCCCACCAGAAGATGAAAAGACGTTTACCAGAAGGTGAAAAGACGCAACGGCTCATTGCACGAACTCCCACAAATAACCGCCGCCACTCAATCAATGTCCACCACGTGTACAGCCTGCAGAGGCCATCTGCCAAATGTCACTCACCAGCCGTTTTAGCATTAATGACGTTGTAGAAATCAAAGGGACAAAGACGGCGCCTCGTGTCCACGTGTAAGAAAACCATGAATGGTTGCACACGTGTCATAAAACAGCCATGCATGAGCATATTCGCACCGACGAGCACGATAACAAAATGACCGGAGCCCCCGTAACGACAAGAGATCCTCGCCGACCTCGTCCTTAGCAACGACTCCGGACAGGGAGCTGTTGGCGAGGGAATGTCAGCATCCCCTCGTCCGGGGCAATAACGCCCCCAAAGCGGGCCGTCCGGGCCTCATCAACCCTGAATGATGCGACGCCCCGGATTGGGAGGGCCGAGCCGTGCTGAGGCCGGCCCAAAGAAGCGTGTCGAGTACGCTTCCCCAATTAATGCTGCTGCTCCCTTGGGGGACCCTCCTGACGTTTCACCGACATGGCCCAATCACAGGACACCTCCTGTGGGCCCCGGGAAAGGACAGTTCCCTTGTCAGAGTCATAAATGACTCTGACGCCGTTGGATCAACATCTTACAGTACAGTGATCCAAGGGCTAATACGCCTCTGATCACACTATAAATACCCCCACTAATACCATTTAGTAGGGGGACAGAAAGACAGAGAGGAGAGATAAAGCTTAAACAACCCGGACCCCCTGAACACTATCTGCACCACTCGATACAACGACCTGTAACCGGCCTGGTCCCTCATCCTTAATTATATTCCTACTTTCAGTTAACACCGATACTGACTTGATCGTTGGAGAGGGAAAACCCGGCAACAACCCCGGGCCCCTGTTCGTTCCTTGTGCAGGCACGAAGACCACCTGACCGCCGGAGCATACCTGACCGCCTCGGAAGATCGGAGCCAACGCGAAGTTGATTAAGTCGAGCTTGGGAAGAAAATCAAGCTCGCCATGTGTGGTATGATAAACTTTGTATTTATTATAGAGTTAATAGTTAAGATTTTATAACGTATGTAACTGAATTGTGAGTTATAATTGAAAAACGTAACTTACGCATTTATAACGAGTCTAGTCTCACCTAGCATAAATAGGTGTACAACCTCTTAACCAAACTCATTCACAATCACATACATACTCATAAGCATTATAGATAGGTGGTTGACAAATAATATTTAAGGGGAAACGATTTACCGTTTTCTTCTCTATTTTACTTCGTTTTGTTGCATACGTTGTTTTTTTCTATTTACGCTTTATGTTCACTTCGGTACGTTATCTGACCGGTTTAGATTCGTTTGTTTTCTGTTCATTTTTTTTTTTTTTTAGTCCTGCAGTTTCTGGTTTATGTTTTTCAATCATGCAGGTTATGTTATTTACATTCCAGTCCAGTACTTTCTGTTATTTACTTTTCAGTCTAGTACTTTAAGTTATTTACGTTTCAGTCCAGTATTTTCAGTTATTTACGTTTGAGTCCAATAGTGTCTGTACTTTATTTTCAAGTTTAGTAGTTTCTGAAATTTACATTTCAATACAATAGTTCATGTAATTTACTTTTCAGTTCAATAGTTTCTGTAATTTATATTTCAATCCAATAATTTATGTAATTTATATTTCAGTCCATTAGTTTCTGTAATTTACATTTCAGTCCTGAAGTTTTTGGAATTTTGTTTCAGTCATGCTGTTTCTATAAATTTCATTTTCAGTCCATGTAATTTAAATTCCACCAATAAAACATTTCTATTTCCTTTTTATGCAGTTAAGTCATGAAGTTTTGATTTTACATACAGATCTGTCGAAACATTTTACAACCCTTTTAAATCTTATTTTGTGTTTTCAATTTAAAAAAAAAACAAAATCGTTTCTGGATTAACTTTGAAAACTTTTTCTCACAAAATGCTTTTTCTCACACATTTTTCCTATCTAAAAAAACAGCCCGTTGATGTGTCACATTATATGTCATATCCATCTTATTAAGAGTTTTAATTGTTATTAATACTATATTTAACAAAAAAAATATATTTTTAATTAACATTTAAATTTAGGGTAAACTCAACTAGAATTCTAATATATTTTTATTTGGGTCTATAGTGTGTTGGGTTTTAGATTTAACAATTTTTTTAAATTTTAATTGATATTTAAATTTAGGGTCGGATCAACAAGGGTTCTATTATATTTTTATTTGGATTTTAATAGATTGACTTTTTATTATGTTGAATATTTATATTTTGATTTATCAAATTATAGAATTTTATGTATATTTAGAGGGATAAATATGTATTTTATTAGCGTATGGAGTGTGTGAGTTGTGTTGTACGTAAATTGTGGGTCTAGTTCATAAAATGTGTAATTATAAAAATTCACATAAACAGATTAAATTTAAAGGTTGATTTTCAATATGATAATAACAGCAATCTCAAAGTTTATGGCTTCTTTCAGAATACAAAATATTATTTTGTACGCTTATTTGTACCCATTGAACACTAATAGTGCTAAGAATGTTAGAAGTTAGTAATTACAGATGCCCTATTTTGGTAATTTAGTGTAATAATGCAATTATCCGATGATGTAGAAGTTGGCATCGATTACTTCATGAGGATGATGAACAGAATTTCGTAAAGGCGCAATGATCAAAATATAAGTCGGTTTGATGTTTCAAATTATTAATCGTATATACTTATTTGACTTCACGACGTTTTAAGTCGGTTTCTACACTCACTATAAAAAAAAAATACAAATAACTACGAAAATTGTGATAGGTTTTTTTGTGACGGACCTATTAGCTACGGGTTTTGTGACGGGTTTGTGACAAAAAAAGTGAATTTTTGATAGTTTTGTGACAGAAAAGTCAGTTTGTGACAAATTTGTGATAGAATTTGATTTTCACAAAATAAACATTATTTTATAGTGACGTTAGTTTGGTTCACAAAGTTTGACGAAACAAGCGTGTTATAGAAATCCTATCTAATATGATGATCCATTATTATTAACTTAGCTTGTTTTAAAAAAATTCTATGCTACTAGTTTTTGTGAGGAATATAATGTGAAAAAGTAACTGTGAAAGGTTGGGTTCGAACCAAGAAGTACTTGGCAAACTTGTGCTCTTACTTTTTTACTCACGGAATATTTTGCTTTCTTCTAAAGGGAAAGAGAACCAATATTTTCGTATTCTTTAGGGGTGATTAAAAAATCCGCAAACACAACCTGTAATCCAATCTGTACAGATTGAGGTGGGTTGGGACGGGTTGATTATCCAAAAAAAAGTCAATCTGTCCCGTCCCAATCAGTTATATATGTTGCGGGTTGAATTAGGGTTGAGATTATTAAACCGCGGGTTAATCCGTTATAACTCGTTTCAACCCGCTATATATATAAAAAATAAAAAATAAAAAAATTATATATTTATATATAAATTATGTGCATTTAAAAGATAACAAGCTTCTGATATTATTATATTTTAGTTTTCTTACTTATTATAAATGTTATAAACGTATTATAATTGGTTTTAATTTTTATTTATTTTTGAAACATACAATTTATTTTAAAACTCAGGCTGATTGTGCAAAATATGAAAAATAAATGATCAAAATAAAAATTTAAGAATAAACCCGTCCCAATCCGTAAATTTTTTTACGGGTTGGATTGTGTTGGGTTAGGTTGAAATTTAAATTTACCCAATCCGTTTCAATCCGCCCGCAATTTATTTTACGGGTTGAGATCAATCTGACACAATCCGTCCCGTGCCCACCCTTAACATATCTTATTTCAAACCTGGAAATGAACTTGTTTGCTCCACGCTTAAAAGCTAATAAACCTCTTATTTGGGGTTCTAACTTTTAGTAAAAATATGCAACTTAAAAAGTTGTTCAGTGAAACTATAACTAAGTTTGGTAACATATTTTTTTTACAAAATTTTGAGAATTCATTAAAAACTAGATTTTAGAAATCTGAATTTTTTATATTTTTCAGCCTTAAAATCAGATTTTCAGAAAATAAATAATCTGACTTGCCAAACAAACGGATTTTTAAAATCTAAAAGCCGAAAATTCACTAAAAATAATCTGTTACCAAACAGACCCTATAACTGCAACTAATTATAAGAAAATAGCAAATAGATAGAGCAGAAAAGTTGCAACTAAACAAGCTGGCCTTATTTAATGAGAATTGGTGAAAGTTGAGTTGGAAAGTTGGAATTAGAATCATGAGAAGTGGGATTAACACGTTAGAATCTTTCACTATCACATTAGAATTTTATTTATGAAGTAAAGAAAAAAGTACACAAAACCCATTGTACTTCAAATTCGAATTCTGTTCTAGATATTCATCGACTTTTTATCAATAAGGAATAAGAATTTAGCAGGTCTATAAATTAAGAAGATGGTTTTTATTTTTAGTGTCATCTTTTTCATTCGAAGGTTTGGTACTTTCACCAATATATAAAAAGGCTCTAGAAAAATGGGATTTTTTAGTTTCAAATGTCAAAATTCTCAAGCATCTTCTTTTAAACAACCTCACTTGAGCAACCACAAGGTAAGCAAAAGAGCTTGGAATCCGAATTTTGAGGAAATGAGAAAGGTTTTCAAACAATTTGATTCGAACAAGGACGGAAAAATCTCAAGAGAAGAATACAAGCTGGCAACAAGAGCTTTAGGCAAAGTGAATGTCGAAAAAGCCTTTCAAATTATGGACACGGATAAAGATGGATTTATCGACTTCAACGAGTTCATGGAAGTGCAAAACATTGGAGGAGAGGGGGAGAGAGACGATATTATAGATGCTTTTCGCACTTATGATTTGGACGGAAATGGAAAAATAAGTCCGGAGGAGTTGATGGCGGTGATGAGGAAGTTAGGGGAGCGTTGTAGCTTAAAAACTTGTCAAAAAATGGTGAAAGGAGTTGATTTGGACGGCGACGGGCTTATTGATACAAACGAGTTTATGACAATGATGACAAAAACATCGAAAATCTACTAGAACAAAATCGTGGTCGTGCATGAACATGTTATCTTGTCCCTAATATAGTTCTTATTAGAAAAGTGTTGCTCCTAATGTTTCTTGTGATAATAAGTTGTACCTTGAAATGTCTTGTTTTGTCTTTTACATGCATTGTGTTCCTTATGGATTGTCTCCTTTTTCTATAATAAAACTATGTACTACATAATGTGGACAAAATGTATTGTTCAATTGAAGCTTTGAAGCAATTAAAGTTGATTTTGGAGGTTCATAAAAGAGCTAGCTAGGTTCACACAGATCAACTTTTTTTTAGATTTTTTTAGGCGTTAATCCTCAAAGACTCCTTAAGCAAGTGATCAAATCAATTTTTAAGCGAACAAATCAAGAAAATTTCTCAACTTAAAAGTTGCAAGTAAATCAGCTACAGAGCTACCAAATTTAATTGTATATAATTAGTTCAAATGTTTCTTTCGCAATTCATGACTCCCAAATGTACCGAACGAAGTAAAATATACTTTTATGTATTTTTGAATGCATTACAAAAATATTGAAATGTTATTGAGCAACAATTAATTAAGATATACTATAACTTTGAGTTAAGTAACAATTAGTAGCTAGCTAGAGAAATGTAAATCGTGAGTATGTATAGATAGCATAACCTATGCCTTGTTTGGTTGCCATATTTGTGCGGTGGGATTGTACTACCAATCCGGTATATCTCACCTATCCATGTTAGTTAGATAATTGTATATCTGATTACCAATACACTCAGTGATACCAAATGCTCTTCAAATGGTGTATTTGCAATACCATGAAGGGTGTGCATAGCGGTCCGACTCCGCGAATTGCCTAATGCTCAAAATCTTCGGTTGATTGTAGCATTTTTATCAAGCAAAAAAAATTAACTTCATTTTAGACTTGTTCCAACATAATACAAGTGAAATTCCAATCTATTATATTAACAACAATAGTAACAAAATATAATATTTTTATTCCATAATACAAGGATAACTCGCCAAAAATACATTAAAAACATACTATTTAAGAAATTTAGTCATATTAAAGAAAAAACTGAACTTAGATCTGCAATAAATAAAAGCTCAAATAACATAAAATTTCAGGTGGCATTATAACAAACACTTTGAGTATATAATATTCTCTACTTATAATTAAATTAAAATAGCATTAAATTAGAATCGACGATGACAATCTACATTAAGACCACATTACCACATAAGTCAGTATTGCAAAATACAAACATATAACAAATTAAAAGACACCCATATCAAGTTATCAACAATTCAATTATCCAAAAATAAGAAACAGAGCTAAAAAAAACATTAGATAATAATTAGAATTTAGAGAAATACCTATTTTGTTGCCCAAAAAGAGAAAAATTCGATTAAGATGTTAACCCAATTTTCAGAATTCGTTTCAGGTTGCTGCTCGTTTCAGATTGCCCAAAAAGTGTCAATTTGAATATTTTTTATGGTGTCCATATATCATCCCCATATATAAATAGTTTACATGTATTTTTCTTTTGCCCAGTTCGTCGTGTTAATTGACTGATACACAGAGATGGACCGGATTGTATATGTGCCTATTATTATATTGACGGAGATAAAATTGGGTTTATAATAAATTGATCTTTACTATTTTTATATTGGGGTGAACCATTTTACACACACACACACACAATTATGTCCAAGTTTCAATGCTTACTCAACTTGACTCCGGATCGCCCTTGAGGGTGTGATATAAAATTAGTCCAATGTTGTCGGGATTATTAATCCGACATTTATTTCAAATCACGCTCACAATCTGTTGTTAATCTTGAGATTACAAATTCCGTAACCGAACGAGGTGGTTAATTGGAGGTTCCATTAATAGGCAAAACACCTGTCGGAGATTGCTAGTATCTCAGGCATGTGCAGCCTCTCTTTCTGTGACGATTCTCCATCATTACATATTTTACTAATACTACTACTAACTAGCTAGCAATAGAAAATAGTAATGTTTAATGTTTCTTGCCAAGAAAGTTATAAATATTATTTACAGCTCTAATCCTTGATTCCAAATTTTCTCCATGCCTAAATATTATTTTCTACTTTATTTCCAAACAAGAAAATAAACATGACTTTGCCCTTATTTCAAAAAATAAAATAAAATAAATACATGACTTTGCCCTTGGGCTTGAGAGAACCACATTTAATCATCTCAACCTAGCGTTAATCTGAAATAAATTTCAGATGTTATTTTAAGGTTTGTGCGAGTTGCCGAGTTGCTATATATAGTTTCCAATTGAAGAACAATTGTGACGAGATATAATCTTTAACTGTTGGATTTTTTAAAACGAAAACAACTAATTGATCAAAATGTAAAATATTTTCATTTTTAAATTATATATATTTCGGAGAACCACATTTACGGTGTCTTTGCAACCCGTAAATTGTCACGAAATAAAAAGTAAAATAAAGAAAAATTAACTTGAAATCATTTTCCGGTCATATGTTTGGAAGATTAGGAAATCAATAGAAAAGAAAAGAAAAAAAATGGGAAAGAGAGGTATATAGTCCCAATTTTCCTATTACTTTTTATTTTTCTCCCACTTTTATAAGAAAAATGATTTATCTCATTTTACACACAAATTTTTTTCTCACTTTATTTTGTTTTCTTTTCCATTGGTTTTTTATGCAAGCAAACACAAAAATATTACTATATTTTAATATACTTCTATTAATTTTTTTCAACCCAAATTAATTTATTAGAACAAACACATTAAATAAGTTAGACGTTTCCTCATATTTAAAGTAAAAATAATATTCTTATAACTTATAAGTAAACGTTTTGCTTTATACAAATTATCAGTTTTTTTTATCAATCTCTCGATTACAACTATACAATTCATTTTTTTGTTATTTTATTAATTTATATGTGAAAAGTATAAATAAATGAGAGAGAATAAGAGAAAAGTAAGAGAGATAAATTATTATTTTAATTATAAAGTTACATTTTGATCTCTTATATTTGAGTGATATTTGAGTTCATGTATATTTAAAATAATATATAAGTAAACTGATGCATGCACAATTTTAAAACAATCGTCTCATATTTAAGATAAATCGATAATACAAGTGAACTGATGCGGTTGGTGTTATAACGGAACGTAATTCCTCTCTATTTAAAAAAAAAAAATTAAATTAAATTATTTTAAAATTTTAAAATTAATCATGGGCATGGCATATAAATAGTTGTCCACGTCACTCACAGTGCTACCACTATTGCCTGTCGCAGACCAAATAATACTAATAAAAACAAGCAATTGCAATAATTACGGTATATATATATATTACGACTATCGTGTAGCACGTGTTACGTGTGTGGTGTGTAACACAATAAAAATATAAAAAATATGTATAATTATGATAAAATTAAATATGCATGTGGATAATACAAAAAAAAAACATAGTTTAAGATTTAAAATAGTTTTTGTTTGTTAAGGAGAGATAAATATATAATTTTATTAGTTTTTACTTTTTATATTTTTATGTGAGTATGATATTATTATATATATATATATATATTACTACTTTTATTTTTTTGAAAAAAAAACGTTTTGTATCACATTCCAATTAAAGCTGACTGCTCACACAAATCCCGAGGTCTTAAATTTCTATTAAAATATCAAACAGAATTGATAAAATAAAAGGGGGTAAAAGACTTGCAAAAAGTACCAAAAACAAATAGTAACGCTTTTCACCAAGCAAAAATTGCCAATGTAATAAAAAATATATATCACTATTTTGTGTAATATAGTATAACTTTTGTACCGTAACGAAATTGAGGGAAAAGCTTGCATAATGCTAGTACTAGAATATTAAACTGAGAGTTTCATCTAATTGAATAAAATCATGCATATGTACATACACATCATCAACTACTAGTTAATACAATAATAATAATAATATTAAAAAAGAGATAGTTGTACGTAACACACGTCATTAATTAAACTGATCACTAAATTAAATTAAATTAAATTATAGAAATTGCTATTCCAGCTATCCTTGATCATCTTCATTGCTAGCTAGCACTTTTTTTTTTTTATTATGGTTTAATCTGAACCCACTCGTAACGGCCTTCTAATGGAACTTCCTTAGCAATGTCAAAGTTATACCTGCAAAAAACATAAATAAAATTTAATCAGTAACTTGCACTACAAAATAATGTTTGATTTAGTGAGAGTTAAAAGTTTCACAAGACTGTCGATAATTTAAAAAGCTGTTACAAATCTACCGCAAATTGACTAAACTGTCACAAATCCGTCATAAAAACCGTCGCTAATAAGCTCGTAACAAAAAATACCGTCACTAATCCCGTCGCTATTTGGATATTTTTTTTGTAGTGTTGAATTTATTAATTATTTGGGTTTTTTTTTATAATGTTGTGAATTAGGACATCACTTACTATATTTCATTAGTATGGTACGTGGAAATAGCTGTTTTTAAAAAAAATGGTGTTATCATTTTATCAAATTTCTATAAAAATTAAGGTGATTAAATATTTCTGTTACAAATGGGACAAGTTTAATTTGGATCATAACTAGTATAATATGTATGCATAACGGAGTTTTAAAAAATTAGATTTATAACAAATTTGTACATTAAATATTACGAGAGTTTGGTAACAGAAAATCTGATATAATTAAACTATTAAACCGGAGCTTTATGTGGGCTAATTAAATTAATGAACTCAATAGTTTTGAAAATAGTGTTAGTTAGTTATATACTATTTCAAACAGTAGAAATATTTTAAAATAAAATGAGGTTTTAAACAATAATTTATCATTTAGTATCATATCTTCCAGTAAAAAAACAAACGTTACTATTTAGTAGAGAATTAAGATAACATATCATATTTTCAAAGCAAAATTGCAGACTAATCTGTCATTTTTCAAGATTCGGAGTACTATTGAGTCTAAATTAAAAACATCAGACCAAAACAGAATTCTGAAAAAAACTATGGAAACCAATTCTGTAATTTCACTATATATCTGAGAAAATGGGAAATTTCAGGAGCTGAATAAATTAAAGACCAAAATCGTGTTCAAATGAATAAAAAAAGATGGAAAATAAATCTTGAAAATAAAATGGATATAGTATACAAATTAAAAATGGTTATATGAGAACTTTTTTTGTAATCCAAAAATAATATTAACAAAAACCATCATTTTTTTTTTAAAAACAAATTGCAGATTTGATCAGTTTCTATATTCCAGATTTCAAGTAATATTCAAGTTAAAATTGAAACTATAAGAACCAATTATTATTTTTCAAAAGACATGAAAACCAATACTGTAATATTAAAATGAAATTGGTGTATTTTAGGATATGAAAATTACGAAAATAATTAGATATGGAATGTAAATCAAGACTACAGTAAAGGCTACATTTCAGGTGAAAGTGAAATCTATCCATTTATTTACCAAAATTTGAAATTCTTACAAAAATCAAAACTGTAACTAAGGAGATAAAAATTCATACCAAAAAATCTCTGAGAAAAAATAGCTACAAAAAGTAATGAATTGAAATATCATGTGAAAGTTAATTACAAAATTATGTAAATTGAAAGCACA
The DNA here is from genome assembly GCA_963682055.1 of Primula veris. NCBI lineage: Eukaryota > Viridiplantae > Streptophyta > Magnoliopsida > Ericales > Primulaceae > Primula > Primula veris. The sequence continues at coordinate 2,280,855 of OY821751.1, forward strand.
GTGAATAATAATTAAAAGATTGAAAATTAGTATAGAAAATGCCAAAATGGGCTATAATCTATATAGAAACTGAAATTAAAAAATAACTACGAAAAATTGAAATCATTACAAAAACGAAGACTCTAACCACTACAAAATAATGTTTGATTTAGTGAGAGTCAAAAGCTGTCACAAGCCTGTCGCTAATTTAAAAAGTTATCACAAATCTGTCGCAAATTGACTAAACTGTCACAAAGCCGTCACAAAAACCGTCGCTAATAAGCTCGTAACAAATAATACCGTCACTAATCCCGTCGCTATTTGAGTATTTTTTGTAGTGAACGAAGGAGATAAAAATCAATATGAAACATTAACTTTTAAATAAGTAACAAATTGAGACTATAATGAAGCTTAAATGCTTAAATATCATGTACAAAATTATCTATACTAAGATTCCTTACGAAAAATGCTAAAATGGGTTATTCTCAATAAAAATGCTTTATGCATAAAGAAACTGAAATTATAAAAAAACAATTACTTAAATAAATATCTACAGAAAGTTCTTAATTTAAGACTATAATGAAGCTTAAATCCTTAAATATGATTAGATGAAAGTTAAATACAAAATCATCTAAATTGAAAAATGGGTTATAAACTTTAAAATGCTGAAATGGGTTGTATAATCTATATTTACTTTAATGCACAAAGAAACTGAAACTGAAAAGTAAAAAAAAAAAAAGCTAATTTATTAGTTATTAGTTATTACACATTGTTTTTGGATTTTTTTTCTCATGTGAAAGTAAATGGGTTATAATCTCTAAAATACCAAAATGGGTACGTTGTTATAATGATATAATCCATAAAAAAATTATGTATATAAATTAAGAAACTGAAATGAAAAGTAAAGTAAAAAAAAGAATTTCTTACTTGTCAGTAAATTGTTTTTGGATATTTTTCTCGGCAACCGAAAAGAACTCCTCAATGTCCTCCGCCGGAATCTTCTCCGTCACCGTCTCCCGAATATTCTCCTCCGCCACCGTTGTTTCCATCTCCTCTCTCCTACACAAAAAATTATATATATATATATATGTATGTATGTATGTATCTATATAAGTATGTATAGAATAGATGATAAATAAAAAAGGAGTCTTTGGTTAATATAATAAAAAGGTTGGGTTTGAAATTCGAAATTGAAGATACAAATAAATAATAGTAATAGTAATAGTAATAGTAATAGTAATAATAGTAATAGTAATAGTAAGAAAGAAATGGTAATAAAAAGGTTGTGAAATTAAATGAACCTTGACGGTGGATTATTTATAGCAGGTTTGTTACCATCCTGCAAAAAAAAAAGGGTAAATAAAACAAAACATTTAAAATTAAAAGAAACGCGTAATTTTTTGAAGGCTCTGAAATACAAATCATATTCGTTTGCAGAGAAAATAAATGAAAATCCCATCATTAGAAAGTGACAAGAGGAATATTAAATAATAGTAATAGTACGAGTACTAGTGATAATAATAATTACATGAAGATTTGGGATTATTATTGTGATACTATTATTATTATTTGACTGAGTGATGAGGTCATTGTTTCATAAATGTTACTAGTAACTTAATTAAATAAACGTTACTAGTACTAAGAAACGGGTAATTATTTATTAAGGCTCTGAAACCAAAATCATTCGTTAATTTGCAGTGGAAATAAATAAAATTTCATCAATAGAAAGTGACAGAGAAATAATAATAATATATTGGTATTAATAATGGTAATAGTACGAGTACTAGTGATAATAATAATTACCTCAAGATTTGGGATTATTATTGTAATAAAAATTGGTATTTAGTAATAGTAATATTACGAGTACTTTTTGTTGGGATTATTATTGTGATACTATAATTATTTGACTGAGTGAGGTCATTGTTTGATAAATGTTACTAATTAAATAAATGTTACTCACTACAAAATAATGTTTGATTTAGTGAGAGTCAAAAGCTGTCACAAGCCTGTCGCAAATTGACTAAACTGTCAAAAAACCGTCACAAATTAACTAAATTGTCACAAAGCCGTCACAAAAACCGTCGTTAATAAGCTCGTAACAAAAAATAGCGTCACTAATCCCGTCGCTATTTGAGTATTTTTTTGTAGTGACTCTTTCTGTTTCCATTTAATTATTCATTACGAAATTACGTGCAATTTTGACCGGTTTATAACTTATATCAAAATTGTCGAAATAATTTTTTTTTAAATCTAATCATAAAATTTAACATTTAAACTATATGATCAACTTTTGAAAATTTTCATTCCGACAATTTTGATATAAGTTCTTCACCAGTCAAAATTGCATGTAGTTTCGTAATGGACAATTAAATAGAAACGGAGGAAGTACTCCGTACTAATAAACGCGTAATTTATAAGGCTATGAAATTAACCAAAAACTATATATAAATAATAATAGTATATTGGTATTAGTAATAGTACATAGTACTAGTAAAAATAATAATTATCTGAAGATTTTGGATTGTATTACTATTATTTGACTGAGTGATGAGGTCATTGTTTGATAAATGTTAAATAAACGTTACTAGTACTAAGAAACGCATAATTATTTATTAAGGCTCTGAAACCAAAATCATATTCGTTTGCAGAGCAAATAAAAGAAAATCCAATCATTAGAAAGTGACAGAGGAATAATAATAATGGAGTAATATATTGTTATTAGTAATAGTAGTATAGTACCAGTAATAATAATAATAATAATAATAATAATAATAATAATAATAATAATAATAATAATAATAATAATAATAATAATAATAATAATAATAATAATAATAATAATAATAATAATAATAATTTTACCTGAAGATTTGGGATTATTATTGTGGCACTAATATTATTATTTGACTGAGTGAAATCATTGTTTGATTCGGTACTAGCTGAGCACCTCCTCTTTGCCTGCTTAGACTGTGTCACGTTAGCTATTGCCATTTTATTTATTTATTTCTAAATTTTTTTTGGAAATTTTTAATTTTTCTAATTTTATTTAAATAGTAATGTATGTATATGTAGAGAGAGTGAGATTTATAGAGAGAGGGATTGTGAGTTGAATGGTGTTGTGAATATTGTGATCAAGGCTTTTTATGTGATTTGTTTGGTCTAGCTACTTTTTTAATTACCACCATACTAGTGTGGTGAGAAAAATAATGGTATAATTCATAATTTCATCCATAAGCAAACTGTACCTTACTTATTGTTTTTTTTTTTTTTCAAATTTAACAAAAAAAGTATATTTTTTTTCCATTTTACATGACGATTTTACCTTCACACAAAACATCATCTATCTTATAAACCTCTTTATTTTCCTTCTTTCTCTTTTTAATTAATTTTTTTATGTAAGCATGATAACATATCAGTCTTGTAAAATAATATGAGGAAGGATTTTACTTCCTTTTATATAAAAAACATTGGGTAACCTTCGAATTTTGGAGACCATTTAAAGGAACCTGATAATTATGATTTTTTTTTTGCCAAAAAGTAGTAAAATTTCCCAAAATATTGCATTAAAAGTTCATATGAGAAGTGAGTAGTTATTTCTCTTATACCAACATAATTATGTGATAAAAAATATTTTTTCCTTGTAGACTTGTTACAATGCAGTGTATTTTTTGGCTATCTAGCTACTTTTTACCACCGTGCTAGTATGTGATAAAGAAAATAATGTTATATTTATGAGTGTTTTAAAACGCAAAATATTAGTTAAAATGTTTTTATAAGAGTTACAGTAAAAGCGGAAAATCAAGATTTTAAAACTTTTTTTAAGCTTTGAAGCGAACTTTGAATCGAGCTTTTTACTAAGAATAGTGCATTTTAAAACAGTGATAGTCATGAAAAAAGATTGTTATAACCAGAATTGTGTGATAAATAAAATAATGCATAAAATGATTTTTTCCGCATATACTAAAATAGTGTAATGACTAATGTTGAAATTGGCAATTATAGTGAAATTATCATCTCTTGCTTGCCATCAATATGCTCTTATGCGAATCAAATTTTGAGTGTTAAAATTGGAAATCAGTGTCTTACAACGATAAAGAACATATAACATAGTTGCTAATAGCGTAACATCGGTGCTAGATCTAGACTACGTTGTTGAAATTGGAAATCGACTTGCTTTCATATGCAAGCGATTGAGGAAATTAACGCCATTACCAATAGTGTTTTAAATTTCAGTGTCTGCTTATAAAATGTAACTTGTTACAATATAGATCTAATTTGCAAATTTCTAATTGATCTTCTCTGACAGTAATTCTCTAATGGCTTTTTCCTAACGCTCTTTCGCTATAAGCAAAAAGATATTGCACTTAAATGTATTGATTCCGCATACGGCTCAGACGAGTTGATTGTAATTACAAGTAAGACGGTGTCGTGATGCGGCGTTTATTATGCTTTTTTTTTTTTTTTTTGAAGAGACGTTAAAAAATTTACATTTTTTTTACAACATTATATTTTAGTATTGGTTATAGTTGCAACCTTAAGGGCATCATCTGGATAGCTTTAGTTAATGATATCAAATCGGAGTTTCAATGCATATTCTTGACGTATTAGTATGTTGGACTATTGCTTTCAAAATGATTATTTTTCAAATTGGCAAAAGTAACCTTTTATAAAGAGGGAATATTGAATGCCTATAAGTGATGCAATTTTTTTTTTCTGCAACAAATTAAACCATTAACAATGAGAATATTGAATCATGTTTCAAGTGGTTTGGACATACACCATTTATTTGGAAAACATATGTTTAATGTACTTTATCATTAGTCTTTAACGATTTAGATACTAAACTAACAATTTTAACAATTGAGATATCAAACGACGATATTTAACACAATTGAGTACATATCGTTAAACAAAATGATAAAATTACATTCACATTCTCTTTCATATCACATGATAAGTTTAATTCTATCATCATTTATCAAAAATAGATCTCAAATGTGAGATATAATAACTGCAATTTCGACGATTTATTCTGTTAGCCACTTAATTAGACGAAATTTCATATTTTGCTAGTTCAATTGTTAAAATTGGTAGTGTATTAACTAAATCGTTAACTAGCGGTAATACGATACATTAAACGTATTTTTTTCCCACTTATTTTTGGTAAGAATAGTTAGCCTATCATAGTTACTATTCGAAAAAATAATTAGTTAATTATTTGGATATATTGCAAAATGCAAAATGCAAAATGCAAAATGTCTGACATTTTTGTTTGCTTATTAATAATTATCAAAAAATAATTGTAACTATTTTTATTTTTTGGGAAACACGAAAAAGTTGTTTGCTGCACAATGTCCAAAAATATTTTGTCCATTTTGCACAATTTGGTTTCTTACTATCATGTCATGTCAGTAACACAACCATATATAAAACCAAAATTATGTACCTCATAGGAATGATCCAAATACTTTTTAACTGTACTTCGACAAATTTACCTAAAGAGTTGTAGTAGATCTCAACCCTAGCTAGTGACTATATATTCATTCTTAATTAGTACATTAATCCTTAATATAAGATGAGGGAATTAAGTAACAAAACCTAAACTTTTTCAGACAAAATCTAATAATTTTCCACATTCAAGTTCTCGTATAAAAATTAAGAAAAGGAAAATCACCTAGTTGCATTACATTAATCAGAATTATGAGGTGTATTTCCAAGGGAGTGACTAAAAATATTTGCTTTTGTCAAGAGAAAAAACCAAAACCAAAACCGAACTCGTGAATTGTGCTAATATAATCACTACAAAAAAATACCCAAATAGCGACGGGATTAGTGATGGTATTTTTTGTTACGAGTTTATTAGCGACGGTTTTTGTGACGACTTTGTGACAGTTTAGTCAATTTTGCGATAGATTTATGACAGTTTTTTAAATTAGCGACAGGCTTGTGACAGCTTTTGACTCTCAATAAATGAAAGATTATTTTATAGTTTACTCCATGTAATTAAGTTGACATAGGCTTTTTGTAATTTTGTAAGAAAAACAAAAAACAAATAATAATTTGAGTGCTAGCTAGGTCCAAATGCATGAGGTTTTATGTTCACCCTTTTTATGGGACTTTGACAGAAAGATCATCTAAAAAAGAACGTCCAAACAGAAAAAAATAAAAACAAGAACATAAAAGGAAGATAAAAAAGCAAATGATGAACAATGAATTTAGAAAAGAATGGACTTAAGAAGTTTTTCATGATATAAAGATTCTTTTTGTCTTTGACATGTTTTCCACAGTGCTCAATTGGTCTTCTTTAGTTCTAAATTAAAGGTAATTAAGCATTTTCATTATTTTAATAAATAACCAAAAGGACTCCCATTTGACTTTTTCCTATAATTGATAGTCTACAAGCTGAAGAACAAGAAAATAAAGTGCACATTTTTTTGCAAATAAATATAAGTACTTGATATGATCATATAAAAGATTTCATAAACAAATTGTTAGAGTTATAAATCATGATGTGTCATTGATCCTAACTCATTCTTATATATGAGTTCCTCTCCGTCCTATCTTAGGGCCTATTAGTGGGGAATGAACGGGTTTTTACATGATATCAGAACGGGACATCGATGTTGGTCTTCCTTTTATGTTTTTATTTATTTGTCTATTTATTTTATTTTATTTTGTGCTTAATTATTCTTAAAAAATGATTGGAAAGAATGATATAGTACAGTCGGAAAATTATATCATAATGTTACAAAAATTCTTACTAAGATTTAGCTTTGTTTTGTTGATTGACCAAGAACAAGGCACATGGTTCAACTCCTATAGGGAAACTCGACAAAGTGGTCCATTACAAATTAATTAACCTACCAACATGTGCTTTTATCTGCTCCGTTCCTATTTAATAATCTATTATGAAACTATATGTAATTTTGACCGACTAATAACTTGTATCAAAATTCTCGGAATGAAATTTTTTAAAAGTTGATCATATAGTTCAAATGTTAAATTTTATGATTAGATTTTAAAAAATCCATTTTGATAATTTTAATATAAGTTATAAGCCGATCAAAATTGCACGTAATTTCGTAATGAACAATTAAATAGAAAGGAGGGAGTAACAGTCAAAGGTTAGAACCACCTAACATATATTAATTTTCTATATTATGTATAAAAAAAAAATGGTTGAAAAGGGTGGTAATTTAAGTTGTGGCATTCGTTCATATATAAGATTAATTTCTAACTCAAGAGTCAAAAATATAAACCCTATTCGAAGTTATCTATTGTGGTTAGTAAATGAGTAAAATGTTGATTTATATTATGGGGATATATTATAATACAAGTTTCCAAGAAATTTATATTTTTTACATTTAAGTTCTATTCCAAAGTATCATCTTTCAATTACTTATTATTCCCGTTGTACCTCGTAGTCCCAGTGCCGCAGACTTATTACTAGTATAATTTTGGTACTTTTTTACAATTTTTACAAGAATGTCACTTTCTGAAGATGTAAATTCAGTGGATCCCCTTTTAATAGCTGTAAATATAATACTTTCATTAGACTTGGACCCCTCAAATAGGACCACAATATTCCAGTATTGTATTGATTAAATACTCATTTCTTTTGTTGCCTATTTATCGTTTTCAAAGAAGAAAAAATGAAAACTTTTATCAATTACTAGTCCTATTATTGTGTGGACAGCTAGTTCTGGAATTCAATCTGATACTTTTGATTGGACAACTATCGAACTTACTATTTTAGCAAATATTGAAGCAACTTGAACTATATATTTATTATTTATAGACTATAGTATATACCTTACTGATATTCTAACCGAATCAAGAGATCAACTTAGGAACTTTTATACTATATGTTAGGACCAGATTCCTGGTCTAAATATTGTTTATTGTCTATTGGTTTTTACTAAATAAATCCTAACTGTTACTACGAACTAAGACAGCAGTGACAGGTTTTAAGTACGAGTTGTAACCTCAGTTACAACCTATGTTGACAGGTTTCAAGTATCAGTTGCAACCTCAGTTGCAACCTACTAAGTCAATAGTGACAGGTTCCAAGTACCAGTTGCAACCTCAGTTGCAACCTACTAAGTCAGTAGTAACAGGGTTCAAGTACTAGTTGCAACCTCAGTTGCAACCACAGTTCCAACCTGCTGCTCAGCAGTATTCTGTCTAGTTCTGTGAATCTGCATAGCTGTTATTTATTAATTGTTAATTGACTCTACAGCATGCAGGATATATTCTCATATGATTCTAAAAGTTTAATATGCGTTTAAGTGAGAATATCAAAGTGGTAAGGAAAGATTTCCTAAAAGGTATAAATAAATTAGTTATGTTTTCTTTAAATTTATAATTCTATATCTCTATTCTTATACTAATCCTTATCACATGTTTCAATCCTTGTTCCTTATCAATTTAGTATGATAGGTTTTAAGATTGAATAAAATCAGGAGTTAATGTTTTTCATGAATACCTAAAAGATATCTTTTCAAGATATGATCCTTTTATATGATTCCTAGCTATAGGACAATGCTAACTCCTACAATCAAGCTGGTTATTAAACAGGTATCAACCAATGATGATTGGAGTCAATCAATGCTGAAGTATCACGCAATGCATGGGAAGATTGAAGCCAATCAACAAAGTCAAAAAGCAATCAAAAGATATTGAAGATTGAAGATTGTTTTTACTTGCTTATATAGTTAATAACTTGGCTTGTAATTGGTGTGTGTTCTAAATTATAAAGAACTTATTTTCTAGAGAGAATACACGTGAGCTTTAAAAAGAAAACAATGGTGGGATGCCATTGATTTATAAGTGATAGTTATAGAGTAGGAGCAATATAGAGATAGGCAGAAAAACCTAGAGGGAGTCTAAGTGTTTTTCGTTAAGACTTGAGTCATATATTGTAAGCTTTTTATAATATCATAATCTGGGTAAGTGCCCCGGAGACGTAGCCTAGTTAGGTGAACTCCGTTGTTAAATGTGCGTGTGATTTAATTTACGTACATTTAACATTTTACAGTTCTGTCCATTTATATACTGGGTTCTAACTGTGGTTGCAACCTCACTTAGAACCTAACTGCAAAACTGCAACTAGAACAGCGGATATGAATTTCAATTGGTATCAGAGCTTCACACTAGATCTTACTTAGTGTGGATCCTGTGTTCTAGAAACAATGGACTTAATGAGGGAAGGAAATGCTTTCAACAAACCTCCATTGCTTGAAGGAGGAGTAAACTATGGAGTATGGAAAATTAGAATGAGGTCTTTCATCAAACAGCAGAATGAACATGCATGGAAAACTGTTATGTATGGATGGGAGGCTCCAACTACCATGGATAGTGAAGGAGAACTGATTCTCTTACCTGAAGATAGATGGTCTGCTGATGAAGACAGAAAATCAAGTGCCAACTCAACAGCCATAAACTTGATTTTTGCTGGTGTAACTCTCAGTGTATTCAGGTATATTTCTCATTGTGAAACAGCTAAAGAGGCATGGGATATTTTGCAAGTTACTTTTGAAGGAACTACTAAAGTAAAAGCTTTCAAACTTCAACAGTTAACTACTCAATTTGAGAACTTAAGAATAGAGGAAGATGAAAACATTGAACAATTTAATGGTAGAATCTGCCACATTGCTCATCAAGCTGGAACCTTAGGTGAAAAATACAGTGATGCTAAACTTGTTAAGAAAACTCTCAGGTCACTCCCAGAAAGGTTTGAAATTAAGGTCACAGCTATTGAAGAATCAACTGACTTAGATAATCTTAAACTTGAAGAACTCATAGGAAATCTAAGTACTCATGAGCTAAAATTCTTTAAGCATAAAAGACCAGAAAAGGGAATAGCATTTCAGGCTAAGAAATCTGAATCTAATGTCTGTGATAAAATGAGTGATGAAGAACAGATAGCTTTCTTTGCTAAAAAGGTTTACAAAAAGTTTTATAAGAAAAAGGAGGATGATACTGGTTCTTCTAAAAACTTTCAGAAAAGGGATAACCATTTCACGACAGAATCTAGGTTCAACAATAACTCTACAGGAAAGTGGAATTCTAAAGAAAAGGATAATAAAGATTACAAGCCTAAAGAGATTCAGTGTAGAGAATGCAGAGGTTTTGGTCACATTCAGGCTGAGTGTGCAAACACTATGAAAAGAAACAGAAAGTATATTTCCCAGAAAACCTGGTTGGCTTCTGTCAATAAAAATTTGAAATGAGTCTGGAAAGTTAAAGAAAAAGCCACCTTAATTGCTAACAACAAAGCTGGTATTAAGTCTTTGAATGCTGTTACTTCTAATGATTGGTATTTTGACAGTGGTTGCTCCAAGCACATGACAGGTACTGCAAGTCTCCTAAAAAATGTCACCATTCTTACAGGTAACACTGTTGTGTTTGGAGGTGGAGATACAGGTAAAATTGTTGGTAAAGGTACCTTAAACAAACCTGGAATGCCTAATATTGAGGATGTTTTTCTTGTAGATGGTCTAAAAGCTAATCTTATTAGTATCAGTCAACTCTGTGATAATGAAATGACTGTTAAATTTGACAAAGAAAGGTGTCTAATTACTAATCTTAACAATGATTTAATCATGACTGGAGTTAGATCAACCAACAGCTGCTATGTGTTTGAAAAAGCTGAAAAAGAATTGCCTCAAAGTAGGTGTAATCAAGCCATTACTAATAATGTAGATATTTGGCATAAAAGGCTTGGGCATGTGAATTACAAAACTTTAGATAAGCTTGTTAAAAAGGAATTGATAAGAGGAATTCCTAAACTTAGTGCTAAAACTCAAAGTGTCTGTGGTGATTGTGCTATAGGCAAACAAACCAAAAGTATTCACAAAAGTACTAGTCAAATCTACAATAAGAGAATCTTAGAACTTCTTCATATTGACTTGATGGGTCCTATGCAAACTGCTAGTATAGGTGGTAAGAAGTACATTTTGGTAGTTGTAGATGATTTCTCTAGATACTCTTGGATAGTGTTCTTAAAGGATAAGTCTGAAACTTTTGAACTGTTCAAAACTCTGTGCTTAAAACTGCAACTTGAAAAGGGTTCCACTAGTGGTAATATTGCTAGGATTAGAAGTGATCATGGAACTGAATTTGAAAACATCAAGTTTAGAGAATTCTGCAACTCCTTAGGTATAAGTCATGAGTTCTCTGCTCCTAAGACTCCACAGCAAAATGACATAGTTGAAAGGAAAAATAGAACCATTCAGGAAATGGCTAGAGTAATGCTTAACTCTAAGAAACTTGCCAATAGATTTTGGGCTGAAGCTGTTAATACTGCCTGTCATATTGTTAATAGAGTCTATATTACTAAAGGTACTTCCATGACAGCTTATGAAATATGGAAAGGTAGAAAACCCAATGTAAAGTATTTTCAAGTTTTTGGATGTGTTTGCTACATTCTCAGAGATAGAGAGAATCTTGGTAAATTTGACTCTAAAAGTGATAAAAGGATTTTTCTTGGTTATGCTCAGAATAGTAGAGCATTTAGAGTCTTCAATCAAAGAACAAACTGTGTTATGGAATCTTATAATGTGTTATTTGATGACCTAAAAACTGTTGATGAGATTACAGGTGATGATGAACAGGCTGAGACTGCAGAAAAAGAGAAAGAAGAGACTCAACAAACTGGAAGTCCCAGAGTGGTTGGAAGTCCAGTTGCAACTAAAGTTACAACTGAGGTTGGAACTGAGGTTGGAACCGCAGTTGAAACCCGAAATGCTGCTGAGTCTGAAGAAGAAGAAGAAAGTTCTCATGTTCAGTCAACTAGCAGGCCTCGCTATGTAAGGACTCAGAAAAATCATTCTCTTGACAATGTCATAGGAGAAGTTACTTCAGGTATGAAAACCAGAGGTAAAAGAAATAATATTGTTCACTTTGCTTGTTATATCTCTCAGTTAGAACCTAACAATATAAAGGAAGCTCTAGAAGATAGTGAATGGATTTTAGCTATGCAGGATGAATTGGCTCAATTTGAGAGAAATGATGTATGGACTTTAGTACCCAGACCTTCTAATAAAAATGTTATAGGGACTAAATGGATTTTTAGAAATAAAAGTGATGAGGATGGAGTGATTATCAGGAATAAAGCTAGGTTGGTAGCTCATGGTTATACACAAATTGAAGGAATTGGCTTTGATGAAACCTTTGCACCTGTAGCTAGAATTGAATCCATTAGAATGCTATTATCTCTTGCATGTCTGTATGACTTTAAACTGTTTCAACTTGACATAAAGAGTGCTTTTCTGAATGGTGTGATTAATGAAGAGGTTTATGTCTGTCAACCTAAGGGATTTGAAGATCCAAACCTTCCTGAACATGTTTATTTGCTGAAAAAGGCCTTGTATGGTCTTAAGCAAGCTCCTAGAGCTTGGTATGATAGATTAACCAAGTTTTTGCTTGAAAAAGGTTTCAACAGAGGGGGAGTTGATAAAACTCTGTTTACCAAGAAAACTACAAAGGATATAATAATTGCTCAAATATATGTTGATGACATTGTTTTTGGATCTACTTCTAATAAAAGGGTAGAAGAATTCATTTCTGATATGAAGAATGAATTTGAAATGAGTGGTGGAGGAGAACTAACTTACTTTCTAGGATTGCAAATTAAACAGAATGAGAAAGGAATTTTCCTTTGCCAAAGTAAGTATGCAGACAATCTTGTTAAGAAGTTTGGTCTAAGTGAGAGTAAAGAAAAGAGAACTCCTATGAGTACTACCCTTAAACTGTCTAAAAATGATAAAGGAAAAAGTGTTTGTCCCAGTCTTTATAAATCCATGATTGGAAGTTTGCTGTATTTAACTGCTAGTAGACCAGACCTTTGCTTAAGTGTAGGAGTTTGTGCCAGATATCAAGAAAATCCTTTAGAACCTCATCTTCTAGCTGTCAAAACAATTCTAAGGTATGTAAAAGGAACACCTCATCTAGGCCTATGGTATTCTAAAGATACAAACCATTTTCTTAGTGGCTACTGTGATGCAGATTGGGCAGGAAACATAGATGATAGAAAGAGTACTTCTGGTGGGTGTTTTTATTTTGGGAACAACCTTGTTTCTTGGTTCAGTAAAAAGCAAAATTGCATATCTTTGTCTACTGCTGAAGCAGAATATGTTGCAGCTGGAAGTGGATGCACTCAATTAATTTGGATGAAACAGATGTTAACTGATTATAATGTTAAACAAGAAGTATTAACTCTGTTTTGTGATAACAAAAGTGCTATAGATTTAGCTAAAAATCCAATTCAACATTCCAGAACCAAACATATTGATCTAAGGCATCATTTTATAAGAGAACTAGTTGAAGAAAAGAGCTTAATTTTAGAACATGTTTCAACTGAAAGACAATTGGCAGATATTTTCACAAAACCCCTTGATACAAACAAGTTTGAATCATTAAGAAGTGACATAGGGGTATGTCATTATCAATATAATTGAATATTCTTGTTAAATATGTCTATATTGAGTACCTTCAATAATTTTCATTTCTAAGGTTAAGTCTTAATTGAGCTATGGTGTTTTTGTTTTGAAAAAGCCGCTTTTTGGTGTCTCAAAAACAGATGTGAGGTAACTTGTCCTTGAAAACCTCTCTGGTAATAGAGTTGCAAGCACAAAGTGCAAATTTTGTTTGTGGTTGCAAGCTCAGTTGCAACCTCAGTTGAAACCTCATTCTCTCAATAACTGGTTGGAAGTTCAGTTACAACTTCAGTTGAAACCTCGTGTTAAAAATACTGGTTGCAAGCTCAGTTGTAACATCAGTTGAAACCTCAGTCTATTTTATAACTGCCAAGACATAGTCTTGTGATTTTTGACATCACTTATTCTCTTTCCTTGCTGAGGTCATCAAACTAGTTTTTGTGTAGAGATAAAAACGGATTTGCTCAATATAAGCTCCTGAAATCTAATCTTTATTAAGGCTATTCAATGATAAACATATTTTCTTGGGTAAATTGCTAGATTTTCGTTTTTCAAAAGCTTGAATATCTGTCAAATTGATATCTTTATCTTGAATCAATTCAAAATTCCTTAAAAGCTTCAACTCTTGAATTTTCAAATTTGGATAAATCTGTTTAAAAAGGAATGTTTATCTGTATTAATTGCTGGATTTATCTTTTTACCAACTGTTTCCTTCGTGATTTAAGCTGTTTAATTTGTCATGTTATTGTTGATAAGAACTTTCCTAATTTTTGGCTAAATCTGTTTCATAATTGATTTGCATGTATCTCTTTCCAATTGCAAAAGGATATGGACTTTATTGCTATTTATACAAAATTCTTTTTATATCCAAACTCAATTACACATTCCAGAATTACTCTCTCTCTCTCTAAACTGTACTAAAAACCCTACTCTTTGTTAAACCCACTGCTAGGTTCTAAGTACGGTTCCAACCTCCATGTTGCAACCATGTCTAATAACCCCAATTCTGATGATGATTGCACTCTAAGAGATTTCGTGAATAAATCTTCAACAAGTCATCGCTCTAAGGCTAAGGTAAGTGAGTCCTCTTCTCCTAAGACACGTAGGACTAAAAAGCGTCATAGGAGGAATCCTATTAATGATCCTTTTGTTGCTAAGTTTGAGTATGATCAAAAATTCAATGCAGTTGATCCTAAGTTCTGGAGTAGAAGAACTTATAGGAGATTTAGGGCTTTTTCTAGTAAAGAAATTCACTGTGAAAGGAAGCTCAATTTGGTCAGTTATCCACACATACAGGTGTATGTTGAAAAACTATTGCATGCAGTTGGTTTAGGAAAAACAATTACTTTTGCTGAATCTTTTCTTCCTTCTGTTGTTAAAGAATTCTATGCTAATCTCAGTAGCATTGTATTTGATGAGGGAAATCCTGCTTATGGGAGAGTTTTTCTGAGAGGTCTCACTTTGGACTTTACTCCAAAACTTATTAATGATTTCCTAAATACACCCAATCCTGCTGTTGAAGATGTTAATTATGACTTTGAAGTCATTGCCTTGGTTCTAACTGGAAGAAACAATAGATTTGATGTGAATTCCATCAAAACATCCTCTCTCACTCTGTGTGCTGCTGTTCTACACAAAATAGCTAGGTTTAACTGGACCCCAACCAAACAACCCTCAAAAGTTAGCAAAGATATGGCTACCTTTCTGTATAAAATTATGGATTCTAGGCCTATCAACTTTGGACATCACGTCTTCAATCTCATAAGAGATTTCAGTAACACAGATTCTACTTCCACTCTCCTTCCTTTCCCCTGCCTAATATCTGGTATGATTCTAGGTCAAGTTTATTCTATGGGCAGAAATTCTCCTATCAATATCATGAATGAACCCTCCTCTGATTGTCCATCTGCCCTATACATTTCTGCTAAGTTGCTAAAAGAAGGGCATGTTAATGACATATCTGGAGAAAAGGGCAAAGAAAAAGAATAAAAGACATCCAATGCTCCTTCAGAAAAGAAGAAGGGTGTAAGGTGGTATTTGAAGCAAAAGTTGGCTTACAATGAAGAAAGGAGGGCTGAGCTGGATACTGATGACTATCAAATCAAGAAGTTGCTGGAAAATCTTATAGAAAGTGAAAGTGATAGTGACAGTGATGGTGGTGCCAGTGATGGGAATGCAACTCACAGTGATGATGGCTTCTCTATAAGCAGTGAGGATGACAATGCAGAAGATGAAGAGGTGGTAAGAACCAATCCTCTCAGAGAAAGAGCTCCACATTCTGACATTCCTCGTGACTGAGTACAATGGTTGCTGACAAATAGGGGGAGTGAAGTTTATGAAATTTATGATCAGTTTATGTTTTGTTTTGGTTTTGTTGTTCAGTTTCATTCAATTTCAAGACTCAATGCTGCTGTGCTAAGACAATGTTATGCCATGTTTTTTTTTGTCTTTAATATTTACTGCAATTTCAAGTTTGAAGTATGGCTGTTTTTAAATTGAATATGTGAATGATTGTGCTTATTTAAAATGCCTGAAATTCTAACATACAGGGGGAGCTTACTGATATTGAATTTGCAGGTGGATGGGATGACTTATAAACTTAATTGATTTGTCAAAACCAATGACAAAGGGGGAGATTGTTAGGACCAGATTCCTGGTCTAAATATTGTTTATTGTCTATTGGTTTTTACTAAATAAATCCTAACTGTTACTACGAACTAAGACAACAGTGTCAGGTTTTAAGTACGAGTTGTAACCTCAGTTACAACCTATGTTGACAGGTTTCAAGTATCAGTTGCAACCTCAGTTGCAACCTACTAAGTCAATAGTGACAGGTTCCAAGTACCAGTTGCAACCTCAGTTGCAACCTACTAAGTCAGTAGTAACAGGGTTCAAGTACTAGTTGCAATCTCAGTTGCAACCACAGTTCCAACCTGCTGCTCAGCAGTATTCTGTCTAGTTCTGTGAATCTGCATAGCTGTTATTTATTAATTGTTAATTGACTCTACAGCATGCAGGATATATTCTCATATGATTCTAAAAGTTTAATATGCGTTTAAGTGAGAATATCGAAGTGGTAAGGAAAGATTTCCTAAAAGGTATAAAGAAATTAGTTATGTTTCCTTTAAATTTATAATTCTATATCTCTATTCTTATACTAATCCTTATCACATGTTTCAATCCTTGTTCCTTATCAATTTAGTATGATAGGTTTTAAGATTGAATAAAATCAGGAGTTAATGTTTTTCATGAATACCTAAAAGATATCTTTTCAAGATATGATCCTTTTATATGATTCCTAGCTATAGGACAATGCTAACTCCTACAATCAAGCTGGTTATTAAACAGGTATCAACCAATGATGATTGGAGTCAATCAATGCTGAAGTATCACGCAATGCATGGGAAGATTGAAGCCAATCAACAAAGTCAAAAAGCAATCAAAAGATATTGAAGATTGAAGATTGTTTTTACTTGCTTATATAGTTAATAACTTGGCTTGTAATTGGTGTGTGTTCTAAATTATAAAGAACTTATTTTCTAGAGAGAATACACGTGAGCTTTAAAAAGAAAACAATGGTGGGATGCCATTGATTTATAAGTGATAGTTATAGAGTAGGAGCAATATAGAGATAGGCAGAAAAACCTAGAGTGAGTCTAAGTGTTTTTCGTTAAGACTTGAGTCATATATTGTAAGCTTTTTATAATATCATAATCTGGGTAAGTGCCCCGGAGACGTAGCCTAGTTAGGTGAACTCCGTTGTTAAATGTGCGTGTGATTTAATTTACATACATTTAACATTTTACAGTTCTGTCCATTTATATACTGGGTTCTAACTGTGGTTGCAACCTCACTTAAAACCTAACTACAAAACTGCAACTAGAACAGCGGATAGGAATTTCACTATAAGATAAGAAGATTGAATTTATCATTTATGAGTTAGCAAACTCGACTAATTAACTCTGTACATACAACATTAGTAAGTAATAAAAATAGATGGTTCATAATTTCGAACAAATTAATTGTAACAAATGTGTGAGAACTATCATCAACTTTCGACAAGTTAATAAATTATGGCACCTACATTTTTGTCATGATTTTAATGCATCTTCTATTTGTTTCTCAAGCCATCTTTTCCTTTGTACGTTAGCTTTTAAAATTTTTGTAACCACATTGTAAATTACCAAAATAGACTTGTTTTTGTCTTTTTCCCTAATTTATTTTACTTGTACATATTTCGTTATAATTGCAACTCTATATTCATAACTGTAGGTGAAATTCATGTCTTAATAGGTTTACAGATTAGTGTACAGATTTGGTTTACTTCTTAGAGATTTCTATTGGATTTTTCAATAAGTTCTGAGTAGTACGTCTATTAATAGCCCATTTTGTTGATTCATATTTTACGATCTCTTGACGACGGATGTATACTTGATTAATGACGGACCTTGCTATGATCGTAGCAATTTCGTTAGCGATTCAGTTGGTTTGGACCGTTTGGTTAACTGCAATTGGTACTTTTTCATGATTGGATATTATTATAGTTTTGCGTTTATAAATATATTTCGTTATAGTACTAGGATCCATCGGGTTTGATTAATAGTTGAATACGTTGTTGACAGCCTAGTGGTGCTTGCTATGCCGGACCGAGTTAAGTAGTTTGAGGCCTTTCTATGTCTCATTGTCGCTTAGTGTCATGTATATTGTAACCATCAGTCTATTTTCGTTGTTTCGTGAAAACGGTGGTTGCGGATAGTGACATTTTTTTGGATCGAATAGTTTCCAAAACAAGATGTCTTTGTTCTATCAACAACAAATTGCCATAAAACTGTAAAGGAAAGGAAGTATCCAATTACATTAGATCCAAACACACATCGATCAAGAGGCCAACCTAGATGAATTTTGCCTATACATAACAAGTTAAAGCTCTGAAAAGCATAAGGAATTTATGAAATACAATTGTTCAGGTTAACGTCATGTAAAATTTAATAATACTAATGAGTCAGATAAGTTTAACCAGACTCTCAACGTAGCAGTACTCAATATAAATTTAGAATTTCATTTTCACTCCGAAATCTAAGAGTCTGCTATTCGACCATATATTTAATATTTTTAATTAATATTTAACCTTAGGGTATTCTTTATTTTGTTGAATCGTTAAATAAATTTTTTTAATTTTTTAATTTTTTTTAATTAATATTGAAGTTTATAATAGTCTCAACTATAGTTTCATAATTATATATTTGAACTTTTATTTTTATTTTGCTTGCGATGTAAAAAGAATTCTAAAAATCACATTAAAGATTGTCTGGTAATTATTCTGATCGAGCTATTCTGACTCTATATTGTAAAATTTATCGAAAAATATTTGAGGCAGGAGATACTAACATTTGAAAGTGAAATAAATTTAACTATTCAAGTAATAACCGAATGAACTCAAAAATGACTATATCTTACTTTGAGGTTTTGAATATGGCTTTTATATTGAGCAGTTGACGTGCTTTTCTTCAAAAGAGTTATTCTTCATTATGTATCTCTAAATGGCAATAAAAAAAAGGGAAAAATTACATGTAAAAAAACGCAAAGAGAAATAGCAAAAGAGAGCAAATGCCGACATGTATATCGTGTGTGACAAGTGTCTAACACGATACTCCACGTGTTCAAGACTTCAATTCTAGTGTAAAAAGTAATTATTGACTCGTGACCATGCGGACACGTGTTAGACACTTTCTAAAACATTCTTAAGACCGTAAAACACGAGTGAGACAAATTATCTTACAAAAAAAAGTCCTCTTACTTTCAAATGTACAATTTTATCTCGCAAATTAACAAATCATTCGGTTAAAAATGGTCTTACTAAGAATTGTCGGTTACTGTTAATAAACTTATAATTTTTCTCATTTTGATAAATTAAATATATATAAAACTATATAAAAAATATATTTATAATTTATTAATTGTCTATAGTAAAATTTAAATATTTATCCTTGTCGTACCATAAATAAACATTCATAAATAATCGTTTATTTTTGCATAACGTTACAATTTATGACCAATTTTTTTTTACCAACGTTACTCCATAAAATCTCAACACAATCAATTTAAATTAAAAAAATTCAAATTTGATGAGAGCAAAAACTTCTAATTTTCTCTCACTTTCACAACTCAACACCTTACTACAAAAATGCACCAATTTAAAATCAATACAAAAATGCACCAATTTAAAATCAATACAAAAATTAAAACAAACACACCAACAAATAATAGTAAATGGGCAAGACCAAAACCCTTTTATAGTCACAAAGTTAGTCCAATTATATTTTGATTTGGATTTATTCAAATATGCCCACCAATTGTTCGACAAATTGACTCACCCGAATGTGTTCGCTTGGTCCGCAGTTATTTCGTACTATTCGCGACATGGGTTGTCGTATAATTGTATCGGTTGTTATAAAAAAATGAAAATGAGTTGGGTTTTTCCGGATAAGTACGTTTTTCCGAAAGTGTTGCGTGCGTGTGCACAAAACGGGGAGCTAAAACTAGGGTCCCAAGTGCATAAAGATGTGATCTTTTTTGGTGTTGAGTCGAATGTTCTTGTTTGTAATTCTTTGATTGATATGTATTGTAAGTGTGGTGATATCGAAAGTGGTACGAGGGTCTTTAGTGAAATGCGAGAAAGAGATGTTTTGTCATGGAATTCGATGATTTCGGGGTGCTTGAGTTGCGGGTTTGTAGAATCAGCGGTTGATTTGTTTTGTTCTATGAGGTTACAAGGTTTCGATCCTGATTTAGTCAGTTACAATACCACAATGGATGCTTATTTAAGAATGGGGAAATGCAACGAGGCGTTGAAGATTTTTGAACAGATCGAAGAGCCTAGTATAGTTTCATGGACCATTTTGATATCGGGATATTCGAGGATTGGAGATCATTTACTGTCTTTATCGGTTTTTAGGAAAATGGTTTGTAAAGGTAAAGCCTTTCCTGATTTAGATTGCATTTCGAGTGTGATTGTTTCGTGTAGGCATCTAGGCTCTTTAATAAATGGAGAAGAAATGCATGCATATGGTGTTAAAATGGATAAGTCATACAAATTTTATAAGTCAGCTGGACCCGCATTATTGGCAACGTACGCTAAGTGTAGGAAAGTACTGTATTGTACTAATTTATTTAATTTAATGGATAAATCCGATGTTGTCACTTGGAATGCCATGATTCTTGGTTTTGCTGATATGGGAAAGGAAGCTTTAGCACTTCAATTTTTCAGAGAAATGAAAAGCATTAGTATAGAGAGTGATCAAACAACAATATCTACTGTTTTGCCTGTTTGTGATTTGGAATCTGGGGAACAAATACACGCTCAGATTTTGAAAACTGGATTCAATCTCGATATTCCAATTTTGAATGCGTTAATCCATATGTATTGCAAACGCGGGTGCATAAATACTGCATACTCAGTATTTTCTAACATGTTTTCTAGAGATTTAGTATCATGGAACACGATGATCGGAGGGTTTGCAAGGCACGGGTATGGTAAACCTGCTCTTCAACTTCTAGAAGAAATGAATAATTTTAATATTTTTCCTAATTCGGTGACTTTCACTTCGTTGCTATCTGCTTGCAATCACTCTGGTTTTGTCGACGAGGGCATTGGAATTTTCAATAAGATGATTAATGAATTTGATATAAATCCTAGAATGGAGCATTATGCTTGTGTTGTTGATTTAATGGCAAGATCTGGTCGACTTGAGGAAGTTGTTGACTTTATTAATAAAATGAATTTAAAGCCTGATAAATGTATTTGGGGGGCATTACTAGCGGCTTCTCAGTCTCATCAAAATGTAAGTGTTGCAATATTAGCTTCTGAGAAGTTAGTTAGGTTGGAACCCGAATATGCAGCGCATTATGTTACATTAGCGAATATATACGTTGAAGCTGGGAGATGGGACGATTCTGTAGAAGTTAGACGATTAATGGAGAGTAGGGGGTTGGTTAAACCTTCAGGTTATAGTTGGGTTGAAAGTTGAAATTTATAAATTCAAAAGATTTTTGTTTTGAGTACCAAATTATGTCAACAATTTAAGAGATACTTTTTGCACATATATCACCTACCTTGCCAATGAATACCGAAATCGCTCTCCAATTAATACTTACTATGCTAATTGGTATGGTCATCGTGGTATAATGGTCTAACTTCGGCATGGTAATTTTCAGTTCTCAACTTTTAGAGAGTCTTTCAGAACTTCCATATCTTACTGATCGAATGTTCAAATGTTATATAACTTTCGTATGTTGATTGTATGTATGCCTTTGTCCATTAGACGGCTCTTCGAGGAGGGTAGATTGAGGTAAAAACAGATGAACAGAAACAGCTTCTCTTACTGATAGCGTGATGAAAACTGGTTGTATTGTCTATCTATATAAACATGATTTATCTCCTAGTTCGGCCTGCAAGTGTACTCAAATGTTTGGAGCTTGAAAGTAACTTGCCCGAAACGAAATACATACGAAATTTTTGAGAGTTCTGTATCAGATGCAACCCTCCCAACAGAATATACTGTAAGTTAAAATTTATATATGTTCTATTAAGTTTATCTCAGAGCTATAATCTGTTATTGAAATTTGCTATTTTAGTAAGCTCCTAATTTTGCATAATTTGAGTATATATTTACAAAGCTGTACCTATTAGTACAAATCGAACTGTCCTTGCATACATACTAAAAGATGGAAACATTGCTTTAGTATAAGCACATTTATTGCCAAGTTGGGTTCACCAACATACGATCTGTTATTCCCAAGGTATATCTGTAGAAGAGCGTAAAAATTAAGGGAATCGGGAGTTTTTATTTATCATCGGAAACCGAATTACATTTTACGACTCTGATCCATTTGTCTGGTTGAAGTTTTCCTTTCGAAGTTTCCTTTCATCTGAAAGCTTCTTTGCAAAACTGTTTACAGAAGAGAACAATGTCAGGTTGAAAATTGGACGGAATAATTACGATAGTTTTAGAATTTAGAATATATGTACCTTTTGATGGCTTCTTTATTGGTGACGCCATTTGCAACAGGTTCATAGATACCGGTTTCTAAATTTACTCTTGAAACCGCTTTCTCTAATAAACTTTCACCAACTTTAACGAGCTTTTCCAAATTTTCCACAGTAGCTACGTCAACTGATGATACCATTCCACTTAATGTGTCATCCTATATTTAGAATAAAGACTGTTATGTTTAATTGCAAAATTAGGACCTATAAGGACCACATTCATACATTTGCTATTCCAAAGTTACCCCTTCATTAGTTCATTAGTTTTTTTTAGTAAGTATCCGTTCATTAGTTGATTCCACATTAACTTGATATAAATTTTAGACGTAAAATTAACTAGGAAATGCTATGAGGTTTAAATGCATAAGCAAATCGTATGAGCAATGAAATAAACTTTGATTAGTAATTGAAAAGTTTTGTATTATAAAAGACAATACTTGGGTCCTTATCCGACATTAGTTGCATTTATTTTCAACGATCATATAAGGTCATTGTTTGGATATCAGCCACAGTTCCTGATTAAATGTTTAATAAATATATAAGCAGAGTTTCTTGGGTTGACTATAAAAATTCTTTCTTTGAAGGAACTAATTAGTTTTTGCAGTTAGCTTTGTTTAGTTAGGTATCATTTTACTTTTGACAAATGAAATTCCACCATTTGATTGGTCAACAGGAGAAATAGTTAGATTCAGGTGAACATTTTGTTCAGCAAAATTACTTTAGCATACGAAATCCTGACTTAAAATAAATAAATAAAGAGATAAATCGTATCATAATACGAGAACTGTGAAAAAACTAGCTTACTTGTATTCTGAGATAATTCTTGTTCAACTCAAGAGCTTCGGAAGCCACGGAAAGGTGAAAATCAACCATATCTGCACTTGCCTCACTAACAATATTGACCAAAGGGGTAGAACAGTCCTTATAAAGCCAACCCAAGACCCCCCATTTGGCAGCCTGTTTGGCGCTATATTTTTGCGTAATCTTGGCCGAACCTGTTCCTACCGAAAGTACTAGAAAACGTTTGTAATTCATTGGATTTCGTTGACAAAAATCGGGGTTTTCTTTCAACACTTGCTTTGTTATTTCACTGATGGCAACTAAAGTCTGCAATTAGAGGGGAAAAAGAACTTGCTCGATTATTTTCATATTTTTACGGACCGAACAACTATTTACGGGGTGATTTTAGTCTGGTTTATATAACCAAATAACTGCTACAATTTAGAGAAAATGTTTCTGATAATACAGCAGTTTTAGAAACTTCATAACTGAAATATTTTCAGTTTAATTTTTTAAGTTTTTGAAATTACCGGGTTATTAGCTGCCAAACCGCCATCTATCAGGTTAAATTCTTTTTCATTTCCGTGTTCGTCGCGATTTTTGAAATAATATGCAGGAAAATAAGTTGGAGCTGCTGAGGTACCCATGCAAATATCAGATAATTGCGCATCATTGAGAGGTTTACACTTCACCTGCATATTTTACCATTGATTATATCAGATAACTAGTTTTCGTTGAAGAAATATACTGAAATTCCTATCCGCTGTTCTAGTTGCAGTTTTGCAGTTAGGTTCTAAGTGAGATTGCAACAACAGTTAGAACCCAGTGTATAAATGGACAGAACTGTAAAAAGTTAAATGTACGTAAATGAAATCACACGCACATTTAACAACGGAGTTCACCTAACTAGGCTACGTCTCCGGAGCACTTATCCAGATTATGATATTATAAAAAGCTTACAATATAGGACTCAAGTCTTAACGAAAAACACTTAGACTCCCTCTAGGTTTTTCTGTCTATCTCTATATTGCTCCTACTCTATAACTATCACTTATAAATCAATGTCATCCCACCATTGTTTTCTTTTTAAAGCTCACGTGTATTCTCTCAAGAATGGGTTCTTTATAATTTAGAACACACAAACTTTTACAAGCTAAGTTATCAAGTATATAAGCAAGTAAAAAACAATCTTCTATTCTTCAATATTTTTTGATTGTTTTTGACTTTATTGACTGGCTTCAATCTTCCCATGCATTGCGTGATGCTTCAGCATTGATTGACTCCAATCATCATTGGTTGATACCTCTTTAATAACCAGCTTGATTGTAGGAGTCAGTATTTTCCTATAGCTAGGAAGCATATAAAAAGATCATATCTTGGAAAGATATCTTTTAAGTATTCATGTAAAACATTAACTCCTGATTTTATTCAATCTTTAAACATATCATACTGAATTGATAAGGAACAAAGATTGAAACATGTGATAAAGATTAGTATAAGAATAGAGATATAGAATTATAAATGTAAAGGAAACATAACTAATCTCTTTATTTCTTTTAGGAAATCTTTCCTTACCACTTTGATATTCTCAATAAACGCATATTAAACTTTTAGAATCATATGAGAATATATCCTGCATGCTATAGAACAATTAACAATTAATAAATAACAGCTATGCAGATTTACAGAACTAGACAGAATACTGCTGAGCAGCAGGTTGGAACTGTGGTTGCAACTGAGGTTGCAACTAGTACTTGAAACCTTCACTACTGACTTAGTAGGTTGCAACTGGTACTTGAAACCTGTCATTACTGTATTAGTTCTTAACAACAGTTAGGATTTATTTAGTGAAAACCAATAGACAATAAACAATATTTAGACCAGAAATCTGGTCCTAACAATCTCCCCCTTTGTCATTGGTTTTGACAAATCAACTAAAGTTTATAAACCACATAAATCCACCTGCAATTTCAATACAACATTTGTATTGCATCAATTTATAAGCACACAGTAGGTTTTCAGACCTGTTCCAAGTTCAAAGACAATCATACTTCAACAAGATATTTTTCAGAAAGAGGTTGCATAATTATTAAAGCCAAACAGGCACAGAATTGTATTAATACAGCATAACTGGAAGAAACAGAATAAAGTCTTGAAACTTAAACATTAAACATCAAACTGAAAACAGAACAGAAGCAAATAAACTTTCTCTTACTCCCCCTATTTGTCACAACCTTGACAAACTAGTTCCTAGGAATGTTTGACTGGGGTGGTCTTTCTCTTAGGGGTCTGTCCCTTACAACCTCTTCATGCTCATCTTCACTGCTTATAGAGAGACCATCATCACTGTGAGTTGCATCCCCATCACTGTCACCACCATCACTGTCACTATCATTTTCACTTTCTATAAGATTCTCCAGCAACTTTTTGATTTGATAGTCATCAGTATCCAGCTCAGCTCTCCTTTCTGCATTGTAAGCCAACTTTTGCTTCAAATACCACCTCACACCCCTCTTCTTTTCTGAAGGAGCATCAGATGTTTCTTCTTCTTTTTCTTTGCCCTTTTCTCCAGAGATGTCATTGACATGCCCTTCTTTGAGCAGTTTTGCAGAGATATATATAACAGAGGGACAGTCAGTGATTGGTTCATTTAAGATACTTATTGGAGAATTTCTACCCAAAGATGAGACTTGGCCTAGAATCACAGCAGTGATTAGGCAAGGAAAAGGCAGCAGAATGGATTGGGAAGTAGAGTCACTGAAGTCTCTAATCAGATTAAATACATGATTACCAAAATTAATTGGCAAAGATGACATGATCCTATAGAGAAATATGGCCATGTCCTTACTAAATTTGGATGGCTGCTTAGTAGGATTCCAATTGAATCTAGCTATTTTGTGCAGCACAGATGCACACAAGGTGAGGGAGGATGTTTTAATGGAGTGACCATCAAACCTATTGTTCTTTCCAGTTAGAATTAAAGCAAGAATTTCTAAGTCTGGTTCAGCATTGTCATCTTCAGTAGGACTAGGGCAACACAGACAGTCATTAATTAACTTAGGGGTGAAATCTAGAGTCACACCCCTCAAAAACACTCTGCCATAGGCAGGATCACCCTCAACAAACACATTACTACTTAGATTGGCATAGAATTCCTTAATTACAGCAGGGTAATAAGAATCAGGATAAGAAATAGTTTTATCTAAGCCAACAGCTGATAGCAGTTTCTCAACATGTACTTGAATATGAGGATAGCTAACCAGATTAAGTTTTCTTTCACTGTGAATCTCCCTACCAGCAAAAGACCTATACCTCCTATACATGGTCCTACTCCAGAACCTAGGATCAGTCTCATGAAACTTAGACTTATAAGAGAAAACAGTTGGAGTTGGATGATCCTCTACAGATTTCCTAGCTCTTTTCTTAGTGCGCTTTTTCTGAGATGAGGAAGTCTCACTTACCTTAGCTTTTGATCCTGGACTGGTTGGAGATTTATTCATGAAATCTCTTAAAGTGCAATCATCGTCAATGTCCAGGTTGGGGTTTTTAGAAGAGTTTGAGGACATGGTTGCAACTAGGGTTAGAAGTGAGCTTGGAACTACGCAGTGGGTTTTTACAGAGACCTAGGGTTTTACAGTTTAGAGAGAAAGAGAGAGTAATTCTGTAAAGTGTAATTGAGTTTGGATATAAAAAGAATTTTGTATAAATAGCAATAAAGTCCATATCCTTTTGTAATTGGAAAGAGATACATGCAAATCAATTATGAAACAGATTTAGCCAAAAATTAGGAAAGTTCTTATCAACAAAAATTTAAAAAATTAAACAGCTTAAATCACGAAGGAAACAGTTGGTATTAAGATAAATCCAACAATTAATACAGATAAACATTCCTTTTTAATCAGACCATACAAGGCCTTTTTCAGCAAGTAAACATGTTCAGGAAAGTTAGGATCTTCAAATCCCTTAGATTGACAGACATAAACCTCTTCATTAATCAGACCATTAAGAAAAGCACTCTTTATGTCAAGTTGAAACAGTTTAAAATCATACAGACATGCAAGAGATAATAGCATTCTAATGGATTCAATTCTAGCTACAGGAGCAAAAGTTTCATCAAAGTCAATTCCCTCAATTTGTGTATAACCCTGAGCTACCAACCTAGCTTTATTCCTGATAATCACTCCATCCTCATCACTTTTATTTCTAAAAATCCATTTAGTCCCTATAACATTTTTATTAGAAGGTCTGGGTACTAAAGTCCATACATCATTTCTCTCAAATTGAGACAATCCATCCTGCATAGCTAAAATCCATTCACTATCTTCTAGAGCTTCTTTTATATTCTTAGGTTCTAACTGAGAAATATAACAAGCAAAGTGAACAACATTATTTATTTTACCTCTGGTTTTCATACCTGAAGCTACTTCTCCTATGACATTGTCAAGAGAATGATTTTTCTGAGTCCTTACATAGCGAGGCCTGCTAGTTGACTGAACATGAGAACTTTTTTCTTCTTCTTCAGACTCAGCAGCATTGTGGGTTTCAACTGCGGTTCCAACCTCAGTTCCAACCTCAGTTGTAACCTCAGTTGCAACTGGACTTCCAACCACTCTGGGACTTCCTGTTTGTTGAGTTTCTTCTTTATTTTTTTCTGCAATCTCAGGCTATTCATCATCACCTGTAATCTCATCAACAGTTTTTAGGTCATCAAATATCACATTGTAAGATTCCATAACACAGTTTGTTCTTTGATTGAAGACTCTAAATGCTCTACTATTCTGAGCATAACCAAGAAAAATCCCTTTATCACTTTTAGAGTCAAATTTACCAAGATGCTCTCTATCTCTGAGAATGTAGCAAACACATCCAAAGACTTGAAAATACTTAACATTTGGTTTTCTACCTTTCCATATTTCATAGGCTGTCATGGAAGTACCTTTAGTAATATAAACTCTATTAACTATATGACAGGCAGTATTAACAGCTTCAGCCCAAAATCTGTTGGCAAGTTTCTTAGAGTTAAGCATTACTCTAGCCATTTCCTGAATGGTTCTATTTTTCCTTTCAACTATGCCATTTTGCTGTGGAGTCTTAGGAGCAGAGAACTCATGACTTATACCTAAGGAGTTGCAGAATTCTCTAAACTTGATGTTTTCAAATTCAGTTCCATGATCACTTCTAATCCTAGCAATATTACCACTGGTGGAACCCTTTTCAAGTTGTAGTTTTAAGCAGAGAGTTTTGAACAGTTCAAAAGTTTCAGACTTATCTTTTAAGAACACTACCCAAGAGTATCTAGAGAAATCATCTACAACTACCAAAATGTACTTCTTACCACCTATACTAGCAGTTTGCATAGGTCCCATCAAGTCAATATGAAGAAGTTCTAGGACTCTCTTAGTGTAGATTTGACTTGTACTTTTGTGAATACTTTTGGTTTGTTTGCCTATAGCACAATCACCACAGACACTTTGAGTTTTAGCACTAAGTTTAGGAATTCCTCTTATCAATTCTTTGTTAACAAGCTTATCTAAGGTTTTGTAATTCACATGCCCAAGCCTTTTATGCCAAATATCAACATTATTAGTAATGGCTTGATTACACCTACTTTGAGGCAATTCTTTTTCAGCTTTTTCAAACACATAGCAGCTGTTGGTTGATCTAACTCCAGTCATGATTAAATCATTGTTATTAGACACCTTTCTTTGTCAAATTTAACAATCATTTTGTTGTCACAGAGTTGACTGATACTAATAAGATTAGCTTTTAGACCATCTACAAGAAAAACATCCTCAATTTTAGGCATTCCAGGTTTGTTTAAGGTACCTTTACCAACAATTTTACCTGTATCTCCACCTCCAAACACAACAGTGTTACCTGTAAGAGTGGTGACATTTTTTAGGTGACTTGCAGTACCTGTCATGTGCTTAGAGCAACCACTGTCAAAATACCAATCATTAGAAGTAACAGCATTCAAAGAATTAATAACAGCTTTGTTGTTAGCAATTAAGGTGGCTTTTTCTTTTACTTTCCAAACCCATTTCAAATTTTTATTGATAGAACCCAACCAGGTTTTCTGGGAAATATACTTTCTGTTTCTTTTTAAATAACACTGGATTTCAGAATGACCAGGTTTTTTACAGAAATTACACAGCTTCACCCTAAAGTTATTTTTATCCCTAAAGCTATTCAGTTTATTCATGGTTGCAACTTTGGTTGTAACTGAGCTTCCAACCTTCTTTACAAAAACCTGAGTTTTATTCCTGGTTGCAAATCTGGTTGCAACTGAGCTTCTAACCTTATTGTCAAACTCATTAGCTTTAGCTTTAGCAACAGCTTCAATAAAAGTAGTTTTTCCTGTACTTTTACCTCCATAGTAACCTAGACCACTGATATCTTTGGAGCCTCTAGAATATGACAGCATGTCATCTAATTTATCTGAAGCAGAAACATTCAGCAGTTTTATTATCTTTTTAGTTTCAGTCAGTTCAGCCAGTTGTAGTTTAAGCTTTTCAGTAAGACTTTTAACCTCATCCTTTAGATTAACATTAAGTTTGCTTATGATCAAGGTTTGCTTACTCAGACATTTATACTTTTCATAAAGAACAAGGTATTGCTTAGTAATGTTTTCATCAGAAGGTTCTTCCTCATCACTGCTATAGGTTTCAAGAGCAGTTGTAACTATGGTTGAAACCTGCTCACAGTCACTTTCATAAGTAGGTTCTTTTTCAGTGATTATTCCCATAAAATTAACAAAATTAGAATCATCCTCTTCATCACTGTTGCTCTCAGAATCACTATCACTATGAGTGGTTATATAAGCATTTTTGTTTCTTTTTAAAGTGTTTGCACACTCAGCCTGAATATGACCAAAACCTCTACATTCTCTACACTGAATCTCTTTAGGCTTGTATTCTTTGTTATCCTTCTCTTTGGAATTCCACTTTCCTGTAGAGTTATTGTTAAACCTAGACTCTGTCTTAAACTGGTTATCCCTTTTCTGAAAGTTTTTAGATGAACCAGTATCATCCTCCTTTTTCTTATAAAACTTCTTGTAAACCTTTTTTGCAAAAAAAGCTAGTTGTTCTTCATCACTCATTTTATCACAGACATTAGATTCAGATTTCTTAGCTTGAAATGCTATTCCCTTTTCTGGTCTTTTATGTTTGAAGAATTTTAGCTCATGAGTACTTAGATTTCCTATTAGTTCTTCAAGTTTAAGATTATCTAAGTCTGTTGATTCTTCAATAGCTGTAACCTTAATTTCAAACCTTTCTGGGAGTGACCTAAGAGTTTTCTTAACAAGTTTAGCATCACTGTATTTTTCACCTAAGGTTCCAGCTTGATGAGCAATGTGGCAGATTCTACCATTAAATTGTTCAATGTTTTCATGTTCCTTCATTCTTAAGTTTTCAAATTGGGTAGTTAACTGTTGAAGTTTGAAAGATTTTACTTTAATGGTTCCTTCAAAAGTAACTTGCAAAATATCCCATGCTTCTTTAGCTGTTTCACAATGAGAGATATACCTGAATACACTGAGAGTTACACCAGCAAAAATCAAGTTTATGGCTGTTGAGTTGGCACTTGATTTTCTGTCTTCTTCAGCAGACCATCTGTCTTCAGGTATAAGAACCAGTTCTCCTTCACTATCAATGGTAGTTGGAGCCTCCCATCCATACATAACAGTTTTCCATGCATGTTCATTCTGCTGTTTGATGAAGGACCTCATTCTGATTTTCCATACTCCATAGTTTACTCCTCCTTCAAGCAATGGAGGTTTGTTGAAAGCATTTCCTTCCCTCATTAAGTCCATTGTTACTAGAACACAGGATCCACACTAAGTAAGATCTAGTGTGAAGCTCTGATACCAATTGAAATTCCTATCCGCTGTTCTAGTTGCAGTTTTGCAGTTAGGTTCTAAGTGAGGTTGCAACCACAGTTAGAACCCAGTGTATAAATGGACAGAACTGTAAAAAGTTAAATGTACGTAAATGAAATCACACGCACATTTAACAACGGAGTTCACCTAACTAGGCTACGTCTCCGGGGCACTTACCCAGATTATGATATTATAAAAAGCTTACAATATAGGACTCAAGTCTTAACGAAAAACACTTAGACTCTCTCTAGGTTTTTCTGCCTATCTCTATATTGCTCCTACTCTATAACTATCACTTATAAATCAATGGCATCCCACCATTGTTTTGTTTTTAAAGCTCACGTGTATTCTCTCAAGAATGGGTTCTTTATAATTTAGAACACACAAACTTTTACAAGCTAAGTTATCAAGTATATAAGCAAGTAAAAAACAATCTTCTATTCTTCAATATCTTTTGATTGCTTTTGACTTTATTGATTGGATTCAATCTTCCCATGCATTGCGTGATGCTTCAGCATTGATTGACTCCAATCATCATTGGTTGATACCTGTTTAATAACCAGCTTGATTGTAGGAGTTAGTATTTTCCTATAACTATGAAGCATATAAAAAGATCATATCTTGGAAAGATATCTTTTAAGTATTCATGTAAAACATTAACTCCTGATTTTATTCAATCTTTAAACATATCATACTGAATTGATAAGGAACAAAGATTGAAACATGTGATAAAGATTAGTATAAGAATAGAGATATAGAATTATAAATGTAAATGAAACATAACTAATCTCTTTATTTCTTTTAGGAAATCTTTCCTTACCACTTTGATATTCTCAATAAACGCATATTAAACTTTTAGAATCATATGAGAATATATCCTGCATGCTATAGAACAATTAACAATTAATAAATAACAGCTATGCAGATTTACAGAACTAGACAGAATACTGCTGAGCAGCAGGTTGGAACTGTGGTTGCAACTGAGGTTGCAACTAGTACTTGAAACCTTCACTACTGACTTAGTAGGTTGCAACTGGTACTTGAAACCTGTCATTACTGTATTAGTTCTTAACAACAGTTAGGATTTATTTAGTGAAAACCAATAGACAATAAACAATATTTAGACCAGAAATCTGGTCTTAACATATACCATCATATTATCAAAGATAATGAGTATTAACTTTCTTCCAACTTTAAAAGCGGCATATATGGTATACATCGCTCAGTACTAAAATCATAAGCGCATAACCCATACATAAGCCGGTTTAGCGATCCGATTGATAAATTTTCAGCGTAAACATAAGCGAATTTGTGGGAATAAGAACGAACTAGAACTATATTATAAGGGTTGGCTGATTAACAATCAACAAGGCTGCTACGAGTTTTGTGACTAAAAATCATTTAGTTTAGCCGATTATTAGAACTAATCTGAGTTTCTCTTCTTTCTGATACAGTATTCGAGTTCACCATCCAGTTCTACTTTTATCAATAGCCCCTTACACACAAGCTCAGTTTTTTACTTTTGCTTACAAGTAAACTAGTTCACAATTAAGTGCCCCAGTTTAATCAAATTTAGATAACCTCATTGTCATAAGTTAAAAATAATTCTGTACTAATTTGTGAATCCAACAAATCTAACATCTCATAGAGATAGAGAAAGATAGAGAGACCTCGTACGAGCTAAAAATGGTCGGTTGAAGAGATTTGATGTCAAAAGTCGGAATAACGACATCAGTGAGAGTTTCGTGCAACCTTGTTTCTCCTAATGACTCCTTTAACAGCTTATGCAAATACTTACCATTGTATTTGGGTCCTGTTATAGCTTTGAACAAATTTACTATCCCAGCAAAAGGTCCTCTGTAAGTTAAAATAACATCTAATCATGTTTCTAAATGATCGAAAAGTATAATACATACACCCCCATAAGCCAATTTATAGAGAAATTGACATTTTAGTGTACTTTCTCTAGTTTTTCGTTTAGTATTTGGTCAGTAGTCATTTGTATTTCACCATATGCATTGTATGGGTTAAAGAGCTTTTATCACAATTAGTGAGTAGATTTTAAATGAAGCTACACTTCGTAAGCAATTGAAAATATAAATTTGGTAGGATAGTAAAAATTTAGCAAATCCTAACAGTTATAAACATATATCACCCTTCGTACAGTTGTTATTATGTGACTAAATTTTCTTCATAAAAAATTAAAACTGATAGTAAATGAAAGCTTAAAAACCTTATTTGTGGAAATATTTTCGGGCAATTTTCAAGATAAAACGGCACGATATCTTTAGCAGCATAAATGGGACGATTGTCCTTGTTTGGTGCAGCTAGCATGGTTGTTATTAAACCACCTGTGCTCGTTCCCGCAATGACATCAAAATAGTCCGCAAGCCTTACTTCTGGTCCATCTATGTCCTAATTAAACACCACAAAATTAAATAAAAGAAATTTCATATAGTAGAATTTTCAAAAAAAATTACATGTATATAAATGGGTTAAGTACTCAAGAACATACAGTGTATAAAGTTCTGTTTGTTTCCTAACCGTACTGCTTGAGGAGTTTTTTTGTTGTTGTAAAGTAAGCATATATTACTAAAACTTATAATTAAATTACAAATTTCGTTGTTTACGCGTACGATCTTCCCGTAGAAATTGGGAGTCGAGGTGCCACACTATCTTAATAATTAAAGATATTTCTAGCATTACATACAACCTTTCTAAAACTTGTACCTAAACTTTGATAGATTATAAGTAGTAGAAGAATTAATATAGTGATAGATTGCATAATGAATCGAGTACCTGTAGCTCTGATTCTAGATTCGATAGCATAACACCGGGGATTATTCCTCTAATTCCTCCTCCGTCAATGCTAAGAATGGTAATTAAATTCCCATAATAAGGTGGAAAATGAGATATTGTTGTTTGCTCCATTAAAGATTATTCAAGCAAGAATGGGAAATAAGATGATTTATATAACCTCGTAGGTTCAATTGCTCATCAGATAATAAGCTTATAATGTTAGTAAAAATAGAGAAATCGACCAAGTTAATTAAAGTTGAAGTAACAAATTAGTCGTAATGACAAGTGACATTGCATAAGTTTGTATGGTATATATATAATTACTAATTAATTAAACCAAAGCAACCTATGGAATAACTAATTAAACCAAAGCATTCAATTGCTCATCAGACGTATTTAGAATGTTAGGAAAATAGAGAAATCAACCAATTAATTTACAGTTGAAAATAACAAGTTAGTCGCAATGACAAGTGACATTTCATAATTTTGTACAGTATAACACTACTGAATTAAACCAAAACATTTCAATGCTATAGCTATTTAAGTTCTATTACTACTATTTATAGGTGAGTACATACACCAAACAGCTAAAATATTCTTGGTACAGATTTTAATAAAACAAGCAAGTAGGAAATTAACTTCATGCCATAAAAAAAAAACTAAGGTTAATGTTAGTTGATTCCTTAAAACGGTTAAAGCTAACAAGTGTCCCAATGCACTAAATAATAAAGCTAATTATGGTAACATATTTAATAACTATTATAATTATTTAATATTTATAATTATATATGAAACTAATTTTTGAAGAAACATTTAGAGGGAATATATGTAAATTTATAGTGAATAATTTGTTAACAAAATGAATTTATATCAATATTTTATTTCATTTATTTTCATATTGAATTCTAAATATTTTTAATATAGCTTCAACTAGGGTTCTATATTTTTATTTGAGTTTTATTGTGTTGAAAAACTGGTTTTTAGTTTAATAAATCATAAAATATATCAATTGTAAATACTATTACCATAAACTATTAATTGCTGGATTAATGAATCGATCGAATTTTTACTAGTTATAAATAAATACATGGATTTAACTTATGAATAAGGTTTAAACAATGTCTCGAGAGCACTTGTTAACCAACCCGTACTTAAACTTATCAAAAGTCTAAAAAAATCTGAGTATTTAAAATATGGACTTCCTATTTGGTAATATGGATAATAATTTGCAAAAATGAAGGGACAAACTGTACGAGTTGTGAACATAAAATGTGAGACAATTTTTTATTTCTTTTATATATGTTCTCTTGATCAGATAGCATCTTCTTATTAGAACATTCGCATCTCCTTTCTCAAAATATATATATTTTAAAAATTTAATGATTATGGTATAAAAATTGGCATGGATCATCAGGAGTCATATAAATTTCTTAAATTTCAGAGAACACAAAATTCATCTTATATACGAGGAATGTATATGATTCAATTAGTGAATATAATAGTAATAAACTATCATGGGGTCCATATTTTTGTGGTTACAATATTGTTATGATTATTAAATGATAATAAACAAATAAAAAGAAATAATGTAGGATTATTATAAGAAAATTAATAAGAAAGCTGAAATTTTGTGTAAATTTAAACAATTTCTTAAAAGATATAAAATATATACTGTTAGGACCAGATTTCTGGTCTAAATATTGTTTTATTGTCTATTGGTTTTCACTTAATAAATCATAACTGTAAAGAACTAAGACAGGATTGACAGGTTCCAAGTACCAGTTGCAACCTCAGTTACAACCTACTAAGTTAGTAGTGTTAGGTTTCAAGTACCAGTTGCAACCTCTGTTGCAACCTTTGTTAACAGGTTTCAAGTACCAGTTGCAACCTAAGTTACAACCACAGTTCCAACCTACTGCTCTGCAGTAAACTGTCTAGTTCTGTAAATCTGCATAGCTATTATTTATTGATTATTAATTGTTCTACAGCATGCAGGATATATTCTCATATGATTCTAAAGGTTTAATATGCGTTTATTGAGAATATCAAAGTGGTAAGGAAAGATTTCCTAAAAGATATAAAGAGATTAGTTTATAAGGTTATGTTTCGTTTTAATATGTATCTCTATTCTTATGCTTGTCCTTATCACTTGTTTCAATCTTTTGTTCCTTATCTATATTCAGTATAATTCGTTTAAAGATTGAATGTAATATGGAGTTAGATGTTTCATATATATATGGAAAGATATTATCTCTAAAAGATAGTATCTTTATATGTTTCCTAGTTATAGGAAAAGACTAACTTCTATTTCCAAGCTAGTTATTAAACAGGTATTAACTTATGAAGATTGGAGTCAATCAATGCTGAAGTATCACGCAATGCATGGGAAGATTGAAGCCAATCAAAAGAAGTCAAAAGCAATCATAAAAAGTCTTGAAGCAAGAAGATTGTTTTTACTTATAAATAGTTAATAACTTAGCTTGTTAAAAGGTGTGTGTTCTAAATTATAAAGAACCCATTCTTGAGAGAATACACGTGAGCTTTAAATAAGAAAACAATGGTGGGATGCCATTGATTTATATTTGATAGTTATAGAGTAGGAGCAATATAGAGATAGGCAGAAAAACCTAGAGGGAGTCTAAGAGTTTTTCATTAAGACTTGAGTCCTATATTGTAAGCTTTTATAATATCATAATCTGGGTAAGTGCCCCGGAGACGTAGCCTAGTTAGGTGAATTCCGTTGTTAAATGTGCTTGTGTTCACTTTAAGTACATTTAACGTTTTACAGTTCTGTCCATTAAATACACTTGGTTCCAACCTGTGGTTACAACCTCACTTGGAACCTAACTGCAAAACTGCAACTAGAACAGCGGATAGGAATTTCAATTGGTATCAGAGCTTCACACTAGATCTTACTTAGTGTGGATCCTGTGTTCTAGTAACAATGGACTTAATGAGGGAAGGAAACGCCTTCAACAAACCTCCATTGCTTGAAGGAGGAGTAAACTATGGAGTATGGAAAATTAGAATGAGGTCTTTCATCAAACAGCAGAATGAACATGCATGAAAGACTGTTATGTATGGATGGGAGGCTCCAACTACCATGGATAATGAAGGAGAACTGATTCTCTTACCTGAAGACAGATGGTCTGCTGAAGAAGACAGAAAATCAAGTGCCAACTCAACAGCCATAAACTTGATTTTTGCTGGTGTAACTCTCAGCGTATTCAGGTATATCTCTCATTGTGAAACAGCTAAAGAAGCATGGGATATTTTGCAAGTTACTTTTGAAGGAACCACTAAAGTAAAAGATTTCAAACTTTAACAGTTAACTACCCAATTTGAGAACTTAAGAATGGAGGAAGATGAAAACATTGAACAATTTAATGGTAGAATCTGCCACATTGCTCATCAAGCTGGAACCTTAGGTGAAAAATACAGTGATGCTAAACTTGTTAAGAAAACTCTTAGGTCACTCCCAGAAAGGTTTGAAATTAAGGTCACAGCTATTGAAGAATCAACTGACTTAGATAATCTTAAACTTGAAGAACTCATAGGAAATCTAAGTACTCATGAACTGAAATTCTTCAAACATAAAATACCAGAAAAGGGAATAGCATTTCAAGCTAAGAAATCTGAATCTAATGCATGTGATAAAATGAGTGATGAAGAACAACTAGCTTTCTTTGCAAAAAAGGTGTACAAGAAGTTTTATAAGAAAAAGGAGGATGATACTGGTTCATCTAAAAACTTTCAGAAAAAGGATAACCAGTTTAAGACAGAGTCTAGGTTCAATAATAACTCTACAGGAAAGTGGAATTCCAAAGAAAAGGATAACAAAGAATACAAACCTAAAGAGATTCAGTGTAGAGAATGTAGAGGTTTTGGTCATATTCAGGCTGAGTGTGCAAACACTTTAAAAAGAAACAAAAATGCTTATATAACCACTCATAGTGATAGTGATTCTGAGAGTAATAGTGATAAAGAGGATGGTTCCAATTTTGTTAATTTCATGGGAATAATCACTGAAAAAGAACCTACTTATGAAAGTGACTGTGAGCAGGTTTCAACCCCAGTTACAACTGCCTGTGAAACATATAGCAGTGATGAGGAAGAGCCTTCTGATGAAAACATTACTAAGCAATACCTTGTTCTGTATGAAAAGTATAAATGTCTGAGTAAACAATCCTTGATCATAAGCAAACTGAATGTTGATCTAAAGGATGAGGTTAAAAGTCTTACTGAGAAGCTTAAATTACAACTGGCTGAACTTACTGAAACTAAAAAGATAATAAAATTGCTGAATGTTTCTGCTTCAGATAAATTAAATGACATGCTGTCATATTCTAGAGGCTCCAAAGATATCAGTGGTCTAGGTTACTATGGTGGTAAGAGTACAGGAAAAACTACTTTTATTGAAGCTGTTGCTAAAGCTAAAACTCATGATTCTGACCACAAGGTTAGAAGCTCAGTTGCAACCAGAGTTGCAACCAGGAATAAAACTCAGGTTTATGTAAAGAAGGTTGGAAGCTCAGTTACAACCAAAGTTGCAACCATGAATAAACTGAATAGCTTTAGGGATAAAAATAACTTTAGGTTGAAGTTGTGTAATTTCTGTAAAAAACCTGGTCATTCTGAAATCCAGTGTTATTTAAAAAGAAACAGAAAGTATATTTCCCAGAAAACCTGGTTGGCTTCTGTCAATAAAAATTTGAAATGGGTTTGGAAAGTAAAAGAAAAAGCCACCTTAATTGCTAACAACAAAGCTGTTATTAATTCTTTGAATGCTGTTACTTCTAATGATTGGTATTTTGACAGTGGATGCTCTAAGCATATGACAGGTACTGCAAGTCTCCTAAAAAATGTCACCATTCTTACAAGTAACAC
Organism: Primula veris; assembly: GCA_963682055.1. Lineage (NCBI taxonomy): Eukaryota > Viridiplantae > Streptophyta > Magnoliopsida > Ericales > Primulaceae > Primula > Primula veris. The sequence goes on from OY821751.1 coordinate 2,319,664, forward strand.
TGTTGTGTTTGGAGGTGGAGATACAGGTAAAATTGTTGGTAAAGGTACATTAAGCAAACCTGGAATGCCTAATATTGATGATGTTTTTCTTTTAGATGGACTAAAAGCTAATCTTATTAGTATTAGTCAACTATGTGACAACAAGATGATTGTTAAATTCAACAAAAATAGGTGTCTAATTACTGATCTTAACAATGATTTGGTCATGACTGGAGTCAGATCAACAAACAGCTGCTATGTGTTTGAAAAAGCTGAAAAAGAATTGCCTCAGAATAGTAGAGCTTTTAGAGTCTTTAATCAAAGAACAAACTGTGTTATGGAATCTTATAATGTGTTATTTGATGACCTAAAAACTGTTGATGAGAATACAGGTGATGATGAACAATCTGAGATTGCAGAAAAAGAGAAAGCAGAAGTTCAGCAAACAAGCAGTCCCATAGAGGTTGGAAGTCCAGTTGAAATTGAAGTTACAACCGAGATTGTTACAGAGGTTGGAACTGAGGTTGAAACCGAGGTTCAAACCTAGAATTCAATAGAATCTGAAGAAGAAGGATCTGCTATGCCAACTACAAGCAAGCTACGCTATGTAAGGACTCAGAAAAATCACTCTCTTGACAATGTCAAAGGAGAAGTTACTTCAGGTATGAAAACCAGAGGTAAAAGAAAGAATGTTGTTCACTTTGCTTGTTATATTTCTCATTTAGAACCTAAGAATATAAAAGAAGCTTTAGAAGACAGTGAATGGATTTTAGCTATGCAAGATGAGTTGCATCAATTTAAGAGAACCCCTATGAGTACCACCCTTAAACTGTCCAAAAATGATAAAGGTAAAAGTGTCTGTCCCAGTCTATACAAGTCCATGATTGGAAGCTTGCTTTATTTAACTGCTAGTAGACCAGACCTTTGCTTAAGTGTAGGAGTTTGTGCCAGATATCAAGCAAATCCTTTAGAACCTCATCTTCTAGCTGTCAAAAGAATTCTAAGGTATGTAAAAGGAACACCTCATCTAGGCCTATGGTATTCTAAAGATACAAACCATTTTCTTAGTGGCTACTGTGATGCAGATTGGGCAGGAAACATAGATGATAGAAAGAGTACTTCTTGTGGTTGTTTTTATTTTGGAAACAACCTTGTTTCTTGGTTCAGTAAAAAGCAAAATTGCATATCTTTGTCTACTGCTGAAGCAGAATATGTTGCAGCTGGAAGTGGATGCACTCAACTAATTTGGATGAAACAGATGTTAACTGATTATAATGTTAAACAAGAGATATTAACTCTGTTTTGTGATAACAAAAGTGCTATAGATTTAGCTAAAAATCCAGTTCAACATTCCAGAACCAAACATATTGATCTAAGGCATCATTTTATTAGAGAACTAGTTGAAGAAAAGAGCTTAATTTTAGAACATGTTTCAACTGAAAGACAACTAGCAGATATTTTCACTAAGCCCCTTGATACAAGCAAGTTTGAATCATTAAGAAGTGACATAGGGGTATGTCATTATCAATCTAATTGAATATTCTTGCTAAATATGTCTGTATTGAGTACCTTTAATAATTTTTACTTCTAAGGCTAAGTCTTACTTGAGCTATGATGTTTTTGTTTTGAAAAAGCCGCTTTTTGGTGTCTCAAAAACAGATGTGAGGTAACTTGTCCTTGAAAACCTCTCTGGTAATAGAGTTGCTAGCACAAAGTGCATTTTTTTGGTTGGTTGCAAGTTAAGTTGCAACATCAGTTGAAACCTCATGCTTTCAATAGCTGGTTGGAAGTACAGTTACAACTCCGGTTGAAACCTCGTGTTAAAAATACTGGTTGTAAGCTCAGTTGCAACATCAGTTGAAACCTCAGTCTATATTATAAATGTCAAGACAAAGTCTTGTAAAATTTTGACATCACTTATACTCTTTCCTTGATGAGGTCATCAGACTAGTTTTTGTGTAGAGATAAAAACGGATTTGCTCAATATAAGCTCCTGAAATCTAATCTTTATTAGAGTTATTCAATGATAAACATATTTTCTTGGGTAAATTGCTAGATTTTTGTTTTTCTGAAAAATTAGATATCTTTTAAATGTTTTTTTTTGTTTTAATATGTTCAAAATTCTTTCCTAAGCTTCAATTTTTGAATTTTTAAATTCTGGATAAATCTGTTTGTGCAAAAAGGAATGTTTATCTGTATAATTGGTTGGATTTATCTTCTTTTCGTGATCTTGCTGTGATCTCCTTAAACTGTTGATAAGATATTTCCTATTTTATTTGTTCGCCTAAATCTGTTTTAAAATTGATTTGCATGTATCTCCTTCCTATTTCAAAAAGATATGGACTTAATTGCTCTTTATATAAACTTCTTTTTACTATCCAAAATCAACTACAATTTACAGAATCTCTCTCTCTCTCTAAACTGTTAAACCCTAGGTCTCTGTAAAATCCACTTCAAGGTTCTAAGTAAGGTTCCAACCCCAGTTGCAACCATGTCTACGAACCCCAATTCTGATGATGACTGCACTCTAAGGGACTTCCTAAACAAATCTCCAACCAGTCCTAGCTCTAAGGCAAAGGTAAATGAGTCCTCCTCTTCTAAGAAACATAGGACTAAAAAACGTGCTAGGAGGAATCCTGAGAATGAGCCTATTACAGCTAAGTTTGAGTTTGTTCCTAGATTCAATGAAGTTGATCCTCGATTCTGGAGTAGAAAATCTTATAGGAGATTTAGGGCTTTCTCTAGTAAAGAAATCCATTGTGAAAGAAAGCTCAATTTGGTTAGTTATCCATACATACAAGTGTATGTTGAAAAAATGCTCTCTGCTGTTGGATTAGGAGAAACTATTTCTTATGCTAATTCCTACCATCCTGCTGTAGTTAAAGAATTTTATGCCAACTTGACTAGTGGTGTCTTTGATAAGAGTAATCCTATGTTTGGAAGGGTCTTTCTGAGGGGAATAACTTTAGACTTTACACCTGAGTTAATTAATAACTGTCTGCATACACCCAATCCTTCTGTGGATAATGCTGAGTATGATATGGAAGTTATTGCTCTGGTTCTAACTGGAAAGAACACTAGATTTGATGGTACTTCCATCAAAACATCCTCTCTCACACTTTGTGCTGCTGTATTGCACAAAATTGCTAGGTTCAACTGGACCCCTACCAAACAACCCTCCAGAGTTAACAAAGACATGGCCATCTTTCTGTATAAGATAATGTCTTCTCTACCCATAAATTTTGGACATCATATCTTTAACCTTATAAGGGATTTCAGTGATGATAATTCATCATCCATTCTGCTTCCATTCCCCTGCCTAATCTCCAGTATTATTCTGGGTCAAGTTGCTTCTATGAATAGAGATTCTCCTATTAGTATTACTAATGAATCAATCACAGATTGTCCCTCTGCTATCTATATTTCTGCCAAACTGTTAAAAGAAGGGCATGTCAATGACATTTCTGGTGACAAAGGGAAAAAAAAAGAAGAAGAAACTTCAACTGCTCCTTCAGCAAAGAAGAAAGGTGTAAGGTGGTACTTACAACAGAAGTTGGCCTACAATCAAGAAAGGAGAGCTGAACTGGATGCTGATGACTATCAGATCAATAAGCTGCTGGTGAATCTCATAGAAAGTGAGGATGATGACAGTAATGACACTCAAAGTCATGATGGTTTTTCAATCAGCAGTGAGGATGACAATGCAGAAGATGAAGAAGTAGTCAGGCAGAATCCTCTAAGAGAAAGACCCCCACAGTGTGATATTCCTAGTGACTAATTCCAATGGTTGCTGACAAATAGGGGGAGTGAAGTTTATGTTTTGTTTTGTTGTTTAGTTTCATTCAATTTCAAGACTCATTGCTGCTGTCTTTTATTACTATTTCAATTGCTATACTAAGACATTGTTGTGCCATTTTATTTGGCCTTTAAATTTCTGAAATTTCAAGTTTGAAGTATGGCTAATTTTTTAAAATTGAATGTGTGAATGATTCTGCTTATTTAAAATGCCTGCAATTCTAACATACAGGGGGAGCTTACTGATATTGAATGTGCAGGTGGTTGAGATGATTTATAAACTTAATTGATTTGTCAAAACCAATGACAAAGGGGGAGATTGTTAGAACCAGATTTCTGGTCTAAATATTGTTTTATTGTCTATTGGTTTTCACTTAATAAATCATAACTGTAAAGAACTAAGACAGGATTGACAGGTTCCAAGTACCAGTTGCAACCTCAGTTACAACCTACTAAGTTAGTAGTGTTAGGTTTCAAGTACCAGTTGCAATCTCTGTTGCAACCTTTGTTAACAGGTTTCAAGTACCAGTTGCAACCTAAGTTACAACCACAGTTCCAACCTACTTCTCTGCAGTAAACTGTCTAGTTCTGTAAATCTGCATAGCTATTATTTATTGATTATTAATTGTTCTACAGCATGCAGGATATATTCTCATATGATTCTAAAGGTTTAATATGCGTTTATTGAGAATATCAACGTGGTAAGGAAAGATTTCCTAAAAGATATAAAGAGATTAGTTTATAAGGTTATGTTTCGTTTTAATATGTATCTCTATTCTTATGCTTGTCCTTATCACTTGTTTCAATCTTTTGTTCCTTATCTATATTCAGTATAATTCGTTTAAAGATTGAATGTAATATGGAGTTAGATGTTTCATATATATATGGAAAGATATTATCTCTAAAAGATAGTATCTTTATATGTTTCCTAGTTATAGGAAAAGACTAACTTCTATTTCCAAGCTAGTTATTAAACAGGTATTAACTTATGAAGATTGGAGTCAATCAATGCTGAAGTATCACACAATGCATGGGAAGATTGAAGCCAATCAAAAGAAGTCAAAAGCAATCATAAAAAGTCTTGAAGCAAGAAGATTGTTTTTACTTATAAATAGTTAATAACTTAGCTTGTTAAAAGGTGTGTGTTCTAAATTATAAAGAACCCATTCTTGAGAGAATACACGTGAGCTTTAAATAAGAAAACAATGGTGGGATGCCATTGATTTATATTTGATAGTTATAGAGTAGGAGCAATATAGAGATAGGCAGAAAAACCTAGAGGGAGTCTAAGAGTTTTTCATTAAGACTTGAGTCCTATATTGTAAGCTTTTATAATATCATAATCTGGGTAAGTGCCCCGGAGACGTAGCCTAGTTAGGTGAACTCCGTTGTTAAATGTGCTTGTGTTCACTTTAAGTACATTTAACGTTTTACAGTTCTGTCCATTAAATACACTTGGTTCCAACCTGTGGTTACAACCTCACTTGGAACCTAACTACAAAACTGCAACTAGAACAGCGGATAGGAATTTCATATACGTTAGATTTAATAAAATTATTAAGGTTGATGTTGATCTTATGTTATACACACTGTCCTACAAAGATGGTACATAGTCTAACTTAAGAAAAAAGAAATGAAATAGTTAGAGCCGATGGTTGAAAATCAAAATGTAAATAGAACAATTTTTGAAAGATTATAATTCAATATAATACCTTATAAGGCCTAAACCACTCATTTGTCAGCGGATTTGGTGCCCTGACTGTGTAAAACACAGTTAGAAAAACTGTGTTTAGCTCTAAACCGTCTGATCCAGTTATATTCAAAAGATCAGACGGTGCAGATTTAAACACGGTTTTTCTGACTGTGTTTTACACAGTCAGATGCCCCTTTTCCTTTGTCAGCACATGTGTTTTTCATGAGATTTGCTTGACATCATTTGATTTTTGACTTGCATCAACAAATATTTAAGTTGATGCTCTGACGCTCGATAAATTAAAACAATTCACGAGTTAACTTATTTAAGATTTTTTTATGACAAATGAGATACTATTTTTCTCATGGATCAGGAATTTCTAGCATTACAGGCTAGATAAATATATAGCCAAGTTCGATCTTTTTTTTTTTTTTTTTTTTTTTGCATAGAACAAAAAATGGAAAATTGAAGAAGACATTGTTTGTAATTATTTATTTTTCTTTAAACGAACAATGTCTAAAGAGAAAGGTTGATCATAGGCCTCTTCTTTTATATACTAATTACCATGCAAGTACAGCACTAGGAGAAGAGATTAAGAAGTAAAATATATGAAAAGAAATTAAAATACATCCATGAAATGAAATAGTAGTAAGTAAATGGGAATTCCAAATATGGGAATTCCCACATATTTATAGCCAAAATACTGCTTATAATATTTAGTAAACATCGTCCATGAGTGAAAATCTTTGAATTCAATAAAGTCAGCAGTGTCTTTGAAGATCATGTAGTTATGCTTCCAGGGACAGAGCTGTCTAAGTCATCCATGGTGAGACCGTCATCGAATCTGTCTCAATGTTGATATATTGAAAACACAAAAGACCGTCATCCGAATATCTAAAGGACCGTTTGAAGCTCTGTTAGGACCAGATTTCTGGTCTAAATACTATTTGTTGTCTATTGGTTTGAACTAAATAATCCTACTTGTTTGTTAAGAAGTTAGACAGGTGTTTGGTTTCAAGTAATGTTGCAACTTCAGTTACAACCAACTAAGACAGTGTTGTTGGTTTCAAGTAATGTTGCAACCTCAGTTACAACCAACTAAGACAGTGTTGTTGGTTTCAAGTAATGTTGGAACCTCAGTTGCAACCACAGTTCCAACCTGCTGTTCTGCAGGATTCTGTCTAGTTTTGTAATTCTGCATTACTATTCTTTAATGATAATTATTTATTTTGAAGTATGCAGGATATATTCTCATATGCTCTTAAATGTTTAGTTCGTTTATATTGAGAATATTAAAGTGGTAAGGAAAAATATTTCCTAAAAAATATAAAGAGATTAGTTTATAAAGATATGTTTCCTTTAGATAGGTAAATCTATATCTCTATTCTTATGCAAATCTTTATCACTTGTTTCAATCTTTTTCCTTATCAAATTCAGTATGATACATTTAAGATTGAATGAAATATGGAGTTAATGTTTCATGTGTATATTTTAATATGTTATCTCTAAAAGATATTATCTTATATGTTTCCTTTTTGTAGAAAAAGACTAACTGCTATTTCCAAGCTAGTTATTAAACAGGTATTAACTTATAAAAATTGGAGACAATCCTACGCTGAAGAGTCATATGATACATGGAAAGATTGAAGTCAATCAAAAGAAGTCAAAGCAATCATAAAAGATCTTGAAGCAAGAAGATTGTTTTACTTGTATAAATAGTTTATAACTTAGCTTGTAAAAAAGTGTGTGTTCTAAATTATAAAGAACCCATTCCTGAGAGAATACACAGTGAGCTTTAAAAAGAAAACAAAGGTGGGATGCCATTGATTTATAATTGATAGTTATAAGGTAGGAGCAATATAGAGATAGGCAGAAAAACCTAGAGGGAGTCTGAGTGTTTTTCGATAAGACTTGAATCATATATTGTAAGCTTTTATAATATCATAATCTGGGTAAGTGCCCCGGAGACGTAGCCTAGTTAGGTGAACTCCGTTGTTAAATGTGCGTGTGATTTATTTCAAGTACATTTAACTTTACTCAGTTCTGTCCATTATTTTTACTTAGGTTCCAACTGTGGTTGCAACATCACTTGGAACCTAACTGCAAAACTGCAACTAGAACAGTGGATAAGAATTTTATTTGGTATCAGAGCTTCATACTAGATCTTACTTAGTGTGGATCCTGTGTTCTGGTAAAGATGGACTTAATGAGAGAAGGAAACGCATTCAACAAACCACCATTGCTTGAAGGAGGAGTTAACGATGGAGTGTGGAAAATAAGAATGAGATTTTTCATCAAACAACAAAATGAACAAGCATGGAAAACAGTGTTGTAAGGTTGGGCGCTTCCAACTGCCATTGATGGTGAAGGTGAACTGGTTTATGTACTTGAAGACAGATGGTCTGCTGATGAGGACAGAAAATCAAGTGCAAACTCCACAGCAATAAACTTGATCTTTGCTGGTGTAACTCTCACTGTGTTCATGTATATCTCTCATTGTGAAACTGCCAAAGAGGCATGAGATATTTTACAAGTAACCTTTGAAGGAACTGTTAAAGTTAAAGCTTTTAAACTCCAACAGTTAACCACTCAATTTAAAAACTTAAGAATGGAGGAAGATAAAACCATTGAACAGTTTAATGGTAGAATTTGTCATATTACCCATAAAGTTGGAACCTTAGGTGAAAAATACAGTGATGCCAAACTTGTTAAGAAAACTCTAAGGTCACTTCCAGAAAGATTTGAGATTAAGGTTACTGCTATTGAAGAATCTACAGACTTAGATAATCTAAAACTTGAAGAACTTATAGGAAATCTAAGCACTTATGCGCTAAAATTGTTCAAACAAAAGAGACCAAAAAAACAAATAGCCTTTCAAGCTAAAAAATCTTAATCTAAGGTCTGTGAGAAAGTGAGTGATGAAGAATAGTTAGCCTTCTTTGCTAAAAAAGTTTATAAGAAAAAACAGGATGATACTGGAACATCCAAAAACTTTCAGAAAAGGGATAATCAATTTAAGTCAGAATCTAGGTTTAATAATAATTCTACAGGAAAGTGGAATCATAAAGAGAAGGATAACAAAGATTACAAGCCTAGAGAAATTCAATGCAGAGAATGTAGAGTTTTTGGTCACATTCAGTCTGAGTGTGCAAATACTTTAAAAAGAAACAAAAATGCTTATATAACCACTCACAGTGATAGTGATTCTGAGAGCAACAGTGATGAAGAGAATGATTCTAACTTTGTTAATTTTATGAGAATAATCACTGAAAAAGAACCTACTTATGAAAGTGACTGTGAGTCTGTTTCAACCATAGTTACAACTACTCTTAAAACCTATAGCAGTGATGAGGAAGAACCTTCTGATGAAAACATTACTCAGCAATATCTTGTCATTTATGAAAAATATCAATGTCTGAGTAAGCAATCCTTGATCATAGACAAACTAAATGTTAATCTAAAAGATGAGGTTAAAAGTCTTACTGAGCAACTTAACACTCAACTAGCTGAACTTACTGAAACCAAAAAGAAAATAAAACTTCTTAATATTTCTGCTTCAGAAAAGTTAGATGACATGCTATCCTATTCTAGAGGATCTAAAGATAACAGTGGTTTAGGTTACTATGGCTATGAAAACACTGGAAAAACTACCTTTGTTAAAGCTCTTGTTAAAGCTGAAACTCATGTTTTTGATAATAAGGTTAGAAGTACAGTTGCAACCACAGTTGCAACCAAGAAAAAACTGAATAGCTGTGAGGTTAAATCTACCTTTAGGACTAAATTGTGCAACTTCTGTAAAAAGCCTGGTCATTCAGAAATTCAGTATTATTTAAAAAGAATAGGAAGTATATTTCTCAGAAAAATTTGTTGGCTTCTTTCACTAAAAAAATGAACTGGGTCTGGCAAGTTAAGAAAAGATCTACCTCAATAGCTAATAACAAAGCTATTATCACTTCTTTAAATGCTATTACTTCTAATGATTGGTATTTTGACAGTGGCTGCTCTAAGCACATGACAGGTACTGCAAGTTTTCTAAAAAATGTAATTAATCTTACAGGAAACACTGTTGTGTTTGGAGGTGGAGATACATGTAAAATTATTGGAAAAGGAACCTTAAACAAACCTGGAATGCCTGATATTAATGATGTTTTTCTTGTAGATGGTCTAAAAGTCAATCTTATTTGCATTAGTCAACTGTGTGACAACAAGATGATTGTTAAGTTTAACAAAGATAAGTGTCTAATTACTAATCTTAATAATGATTTGGTCATGACTGGAGTTAGATCAGGAAATAGCTGCTATGTTTTTGAAAAAGCTGAAAAAGAATTGCCTCAGAATAGGTGTAATCAAGCTATTACTAACAATGCTGATATTTGGCATAAAAGGCTTGGTCATGTGAACTATAAAACTTTAGATAAGCTTGTTAAAGATAAGTTAATAAAAGGTATTCCCAAACTCAGTTCTAAAACCCAAGGTGTTTGTGGTGACTGTGCAATAGGTAAACAAACAAAGAGCATTCACAAAAGTACCAGTCAAATCTACACTAAAAGAGTCCTAGAACTTCTTCATATTGACTTAATGGGTCCTATGCAAACTGAGAGTATAGGTGGTAAGAAGTATATCTTGGTAGTGGTAGATGATTTCTCTAGATACTCATGGGTAGTGTTCTTAAGGAACAAATCTGAGACTTTTGATCTCTTTAAAACTCTGTACTTAAAACTACAACTTGAAAAAGGTTCCACCATTGGTAAAATTGTTAGGGTTAGAAGTGATCATGGAACTGAATTTGAAAACAGCAAGTTTAGTGAGTTTTACAACTCTTTAGGTATAAGTCATGAGTTTTCTGCACCAAATGTTGGCCCGTGTGGCTAAACCTTAGGGGGGGGGGGGGGGGGGGGGTGAATAAGGTTTTTGGCGCTTTTCGCCTAATTAAAATCTAAGTGCAACTAACAACCCAACTTTCGCAATTATAATCTTAAGCGTTAAAAATCGTTAAACAATCCAAACGCAAGCAAGAAAATACACAAAATATAAGTTGCGGAAAGTAAAAGTTAAGGAAGAAAATGACACCGTGATTTATAGAGGTTCGGCAAAACGGCATACGTCCTCTCCTCGGTACTACCGAGTATTTCACTAATAATATTTTTCCGGATATTACAATCCTAATGAGCTAATCGACCGATTCCCCTCACTCTATGAGTATCCCGAATGAAAAGACCTAGAGCTTTTAAGCAACACTCGCTTACAAAGCCTCTACCCGATCACTCGCTCACAAATGATTTTATACTTTACTCTTTACAAAATTGTTACAATGTAACTACACTCACTATTTTAATTGCTTCTAAATAAGCTAATTGGTGAGTTTTTGATGTTGTTTGAGCTTGAATCGTTTTCTCCTTGATTTCCCCCTTTCTCGAATATTTTCACCAAAATGGTGATTTTTAGGGTTTTGATTGAGAGAGGTAGAAGGATGATGATGTGTATATTGATTGGTGGTTTTGGAGAGAGATTGGGCTGGTTTAAATAGACCAAAGGTCTGTTTTTTGTTTTTCTGACCGTTGGTAGTGGTTGAGGGTTTTAACCAACAGTTTTAAGCGTTTTCCAGAATAAGCTGAAAAACAGTTTTTGACATATGCAGAAAACGATCGGTCGTTTTCTGCAGTCGATCGGTCATTTCCAGAAAACGATCGGTCGTTTTCTGAGAAACGATCGGTCGTTTTTCAGACGACCTCACTGGAAGAATTTGGAACAAAAACGATCGGTCGTTTTTGTCCAGACGATCGGTCGTTTCTTCAGTAATCCCGGTTTTCTCGTTAAACTTCGAAAGCCCGTAACTTCTTCGTTTTAGCTCCAATTTTGGTTCCGCTTGAACCGTCGGCTTCGTTTTCAAATGCTCTATCTTTCTGGGATTCTGAAATTTACAAATTCTCTTTTTGGAAAATACAAGCATTATATCATCGAAATAGAGAAATCGTAAAATCATTAAAAACATAATCAAAGTTATAATCAAAATCAATTATTGAACTCTAAGCTCAACACCAAAGACTCCCCAACAGAATGGCATAGTTGAAAGAAAAAATAGAACTATTCAGGAAATGGCTAGAGTCATGCTTAATTCTAAGAAACTTGCCAAAAGGTTTTGGGCTGAAGCTGTTAACACTGCATGTCATATTGTCAATAGGGCCTATATTACTAAGGGTACTACCATGACTGCCTATGAAATATGAAAAGGTAGAAAACCAAATGTCAAGTACTTTCAAGTATTTGGATGTGTGTGTTATATTCTTAAAGATAGAGAGCATCTTGGTAAATTTGACTCTAAGAGTGATAAATGAATATTTCTTGGTTATGCTCATAACAGCAGAGCTTTTAGAGTCTTTAACTTAAGAACAAATTGTGTCATGGAATCATATAATGTGATATTTGATGACTTAAAAGCTGTTGATGAGATTACAGGTGATGATGAAGAATCTGAAATTACAGAAAAAGAGAATGAAGAAATTCAGCAAACAGGCAGTCCAACAGTGGTTGGAAGTCCAGTTGCAACTGAGGTTGAAACCGAGGTTGAAACCCAGAATACTGCTGAGTCTGAAGAAGAAGAAAAAAGTTCTCATATTCAATCAATTAGCAAGCCTCGCTATGTAAGGACTCAGAAAAATCATTCTCTTGACAATGTCATAGGAGAAGTTGCTTCAGGTATGAAAACCAGAGGTAAAAGAAATAATGTTGTTCACTTTGCTTGTTACATTTCTCAGTTAGAACCTAAGAATATAAAAGAAGCTTTAGAAGATAGTGAATGGATTTTAGCTATGCAAGATGAACTGTCTCAATTTGAGAGAAATGATGCATGGACTTTAGTACCCAGACCTTCTAATAAAAATGTTATAGGGACTAAATGGATCTTTAGAAATAAAAGTAATGAAGATGGAGTCATTATTAGGAATAAAGCCATGTTGGTAGCTCAGGGTTGTACACAAATTGAGAGAATTGATTTTGATGAAACCTTTGCTCATGTAGCTAGAATTGAATCTATAAGAATGCTACTCTCTCTTGCATGTCTATATGATTTTAAATTGTTTCAACTTGACATTAAGAGTGCTTTTCTGAATGGTGTGATTAATGAAGAAGTTTATGTTTGTCAACCTAAGGGATTTGAAGATCCTAAATTCCCTGAACATGTCTATTTACTGAAAAAGGCCTTGTATGGTTTAAAGTAAGCTTCTAGAGCTTGGTATGATAGATTAACCAAGTTCTTAGTTGAAAAAGGTTTTAACAGAGGGGGAGTTGATATAACTCTGTTCACTAAGAAAACTACAAAGGATATAATCATTGCTCAAATCTATGTTGATGACATTGTGTTTGGTTCCACTTCTGATAATAGGATAGATGAATTTATTTCTGATATGAAGAATGAATTTGAAATGAGTGGTGGAGGTGAATTAACTTACTTTATGGGATTGCAAGTTAAACAGAATGAAAAAGGCATTTTTCTATGTCAGAGTAAGTATGCTGATAATCTTGTTAAGAAATTTGGCTTAAGTGATAGTAAAGAGAAAAGAACTCCCATGAGTACCACTTTAAAACTGTCTAAGAATGATAAAGGTAAGAGTGTCTGTCCAAGTTTATACAAATCCATGATTGAAAGTCTCCTTTATTTAACTGCTAGTAGATCAGACATTTTCTTAAGTGTAGGAGTCTGTGCCAGGTATCAGGCAAACCCCTTAGAACCTCACCTTCTAGCTGTCAAAAGGATTTTAAGGTATGTAAAAGGTACAATTCACCTTGGTCTATGGTATTCTAAAGACACAAACCATTTTCTTGTTGGCTATTGTGATGCTGATTGGGCAGGAAATATAGATGATAGAAAGAGTACTTCTGGTGGTTGTTTTTATTTTGGGAACAACCTTGTTTCTTGGTTTAGTAAAAAGCAAAATTGCATCTCTTTATCTACTGCTAAGGCAGAATATATTGCAGCTGGAAGTGGATGCACTCAACTTATTTGGATGAAACAAATGTTAACTGATTATAATGTTAAACAAGAAATATTAACTTTGTTTTGTGATAACAAAAGTGCTATAGATTTGGAAAAAAATCCTATTCAACATTCCAGAACTAAACATATTGATCTAAGGCATCATTTCATTAGAGAACTGGTTGAAGAAAAGAGCTTAATTTTAGAACATGTTTCAATTGAAAGACAATTAGCAGATATTTTCACAAAGCCCCTTGATACAAACAAGTTTGAATCATTAAGAAGTGATATAGGGGTATGTCACTATAGATCTAATTGAATACTCTTGCTAAATATGTCTGTTTTGAATACCTTCAATACATTTTGTCTCTAAGGTAAGTCTTAATTGAGCTTTGAAGTTTTTATCTTGAAAAAGCCGCTATTTGGTGTCTCAAAAACAGATGTGAGGTAACTTGTCTTAAAACCTCTCTGGTAATAGAGTTGCAAGCACAAAGTGTAATTTTCTGATAAGCTGGTTGCAAGCTCAGTTGCAACCCTAGTTGAAACCACGTTCTTTCAGTACAGATCTAATATGTGTTTGCATAATAATTGTTATAATGTCTATGATTACTAATCATGGTAATGATTTATAATGAAAAAAAAAAAGGCCAAGACAAAGTCTTGTGATTTTTGACATCACATATACTCTTTCCTTGATGAGGTCATTAATTTAGTTTTTGTGTAAATAAAAAAATGGATTTGCTCAATATAAGCTCCTAAGATTTGATTTTTATTCAAGTAATTCAATGATAAATATATCTTCTTGAGTAAATGGCTAGATTCTTGAATTTTCAAAGTTCTATATCTTATACAACTGCTGTTTTTATTTGAAACAAGTCAAATTTCCTTCAAAACTTCAACTATTAAATATTCAAAATTTTGAATGAATTTGTTTACAAGGAATGTTTATCTGAACTATTTGCTGGATTTATCTTACTAAAAACTCTTTCCTTCGTGATTTCATTGTGATTTAATTTTTAAATTTCTGTTGCTAAGAAATTTCCTTAATTCTAGCAAAATCTGTTTCAAAATTGATTTGAGTGTATCTTTTTCTAATTGTAAAAAGATTTGGACTTAATTGCTATTTATACTAATCTTTTTTAATATCCCAAATCAGTAACAATATCTGAATTACTCTCTCTCTCTTTCTATTAAACAAAACCCTAAGTTCTCTGAAACCCACTGCGTAGTTCCAAGTCCAGTTGCAACCCTAGTTGAAACCATGTCTTCCAACTCTCCTAATAACCCCAATCTCAACATTGATGATGACTGTACTCTTAGGGATGTCTTGACTAAATCTACAACCAGTCCAGGCTCTAAGGCCAAGGTAAGTGAGTCTTCCTCTCCAAAGAAACATAGGTCTAAAAAACATGCTAGGAGAAATCTAGAGGATGATCCTATCTCTGTTGGTTTTACTTATAATCCTAAATTCAATGAGGTTGATCCTTGTTTCTGGAATAGGAAAATGTTTAGGAGGTTCAGGTATTTTGCTAGTAGGGAAATTCACTGTGAAAGGAGACTAAATTTGGTTAGTTATCAGCACATACAGGTGCATGTTGAGAAATTGATATTCTAATTCTTATTATCCTGCTGTTGTTAAGGTATTCTATGCTAATCTAAGTAGCAATGAATAATAGATTTGAGGGGTAACCCTACATATGAAAGAGTATTTTTGAGGGGTCTAACTTTAGATTTTACTCCTAAGTTAATCAATGAATTTCTGAGTGCTCCTAATCCTTCTGAGAATAGTGTTGATTATGATATGGAAGTCATTGCTCTTGTTCTTACTGGAAAGAATAATATATTTGATGGCACTTCCATCAAGACATCCTTTCTCACTCTGTGTGCTGCTGTACTACACAAAATTGCTAGGTTTAATTGGACTCCTACTAAACAACCATCTAGAGTGAACAAAGATATGGCTGTCTTTCTGTATAAGATCATGTCCTCATTGCCAATTAATTTTGGTAATCATGTGTTTAATCTCATCAGAGATTTCAGTTATACTAATTCACCCTCCATTCTGCTACCCTTTCCTTGTTTAATCACTAGACTGATTCTGACTCAAGTCACACCTATATCTGCAACACATCCTATTAGAATCTCCTCTGAACCATCTGAAAGATGTCCTCCTGCCCTGTATATTTCTGCAAAACTGCTAAAGGAAGGGCATGTCAATGACATCTCTAGAGAAAAAGGAAAAGAAAAGGAGACATCTAGTGCTCCTTCAAAGAAGAATGGTGTGAGGTGGTATCTGCAACAGAAACTGGCTTACAATCAAGAAAGAAGAGCTGAACTAGATGCAGATGATTATCAGATCAAGAAGCTACTAGTGAATCTCACAGAAAGTGAGGATGATGGTGACAGTGATGCAAGTGACAGTGATGATGACTTCTCAATAAGTAGGAAGAAGAACAGGAGGATATTGTCAGAGATGAACCTCTAAGGGAAAGAGCACCTCATTCAGACAGGCCTCTTGACTAGTTTGTTTGGATTGTGACAAATAGGGGGAGATGAAGTTTATGTTTTAAGTTTCAATTTCAATTTCAAGACTTCATGTTTATGCTTTTAAATTTCAATTACAATTGTTGTGTTAAGACAATGTTGTGCCAGTATTTTTGGCCTTAAAATTTTTGCAATTTCTTTCTGAATTGTGACTGTCTTTAAAATTGAATATGCTCTGAAACTCAGCTGAATGGATATATATTTTGTGCTTATGATGCATGCTATTCTAACATGCAGGGGGAGCTTAAATAGTTATCATAAAAGCACTGATGAATGAGATACAGTAAAAGACTGTGTTGAAAATTGTATTTGCAGGTGGATTGATAAACTTAGATGATTTGTCAAAATCAATGACAAAGGGGGAGATTGTTAGGACCAGATTTCTGATCTAAATACTATTTGTTGTCTATTGGTTTGAACTAAATAATCCTACTTGTTTGTTAAGAACTTAGACAGGTGTTTGGTTTCAAGTAATGTTGCAACCTCAGTTACAACCAACTAAGACAGTGTTGTTGGTTTCAAGTAATGTTGCAACCTCAGTTACAACCAACTAAGACAGCGTTGTTGGTTTCAAGTAATGTTGCAACCTCAGTTGCAACCACAGTTCCAACCTGCTGTTCTGCAGGATTCTGTAGTTATGTAATTCTGCATTACTATTCTTTAATGATAATTATTTGTTTTAAAGTATGCAGGATATATTCTCATATGCTCTTAAATGTTTAGTTCGTTTATATTGAGAATATTAAAGTGGTAAGGAAAGATGTTTCCTAAAAGATATAAGGAGATTAATTTATAAAGATATGTTTCCTTTAAATAGGTAAATCTATATCTCTATTCTTATGCAAATCTTTATCACTTGTTTCAATCTTGTTCCTTATCAAATTCAGTATGATACATTTAAGATTGAATGAAATATGGAGTTAATGTTTCATGTGTATATTTTAAGATGTTATCTCTAAAAGATATTATCTTATATGTTTCCTTTTTGTAGGAAAAGACTAACTTCTATTTCCAAGCTAGTTATTAAACAGGTATTAACTTATAAAAATTGGAGACAATCCTACGCTGAAGAGTCATGTGATACATGGAAAGATTGAAGCCAATCAAAAGAAGTCAAAGCAATCATAAAAGATCTTGAAGCAAGAAGATTGTTTTACTTGTATAAATAGTTTATAACTTATCTTGTAAAAAAGTGTGTGTTCTAAATTATAAAGAACCCATTCCTGAGAGAATACACAGTGAGCTTTAAAAAGAAAACAATGGTGGGATGCCATTGATTTATAATTGATAGTTATAAGATATGAGCAATATAGAGATAGGTAGAAAAATCTAGAGGGAGTCTGAGTGTTTTTCGATAAGACTTGAATCCTATATTGTAAGCTTTTATAATATCATAATCTGGGTAAGTGTCCCGGAGACGTAGCCTAGTTAGGTGAACTCCGTTGTTAAATGTGCGTGTGATGTATTTCAAGTACATTTAACTTTACTCAGTTATGTCCATTATTTTTACTTAGGTTCCAACTGTGGTTGCAACATCACTTGGAACCTAACTGCAAAACTGCAACTAGAACAGCAGATAGGAATTTCAAGCTCTACCAAGATATTCGACATAGGGTCGACCCAAGAGACTGAACGAATAGGATGTGCACTTAGGAGAAGAATTGAAGGGTGGACATGATGAACGTAATGTCTGATGTCCTCGCACCTCCCCTGGACGGAATGTTTGTTACAGGATCGATCACTTCCCTATTTTGATAGTCTAACATGAATAGAAGTGCATTATTTTTATAAGGGATCAATTAAGAAAAATAAA
Source organism: Primula veris (assembly GCA_963682055.1). NCBI lineage: Eukaryota > Viridiplantae > Streptophyta > Magnoliopsida > Ericales > Primulaceae > Primula > Primula veris. The sequence continues at coordinate 2,337,460 of OY821751.1, forward strand.
AGGAACCTTTAGGTTTATGCTTTATGCAGACCGAATAGGATTAATACAGACGTTAATGGTACAAATCATGCCACGTATTAAAAACCAAACCTATTAAAAGTCCAAATAAATATATTGAAACCTTAGTTAATTCTATCTTAAATTAAAATATTAATTAAAAATATATATATATATTTTTTTTTTGTATTTTTATTAGATTGAGTTTTTATTACGTGGCGTGACTTGTACCCTTTCCCACTAATACAACGGCCGTCTGTATCAAGCACAACAGGTCTGCATACAGCCCAGACCGAACCTTTAATGAACGAAATTCAGATCCCTACTGCAAAACCAATACTTCCAAAATCATGTGATTTGATAGGTTAATTATAATATTCATTTTCCCTAGCTTATAAATATATCATGATATTCATTTTATTATTTCAGACTTTCAAGTTTCTGAAAACAGATCCTCTAGTTCTTCTTTGTAAGGGGGCATATTCTCTTCTAGCACTTCTAGTCTTAACCCTTGTGATGGGGCAAATTGGATAAATAACTTATAATCTTATATGCACAAAACATCAAATTAGTGCAACTGTAAAGCCATACCACTGACCACACTATAAGGTCCAAGTACTAAAACACTATTAAATTTGTAGCAACTAACAGTTCTTGGTGTTAAACATTTCCAAAACCATATGTACCACTGATCATGACCACACTATGACAACACTTTAAGGTCCTGCAAGTACTAATTAAACACTATATACTATAGTATAATTTTTTTTTTGCAACCAACATTTCTTAGTAGTAAGACCAGGCATTGCTGGTGACTTATATGATGTTTTAATTAATATTTTGAGAAATCTTGTTCATTTTTAGCAAAAAAAAAATCCTAATTATCATGTTTCTCATAAAAATCTTCAAAATTTGATGTTGGCCAATATTTCTTATATAAAAGTAATCAAAGGGTTACTCATATTATTTATAAGAGTGAGATGACATCATAGTTACATAAGAAAATATTTAAAAAGATAGAGATAGGAAATAAGAAAGTTTATAATAAAGCTTATGTTTTGTGTGTGAAAAAGTGTTAATGGAAAAATGTGTAATTTTTTGTTGAATTTGGAGAAAATAACGAAGTGATTGCTCTAAACATTTCCAGACCTGCTATAGTGCACGTGTAATTCCATTGCAAAATACATTTAAGTACTTATTTAACTTCTGTATATGTAACAATTAAAGTTGTAAAATTTCATAAACATGGCTCGATCAGTAATGGGGAAGTATATACACATATGTTGAAACTTAAACTGCCACTTCATAAAAATTGAATTGAAATCCATAATGTTTTGTGAAATCTTAGACTTAGTTTGGTAGGAGCACTATTAAAAAATTTATGCATTTTCCAAGAGTTGCCAATTCAGAACTTAACATAGGTGTTTCTTGATCTTTCCACACTTGTTATGTATATTCCCTTTGAATAGATTTATCAGTGAAGCTTGAAATTCCTTGTAGATAACCAATTCTACCAAACCCCAAAACAGCCTACCAATTAAATGATAAATAGCTTACCTTTTTTTTTTTTTGAAGATTACCTTATTTACAGGTAACCATGCTGCATGTTGGGAATAACGTCATGTTATCAAAAAAGCGAAAACAATGGAATCATTGATTAGTGCATTAAAACATACTTAATTTCTAAAATTCCGAATTTTCAAGTCTTGTTTAAGATTTGTTACATATAATGCATGATTAGTATTAAAGTTAATAATAAAGAGTGAAAATAAGTAGTATCATTTAGCATATCATATGTACTAATTTTTAAAAGTGTTTCAAAATCCGAATTTTTTATAATTAAGTACCACTTATATGTACATTTTTATCATTTTCTCGAGAACAATCAACATATAGATCGGTGACATAGTTAAGCTATACAACTAGTATCATTTATCTATCTAGGAAACGCGTTTAAAGCCATTGCATCTAAGGACTATGTAGTAATATATACTTGTGAAGTAATAGAATGAGTGATCTATGTTTTAAAAACCTTATAAGTGATGATATAATGAGACAATTTTTTACATACACTATCGTAGAAACTAACTGTAAACCGTTAAATCAATGTATATGGGATACATCAACGGTTCATAATTAGTCTATACGAGAGTTTATGTCAACTATTTTTATATCAGCACTCAAACCTTATTGTGATGCACGAAATGACGCCCTCTAATGTAAACAAAACTATAAATGCTTTGTTAAAGCTGGGATTATTATACAATTACAACAAAAACTTAAAGAAGTTTATAGCTATAAATTGCATATATAAAATACACACAGAGCATGATACCATGCACTGAGAATGCAACTTGGTCGAGAGTCATGACAATAAGGTCTTCTTGTTGAAAAGTGAAATGTGTCGGACTAAAAGTGTACTATATCATTTATTTTATTCAAAAGGCAAGGGTAGAAACAAAAAATAATGTTTTGATATATAGGCAGTGGATCGGAAATTACTAGGGATCAGTCATGATATATGACTGCTTCATAACCTATTAGCATAAAAAATTGTCAAATGCATAAAAAAAATTAAATTTTGATTAATATTTAAGTTTAGGGTAAGTCTCCCTAGGTTATATATTTTTATTTGAGTTTTTAGTGTGTTGTACAATTTGTTTTTAATTTATCAAATTCTAATTTGTTGAAAATAGAAAAAAAAAATTAGTTATTGAAAAACATTATTTAAGTATCTATTTTTTAATATAACGATAGTTAAGATGACTATTGCCTAAACATTTGAAAAAAAGGCACTAAGTAGATCCTTAATAGAAAATTTTCTCTACTTAATTATACAAGTTGACTCATGGAAATGAGAATCTTGGTCTTTCAAACCGTACCCTAAAAGCCTAAATAAAGCAATAGTACACCAAAATGAGAAAAGTGGAGAATCTCTCAAATTGTTTATATTTTAGTTTCATAGAAATAGTCCTATGTACCCTTTTCTCACTGAAACTTTGCCACTATGTTTACTATTTTTTTTTTGCAAAAACATATGAAGAAGTTTATGTGTAATGATGATGTAATGTGGGAATTTTAGTTTAGACGACGCATAGACCAAACTATAGTTATAAGTAAACTCGTTTCCCCTTTCAAAAACCAGCTCGTTTTCCGTTTTCTGCTTCCCGTTTCTTTTTTCACACTTTCCGTTATTTCACATGTGTTATAATATATTATTGGACTATTGGGCTTATACTTTATGGGCCCAAGTGGGCTTGTAACACTACCCCTCTACTTATATAAAGAGGGCTAGGGGTCTTGTATTTTACATTCATTCAGATATTCATTCATAATAAAGACGATACTGTTCTTCCCTCTCTCTACTCCTGTCTTCCTAAATACGTAGCTAATAGTAGTATTACAACACGTTATCAGCACTGCTCTCGGAGATCGAAGTACAGATTCTAGATTTAATAAACCTTGAGGTTTATCCGCGTTTTTTTTTAGGATTTTGCTATATCGACCTTCACCAACATACCGTGCGTAAAGTACCCGGATATAAATACTGTACACGTTACATATTACATGTTATAGGCATATTAATTGTATAAGATGACATGTTACAGCCGTATGCATGCTATTTTTGTTTGGTTATAGAACTTGCATGTGTAACAATAAATCCAATTTGCATGTATAATTAAAGGCCACATGTTAATAGAAAATAGAATATGTAATATATATGCTACTGGTTTTGTGTTTGTAACATGAATCTCTTAATATACCATGCATAGAAATTTGTTATCTTGACTGTTCATGAAATAAGAATACAACCATGTTTAACAAATTGTTTCTTATTGTCCTAGTATGTATGTTAACTTATTACATGAAAAAAAGAAGAAGTTGTGTACTTATTACATGTATAACCGAATTGTAAATCGAAAATCATGTAATTGTAAAACATGTATTAATCTGTCGGATTAAATCTGCAACTAACTGAAACGTATGTACTGATTTGTAATTCTCTGAAAACTGTAAACTATTATGTAAATTACTCAATGACTAAACTGAAACTTGTCTGGAATTCTGGACTGTATATGTAATAATGCTCTAAATAGATATATAGTTTGCTGAAATTACACGCATGGTCCTGTAGTATAATACTTATATGAAAACAGTACATATGGTTGATTAGATACAATATTCGGTCAATATACATACACATGCACATAATTTTTTTATTAAAAGGCAAGTGAATGAAAATTGCATGTTAATTGAATAAATTGATATGTTTCTATTTAAATTTAAACTCTTTGCATGTTAAAATTTTTTTTTACCATATATAGAATTGATTGGTAATTAAAAATATATTGCTTGCTTGCATGTTAAAACTATCATGTATAGAATTATTCATATGGCGATAAACATAGATAATTGATTGATATCTTGTTAGCATAATCATATCTTTTGATATTACCATATATATAAATATCACATATGGCAGTTAGTTATTGGATTAGATCTAATTGATTTGATTTGGTATGTTAGAATTTTTATGAATTGATTGATAATCTTGAATTGATTTGTTTATAACAACAAATCTACTGCATGATTAGATAGATTCTAAAATATATTTACTGCTTGTTTATATATGTGTGGTTAATCTAGATAGATATTGTCTATGTTGTTAATATTATTGCCATATATATAAAATGCGAAAATCGTATATATTCACATTTAAGTTGGAAAAATTATGAATTTTCCCCAAATAGGCTCACCTATTTTGATACGATGTCTAGGAAAGATATAGGCGGAAGTCGTTCTCCTAATGAGGTCGGTTTTTATGAGGCATTCGTGCCCACCCCCCTCACCGTCTTTCCTGGTCGTGTTCAAATAGAGCTACCGAAAGGGGTTGAGTAAATAATAATTTCCCCGAATGTGTCTGTATAGATATGTATTCGCCGAATTTGTGTCTCAGTATCGACCTGTCGTTCGATCAAAGAGAACCTCTTCACTTAAAAGCAAAACTTGTTTTTCGAACCTGTCGTTTCGAAATAAAGTTTGTGCTTATACAAACCATAAACATATAAACCCGTTGTTTTATATGATGACTAATCCAGTCTTTCTTTTCTTTTCTCCTGTTGTAGAAAAATGTCAATCAAGCTTGACTTTCCAATTTTCGATGCTGTCGGCAAGAACTACTTGGATTGGAGTCAGGATATCCAAAACCATTTAGATGTCCAAGGCTTATTGGACGTCATATATGATAAGGAGGAGCATGAAATGGAAGTAACGCATGAAATGAGTGCTCGGGCGATGATTCTGTTCCACCGCCACTTATCAAACGCCATGAAATATGAGTTCATAGCAACCACCTCACCAAAGACATTGTGGGACTCTATGAAAGAGCGCTTCGACCACCAAAAGACCATTTGGCTTCCTGAAGCCCGCAGTGATTGGCTGAATCTGCGATTTCAGGACTTCGAAAGTGTTGAAAAATATAACGCTGAAGTATGCAGAAATCGTGCTACTCTCCAATATTGTGGTGAAACACTCACCGACAGTGACTTATTGGAGAAGACGTACACCACGTTTCTTAGTTCTGACATCTTGCTCCAAAAGCAATATCGTCAGTCTAAATTCACGAAATTTCCCGAGCTCATCACCCAGTTGTTATTGGATGAGAAGAATACTCTCATTTTAATGATGAACAGTAATTCTCGTCCTGCTGGTTCAAAGGAAATTCCAATGCCTGATGCTAATGCTATTTGTGGACCTCGTCCACGATATGGAAAACGAGAAAAGGGCCAGTCGTCCCGTCAGCCAAGGAACATGGATGAGCGTAATGCTCATCCAGCCAAGCAAGGTTTGGACAATCGTTCGAACCGAGGACTTGTGGCTCCTCCTAGGCAGTCTCGTGGTGGTAGGAACAACCAGGCCAGTCGTCCCAAAGCAAGAGAACCGGCCGATATGTCAACTCTGTGCTATAAATATGATGGAAATGATCATATGCAAAGTGTTGGCCCGGTGCGGCTAAACCTTAGAGGGGGGTGAATAAGGTTTTTGCGCTTTTTGCCTAATTAAGTTTTAATTAATGGCAATTAATTAAAACTTAATGCAATTCTAAGCTTAAGCGTTTTAAAAAGAGTTAATGAATTGCTAGAATTACTAAACGCAAGCAAGGAAATAGGCAATAATAAATATTTGCGGAAAGTAAAAGCTAGGGAAAGAAGATGACACCAAGATTTATAGAGGTTCGGCAAAGGGCCTACGTCCTCTCCTCGGTACTACCGAGTATTTTAGTAAAAATCTTCTTTCGGATATTACAATCCTATCGAGCTGATCAACCGATTAAGCTCCCCCTCACTTTATGAGTGTCCCGAATGAAAAGACCTAGAGCTTTTAAGCTTCACTTGCTTACAAAGCCTCTACCCGATCACTCACTCACAAATGAGTTTATAATTTCACTCTTTACAAAATTTGTTACAACAATGTAACTACACTCACAATTTTATTTGCTTCTAAATAAGCTAATTGGTGAGTCTTTGATGTTGTTCGAACTTGAATCGCTTTCTCCTTAATTTCCCTCTTTTTTCGAATATATTCACCAAAATGGTGATTTTTCGGTTTTGTATAGATAGAGGTTGAAGGATGATGATAGGTTGAGAATAGATGTCATTGGTGACTTTGGAAAGTGAATTGGGGTGGTTTTTATAATCACCAGAGTCTGTTTTTCTGTATATGACCGTTGGAAGTGGTTGAGGCTTTTATCCAAAGGTTTTAAGCAACTTTCCAGAATAAGCTGAAAAGCTGTTTTCGAAATCTGCAGAAAACGATCGGTCGTTTTCAGAAAACGATCGGTCGTTTTCTGAGAAACGATCGGTCGTTTTTTTGACGTCCTCACTGGAAGAATTTGGACCAAAAACGATCGGTCGTTTTTGTACAGACGATCAGTCGTTTCTTCAGTATTCCCGGTTTTCTCGTTAAACTTCGAAAGCTCGTAACTTCTTCGTTAGAGCTCTGATTCTGGTTCCGCTTGAACCTGTGGCTTCGTTTTTCTGTGCTCTATCTTTCTGGCGTTCTGAAATTTTCATTTACTACTTTTGTAAAAGACAAGCGTTATATCATCGAAATCGTAAAATCATTAAATACATAATCAAAGTTATAATCAAAATCTATTATTGAACTCTAAGTTCAACACAAAGGACTTGTAGGGAAACTCCCCAAGAAGTTGAAAACTACCACAAGGGTAGAAGGGTTGAAGCCAACATGATTGAAGATAGTGCAAAAGAAACTCTTGAGTCCCCTGACTTTGAGGGTCACATGGAAGAATAAAGTTTTTTTTCTTCGTTTCTTTTAATAATTGAGTTGTTTTGCTCCTGGATTATGTTATTTCAATTCCATTTCGGATTATGTTTTTTCCTTTGGATATTGTTCATTTCTTTTGGATTATGGTTTGTTTTATGGATAATGTTTTGAACATTTCTCTTATAATTTAAAGTTATTTCATTGAGCAATTCCTTTTTATTCGTGTGACCGACTTTAAATTATTTTACTTTTAGACATGTATTGTGGGGCAGTTGATTGTCTGGTTGATAGTGGCACTAAACACACTATCTTAAAAGATAAATGGTTTTTTATCAACTTTACGCCTAAAGTAACCTCAGTGACAACAATTCCGGGCCCGTTGACCCTTGTTGAAGGCTTTGGTAAAGCTAAATTCACGTTGTCAAATGGTAGTCCTGTTGAAGTATCTGAGGCCTTATATTCTCCGAGGTCCAGTCGTACCTTGTTGAGCTTTAAGGATATCCGAGAAAATAACTTTCATCTTGAAACTGCTCGTGAAAATGGTATTGAATACCTTCACATTACCTCCACTCAATACGACCAAAAGCGTATTCTGGAGAAGTTGAGATGTCTTTCAAGTGGTTTGTATGTTACTACAATCCAAAACTTTGAAAGCAATCTAATCATTCGGCGGGCGCCGATTGATGAGAGCACTTTTATGCTATGGCATGACCGGCTGTGACACCCGGGTCAAAATACGATGCTTCGAACGATGAACGCATCTCATGGACATCCTCTTGGAGGAAAGAATTTCGTGATTAATCCGAAAAGCCTATGCCAAGCATGCTCGATTGGAAAGACTAATCTCAAACCAATTCATGTGAAACCTACGAAATTGGTTTCCCAATTCCTTGAAAAAATTCAAGGAGATATTTGTGGACCTATCCAACCAACATGCGGACCATTTAAATATTTCATGGTTTTGGTTGATACATCGACAAGATGGTCACACGTAGCTTTGTTGTCCACAAGAAACGCAGCGTTTCCAAAACTCCTAGCCCAGATCATTAAATTGAGGGCTCATCATCCGGATTATCTGATAAAGTCTATTAGACTTGATAATGCCACGGAGTTTACATCGAAAACTTTCGATGACTATTGCATGACTTTGGGAATTAATCTTGAACACCCAGTTGCGTATGTTCATACCCAAAACGGCCTTGCAGAAGCTTTCATAAAGCGATTGCAAATGATTGCTAGGACTTTGGTTATGCACACCAAACTTTCTATTTCTGCGTGGGGTTATGCCATTTTGCATGCTGCTGGGTTGGTCCGTCTGAGGCCCATGGCCACCCAACCACTATCTGCGTACCAGTTGGTAACTGGATATGAGCCTGATGTCTCACATTTACGCATGTTTGGGTGCTTAGTCAATGTTCCAATTGAGCCACCTAAGCGTTCCAAATTTGGACCTCAGAAACGACGGGGCATATATGTCGGTTATGAAACCCCGTCCATAATACGCTATTTAGAGCCCTTGACATGCGATCTCTTTACCACTAGACATGCGGATTGTGACTTTGATGAGACATTCTTCCCGTCGTTAGGGGGAGAAATGCACGTTAACGCTGATAAGGAACGACGTGAATTAATGTGGCATGTACCGATTATGTCTCATCTAGATCCCCCAACTGCACATAGTGATAAGGAAGTGCAGAGAATCCTAGGTCTGCAAAATGTTGCAAATCAAATGCCAGACGCATTTAATGAAATGGCGAATGTCACGAGATCACATATACCTGGTGCAAATGTGCCTGCAAGGATAGATGTCCCAGTGAGACGTCGTGTTCCGGTTGAACACGTTGCTCCGGTTGTATCCACCGAGCAAAGGACGCTGCCGTCGGCCGTTCAGTCTGTCGCCCTTCCGAAAAAAAGAGGAAGGCCGTCCGGTTCCAAGGATGTTCTGCCTCGAAAGAGGAGAAATCCTGTCGCATCTGTTTTGCCGCACGAGATCATTAAGGATCACGGTGATGTATTAGAGGAGCGTGTTCCAGATGAAACACCAGTTCCTAATCATCCTAATAACCTCGAAATATCTGTCGATTATACTAGTTTAGACGATATTTTGAAGCGAAATGAGATTGTCATCGATGATGTGTTCATATACGCAGTGTCCAATGACATTATGAACAATGATGACATGGAACCTCATACCATTGCTGAGTGTCAGTTAAGAACGGACTGGCCTCAATGGAAACAAGCAATCCAGGCTGAATTGGATTTCTTAACGAAACGAAGGGTGTTTGGACCTGTCGCTCCAACACCGCCCAATGTTAGACCAGTTGGTCATAAATGGGTTTTCGTAAGGAAGTGTGATGAGAATAATGAGATTGTTAGATACAAAGCTCGCCTTGTGGTGCAAGGTTTCTCACAAAGCCCTGGAATTGATTACGATGAGACGTATTCTCCCGTAATGGACGTTATAACATTCCACTACTTAATCAGTTTAGTAGTTTCTGAAAAACTGAATATGCAGCTCATGGATGTGGTCACAGCGTATCTCTATGGGGATCTGGACACAGAGATTTACATGAGAGTCCCTGATGGACTTAAGTTGCCTGAATCAAGTAGTTCCCGGCCATGAAACACGTTCTCGATTAGACTGAGACGATCACTATATGGATTGAAACAATCCGGACGGATGTGGTATAACCGTCTAAGTAAATATTTGATCGGCTTGGGATATGTTAATAATGAACTATGCCCATGCGTGTTCATAAAGAAATCCACTTCAGGATATGCGATTATCGCAGTCTATGTAGATGATATGAATCTCATAGGAGCCTCGAAAGAGTTGTTTGAAACTGCTGAAATCCTGAAGAAGGAATTCGAGATGAAAGATCTTGGAAAGACACGGTATTGCCTCGGCCTGCAGATCGAGCACCGTAAAGATGGAATTTTAGTCCATCAAGAAAGCTACACCCAAAAGGTGTTGAGGCGCTTTAGTCATAGTGACGCTAAGCCGTCCTCTACTCCCATGGTCGTCCTCTCTCTAGACATTAATAAGGACCCCTTCCGTCCAAAGGAGGACGATGAAGAGATATTGAGCCTTGAGTGTTCATATCTGGGTGCAATAGGCGCACTATTGTACTTGGCCCAATGTACTAGACCGGACATCTCGTTTGCTGTGAATTGTCTAGCTCGACACAGCACCGTGCCAACATGCCGCAACTGGACTGGCAGAAAAGACATTTTCCGTTACCTTAGTGGTACTACGGACATGGGCTTATTCTATCCCTTTGCATCAAGTGGATCTAGCTCCATTGATCCTCGAAATAATGCAACCCTTGTCGGCTATGCTGATGCTGGTTTTTTATCAGACCCGCATAAGGGACGTTCCCAATCTGGTTATGTCTTTACCATTGAAAACACGGCGATATCCTGGAGGTCTCGTAAACTGACTCTAGTGGCCACTTCGACTAACCACTCTGAGCTACTCGCGCTCTATGAGGCTCCTAGTGAGTGTCTGGCTTCGAGCAGTTATTGACCATATTCGAAGCACCTATGATCTAGCTTACGATCACGATGAACCAGTTGTTATTTATGAGAACAACACCACTGTGATTGATCAAGCGAAGCATGGTTACATCAAAGATGATGCCACTAAGCATATCTCGCCAAAGTTGTTCTTCACACATGAACAACAAACGCTTCAAAAGATTGAAGTGAAGCATATTGGTTCAGAGAATAACCACGCTGACTTGTTCACTAAGTCATTGCCAAAGCATTCTTTTCAGAAGCACGCACGGGCGATTGGCCTACGTAGGCTATCTGAGCTACCTTAGAGCGACATTTTTTGTCGGAGTCGAAATTCTCGCACCCTGTCGTGTGCAAGTGAGGGGGAGCATCTTGTTGTATGCATGTGTACTCTTTTTGTCCTTAGTATAAGGTTTTTCCCACTGGGTTTTCCTTGACAAGGTTTTTAGCGAGACACGTTCCCTGTTATACCTCACTAAGGATTGCCGAAATTAGGGGGAGTATCTTGTCGTATACTTCTTACCACTGTATACTCTTTTGTCCTTCGACCAGAGTTTTTTCCCACTGGGTTTACTCTGGCAAGGTTTTGATGAGGCAACTGTTTTGTGGTTGATCCTCTACTACTACCACTGTTGCACTCTTTTTCCTTCGATTAGAGATTTTCCCATTGGGTTTGCTCTGGCAAGGTTTTGATGAGGCACACTGTTTTGTGGTTAGTTACTTACATACTATTTTGGCATATATCATTCGGCTATACAATTTCTCTTAGATACCGGTTTTGTCCCACACTGGGTTTTCCGACCCTAAGGTATTTATGTGTTTAGCACTGCGAATGAACTCGACTCAGATCGACTGCATGAAGACGAAGAATTCAAGACGTCCAAAGGGGGAGTGTTGTATGATATTATTGGACTCTTGGGCTTATACTTTATGGGCCCAAGTGGGCTTGTAACCCTGTCCCTCTACCTATATAAAGAGGGTTAGGGGTCTTATATTTTACATTTATTCAGATATTCATTCATAATAAAGACGATACTGTTCTCCCATCTCTCTACTTCTGTCTCCTTAAATACGTAGCTAATAGTAGTATTACAACAACATGTAAATTTTTATTTTTTTTTTATTTTTCTGACATTTCATGTTTCCGTTTCCCGCTTTCGCTTCCCTGATATGAACCAAACCAAACATGCTATCTTGTTTTGTTACATGTTCACTTCACTCTTTAGCATTTCTACCAACTTAAACATACAGTTATTTTGCAAAATTATCTTTACCTAAATCATTTAAAATACAGATTTTCAAAAATTAATCACATATACTCGTACATAAAACATTGAATCTATGTAGAACAGAAATACACAAAACAAACGGCCCAAATTTCTCCCAACTATCAGTAAACGCTCATAAATAAAGAAATCTAAATTGTTCTTGGATGAACAAACTAGGGCTGGAAAAAGTTCCCGAAATCCCGATCTGACATCCGATCCGGTCCCTACCCGATGTTGTCCCGATCCGAAAGATCGGATTTTTGTCCCGTCCCGAAGTATTCGGTTCGGGATCGGATTTCCTGACCCGACCCGATATAATTAATATACATTAAAAAAATTTGTTAAAAATAATATCTTATTATGAATAGTATCAGTTTATATTTATTAAAAAAAAATGAACTTACTCTCACATGTACTCTATTTACTAAATAACACATTTTTATTTCCGTATGAGTTTCTTGTTGCATATGTTGTGTATTCATTTTAATCTTCAATAAATAAACTTATAACATTTGGTTCCTGCTTTTAGTTTGAATTATGTTATTGTTTATTTTTTCTTAAAAATAATTATAATTAGTTGTCTTGTTTAATAATCAATCTTATAAATGAATACAATATCAACATAGTATTGTTCCACTTTTTGATTTTGTTTAAATCCAACGAACTTTTTAAAAAAATTGCTAGTTATGTTGTAACTTTTTAACAATTTTTTTTTAGCAGTATGAAGTATCGGGAAATCCCGTCCTGACCTTTCAGAAATCCATATTATCGGGACCCGATCATTTTCGGGTAGGGATCGAGACTTTTAAATAATATCCGAAAACTATCGGATCGAGTGACGAGTTTAAACTTTTCGGTCGGGTCCGTCCCGATTCCACCAATAGAACAAACTAGTTATAAAAAAATACCACACCAGTTATGATAGTAAAAAAGAAGAAGTAGGCATATCAGTTTATTCCTTCTGTAATTCTTTAAATTGCTATTTGCATGCTATTATGATATACATGTAGATAGCTCATTTCTTTATTATAAATCAAGACAACTCGTTTGGTATTTTAAAAAGGTCTTCACGGGTGATTGTTACTCCCTCCCTATTAATTTATATATCTTATACGAAATCACACACAACTTTGACTGGATTTAAACATATAACTAAATTTCCGAAATAATTTTAAAAAAATTTCTAACATATAGTTTAACATTTAAACTATATAAAAAGAAAATTAAAATTTTTCGTTTCGTCAATTTAGTTATATGTTCAAATTTAGTCAAAGTTAGATACAGAGTAGTATTTTTCTTCTCAAAAAGCAGGGTAAGGCAATGCACACCGTTATAAACTAAACCATTTTATTTCTTGTAAAAAAGAATTAGCATAGCTAGGCTATACAAAACAAATTATTGACAGACTGTTCCCACCTCCCACAAAGCGCATGCTATTGCTTTACAAATATTCGTAAGCTACTCAATAAATTAATTCTAAATTGTCTTGTTTTCTGTATAGTTTATCATGCATAAAGAATCTCCAAAGAATATGGATCCCATAGTGCTTTTTAATCTCTATAAATACCCAAGAAATGAGAGTGTTCTAAGCACATCAGTCATCCTCCCTATCTCTCTATAAATCATTTTTTTTCTCTCTAGGCTCATGTCTCAAGTTAACCTATCTTGTGTTTGTGTTTTACTTGTGCTGATTTTGTTCCAAAATATACATTTTTCTGAAAGTAGGAAACTGAAAAATCACAAGAAAAATGAAAACCTTATAAAGACAACATCATCCATCAGTGTCACCGCTACGTCACCGCTACGTCCAACCGAGACGGTAGATGAATCACAACCACCATCATCGGCTCATGCTGATGGGTTTAGACCTACTAAGCCAGGCCACAGCCCTGGCGTTGGTCATTCCCTTACAAATAAAAATAAAATATCATCATCTTCAGTGACACTGACACCACAACAAAACGATGATGTAGAAGAACCACGAACACCACCATCCGCACATGCTGATGGCTTTCGGCCCACAATGCCAGGGAATAGCCCCGGAATTGGTCATTTCTTTCAAAATAAAAATGAAATGTCAGCATCTGCAATGACATTGCCACACCATATTGTTGATGAGGTAGATGAACCACGAGCACCATCCCCAGCACATGCTGATGGATTCAGACCTACAACGCCTGGTCACAGCCCTAGCATTGGTCATTCGGTTCAAAACTAGGGTTACTTGTATTTTTATTCTTTTTTTAGTTTCTTCCTTTCGTATATATTTCGGGTTAGCATGAATTTCGTTCTTTTCGTTGTAATGCGAGTACTGTTCTATTTGTATTTCTTTTGCTTACTCAAATAATAAAAGAAAACTATTTGATTTGAAATTGTCCTTAATTTACCCTTGTGTGTAACATACTCATGTTTAAATAACTAGCCTGCAATGTTCAACTGATACTTAGACAATTCATGCGGAATTTTCCGCGGTAAAGTACAGCGGTAAACAACCAAGTGGCAAGTAAAATAGCAACTAATTAGCTTCATATTCAAGTAATCGATCCATAAAACTGCTTGCGAGTTGTGATTCCTTAGAATACTTATAAATTATCATTGAACAACGTATGCAAAGAAATATATAATATGTCTTCCAATCTCCTTAAGAATGATTCCCGTATACCATGTGATCTAAAACAAGAAACTGTAACACATCGGGTTCGCCTTCTTACATTTTATTTTCTTTTACTCATAAAATCAAAGCTGGCGTTAACGTTCATCGAGTAGGGTTCTCTTTAATAATCTACATCTTTTTATTTATGTATTGTTGGAACATTTTACATTAGCACTAACGAAAAAAGCCAGTTGTCTATTGCTAAACTTAAGTGTCGATCGTTAAATTTAATAACAAGAAAACAACAAAACAATATTACATTACATTATTAAATTTAGTGACACTCATTTTATAATCAAAACAGTGTCTCCTGGATCTCACATTTTGTTGTATTGCTGAAAATAAATCTTTTGTATTATTTTCTTCACTGTTTTTTTCTTCTGAATCTTAATTTTTGTTAAGGTTTATGATAAATGAGCATAATATAGAAGAAAAAGTTGATGAAAAAATTATTTATCATTTAACATTATATAGCTTCTTAAATGTTAACATGCGTAGTTGAAGAAAACAGCCAATATTTTACAGCCTTACAAAGAAAGAGGACAAATAGAAAGATAATTAACAAGACAGTCGTGATTCTAAGTGCATGAAAGATTCTTTGTTTTTTTATGCCATAGTAACTTTTATAAGTACTTTTGAGTCAAATATTATACCGGTAACACTTTTAACTTTAAAAGAATACTAGCTGAATGGTTAGAGAAACGCATCAGCAATATTAACCATTTTCTCAAACATAACATATTTTATATCTTTTAAAAAATCGTTTACATTTACACAAAATTTCAACGTTTTTATTAATTTTCTTATAATAATCCTATATTATTTCTTTTTATTTGTTTATCATCATTTAATAATCATAACAATATTCCAACCATAAAAATATGGATCACATGATAGTTTCTTACTGTTATATTCATCTAGAGAATCATATAATATAAGGTGAATTTTGTATTTCCTGAAATTTAGAAAATTTATAGGGTTTCTGATACATGCCACTTTTTATACCATAATCATTAAATTTTAGAAAAAAAAATATGTTTTGAGATAACAGATGCGGATATTTTTATGTATTTACAGTTTTTTTTTTTTTTAAAAATCAATCGATTTCACACCTACCCTCTTTATTTACGATTTTAATCTATGCACTAGTCCATAAAATAAGAGAAATTGTACGAACAAACTTTATGTAAAAACAAAAGAAACAACTTATGCTTGAATGACAAAAGAAGTAAGAGTTATAACTTACACGTAAAATACCGGAATAGCAACAAATAGCAACATATGCCTTCTTGTTACTGTGTCCATATAGTCGGTCCATCACTACAAAATAATGTTTGATTTAGTGAGAGTTAAAAGCTGTTACAAGTCTGTCACTAAATTAAAAAGTTGTCACAAATCTGTCGCAAATTGACTAAACTGTCACAAAACCGTCACAAAAACCGTCGCTAATAAGCTCGTAACAAAAAATACCATCACTAATCCCGTCGCTATTTAAGTTTTTTTTTTTTTTATAGTACATACAACAGAAATAGCAACAAAAACCTAGCATCATCCACTATAAAGTGACAGAAAAACGAAAAAATATATATATGTTGCTACCTTGACTTCATGTTGTGATACGTGATTAAAACCCTGCTTAAATAGATAAAATTTTATGTCTCAAGTTAACCTATAAGATTTTCTCAATCTATAAAATTTTAAGTAAATGCCGGATTATATATAAAATACCTTAATACTCCTATTAAGATCTCAATATTTGACACATGGTCTTGCTTTTTTTCTTTCTTATTTTACCTTTTTTTGTGTGTGTTTATCAATATTATTGATTTATAAAATCGTTTTTTTTCCGTAATGGAGGTATCTGGCTGGATTTATGGACTAGAGGACTAAGAGGAACCAGCCAAACATACACTAAAACTGGGAGTCACATGTCCTTATTACATGCTTGCAATATACAATAAACTAGGAGTAAATTTTTACATTAATGGTGACTGGTGTGGTTTGCAAATTAAAGAAATAGTATATGGTGTGAAAACTATACTTTTTTTGTATAATTAGGTTGACACTACCTTATTTTCTTTATAAATCATTGATTTTTTTTTTAATAATCACCAATTCTAATTATTTATAACTTGAAGACAATTTTTTTTTGAAAAAAGTAAGCATTCATATTTTTATTGAATTATGTTTCTTTTAAATGCCAAATAAACAATTAAATTGTCAAAAATGTTATAAAAACATAAAAAATCAATTTAAAAAAAAAAAAAGTAATTACAAACAAAGTGATGAAATTAATGATTTTAATAAAAAAATATAAAATTTTAATAACATTTTATTAATGAAATTAAGATATAGTTAGCCTTCTGTATAGTTAGTTTCCCCCAACATAAAAAAGGGATAAGTAATCATGCCCCACGCGTTGCGTGTGTGACGCGCAATGCAATTAAAATATAAAAAATAAGTGTAATTATGATACAAATACGTGGATAATACAAAAAAAAATAGTATATAAGACTTAAAAGAATGTTTGATTGTTAAAGAGGGACACAGTGTTATTAGTTGTTATTTATTTTTTTATTTTTATTTTTTATGTGAGCATGGTATTATTGTAATTAATAAAAAAATATATGAGTAATTTTTAAAAAAAATGATTAAATTGGACAAACTCATTTGACTTGAATTGACTTATATAATAATAGAACGATAGTATTTGAATTTACATAAATAATATACAAGTAACCAGGCAGAGCCGCAAAGTTGTAAAGTAGTAAGAATATTTGGGTGGAATCTCCCACATATATATATATATATATATATATATATATATATATATATATATATATATACGGTGAGTTGCATGTGTAGGTGAGATTCCATAATATAATATTCTATCAGATCTTAGTACCTGGAATGAAGGGTTTAAATTTAAGCATTACATAAAAGTTATGGTGAATTAAATAAATCACTTGAACTTGGAGAATAAAATACGGCCAGGTTGTCCACTTGTTTTGGCCTCTATACACGGTTTTAATAAGTATAAATATTCTACCTGTCTTTTCGTGTTTTCTTATTTATTTTCATTTAAATTTTAAATTTTCACGACTTATTTTTTAAATTTATGAGCGTTTATATTATATTGTATTCAAATTTTAAAATATTTGAACATAATATTGTTTTAGACAATTTTTCTAAAATTTAATGTTTAATTTACATTAATTTATACATTTATTCCAAAATAAATTGCGTGTCGATTTTCTTTTAAAAATAATTGTTGGAATGCATTGATACATGTTTTATAGTAATTGTATAACTTTTGTTCAAATTTTTTAGAATTTAATTTTATATAAAATAATAAAAAGGAATGAAAGGAACGTAGAAAATAGGGATATGATATTTGGACTCGCTTTTATATATACCTACACCCATGTTACTTCTGTAGTTGTCTATTTGAAATTCAATTTGGAAATTAAATATATTAAAGGTTTTTTAGAATATTTTAAAGGTTATAGCGGCTAGAAAAGCAAGATCTACTTGGGGAGTTTAAAGGGTTTATTAAAGCTGCTAAACAAAGAAAGGTCTACATGTTCAAGAACCCTAATTAACAAATTGTTCTAAGTTCTAAAAATGTTGTATTAGTTCAAGAAAAAACTAGTTTATGAACATTATAAAGTATATATAATTTCATGTGAGTGTATATCAAATTAATTAACTACTAAATATATGTGTCTGGGATGAACCAGAATATGCTTCAGTTGAGTTAATTGGGTCGAATTTGGCATATTTTTGTAGTAATTGGATAGTGTATTTCTATTTTTATTGATTTTAAATTTTGTTAATAGTTTATATGTATTGTTATGTCAATCGATTGCATTTACCGATTAGATTATAGTATTTATATGTAAAGTTTTCCTACAGGTTACTTTCACTGTGTGAGAGTTCCACTAAAAAAAAAAATACCCAAATAACAACGAGATTAGTGACGGTATTTTTTGTTACGAGCTTATTAGCGACGGTTTTTGTGACGGTTTTGTGACAGTTTAGTCAATTTGCCACAGATTTATGACAGCATTTTAAATTAGCGACAGATTTATGACAGTTTTTAACTCTCACTAAATCAAACATTATTTTGTAGCAGCCTTAAGCAATTAATATTGCTGAATATATTGTGCTTGGTTTTTTAGTTTCTAATAATTTAACACGTTATAATTGCCTTAAAAAAAAGTACAATTACCTCATGTTGGTTATGTAGGTTACATAACCAATTAAGTTTGGAGATAATTATGTCCAAATTATCTTTCATAAAAAAAAAATGAGTGGAGGTTATGGGTCTATTTTTTTTAAGTTTTAGCCACCCGGTCTAATAAAAAAAACTTAAAAGCTGTTTTTAAACTTTTTTTAAGCTTAAAAAACAACTTATAATCTATTTTTGAAAGATATTAAAATATAAAAAAAAAGTTTAAAAACTGTTTTTAATCTAAAAATATATATTATAATCTCTTTTTGAAAGATACTAACGTGTAAAAAAAACAACTTAAAAGCTTTTTTAAGCTTTTTTTTACTTTTTGTTTGAATTATTAAGTAAAAAAAATATTAAATTGTAAAAAACAGCTTAAAAGATGTTTTTTGAATTATTAAGATAATTTAGATTTAAAAATGTTATTAAAGTAGTGACATATGAATAAAAATCTTATTAAAATATGACCGACCATCAATGAGCGGGTCAACCCTCTGTTTGAAGTTTTATACAAATATATATTTTGCTTGCTTTCCTGCCTTTGCTTATTAAAAAAAGGAATATTCAAACTGTGTACGTAATATATTTCTGCAACCTCGGATGGAAAGTTAATTACCGTCTTTCATTACTTTTTGTTTTTTGTAAAGATGAACGATTTTACCTTGGATTTTATTGATATATGGGTTGAAATATGACACGTGTGACTTCACAAAGAGGACATATATAATTGTGTATATAGAAGTGGGAAAAAATTTATTATGCTAAATGAAATTTTTTTTATAATGTTTTACTCTTTTCGTCATTACACATTGAACGATCCATATATAGCTTGTACAACGATCCATATATAGCTTGTACACAAACATCACGCGCAGTACTATTCATGTCGAATGAGTTTTCGGTTTCAAAATTGAGTGCTAGAATCCAGTTTCTGAACATCAATAAAGTGAACTTTTTTTTGTCAAAAAAGAAAACGCAGATACAACAACATTCCGAGACCACTTTGCATGTATTCTCTAGCTAATCCAATAAACTTCGTGTGGAAGACAGATGTTATATAAGAAAGTGAACGATATCTGGTAAGGGTACGCGGCCAAGTTTTAATGTAACGTAATTGAACTATTTTCTCGCCAATGACCTTCCTAACATATACTCCATCCGTCTCAAAATATTGGGACTCTATGTAAGCACGAAATATTTTAACAATTTAAGCACGACATATTACCGATAAAAGTTACACGTATATAGATAGATAGAGCATCAATATTTTAAAACGGAGGGAGTATAAAGTACGCCAAGAGTTGGATTCTCAAGCTATTTTATCGGCAACGCCAACTTTTTAAAAGTCTGCAAATTATTTTATTTCTCTCGACTTTCCCCAAACCTGCTGGGGACTTCCTTTATAGTTTTTAAATGCTTAAACTTTCCATTCAAAATGAATCTTTCTACATTTGATGGCTTTTAACAATCATGAGAATTAACAAATTTTTGCAAGTTGGTAGTGAATAAGGTACTATAATTATATAGTAAAGTTATAGATCCAAACTGAATCAAACAGACTAATTGTCAGACTAGCTAGTCCTTAATTTAATTTTTAAAATTCTTTTTACACCCAATCAAAACAAAAATAAAAACTCAAATATAATACTTATGTAACCCTAGTTGAAACTATTATAAACTTAAATATTAATTAAAAATATTTATTTATTTTTAATAATTTTAATATATTTTATTTGGTGATTCAACAAAATAAAAACTCAAATATAATATTATAGAACTCTATTTGATATCATCATAAAGTTAAATATTAATTAAAAATATTAAATATATGGCCGAATAACAGACTCTTAAATTTCGGGATGAAAATAAAATTTTAAATTTACATTGAATACTAGTGTGTTGAGAATCTGGATTGCTCATTAGCATTATTGTAATTATTTGCCTTGGGTATTTTTGTAAAGCTAGTTTTCTACTTTCCTATCTAACCTTGGTAAAATTCTGTAATACCTTAATTAATATTAGCAAATCTTACGATACTTGTCTAAATACATTGTCTAAATACATTGTCGTATTTGTCCACATACATTATACATAGTGTAGTTTCTCTTTAGACAAAGAGGTTGGAACATGTGACTCAAAGGGGTTTTGTCGACTTGTTTATTATATGTATGTTGCTATTCTATTGCTAAATTTAGCGACATTTACATTAGCAACGGATATTCTAACTGTATCCTGACATTTTCTTGTAGTGTCCAAAAACGGTAAGAAACATATGCTTACATGAGATTTCCCTTCATAAGTGTAACGATACCCACAATTTACTATATCCATGAAGGTTGTTTCACTATCATTGTTGAATATTGAACATGCAAAAGAGATTTGAACGGTTCTGGGTAACATCAAACGAACCGTAAATATCATATCTTCAAATCAAAGTAGTTACTAAGCAATATTATGTCGCCGATGTCATATGCACAATTGTAAAGAAGGCCGCCTTAAGCTGAAGAAGTAACGTTAACGTGACAATTGTATAGGAAAACTTGACGTTTGTCTGATCTAATTGTTAAACTCATTTTTTTCTTACAAGTTTAACTGCTGGTGAACTAGACTGAAAACTGTATAAATGAGCTTCTTTGCTTAATACTTGCATCTAACGCATGCCATGCATTAGCACCAAGAAAAGGGATCCGATTCCGTACTTTCTGTATATTTTTTGATATTTGAAGGCTGTAATACGAGAACTGTTTTATTTCTATTAAACGTCCACCCAGCTAGAATTTTTGGCGTCCAATCACGCCGATAGGCTCCCAAGATTCAGAATGTTATCGAAGTGTCTTTTTTAATTTTGATTTAAAAGAAGCAACAAAAAAGAAAACAAAGCTATAACAAGACTAATCAAACACAACTTTAATATCTCCATGGATAAAACTACTAAATTATTGATGTTTGTTCAAAATTTCAAATTGGCTGAAATTTTATTGCAAACACCAAAATGTATAATAAACACGATGCAGTACGCTTGATTATTTTAACCATATGAAGGTTTTTATGTGATGGCTTTCAAGAATACCTCTTTAACTGATATAAAGGACAACATATACAATTGCATAAACCGCTTGCAGAAAAGTTTTAAACCAATTCATGTATATGAGGATTTCAGTATATAATAAATGGAAAAGTATTCTCGGTCTGCAATGAACAGGTCCCAAATTTGATACATATCTACAGTGAGGATCGAAAACTCATTTCCCCTCTTTTTATCTGATTTTCAAAATAGAAAAATGTGTCTTTCTAAAATTAGTGATGAAATATTGATGTTGATTGGGTATAGATACCATTCAACAGCTTGATAAACCCAAGAAAGCTTAGTTTCCCGTCCGTGTGTCTTATCCAATCATGAAGAACAGCATGAACGGGCATCGTCATGCTAAGTCCTAGTTCCTGAAAACAAATTTCAGAATGTAAATTTTAGAATTTCCGGAAACAAGTTCACCCTAAATCATAGCAATACACATCATTCCTAAATATTTTAATTTTTTTACTCAGGAATCGGGGAATGAACTAGGTGGAGTCAGTCAAGCGGCTGTAGTCCTACCATTTTGATAGAAATTGATGAAAAAGTAAAAAAAATCCTATGTGTTTTGATTAAATCTTCAAAGATTGGCGTTTCAGCCCTCCCATATTATGAAAAAAAGTCCTATAAAGCATGACATTCAAAATTCAAGGTTCCATAACTGTTAAGAAACAAAAAAAAATGATTATAAAGTTACTTACTGAAGCAAGCTCTTCGATGACAATAGGCCTGTTACCATCCTTCTCAAAGACTTCGTAAGCATGCCGAGCTTGTGCTTCCCATTGCTCATGAGCCTCGAGCTGATGAACGCTTAAAGCAGCTGCACAAAATTCATCGAAATCCATTCTTCTATGTTGAAGCGCATTAAACTGTCAATCAAAGAATAATGATTACTTAGTGTTTGTAATGAATCACCAAGAGCAAGAAAGATTACAAGAGTTGATCAAGCACTCGGTATATTAAACGTAATTACGTACTGATTCTAGAAATTCAAAGACACAAGACTCTGTCATAGCTTCTGTCGCGTTTTCCGTTAAGGCCTGACCAAAAAGGGTGAGTGAGACATGTTATAAAAATACTAAACAGCGGTAGTACAAACTACAAACCAAAAACACGAAAAAATAAGGAAAAGAACAAAGTAATTTAAATCTACCAACCGCTTTGATATTTTCCAAGCTTATGAATCCGCTCTTACTAGGTTGCAACAACGCAAATTGTTCCTCTAGATAACATAGTTCATCCTCCGTCAACGTTTTTGCTAAGGCCTGCAGATCATAGCAATTATTTGAATATTTTTTATTAATTAACACCCTGAAAAAGCCTTTTACTAAACGCCTTCAAACCGCTTGTGCACCCACCTGTAACGAAGCTTTACGAAGTGAAGACGAGCTCAAATACGCCTTCATGAGCTTGAAGATCTGTATATCCAAAGGTACCTTCCCCTCGAGTTTATCTTTAATCCATGGATGGCCTACAGAAATTTTCATAAACTTAAACTTTACAAATAATTAACAGAAGAAGAAGAAAATCGCATTTGGGCCCGTTTGGCTGAACATTTTAAGCAAGAAATCTATGACTGATCAAATTTTTTCCCTTTCCACAAGGCCTGGACTTTATTTGGTTATTTGTATTTTGATCTGAAAGAGCTAGAAACTATCAACTTAATGACCGAACTTTACTAAAACTCAAAGCGCTGCTTATTTGCTGAAAAGCAAACACTCCTTGAACACATAAATTTGGCTCATTCAGCATAAAGCTTTTAGCTTTTTCAGGCCAAAGAGAAAAAAATCCCCAGTTTTACTTGCATGCTTTCTTACAATCAATAACCATCACATGTGGTGTTAAAAATACAGCTTATTCGCTTAAAAGTAAACAAGACTTCAGAAAAAAAACTGAAATCTATAGCATAAAGCTTCTAGAAAAGTTAAGCTTATAATTAACAACAAGAAAAACTCAACTTATAAGCTGGTCAATCAATATCAGTTTTCAGTAAAAGCACAAAAAAGTAAGCTTATAGTTAAGCTGCAACCAAACAAGTAACATACTGAAAAGGCACTTACATAAAGCACCAGCTGCTGTTAGTCTTTTTCTCGGGTCTTTATTCAGTAAGCCTTTGACGAAATCTTGTGCCTCATGCGATATTGAGGGCCAAGGAGCGTCCTCGAAACACGGTTCAGATTTTAAAACAGCTTTGAATATTCCAGATTCAGTCCGGGCCCAGAAGGGTCGACTCCCACATAACAATATATACGCAATTACGCCTATACTCCACACGTCAGCATCTGTACTGTATGACCTTTGTAGCACTTCTGGGGCGACATAGTATGCGCTACCGACTATGTCATTTAGCTCCTCATCTGAAATTAATTCGACACGTTATTTTTTCTGATAAGTTTAACCCGAAACTTGTTACTTTTTATTATCTGTAATTTTACACGAACTAATGTGCTAACTTCTCAGTTTATAAACAAATAAAATAGTTAAATAATTTGCATACTTGTGAATGTAATAATGTATCGTTTCATGAATAAATTCTGAAGGACAAACCTGGCCTCACAAAATCTGACAACCCAAAATCAATGGCCTTCAGTGTAGAGTTCTCATCCGTGGAAGTAAACAAGAAATTCTGTCAAAAGATTCACCAGAAAATAAGTCAAACAAATTTTATTTTATTTTTGAATGGACGGCAAATTGACATAACTAATTGTGACAATTAATCTATGTATAATCACCATCATGACTAATTTTAATGAAATTTCATATTCACAACAGTTACAGCTTCAGACACTTGAAAGTACAAAGAAATATAATTCGAAATAGATAGCTACGACTCTCAATTTCTTGATACATGAGAGAAGGTAACTACCCAAGCCAGAAACTATTCGAAACATGCCATGTCATACGCATATCTCCGGTAAAATAATTATGGAGATTTATAACATGTTTTTTTGGGAATTCCAATTACTGTTACAATTTTACAAATCAAGATAAACTAACTCCAACCTCTGGTTTAAGATCTCGATGAACCACACCCTGGAGATGACAAAAAGCAACGGCGTTTAGCATTTGACTCAGGACCGCCTTTGCATCATCCTCTGTGTATTTGCCACCCCTGGAAATTCAAAGATCTACCAGGTCATACAAACTATCACAAGCTTTATTAACTCTAGGCTTAGTCTTTTTGTACCGAAATACATTGTTTGAAACCAAAATATTACCTTGACAAAATCCTTTCTAAAAGCTCTCCACCTTCACATAACCTGAAATGTGATTAGTTGATTGATCATATCAACAACAAAAACAGGAGTAAAGTTAGTGCAACACCAGGACAAATTATATAACTAAGGAATGAGCCAGGTTCCGGTTAACCAAAAAACTAGTAAAAACATGGTATCATCAAAATTAAATGGTTGTATGTAGTAGTGAAAAAAGGGACTGAAATGGTATGCAAAATAAGGTGCCAATTTGAGTTTTTTAATTTTCCAAATAAAATTTTCTAAAGAGAAAATCCTGAAAATTTGCATCTTTTTTACTTATTTTCCTATTCACGGTTTTTGCATTAGAAATACTGAAATTGGTAGCTAACTGGTTAAAGGAAATGTTGTTCGGACTGTGTTATAATTGTTGACCTACAACTACAGAATCTACTAACTCAAAATTTCAATTTTCGTTAGCAAAGGTAAAGTTACCAAAGTAGTGACAATCTTTGTAATCAATGTGATCGCAATATCAAAAAGTTTAATCAAAAGTCAAATGAAAGCTTACTCCATGACCATGTATACGTAGTCATCGTCTTCAAAGGCATCGTAGAACTGAACAATGCTATTATGTCCTGATAATGCTTTCAGTATCATCACTTCCCTTCTCACATCATCGATGGCTATGGCAGTGAGCATCTAATTAAAATAGAATAATGAGCAAGTATAACGAATACATGTGAACTAAATAATGGTAAACGAATAAGCTACACTAGCATGCCGTGAACTATAATCCTGCTGGATTAAAGGAAGTTTGTATGTCTTGTACAACCTTCCAGCTTAGATATTCAGAAAAGACCAGATACAACACATAAACTCAGATAGTCATAAAATGAAGAAAGAAATGTGGTATACCAACCTCAACAAATTTGAATCATCAAAATTCATTTTCCGGATCATGAGATAAACAAATCAAATGTTAAAGATGATCTGCAAACATGTAAGCCCTCCTCTAAACAAAAGTTGGTAGAGATAAATGACTAAAGGCACCGTAAGTATATACTTTTTTTATATATATAAATTAATGGTGGGGAAGACCCAATTTTTTATTTAAGTATATACTTCAGTAGACCATTTAAGTCTAAACAGTATTGATGAAATAAAGAGAAGATGAGAAAACTAAGTAGATAAAATGGAAAATGAAGAAAAGGGCAGTGAAGAAATAGTTGGCAGCTGAAAGATGAATATCAATAAGAAGAACAGAAAAAAGGGAATATCTAGAAAAATAAACTTCTATGTAGACATATTATCGCAGTCTTATTCGAATCAAGCGCAAATTCTTTGTTACATGATCGTGTTGTCATGTCCTAAACCCTGTTAATTAACTAATTATTGTAACTTTTAGCAAGAAATCAGTAACATACACTTAAATATTTCTCAGAGTTTTACTACAAGGCCATAAGCAAACATTCCATAGCGAATGATACTTTTCTACATAAATCATAATTATGTCTACTGTAGTAAAAAGTAAAAACTGAAAATATTTTGTGATCTAACAGAAATAAGAAGTGATAACTGTTGATTCATTGGGCGGAAACCACCAAGCAAACCATTCCGGAACACTACTTTTCATATGCGTAAAGACGTGATCATGAAGGTCTTGAAGGATTTATGCCTACGTTTTATCATCTATCATGCAAAACAGTTTCCTTTTTCTCAAAGAAGGAAACGAGCAAATGAATCTAGTTTAACAAAGGTTTTGAACAAATATAATGTAAAAGGAAAGGCAGATTGCTTTTTTTTTTTTCATAAGAGGAACAAACTACGATGAACATAAAATACAAAACCAAATAATATTTCTAGAGTACGAAAAGAGATGTCATTATCATAGTCTTTAAACTAAGTTCTGAGAAAATCTTAAGCAAGAATTATAGCCAGTACCATAAAGGAGTTAAAGAACTCAAGATTACAAAACTGTCATTCAAAATCTCATACCAGAGTCACATCATTATGCATAACAATCATGTTAATGTACAAATCCGAAACAAAATAAAGAAAAGTGAATTATACCTTATCCTTGGGTATGAACTTAATAGCGACATCTTTTTCATCCAAAATATCACCCTTCTTCCTGAGCTTACCCCTACAAGTATACCCAAAATGCCCTCTCCCAATCTCTTCCCCTATCTCGTACTTCTTTTCCAAACCCCGAGACAACCCAAACACTGTATCCATCTCGAACCCTGCCACGTCATCACCACCACCTCTTCCGCTGACCTTTCGAAGCAACGCCTTAATGTGCCTTGTGGGAGAAGAAGGTGGCTTAAAGAAGTTTTTTGGGGACGCCTTGAAAAAAAAAGGGGAGGGGCTCGTGAACCATGCGAACGTAGATTTTTTCTCTGTTATTTCATCTTTTTCGGGCGGGAGTAGGAGAGAGTTAGTTCTCCCTTTCCATGGTTTCGAGGTGCATACTCCCATTACAAAATAATATATTTAACGAATAATGGTAATGTTTTAGTGCATCTCATTGAGTAAAAGAGATTTGTTTGTATTTATGCATGGTGATTTTTTCATGATAGGAAATTGAAGAAGAAGATATTGGTTGTTTCTAGTTCATTTCTGTCTTTTTGGGTGATAACTGATTTAAGATGTTAAATTTACAAGCAAGAAATTTGTACATAAGAACATGTTATTATTGTGAAAGGGGGTGATAAGTTCAAATGATAACTCAAATCGGAAACTGGTGAACTGTAGTTTAAAATTTAGGTCATAAATAGCAGGTATTACAACAATATGTGTTCATGAAATTGGTGATATATTCTAGTGTACATATTATAATTGTGAACTGTAACTTGTAAACTTCTTATCCAAATTTAGCAAGAAGAGGAGTTAGGAGCATACATGCTTAATGTTACCATAGAATCTTTTGTTTGTAGAAAGTTTCTATTTTTGGTCTTATAGAAGGAACAAATAATTTAATCTTTTAACAAACTCGTTATCATAACAGTAAATTACCTTATCATAATTTATACAATCGAATATGGATAAATTAGCAGTACTTCACACCATAGTTTCTTGAAAAATCGGTTCCAACAAAGCAGAACCAACCTTTCAAGCTCTATGCATTTTCACCACGGCACGAGCCAGAATATATTATACAGAAATTGAGCCTGCGAGTCAAGCACGAGGGAGTTTAGTTAAGGAGTCGAACCTGAATAAAAATAATTTGTCGTTGTCCAGCTCATATAGAACCCAAGTCAAGTTAATAATTACACACCAGAGATAATTTCTATGATTATACCTCATTTTTATGTAGCTCTACATACAAATTTGTTGTAAATTTTGAAAGTTAGATCGAGTTTTTGTTATATTTTGATTTGCCAAAAAAAAATGAAAAGATTACTTCCAACAAAGCAGAACCAACATTTCAAACTCTATTCATTTCCACGACCGCACGAGCCAAAATATCATACACACAAATGCAGCTCGAGTATAAACAGCTCATCACGAGTACAAACAAGCCTAGATAAGGAGTCGAGCCTGAATAAAACTAATTTTTCCTTGTAGTACTACTCATTTACAACCCCAATCAAGTTAATAAATAATAATTACACACCTGAAATAATTTCTATGACTATAATTCCTACTTAATGTAGCTACTACGTATAAGTTTGTTGCAAATTTGCAAGTCATCAATATAGAGTATTTGTTAATATTGATCTGGAAAAAATTGAAAAAAAAAAGGAATTGAAATTGAACCCGACGTGAATCGAACACGCAACCTTCTGATCTGGAGTCAGACGCGCGTCCATTGCATTAAGAACAAAGAAATAATGTAAAACGAGGATCTGATTCAAGTATGTGTAAATATACTACTCGATCTTTTAGATTTCCTTAATCTTAATCTTTTATAGCTCATTTTCACATCACCGTTACTAGCTCGTGTCCAACCCTATTTTTTTTATTCTTTTAATAATTGGTGGGAAAAACGCATATTTTTATTTTATTAACCGAGGGAAAAATAAAAATGTGGGAAAAAAATCTCACAATAAAAGTATAAAAGAAAAGGAGCCAAAAGTTCTCCAATTCGAGATAAGATCTAATATATAAAATTATAACAATTTGGACTGTATGTCCAAACTTCACAATTTTCTTTATCATCTAATGTGGAATTTTATCAAAGATATAGAATAAATAGTCCAGAGACACTTCTTCTTATTGAGTAGAATGCTAATTAATTTTAAAGAATCCGACTCAGTAATTGCATGGGTACTTGACATATTTCATATGTAAGGTATTATACCGATACGATACTTACAAAAACAACTAAGAAACACGCATCGGTTCAGACAATTTTGGTTGATATAAGGATATTGTGAATGTAATTTTTAGATGAGCCGGTGGGGAAATCTATAAAATTACTACAATATCATGTATATAACCTAGATCGGACGTATACAAACAAGCTTTTCAAAAAGAAAAAGAAAATACTGGGACGTATACGAAGAAATTGATTCTTGATAGAACCAACTCCAAATTAACCAGCCCGTCCAAACACAAAGGCCAAAGCTAATTGTTCAAAAATAAGGCCACTTTTTTTTTATTAATTAGTAGTGGTGAAAACTCACTCTTTATCGAACCCGCAAAGTAAGAGTACTTATAAATACTTCATCCGTTTCTATTTAATTATTCACTACTAAATTACGTGCAATTTTGACCGGGTAAGAATAAAACTTTTTTGGCATGATTAAATAGTAACAAACGTGAATTTTCCTGTAATTGCGTTTTTCATATAAGTGACGACACATATACATCCTAACACCACTGGGAAAAAGTCACAACATGATTGTAACTTGAGAATTAATTTTTAATCATTTTGTAGGTCTATAACTATACAGCACAAGTGGAAACAATGTAAATAGTAGTTTGATTTTTATGAGTCATACCATATTTAATATAAACAAACTCGAAAAAAATTTGTAATTTTTTTAAACATACACACACTCTATTTTAATAATTACTAATGTATCTAATCTAATTAATTAATAATTTGTCCTCACTATATTTTTCTAATTACAGATATAGTTTAAATTAATTAACAATTCGTTTTTAACCTGCATAACTACAATAAATGATATAAAATCTGAATATTATATTTAAAATAAAATATATTACGAGATTTATATATTATACGCATATATATAAATATTACTATATACGAAACATGCCGCCAATTAATGCACTTACATTAGCGGCTAGATTAATATAAAGCAACTTTTGGTGGTCCATATAATAATTGATCATAGTCACGCCAAATGCTAAATACTAGTTGTCACACCATTAAAAAAAAATATTCAAATACCGACGGGATTAGTGACGGTATTTTTTGTTACGAGATTATTAGCGACGGTTTTTGTGACGGTTTTGTGACAGTTTAGTCAATTTGCGACAGATTTGTGACAACTTTTTAAATTAGCGACAGGCTTGTGACAGCTTTTGGCTCTCACTAAATCAAACATTATTTTGTATTGCACAGTACATGCCTCTATAAATCTTCCTGGTTTGTGTACTAAAATTATTAACCACACTCCATTGTAAAATAATGTTTGATTTATTGAGAGTCAAAAGCTGTCACAAGTCTGCCGTTAATTTAAAAAACTGTCACAAATCTGTCGCAAACTGACTAAACTGTCACAAAACCGTCACAAAAACAGTCGCTAATAAGCTCGTAAAAAAAATATCATCGCTAATAGACTCCTAAAAAAAAATACCGTCACTAATTCTGTCGCTATTTAATTATTTTTTTTTTCATTGTCAAGTCAAAGGATAAAATAACGAATAAGATGCCGTGACAACAAATCAATCACATGGGTTTCTATCTTTGCACAGTTCATTAATTAAGATAATGCAAAATATAAAAATAAGTTGCATTTCGTGTAAGAACAAGCGGTAATTCCAATTATTTATTAAAATACATAATTAAGAAGTATTAAGTATTACATCCTGTGGAAACTAATTAAAAGGTTCATATGTTTCCTTCACCTCAACAATAAGCAAATGATCCATTCTTTTTCAGATAAATCGTGATTAATTATTATTAATTAATTAAAATAAATGGTGCGATCACAGTTTACTTACTTAAAAGCGCTAAATTAAAACGAATAATACAAAGTCATAAACGGGCATCAGAAAACTTCTGAATCCAAAGATCGACATATCATCTTACTTGGACAAACGATGCAAAATGCACAAAGATACTGTAATATGCAAACATTAAACATCTAAGTTATTAAATAACAACATTGAAATATTATCGAGCGCGACAAGTTAAAATAATATAGGCATTGTATGAGAGGCATATATATATATATAGAGCAGCATGGACACGATAAGCCAAAGTGCTCAGTACTATCGGTGTGCCAACTCATAAATAAACTCGATCTAAACTGATCATTCCTCACAGAATGACCAAATGCACCAGTATGCCAAACAATCCGTACAACCCAAGCAAACATGAAAAAAACCCCGCTGAGAAACCTTACAACTATCTGTCATGGAAAAAAGACCAATCATTCAAACATACTTGTCCTATGAAACAACAAAGGCGACCAATTGAAACAACAAAGTCGACAAACTAAACAAATTTCATCGACACTCATAAAAAAAATAACCGAAACGATATGATATACAATGCAACAGAGATGTGTATAGCCATTAAAACATGACAACACATATATGATGGACAAAGCAAAATTCATTTTGTGCATGATAGACAACCCCGTAAAATATTACTGTATTTTTTTATTAGCAACTGTTAGGGTCGATACAGGCGAATCAATGAAAGACAGAAATACTAAACCGAGCACACACTCTTTGATAACGGAGTTCACCCAAATTGGCTACGTCTCCGGGTCGCTACACGTGACACTTTATATATATATATTAAAAGAAGATTACAATCGTAATCTAGCTAGATCACAAAGCTATGGTTCTCTCGCAAATAGAACTCTCTCTTTATAATATAGAGGTGTTTGTGTAGGTGTAATTAAAATACAAGATATTGGGGCATATAAATAGAACACTTAGTGGGTCATATTACAATTCTTAGTGATGTGGAATAATTAGAAAACATGGCCAAACCTCATTTGGCTCCACAACTCAACAATCTCCCACTTGAAGTCAAATGTCGAGTGCTTCAAAAGAACTCCAATTATCCTCGACCACCGAACTCACTGTGCTCCTCCGAGCAGAATGCTCCCATCGGTATCGTTGTATAGTAATTGATACTCTGCCGTCATCGGCGAGTTACTCATTCTTCTAGTGTAGCGGCGACCCTGAGCCTCATGCTCGGAGTCCTACTGAGGTTGCACACAACCTCAGTTTGTCGATTGTAACAGTCTTCGTTAGCATATCGGCGGGGTTCTTAGCGCCCTCAATCTTTTCTAGCGCGAAGATTCCATCTTCTAGAACAGCCCGGATAAAGTGGTAACGAATCTGTATGTGCTTTGTACGTGAATGGAATACAGGATTCTTAGCTAGGTGAACTGCACTTTGACTATCACAGTGCAGAACTCCCTTGTCGGTTTTCTGACCGAGCTCTTTTAAGAAACCTTGCAACCAAATCATCTCTTTGCTTGCTTCCGTCACAGCGACGTACTCAGCCTCTGTGGTCGACAATGCAACAATCTTTTGCAGCTTCGATGTCCAACTCACAGCAGTACCACCGTAGGTACAAACACATCCTGTTGTGCTCTTTCGGCTGTCCAGATCACCGGCCATGTCAGCATCCACATAGCCGCGCAGGCCTTCCGAGGTCTTTCGGAAACATAATGCCAAACTCACGGTACCCGAGAGATATCTCAATATCCACTTCACAGCTTCCCAATGGTGCTTTCCTGGGTTACTCATGTAACGACTGACAACTCCCACTGCATGGGCAATGTCCGGTCTTGTACACACCATAGCGTACATCAAGCTACCAATTGCTGAAGCATAGGGTATGTTCGACATACGATCCTTTCCTTCCTCGTCTGAGGGTGATTGTTTCTTCGACAAGCTAAAGTGTGCGGCTAGCGGTGAGCCTACAGCTTTGGCATCACTCATGCTAAACCGTGCCAACACTTTCTTCACATACTCGGCTTGCGACAGAAACAGGGACCCATCCCTTCCTCGAGATATCCTCTTACCGAGGATCTGATTTGCGGCACCCAAATCTTTCATCTCGAACTGTTTCGCCAACTGTTGCTTCACCTTGTTAATCTCAACAAGGCTCGACCCGGCAAGCAACATGTCATCTACATACAAAAGTAGTATGACATACGAAGAGTTCGCAAATCTCTTCACGAAACAGCAGTGATCGCTATCACTTCTTTCGAATCCGGTATCCGCCATGAAACTGTCAAACTTCTTATATACCTGCCGTGGTGCTTGTTTTAACCCGTACAAGCTCTTCCGCAGTTTGCAGACCAGTTTCTCTTTTCCCTTTTCGGCAAACCCTTCAGGTTGGAGCATGTAAATTTCTTCTTCTAGATCTCCATGGAGAAATGCAGTTTTCACATCTAACTGCTCGAGATGAAGATTCGCATTTACAACAATGCTCAACAATAGCCGAATAGTCGTCATCTTTACGACTGGTGAAAAGATCTCGGTGTAGTCAATTCCTGCCTTTTGCTGGAACCCTTTGACTACTAGGCGTGCCTTATACCGTTTCGTGCCATCTTGTTCCTCCTTTAGACGGAACACCCATTGTTGCTCAGTGCCCTTTTCCCCTTGGGCAGTTCGGCTAACTGCCAAGTCACACTCTTCTCAAGTGACTTCATCTCATCCTTCATCGCGAGCTCCCACTTTCTCGAGTCTTTCAGCTCCAGAGCTTCTTCTCTACTTTCGGGCTCTCCTGCATCACTGAGCAATATGTAATGTAGGGAAGGAGAGTACCGGGCAGGAGGTCTCCTCTCGCGCTGACCTCGGCCCAACTCAGGTCGGGGAGTTTGGGGCAGCTCCTCGTCCTCTTCAGTATCTGCTGGAGGGTTGTCGAGCACCACTGGCTCATCTTCAGTGTCATTTTCCAAGTCCAATCTTGGAAACGCATTCATGTCGACCATACCACTTTCCTCGGACGGGAGCGCATCTTCTTCCACCACTGCACTTTGTCGATCTTTGTACAAAATGCCTTCGTTGAAGATGACATCCTTACTGCGAATGATCCTCTTTGTTTGACCATCCCAGAAGCGATATCCGAACTCAGCTCCACCGTACCCCACAAAGTAACACACTTTGGATTTTGAGTCAAGCTTGGTACGATCATTTATGTCGACATGGATATATGACAGACAACCGAACACTCGCAAGTGTTCATAAGAGATAGGCTTTCCTACCCACTCTTCCTCGGGAATCCTTCTTTTTAGGGGCACTGAGGGTCCGCGGTTAATGAGATAAACCGCCGTGCTTACTGCATGTGCCCACAAGGCTTTGGGCAACCCACTTTGCAGTCTCATACTCCTAGCACGCTCATTGATTGTTCGGTTCATTCGCTCGGCCACGCCATTTTGCTGTGGCGTTCTTCGGATGGTCTTCTCCATTCGAATGCCTCTCTGAGCACAGAACTCTACGAACTTCGCATCAATGTACTCTCCGCCGTTGTCGGACCTCAAACACTTGAGTTTATTCCCGGTCTCCAGTTCGACCATGGCCTTCCATTCTTGAAATTTCTTAAACACCTCAGACTTGTGTTTCAAGAAGTAGACCCATGTTTTCCTCGTCGAATCATCGATGAAGGTCACATAGTACTGAGCTCCTCCTAGTGAGGTTACTGGAGAGGGTCCCCATACATCTGAGTGGACCAGTGCTAGCTTCTCCTCCTTGAGAGCTTTTCCACCTTTCCGGAAGCTCACTTTCTTCTGCTTCCCGAAGATGCAACCTTCACACATATCGAGGTTGACAGACTTCAAGCCTGGAAGTTTGCTGTCCTTCGCTAACACCTTCATCCCCTTCTCACTCATGTGACCCAACCATCGATGCCACAGTTCCGAGCAGTCTTGCGACACAGCTGCCGCCACTGTACACTCCTCATCGGTCGTCATGTACAGCGTACCGACCTTGCTCCCTCAGGCTATCACCATAGCTCCTCGTGAAACTTTCCAAGCTCCACAGCTGAACGAAATGGAGTGCCTTTCGGCATCGAGTTGACCTACTAAGATCAGATTCTTGGTCAACCTCGGGACATGCCTCACTTTCGTTAGCTTCCATACCGATCCATTTGGAATGCGAATTTTCACATCGCCCATTCCAACAACATCCAATGCTTCTCCGTCGGCTAGATACACTTTACCAAAATTACCCGCAGTGTAATTTTCGAATAAATCCTTCTGAGCGGTCGTGTGAAATGATGCCCCAGAGTCTAGAATCCACGAATCTATGTCTCTCTGTACGGCAAGCATTAAACAGTCATCCGAATCCTCGTCGCTCTCAACATTAGCCACGTGATCACGGCCGGTACTCTTCTTCGGCTGCTTGCACTCATGACTGAAGTGCCCCATACCCTGGCAGTTATAGCATCGAAGATTCTTCTTACTTCGATCGCT
This sequence comes from Primula veris, assembly GCA_963682055.1. Classification (NCBI taxonomy): domain Eukaryota; kingdom Viridiplantae; phylum Streptophyta; class Magnoliopsida; order Ericales; family Primulaceae; genus Primula; species Primula veris. The sequence continues at coordinate 2,373,265 of OY821751.1, forward strand.
ATCTTTGCCTCCTCGGCTAAGCCCTCTTCTACCTCGGGATTGTGAACGTCCTCTAACGTCCCATACCCTGGCCTTACCCCGGTCTCTTGAATCCATGTTCAAGGCTGCTCCATCATTTGAGCATTCACCCATATCCAATCTCCTGAGTTACTCAGCGAGTATTTGATCTCGGATGCCGTTGTAAGTCAGTTTCTCCTTTCCAATTGAGTTGCTCACAGCAGCTCGCATGAATTCCCAACTGTTCGGTAGAGATGCTAGCGGTATAAGGGCTCTCACTTCGTCTTCAAAAGTTATTTCCACCGCATCCAACTGATTTACGGTGTCGATGAACTTGTTCACGTGACTCGCGACAGGTGTTCCCTCAGCCATGCGTAGGTTGAACAACTTACGCATGAGATGTACCTTGTTGTTCGCGGATGGTTTCTCATACATGTCGGTGAGGATCTTCATCATCCCCATCGTCGTCGTCTCTCTTGCGACGTTATGTGCTACACTCCTAGATAGTGTTAGGCGGATCACTCCCAACACTTGTCGGTCTAAGAGTTTCCACGCCTCCTCGGTGGTCGTGGTCGGCCTTTCCTCAAGGAGAAGTGGCTGATGCATCTTCCTCCCGTAGAGGTAGTCCTCTATCTGCATTCTCCATAATGCGAAGTCCTTCCCGTCGAACTTCTCGATCCCGTGTGCGGTCCTGTCTTCTTTCGCCATCGATCTTCCGAGCTCTGATACCACTTGTTAGGGTCGATACAGGCGAATCAATGAAAGACAGAAATACTAAACCGAGCACACACTCTTTGATAACGGAGTTCACCCAAATTGGCTACGTCTCCGGGCCGCTACACGTGGCACTTTATATATATATATATTAAAAGAGGATTACAATCGTAATCTAGCTAGATCACAAAGCTATGGTTCTCTCGCAAATAGAACTCTCTCTTTATAATATAGAGGTGTTTGTGTAGATGTAATTAAAATACAAGATATTGGGGCATATAAATGGAACCCTTAGTGGGTCATATTACAATTATTAGTGATGTGGGATAATTAGAAAACATGGCCAAAGCTCATTTGGCTCCACAACTCAACAACAACCTCGTAATAGTAATCCTGGCAAATTAATATGATATTCAGTGATCGGAACAAGATTAATGCTTAATTAGATTAGATTACAGTAGAAATTCTTTGTCTGACACTAAATACATTGGTAGACAGTCAATAGATACAGGATACATGACTAACACTATCGTAAACCCGATTCATTATAATTAATTTAGGGTGTTTCATTCAATAACTACCCTAGAATTAATTTAAAATTAAAATTAAAAAATTATATTAGTTGACACACCGTTAATAATAATGCAGCGGGTTCATATAATTAATACGTGTTTCCCAGGAGACATATTATGCAGACATCCTTTGAAGTTAAGCAAACTATAAAATTATGATTGCAATAATATTTAGTTATCTCAATATATATTCTTTTATGGAAAGAGGTTACTATTTTATTTTCCATAATTTTCAGGCGTGAGCTTCCGCAATTTCAGCTCTTACTTAGTTCCTTTTTCTTATCTTTCTATAACAAAAATAAATCAATGAGTAATTAAAAGCTTTGTCCCTTTTGCATGCTTTTGTACTGTTCTCTATATGGACTAATGGAGAGTACCTCGACAAATATTTTCAAATTAGGGGAATAATATTGTGTCAATTAAAACTTCTGGCTACCAATTGAAGTTTTTTTAATATAAGATATGGGGACCTAATTAATGTAGTTGACACTAAGCAAGTAAGATGTTTTCAAACTATCATTAATTAATTGCTTAGCATTATCGTACCAGTAACGTTATAGAGTCCGACTGACTCAAGCAGACTGATTACCAGATAGTCATTTATGTAATTTTTAGAATTTTTTTGACACCCAACCAAAACAAAAATAAAACCTCAAATATAATATTTATGAAACCCTAGTTGAGACTACCATAAACTTAAATATTAATTAAAAATATTTAAAATTTTAATGATTTTAATATATTTTATTTGACGATTCAATAAAATAAAAACTCAAATATAATATTATAAAACCATATTTGAGACTTCCCTAAACTTAAATATTAATTAAATATATTAAATATATGGCCGAATAACATACTCTTAAATTTCGAGGTGAAAATGAAATTCTAAATTTACATTAAGAACTGGTGTGTTGAGAGTCTGATTGAGTCTATCTAGTTTATTAACATTATTGTTATCATACAATCCCTACAAATAATTATGTGAATGTACTTATATGTATGGCTATAGCTATTTTTTTATCAATGTAAAAATAGTATACGCAATTTTGTGGAATGGATGAAATATAATGATTCGGAAAATCATAATTCAATTTTTATTAACTTTTGTTTATATACATATTAAAATAATGCAAATTATATTTATTAATAATGGGACAGACTAATCAAGAGCAATTAGTTGATTACTTACTTAAGAGTACATATGAGACAAATAAAGTATATATTAGTAGAATAGAATATGTATATATGATTGAGATTTGATTTGACTAATTTAGATTTGATTAATAATTATTTATATGCCATAAATATTTGTTTCTAGTTGGTTGCTCTCGGATTATCTATATAAGAAGCCCTATATAATTCATTATAACAATAACTACAATACAATTTACCTCTACGTTTGTACATTATACATCTACCGTTTTATATTTTAACAGTATATAACCGAGAAATGAATTTTCAGGGGTATGGATCCTAGAAGGGCACTAGAAGAAAATGTCACGATATTAATATAACCTTTTACTGATTTAATATATAGCAAAAGAACCCACTGCTATTTCCTTGCTAAAGTTAAACATAACTCACTTTAACAACATAAATTCAATAGATGTTCTAACATATACAGTCAGGGGGAAGCTAAGTGGGGACGATCGGATGCTACGGCACCCCTCATAATTTTAGAAATCCCAAGTGACACAATTTTTTTTTAGTACAATTTCTTTTTAGGTGTAGATTTGGCACCCCCATAAAAATATGTTACTTGTACATATATTTTGGCACCCCCATTTACACATCCTGGCTTCGCCCCAGTATACAGTACTAATAATCGTTACACACGTGTTACGTGTACGACGCATGTTATATATATATGATCCGATTAAATAAATTTTAAAAAAGTATATTGATTGAATGAATATATTAAATTAGAAATCATGATTAATATAATGTTCTTCTTATACAAAATAGACGTAAAATGATTTTGTTTGGTATACGATTATAATTGTTTTGAAAAGATAATGTTTTTGTGTGTTTTTTATATTTTGAATTTAATAAATGTAAATGAGTAATTAGTAAAAAAAAGTAAAAGTATTTCGAAAAAATAAGTAAAATTGGACGGTATCATTTGTATTGTTTTGACTTATTACAGTAGAATGATATTGATATCTTATAATAATATGGTATGGGCTGTATGCAGACATATTGTGTGTGATACAGACGACGGCTGTATTAGTGGAGAATGATACAAGTCATGCCACGTAATAAGAACTCAATCTACTAAAAATAAAATAAAAAATTAATTTTTTATTTTTAATTAATATTTAAATTTAGAGTAGACTTAACTAATGTTTCAATATATTTATTTGGTTTTTAGTATGTTTAATTTTTAGTATGTGATTTGTACCATTAAAATCTGTATTAATTCTATTCGGTCTTGATCAAGCATAATCCTAATAATATATACAAGAAATTTACCCGACATTCAGTTATTGGGAACAAGGTTAATGATTAATTAGATTAGATTCCAATAATGACACCCTAGATACATAAGCAAATAGTCAAATAAAGGAGGCGAACATGCTTCGAATTTACTCCTATTTTAGTCAAAGTAAACTATGAATAATATAATTGGTTATCCCAATTTATTATTATTGCGAAAAGAGCTTAATTACTACTTTATTCTCCATAATTTTCAGGCGTGAGCTTCCCCCATTTCAGCTCTTACTGTTTTCCTTTTGAATTTTGTCAAGTTTGTATTCGTAATTATTATTTGATTTTTTTTGTTAATTAACGTACTATTTTATTTCGAAAGTGTTTGTTTAAAAAAATCTGTAAAATTTGATATTTTATCTTATATAAATTGCCAAAACAAACAATAAACACAAAAAAATATAAAAAATCAAATTTTACAGATTTTTTTGAACAAACACTTTATAAATAAAATAAAACGTTGATTTAATAATAATAAAAAAATTAATGTGAGCAAAACTTGACCCATCTGATATAATCAAATGTGAACCCATCTTGCTATGACAAAAATAAATCATGAGTAGTAAAAAGCGACCTTTGCATGCTTTTGTTCTCTCTGCTGTTGAATACTTCATCCATTTCTATTTAATTGTTTATCACGAAAATACATGCAATTTTAATCGGTCAATAACTTGTATCAAAATTGTTAGAATAAATTTTTTTAAAAGTTGATCATATAGTTCAAATGTTAAATTTTATGATTATATTTTTAAAAAATTTATTTCGACAATTTTGATAAAAATTATAAGACGATCAAAATTACACATAGTTTCGTAATGAATAATTAAATGAGAACGGAGGAAATAGTTTTTTTTTTCCCTTACGGAACCAGTACTGTTCTATATGGACTAATGAAGAATACCTCGGAAAATATTTTCAAATTTGGGGAGTACTATTGTGTCAATTAAAATTTCTGGCTAATTGAAGTTTTTTTTTTTATAAAATATGGGGATCTGATGTAGTTGACTCAAAGCAAGTAGGATAATTATAATCTAAATATATAAGTGTTTGTTACCTGGATTAAATCATTATTACGTTACGCGCATATGCATAAAAAAAACAGTATTTTGTTACGAATTATTAATTTATTATTGCAAGCCACCGCTATATTAAATAGAGCCATAAATCATTTCACGTTTTGGTATAACAAAAGGAAGAAAGTACACTAAATTTAGATAGAAAGAAAAACCTTATTTCCTTTCAATTTCCATTTTTAGAGAAAACAACATAAGCACAGCTTCACAAATACTTGGTATATGCTCTTTCTTATTTTCTATTATTTAGATTTAAATGTTACGCCTCTCTAAGCTTTGTTTTTCCAGTTTCTTGTCAATGTTTTAATCTCTTTAGCTTTTAAAATACTCTCAACTGTTTTGAATTTTAACTTATAAATTACTGCATTGCTTAATTAGTTTAGTAGGTTACAAAACTAAAAGGTGTTTTTCCAAATTCTTCTCATCAGTGTTTTAATCCCTAAGCTTTTAAACTCAAGTGTTTTCATTTTACATTATAAACTACATTGCTTATTTAGTTTAGTAGGTAACAATAATATAATGTTTTGAATTCCACATTGAAAAAGTAAGTCATTTGAACAGGTCATAAACTCATCATTTTAAAAGTAACTTGTGTAAGAACGTTTATTCCTTTAAAAGACACATATACCGAATTCTTATTTATAATCTGTATATTAGACAAGTCACAAACAAATATGTAATATTTCATTTTTCTCAAGTTTAATATTATTTCTCATTTGTACATGTGTATACTCAAAATTCTTATGTGTGTTACATTTAATTTTAACAGGGCTGCCTCCATGGGAAGAAAAGACTTGGTCAGTTCCATTGTTATTTTTCTAGCATTAGTAAATTTTGTTCTGGTAAAAGCAGAAGATGCTTACAAATTCTACACTTGGAAAATAACTTATGGGATAGCTTCTCCTCTGAATAAACCTCAAACGGTAATAATCTCCAATGTCCTTTTATATATGATTTTATCTAATAATAATATTTGTAGAAAAGTTCAAATTTGATATTTATATTGGTATCACAGTATGGTACTTGCTGTTTACGTTATTGGACCCATAATTTCGATAGTTTTGTATTTTTTTCTATCATTGTTGTAGTTTAATACTAATATACTGCATCTTTAAAAGATATATATAGTACCTAAATTTTAATAAGATGCAATATTTGGTCTTTTTCTAGTTCTATATAAAGCTAATTTTCAAAGTCATTACGGTGTTATTTATTGGTTAACATACCGGACTAAATAAACAAATTGAATTTTTATTTATATAAAAATATACATGGGTTGGATTATATGATTTTATCATTTAGGATATTAAGTGTATGGTTTTTTTTACTAAAAGATAAAGTTATTATTGGTAGTTTAAGGACCAAAAAGAATGTTTGCGTAAACGCTGCAGACCATTATGCATTTAACCAGTTATTATTGGTAGTTTCCTAACGGAAAGGAGTTCAACCTGTGAGTTCTTTTTAAGAAAAACTCGCTTCGTAGTAAAAAAACTCAGATTCAAATCTCGATTGAAATATAAAAATAAGTTTAAATAACGAACTTTTCCGCTTTTTAGGCCGCTAAAAGCTTATGCTTTTTGCGCTTTTATCGTAGCTATTGCAAAAGCGTTTTAGTTAAGTTTTCGCTTTTTAAAAAACTCTTTTTAGCTGGTAACATCTATTTCATCTACTTCATAAACTTTTTTCTAATGAAAGTAGTTTTTTTCTTTTTTCTGGAAGGTAATTCTTATGAATGTGCAATTACTATTTTGTTTTCGAAGGTTATTCTAGTAAATGGGCAATTTCCTGGTCCACGACTCGACGCTGTAACAAACGACAACTTGATCATCAATGTCATCAATAGGCTTGATGAGCCTTTTCTCTTGACATGGTTAGTTGCTTTAATTATGTTTTAATGGAATATTATGTGTTGACAAACCCTATCTTTTTTGAAGGGTAATTTTTTATTATTATTTATGGCTACAAACCCTATCTTGCTATTCTAACGTTATAGTGACTTGTGACTAAATCGGTGACATGGATAACAACATAAATTATTGCTATTCTGTTACCAAATTAGCCACAATACAATAGTTATAAAGCCTATGTACAAACATTTTTTTTGTAGTGAAAATTGCTAATTCGGGAATAGTCTCGGAGATATATTTAAGATCAATATACAACACACTGGATTCATGAAATGCTAAAACTCAACTAGCCTACCCAGAATAAGAAAAAATTTATTCCTGCTATCATGAAATCCAAAAGACTAACTACAGTATAACCTTTATAAATTAATACTCGGTAAATTAATAAATTCTCTAAAATAATATTTTTCTCCTGTCTCGATTTGGGTCAATGTAAAAAATGACTAATTTCGATAAATTAATAAGATAATAAAATTTTAAAAAATCTTATATCAATATTTGGTCCACACAAAATCATAAATTAATAATTTTTTAAATTGATAAATATTACTAGGACGATTTAGTGAAATATGACTATATATTCATTTGATTCATTTTAAAATTTAAATTTTACTTGGAGCTCATGACTAGTTTAATGTATTAATGTATTTTCTTACTTTCCTATATGGTTTAGGATGTAACAAAATTTATATATTAGTGAGTAAAGTAGTGTATTAGACTTCACTAACAAGTTTAACGAGTAACATATAATGAGTTTTATGTTAGTAATGACGAGTATATTTATTGTATCAATAAAAACCTATTTAAAATAATAAATAATTAATTTATCTATTAATTAATAAATCTCTAAATTAATAAATTTCTATGGTCCCAAATATATTAATTTATAGAGGTTTTACGGTATGTTATTAAAGAAACGTGTTGGAAGTTAGAACAAGTTTTTAAAACTCGATCCACTGAGTAAGACTTCTTGAAATATTTTTAAAGTTTGCTATTGCTTTTTCTGAATAACATTTTTACCCCATCGATCTTGGATCTAATCCCTATATTGGTATATGTTATTATAGTAGTATTAGCATTAAGTCTGAACTCAAAACAATTAAATAAATTGTTGAATTTTCGCACGCCGTAGTCCAATTTCTTACACGTTCTAATTGTTTTGTTCACGTCTACTATCAGCTGTAAACATTTTGCAAAAATTTGTTACTTTTCTCGACAACTTAGTTGAAACGATTTCTTTAACTTGTAGGAATGGGATTAAGCAGAGGAAAAATTCGTGGCAAGATGGGATGTTGGGTACTAATTGCCCAATTCCACCTAAATCAAACTTCACTTACAAGTTCCAAACTAAGGATCAGATTGGAACTTATTCGTATTTTCCATCAACGCTTACGCATAAATTCGCCGGAGGATTTGGAGGACTAAATGTATATGCTAGATCCGTCATTGCTGTACCATATCCTAAACCTGTTCAAGATTTCACTCTTCTTATTGGCGATTGGTACAAGACTAGCAATAAGGTAAAGGGAAATAAGGCCTGTTTATAAGCTCAGATATATTAAAAGTTGGATGCATTTGGTTGATCTGTTTTAAAACTGCTTTTTTCTGGTTTTATTCTTCTGAAAAGTTAGAAGGTTTAAGGAGGACGAACTTAGTTTTGTTTTCATCAACATCAATAGACTCAGCTTACTTGCTTATGTATATAATTTTTGGTTAATATGTGAGGGCAGAAAAAAGCCAATTTCGACGTGTTACATGTTATAAGTTATAACAATGATTTCTTATCAATATGCGACCGTTGTAGTCTTCGGTTAGTTCCTCACCTGAGCTTACTATTCAATTTTTTATTGTAGTGTTACATGTTATAAGTTATAATAATGAACTTTAAATGATTTCAAAAACATATGAATATGAGAATATCAATATGATTTTAAGTAAATATAATTTAACTTTTAGCCAAAAATCAGAATATAATTTAACTTTTGGCCAAAAATAAAATAAAATAAAAATATGATTTTAAATAAAATAATTATTGTCTACCTCTTTTCCATTTTTTCGCTACAGGGCTTGAGAAAGATTATGGATTCGGGCAAATCTCTAGCTTCTCCTGATGGAATTTTAATAAATGGTCGCACTCAATCTACATACAGTGGTGATCAAGGTTAGACATAAAATGAAAAATCATCTGCCTAATTTTACCAAATCACCTCTATTCAAATTAGATGTGTATTTAACAAACGTTTTTTAAATTTCAATTTTCAGGAAAAACCTACATGTTCAGGATATCGAACGTGGGATTTTCTTCCTCCCTCAATTTTAGAATCCAAGGCCATAAAATGAAGCTAGTCGAGGTGGAAGGATCCCATGTAATGCAGAACGTGTACGATTCTCTGGACTTGCACGTAGGCCAGTCGATGTCTGTTCTTGTTACACTTGATCAGCAACCTAAAGATTATTACATAGTTGCATCGTCACGATTCACAAAAACTGTCCTCACAACTACATCTGTACTACACTATACAAATTCCCGATCATCAGTTTCTGGGCCCGCTCCTTCGGGTCCACCTACTCAAGTAGACTGGTCTATAAATCAAGCCAGATCCCTAAGGTATTGTTTCTCTAAAAAGTGATAGTAGTATTTTCTTACACAGTTACACTATATGAGGCACTATGTTGGCCACTAATTAAGTAATTAGTAGAACATTGATATAAAATTTTGGCTTCTGCATTGTCTTTACAATGCATAATCTTGTTTGTTTTCCCTGTGAATGTTTTGAGCAAGTCTAATATTACCTCAAGAAATATGGTTTAAACTTATTTGTTGGCCACCTATACAAGAGCAATTCCTATATTAGATAAGAACTGCTTTATGTCGATTATGAAAATGTTTTGTTGTAATGAAAATGGCAAATGTGAGATGCATTTTCGTAAAATTGTTTGTGAAAGCTTTACCATTCTAAATTCATGATTAGACTCTCTTTAACTAGTTAAACTAGCGGAACCGGGATATGATCTGAAAACATTCTTTAATTACAGGTGACTAATTTTCTGTAGTATTCAAGTTTAGCTAAAATGACTTGGAGTCGTTGATAATAAGTTTTAAAAATCATTTGATAATAAGTTTTTTTTTATATAAATATAGGGCTGCCGCATCTCATGAACAAGTTCATTCTTTGCTTTTTGTATACTAACAATAGTGTTTTTTTTTTGCAGGTGGAACTTGACAGCTAACGCAGCTAGGCCGAACCCTCAAGGTTCATTCCACTACGGGAAAATCAAGGTCACGAAGTCATTTGTTTTCGGGAGCTCAGCACCTCTGATCAATGGGAAACAACGATATGCTGTTAATAGAGTCTCCTACATTAACTCAGATACCCCTCTAAAGCTCGCCGATCATTTTAAAATCGCCAATGTCTTCAACTTAAATGCTATCCAAAATGTTCCCTCTGGGGGTCCAGCTTTTCTATCGACCGCTGTTGTATCAGTAAATCTACATGATTTCATTGAAGTTGTTTTCCAAAATAATGAAAATGTTATGCAATCTTGGCATCTTGATGGATATGATTTTTGGGTTGTTGGGTAAGTAGCCAAATGTTTACTTGTGATTGGTAATTATTGGGTTTTCTCAGAAAGTGCTAATTTTTGTAAAAATGTGAAAATTTTGTAGATATGGTTCTGGAAAATGGACGACTGCCAGTAGAAAAGCATACAATCTGGTGGATGCTCTCACAAGACATACTGCTCAGGTATCAAACATAACTATACAAATGTTGAAATGCTATACTAAACAACCATGAGTGCTTTCTGGTTGTGCTGTCCTTTACATTTGTTTCTGTTTTCGGCAATTCCGATTTCTTATTAAAATTACAACCATTCAAATCACCATATATGTCGTATAACTAATTAAATCATATTTTGTCTGAGTAAGAATATAAAATCAGAATCAATCATATCATTATATTGGAAGTGATAGTAGATAATGGCACTGTCACCGATATTGCTCAACATAAGTTTCCGAACTTAAAATTAGTTTTTGTTGCGTAGGATACTAAGTTTAGAACAATACCAGCCATACTCTGCGTGTATTTATATAAGTAATCTTTGCGTTCTTATTTGGCTGATTCCGCCATGAAAACATACTGTACTTTTAGAAAGCACCATCATGGGCTTGTTTAGCAGCACTGTTTAAGTATATAAACTGATATATTTGACACTGACACAAAACTAAGTTAAAAACATCTAGCTAATTAGGTTTCAGTCTTAAAGGTATCAAAAAAGTCCCATCTTATAGCCTCGCCAACCAAAACCGCTGCTTATATGCCACGAAAGATAGAAAAAAATAACATTAGCTAAAAAGACGCTACTAAACAAGCTGTATAGGCTATATCACATCACTCGTAGATCTATATAATCATCGTTACTTGAGCACTCAAAACCTCTTAAAAACTTTAATTATATTCGCAGGTATATCCAAACTCTTGGACAACAATATTAGTGTCCTTAGACAACCAGGGAATGTGGAACTTGAGGTCTGCACAATGGGAAAGACAATATCTCGGCCAACAATTCTATTTGAGAGTATTCAACCCTGTTAAAAGCCTTGCTAATGAGTACGATCCTCCTAACAATGTACTTCTATGCGGTAAAGCCATAGGGAAGCGCATTTAATTTAATCTTACATACACACATATCTTCTTGTATATCACTTCAGTCATGAGGGGTTGACTTCAAGAAAACAGCATACAGGATGAAGGCTTTTTTAGATTTTACTAATATGTTGTTTGTATTATTTTGTATCCTTGATAAAACTTTACATTTGTTCTATTCTTTCTCGGAACTTGTATTATTAACTTGCTTACTTAATTATGTGACGTTTATGATTGTGTTTATATATAACAGCATGTTGTTGGAGAGTTATTTAAGGTGAGAAAGAGGATTCCGATGATGAAAAAATGATGTATATGCTCTTACTTTCTCCATGATAACAAAATATTAACATCATAACAGCTGGTCTCTTTATAAACATGAAAGTAAATCAATAAACTGCACTGTTTTAAAAAAGCACGCTTTGAGGCACAAATGCTCCATTCAAAGCTCGATGAAAGCTTGAAAAAAGCAGTTCTAGAAAAGTGATGTGATGGTAAGGATGAAGTGAAGTCAAGAAAAGAGAAGCACACACATTCTAAACCTTTTCTTAAGTCCAAATACGTAACAATCTCTTTGGATATTACAAAGGACTTATGTTAAGATCATTTTTTTACATACATACGAGTATAAAATAGAATGCATTTCATAGCTCAACATCTTTTGAACTTGTCTCCCAAGAATCAAAGATGCAAAATTTATTTGTTGCACTCTTTTTTCTATGCATGACAAGCGTTACTTATGAAATTTCTATCCGCAGTTTTACTTGCTGTAAAGCTGATGGTTGCAACTGCAGTTGCAACTGTGGTTGCAACCACGTTAATTTGATGAACAGTGAACGTCTATAACTTTAAAAGTAAAAAAACACAAGACGTTTGTAACAAAGTTCACCCCTCCCGGGCTACGTATTTGGATCACTCACTCAGTTTGTACTATTATTTCAAGCATACAAAATAGGGCACAAAACTTATGAAAAACTCTCAGACTCTCTTTAGATTTTTCTACCTATCACTATTTTGCTATTACCAAATAACTACTACTTATAAACAATAACATCTCGGCATTGTTATTCTCGTATTTTTATCCCGTCATTGTTACGTGTATTCTCTTTAATATAATTTCTTTATAAGTTTAGAACACACAAATTTTTACAAGCAATTATAAAACTATTTATAAGAATAAAAGTCTTTCAAATATTCGCATTACTTTTCTTCAATCTTCAATAATCCCGCTGCCTATTGATTGAATATTTAATCAACATCTTTGTAAGATCTTTAGAGATTAATTTTGTTAAGAACACATGTCTATTTTAGCTTCAAATCTTCTTAGAAAATTCGGCTGACTTTGCTCGTTAACACGGAGATTTAGTTGGCTCATTTTTAGGAGATAAACTCCTTCCAATCTTCAATATATCTTGTCTATAATTCACATAATTGCAGCACAAATAAGTCTAATCAAATCTGTTAGTATAATGTAGTATATATCTTGAATTAGAAGATAATATCTTTATTCAAAAAGATTCACACGTGACAATCTTTTTGATACATTTATATATGGAACAATATATCTCCTAATATGATTTAAACTTATACTCAGTAAATCAATAACGAATCATTCGTATAAAATAGAATAAAAAAATATTTTATTTAGCAAACTTTTAAGTAATAGAACAAATTTTTTCATAAGGTAATATTTTAAAAACAAATCCCACATAATTTGGAAAGATAATTACTTTTTTTTAATACTCAGATATTCTCAAAACATATATCATATCTATATAAAACGTGAGAATATAATCTGCATTGATAAAATATTCTGCAAATAAAATACATGTATAAAACACAGATTCTACAGGAATCTGCATAACAGCAGGTTCCAACTGCCAGTTGTAACCAGGAATACCAGTAACTTTTCATGCAAGCATAATACACAAGTATTTTGACATAATCCGACAATAAATTAAGTAACTTTAACAAGTTAGCTCAAGTTCTAGCAACTTATTTTATCGCCATTCCAGCAAACTTAAATGAAAATAGGAATGACGTGGAGAGGTTGAGCTTTTCGTAAAGTGAACCCGTACTTTTCCTCCATGTCCTGCTCTTCAGGAATAATTCCATTTTCAAATTTCCAGTCGAAAGAGTTTATGAATGAGCCGATCATCACTGGAACAATCCTGGAAGCTAAAGGTGCCCCAGGACAACTCCTTCTCCCTATACCAAACGGGGTATGCTCAAAATCCTGGGCTAAAACATCAATACCCGAGCCCATAAATCTTTTGGGCTCAAACAAGTTTGGGCTTTTCCATAGAGCAGGGTCTCGGCTCATAGCCCAAATATTGACTTGAACTCGTGCTCCTTTCGGGATTATATAACCTGAAATTTCAACATTTGCCTCCACGGTACGAGATACAAGAGGACCGGGGTGGTGCTTCCTAAGGGTCTCCTCCACAACTGCTCGTAAGTATGGAAGATGTGCCACGTCAGATTCGTCAATTGACTTTCCTGCGCCAATAATTTCTCGAAGTTCTGTTTTTAAAATGTTTAATATTTTCGAATTGCTGAGTATTTCTGCCATTGCCCATTCTACTGTGGTTGATGTTGTGTCTGTCCCTGCTATGAATAAGTCCTATATTACATGGGTAAAAAGATTCAGAAAATGAGAAAATTTACTTACTATAGAGTATATACAAAGGAAATTGATCAAATACCAAACTTGATATTGTGGAAATGTCAATTTTTGAAAATTTTAGATTGACAATAATTAGCACCTTGTAGATGGAAAATATATAATGAAGGGATCAAAAAGTGAATATCAATACCGTCAATAAGTATTCGATTTGTGTCCTGCTAATTTCTTCACCCATATTAAGTAAATTATCTAGTAGATCATTCATCTCATTGTTTTCCTTCAATCTCCTTGACTCAATCCTCTTATTGACCAACTCACGAACTATCTTGAAAATCTTCCTGAAACAATTTGCCATCTCACGTCGTACACCCTGTGGATCAATTTTTTCAAGTATTGGGAAAAAATCTGCTAGGTTTTTCTTTCCAGTATTTATCATGATATTAGAAATCACATCATTCATCTCCTTTAACGAACCCTCCGGCAAATCCCTCGAAAACATGGTGTTCGACAGCATATCTAACAACGTGGAGGAAGCTATACGGCCTATATCAACCGCCACACCTTCTTGACAACATTTCTCAACATAGGCTATGAGGTCATACATCTTTTCCCGGCGTAGATTTTCTCTAGCACTGAGTTTATTAGTTTGAAAAATAACAGTTTTGAGAATTTTTCTGAGAGTCCTCCATCTTTCTGAAACAGGCATCCATGCAATCGAGTATCTGAAGTGATCATGGCTTTGCAGTGCACTAGGCATGGATCTTGTCGAGAAAATGAGGTCTTGCTTTTGGAAAATTTCTTTGGCCAGGGTTGGTGAAGAGATAACATATTCGGATTTTTGGCCTAGTTTTAAACTCATTATAGGACCATACATTTTGGCTAGATTGGCTAAAGACTCATGAGGCATATCTCCTAGTTCTAGAAGGTTCCCGATTATCGGTAAAGGCCTGGGTCCAGGTGGAAGCTTTCGGCTTAATTTTTTCTTTTTGAAAATTGAAACGAGTCCGAAAAATACTATAAGGATATATAAGAACAAACTCAGCGACTCCATAGTTTGTGAGCGACAAATAAAATGGGCTTTACTGCTGATTGCTGAACACGCATATATATATAAGTGTGCATTTGACTTTGTAGTATGTTTTTTTAATAGATTGATTGTTGTTTATTAAGTTATTCTCTTTAATCGGCATGATAGCTAGATTGTAGACATTAATACTTGTTTTTCTTTTCTGCTTTGTTTTAATGCATGTATTAGGAGTACTTTGGATTGTTTGTTTATGAAGGTTTTTAATAAACAAATATGTTTTCTGTTTTGTTTTAGTGTATGGAGGTATTACTTTGTAGTATTTTTTTTTATAATAAATTGATATTTGTTGTTTATTGAGTTATATATTATCTTTAGCTAGCATGCCGTTTGTCACAAGAGCTATATTCGTGACCAACAATACTTTCTTATCACTACAAAAAAATACTCAAATAGCGACGGGATTAGTGACGGTATTTTTTGTTACGAGCTTATTAACGACGGTTTTTTTGACGGCTTTGCGACAGTTTAGTCAATTTGCGACAGATTTGTGACAACTTTTTAAATTAGCGACAGGCTTGTGACAACTTTTGACTCTCACTAAATCAAACATTATTTTGTAGTGTATTTTTCTTTTATGTTTTGTTTTTGGTGTATGTATTGCTTTCTATTTTTTGATACAAGGGAGGCAAGGGAAGGAGAAAAAGAAAATATAAACTAAAAAAAGAACAGAAAACTGTATTACTTTCCACAAATAGATAAATTTTAATATAAGTAATTAATAAACGTACTATTACAATATGAAAAAATAAATAATACTAAAGGGAACAACAAATTCACAATAAAATCGAAAGCAAATTGGGAAATTGAATAACTACTACTAAATAAATATAGACACCTGAACTATTCTCCACATCGACCATTCTCTTTTCGGATGGACAAAAAGCAAGTTATTGCCTAGTGGTTGCAGGGCCGGAACATGTGCAAGCCAAATGAGCCGAATATCGTAGGTGTTGTCACTGAATAGGTGCAAAAATTGGATTGTTTTTTTTTCCCAAGTGGAGTAGGGTTTTTTTTCCATATAATACAAGAAGAACCTATTTTATTTGATGTTCTGTTTTCTATAATGTAAAAGACAATATTTATGTTTTATTATGAGATGATTCGACTTTTGTAACTATTCTGTGTTTTTTTTTCACACATGTTATGAAGTTATTCAAACAAAGGGACCAAAAAATGTATCCTCTTATGTGTAAAGCCATGTTGGACCGGCCTTGAAAGGTTGAGAGAGACTCAGCAGATTCGATCCCCGAAATGGATGCCAACTCGATTGAAATTATTCTCAACACCTCATGCGGCCTCTTCAAGAACAAAAGGTCAAAAAAGAACATCTTTAGACGCACACAAGTTTTTCTATTTAGCCAATTTACATGCTTCGACTTTTTGAGTAGCGTGCCCCACTTCCCCTACAAAGGGTATGATGATATCCAGAGAAACACGAAGGTCTCGTAGAAATATAAGGGAAAAGAGAGATTGATCTCACGTCCAGTGGCACAATCAATTGAAATAGAGGAGAAAAAGAGAAAAAATAGGGCTCAACCCTTGTGAACAACTAAATAGTCAATATTCTGATAAACAGTAAAAGGATTTGCGAGAGTATTAAATAATACCCACACCAAACTAATAACAGCTTGACTTCTCAAAATAATAACCAAATAACATGTAAACCACTTAAACAATTAAAGTTGAAAATAACTACCGAAGCTGAATAACATAAAACCAAGTTTGTCCTCAAGGTTGTGGTCACGTCCACGTCTGCACCAAAGACACTACTCCATCCTTTTAAGCGAAGTCTACCTCGATCAAATAGTAATCCATTCAACCTCTTCCAACCTTCCAAATAAATGTCACTCCAAATTTTTGGCATTCGACCAAACCAACAATCCCAAAATGAAATCTCAAAAACATACGCCCAAGCAATCCGAACTACTTGAGTAGCACAATCGTATGTGAAAGCATCACCACCATTGCCATAAAACCCTATACCGCTTTTTACTCGCATATCCCCGAAAACATCAATTATGGAAAATGCGTCATCCCAATATGGATCGATATAGGTACTCATCGGTTTACCCCAAGTGTATGATACTCCCTCAACATCACCGGTAAAAAAATAATAAAACATCGTAACAGGATGTTTTCCAACTGCTCGGACCATCTAAAGGTGACAACAAACCCAAAAAATCTGCATACTCATTGAGCAAAGCATCCAACAAACCCATATAACATAGAAAACCCCCATCAGCGACTGACCTCGTATCGATACGTAATCGATCCGCAAAGTTACAACCATCATAATCATATAAAGGACCAAAACAACTTATATTCAAAAAATGATATATCACTAACCGTGAATTAGAAAAAGAGTGAATTCAGGGGACAAATATCTGTAACTGTCCATTTAATCTTCTCACCAAGTTTCATAAAGGTTGAACACTTTCTTCCAAACCAGAAAATCGTATTTCCAACAGTGGTCAGATCTGTCCAATTTAGACAGCATTGTCCACCGAACTTTGACAACTCATAACTCGGTCCACGTTTATCCAAATATAACAATTTTGGCTCCCAAACAACCATACACGTGTACTCTAACTTTCCACCATATTTCAATTGCATTGAACACCATTTGCTAGGCCAAAGAATTAATTTTCTAAACAACGTAGTATTGATAAAACCCGTAATGGGTTGGGAAAATTAGACGAGAAACAGAGAAAATATAGACAAGAAACAGAGAATTTAGAAGAGATAAACAGACTAGGGTTGCCCGTTATCATAAACTAATCAATTCGTAAAAGAATATTGAGAGAGAACTCTCTACATATAGTGTAAAAAATGACTAACAAATTAAATAATAAAATAGCAAATAGATCTAAATAAATAATGTAATAACAGAAAAAAAACCGTTCTTATCATTCTATCCCCCTTAAGAACAACATTGGCCTCAAGGTTACTCTCAACTGCGATATCTGATAAATAGTATCACATGCGCATTCAGCCTCCCATGATTTGACAGAAGCCCAAACACACTCATTTATCCTCTCAAGCGTACTATACCACGGTCATATGAAAACCATATTAAACTCTGCAACCCTCTCAAACGATTGTGTTCCCGAATTTTTGATGATCGACCAAACCAACATCCCCAAAAGAACCAGATGGCATCCCACAATATTTCATGTAAAACCTCGCTACAACGAATATACACAATGAAACCACCACAAATACAATAAATCTCCTTCAAATACCCAGCTCGATCGTCAAATAAAAAATGCTCTCAATAAGGATCAACGTGAGCAACATGAGGTTTGGTCTCAAAATCAAACAAACCCGTCCATAATACTCTAAGGTGCGTCATTGTCGGGTTTATACCGCAAGCATCGTATTTCCCAAAACAGTCTGTAATGAATTTGTTTAGGAAAAGCAACCAATTATCCGGATAATGGAAGCTCCAACGTAGATCCCCTAAACAAATATCATGTTGTATAGCTGAACTTACTAATACCCGAACCCCTGGATCTCAAGGATAATCACCAAAAAACTTTACACCCAAACTAACAGTCAGACCAGGACAATAACCAGCATAATCGCAATTATAAATATCTTCAAACAAGTATAAAGTAACCATTTTCCAAAAACAATATCTCACAAACAGAAGATCGGTAAAGAGTGAATCGAGCATCCAAATCCCCCTAACAGTCGTGGGTATTTTTTACACAAAGTTTCACAGAATTTAAACAATTTTTAAGTGGCGTAAAATTGGTTTTTGTGCAACTTATCAACTCTGCCCATAAAAAATTGAATTGCAATATTAACTTCAAAATTTTATATCTCATAAACCGTACATCCAAATGCATGTATTCAAGTTTCAGAATGTTTTTGAATGTCTTGGCTAAAAACTTGCCAAGCAGTTCTGAAAAATAAAATTGTTTGCTGTATGAGAAGATAATTTTCATGAACATCACCATGCAGTTTTTCCAGCAGCAGTAATCTGGAACCTTTGAAAAATCATTACTCGGTCCTCGATGATCCAAACACATCAATTTTAGCGCCCACGTGACCGAATACAAGCCCTCTACCAATTCACCAAATTTCAGTCGAATTGAAAACTGTTTCTTATGGTAAACATTTACTTTTCTACAAAGCAGTCTAACTGTCCAAACAGAAAAAAAAAAATGCACATATGCCCAACTTTGAAAATTCATAAGTAAATAACCGTTTACCCAATAAACCAACAAGCTCCATATTATTTTCAATTTCATCATAAATAGAATACCTGTTATGGGGCAGTACTGATTCAGCACATGCTTTATAATTCAAAATAGTAATCCCATGTAATATTGTTGCACTAACTAATAGCTTTTTGATCCTTAGCTCAAAGTTGGCACATCGTATCATTAATGGTAAATCTAACCCACACGTATAACCTAATCATTTTTGCAATCCAAATACTATCAATGCAGGCCCAATAATAAAATTATCCCTCCACTGACCTAACTCTTCTTTCTTCACCTCCGAACTCTTCAACGTTGGCCGAGCCACGATGGCGGTGGCAGAGCTACAGGTGGTGCTGATGGCATGCCTCCACCAACTCTTTTTTTTTTTGCAACGGTGGTACTGGCGGCGTTGGCGACGACCTGCTTTTGTCCAGTTGCAACGTAGTTGGAACCAATCGGATAATTGAACCGGTGGCGGTACAATCACCGGTTCTTTATCTAATTCAGTCTTGGGCTCGTACTGGATTTTTATTTCTTTTTCAAATAATGTTTCTTGTTTTGTTTCGATAGTAAGTGATGGTGGATGGTCTAAGGTACGTGGATGTTGAGGAAAGTACGATGAGTTGTGCTGGGGGCGGTGCAGAGTGCAGTGGTGGTTGTGGCGGTGCTGGTGGTGGCGCGTGAATAACCCTTGTCGGCAAAACTAGGGTTTCGGCATAGTATGTTCTAACCCGTTTGTTATTTTCACCCTACGGTCACGAGCCACTATCAACAATTTTTGGATCGCTTTATCCATTTTTTGCTCTAGACCTCGACGTTGTTCATTCAATTGATCCATATCCTTGTTTACTAGAGATAATATGCCTTGGAGATCCATAATATTTAGGATTTTTATTTTTTTTAATAGGGAGAAAAAAAAGATAGATAGGTCTAAAAAAAAAAAGATAGAAAGGACTTGCTATTGATACCAATGCTAAAACTCGTTAGAGTTGGAGAAATTTAGACGAGAAACAAAAAATTTAGGAGAGATAAACAGACTAGCGTTGCCACTTTTCATAAACTAATCAATTTATAAAAGAATAATAAGAGAGAACTCTCTACCTATAGTATCAAAAAAGACTAACAAAATAAATAATAAATTAGCAAATAGGCCTAAATAAATAATGTAATAACCAAAAAGAACCGTTATTATCACGTATCTGTAGTAATAGAAAAAAAGGCACAAAACTTATACTTTAAAATCCCATAACTCGGTCTATATTTATCCAAATGCAGCGATTTTTGAGTCACAACGAGCTTATATGAATCCATTACCTTAAAAAAAAAATTCAGCCAGATCAGAATTCGTTTGCTTAGGTGAAAAATTACTTTTCCAAACAACACTCTAGTTGTCGAGGCAGAAAAAAAACTAAACCACATTATCGACTTAAAAATTCACATTTCCTCAACCGTACATCCAAACAACGCGATTCTTGTTTCACAATATTAATCAGTGTCTTAAGAATATTTCCAACCTTTTTTTTATAATTTTCCGACATTCACTTCTAGACCAGAAATTGAAATATCTGACACTAGTCCAACTTGACGAGTCAGTCAATAAATTAAACCCATATCAATTAATCCACGGTTCATCCAATTCTCATATAGCAAATCCACAAATAACATTAGGTGACCAGTCCTAGTTAAATATATCTGACTATGGCAGCGGAAAGAAATTAATTCGCACATTCAAGATTCAACATGTAAGTCGGGACTTTCATCAAACACTTTTAATTTATCCATGCTCCAGAATATTCAAGGAGCTAATAATTTATCGTACATATTTTGTGAACATATTAATTTTGTGAAAAATCAGTACACTCAGTAGAAAATAGTGATAAAGGAAGAAAGTGTTTTTATTTATTTCTATTAGAAAAACCAATCGTCTTAATCTTGACTAACAACCCGTATTTATCACTTGTGTTTGAATTGTTGAACCCAATCTCATTATCACTCAAATATATCTCCACCAATTTTGTAACCATGAGAATAACCACCCTTATCACTCCGTTTGTATAACGTCCTTATCACTCCGTGTATTATCCTCATGGTTTGAATTAGTACTGTTAATATCCTCCGGCAAACTATGTCGGGGCTGGAGGCATAGTTTGTTGCAAAAGAACTTGAGAGAGGCTTTGGACATAGGCTTTGTAAATAAGTCTGCTAGCTGGTCATTAGTGGAGACATGTTGAGTGACAAATAGACCAAGTGCAATACGTTCTTGCACAAAGTGATAATCCAATTCGATGTGTTTGCTTCGTGCATGAAACACCGGGTTGACTGTTATATGGAGAGCACTGAGATTGTCGCAAAACAGGACTGGAGGATCAAGTGTAGGAATACGAAGGTCTCGGAGAATAAATGTTAGCCAAGTGAGTTCGGCAGTAGTGTGAGTCATGGCACGATACTCCGCTTCGGTGCTTGATCTAGATATTGTATTTTGCTTTTTTGCACACCAAGAAATAAGGTGGCTCCCAAGAAAACATACAATAGCCGGTGGTGGATCTCCGAGTAGTTGGACAACCCGCCCAATCTGCATAAGAAAAAGCACACAAACTCAGAGTGGTGCGAGAAGTAAAATTAAGTCCATAGTGAAGGGAACCTTTAACATAGCGTAGAATTCTTCTGACCATTTTAAAATGTGAAATAGTAGGAGCATGCATAAATTGAGAAACATAATTCACACTAAAAGAAATGTCAGGACGTGTAAGTGTTAAATATTGTAAGGCCCCAACAATTCCCCGATAGTTACTAGGATCTTCCAGGGGTGTGTCAATAGCAAGGCCTTTCGTTTTCGCCTCCATAGGCGTGCTCATAGGCTTGCAGTCGACCATCTCTGTTTTTTCAAGAATGGTGAAAGCGTAATGGGTTTGAGATAAGTGCAATCCATGAGAAGTTGGTGTTATCTCGATTCCTAAAAAATGATGAAGCGGGCCCAAATCCTTCATGGCGAACTCAGTACTCAAAGTTTGAATAAAAGTATCCAAAAGTTGCCTGCTGGAACCTGTAACTAGCATATCATCAACATAGAGTAAAATAATTAGTGTACCATGAGAGGAATGCAAAACAAACAAAGACAGGTCGGCTAAACTAAAAAAAAAAATCCATAAGAAATTAAAAAATTCCAGGAGGTTGCTCTATAAAAATGTTTTCGGAGATTCGACCATGAAGAAATGCATTTTTTACGTCTAGCCGTCGAATATTCCAACCACGGACAAGGGCAAGACTAATAACTAATCGAATCGTTCCAGGTTTTATCACCGGTGAAAAAGTTTCAGAATAGTCTACACCGTCGACTTGATGATAATCCTTAGCCACTAAACGAACCTTTAGGCGATCAAGTGAACCATCCGCTTTCAACTTTGCTTTAAACACCCATTTGGAACCTATGACGTGCATTGACGGATCACGACAAACAAGTTCCCAAGTTTGTTAAGATGAAGAGCAGCTAATTCGTCCTCCATGGCAGCACGCCAACCTTCATGTTGCAATGCCGACTTGATAGTGTGCGGTTCACGTGGGATATCATGTGTAACAACTGTCATTGCATACTTTGGGTTTGGTTTCGTTTTTCCCATGTGTGATCGAGTAACCATTCCGTGAGTAAATACTGAAGGTTGGGGGGGCTGGGATATATTTGGGGATGTTACAGAAATATGGGCAGGTGAATGGTTCTGACTTTCAGCAATTGTAGTATCTTCTGCCATGGTGATGGTATTTGAGGTTTCATTTTCCACCTGTTCAGGAGATAGATAAATAGAGTCCGAGTTAGTAAATATATTAGGAAATTGAGAAAGTTGATTAGAATTTGAGTATGCTGTAGTGTTTATGTTTGTTGTCTCAAATTCAGATTGCGCACGACCTCCTCTAGAGGTCATTTTAGCTAAACTAGGTTCATTTGACAGTGAGTTTGAATCGTGAATAGCTTGCGAACTAGTAGATGTAGGACTCTGATTGTTACTGGTGTTGACAATTTTCCAAGTGGTAGAGTTTGAAAAGTTATAATTGGAATCTCATGAGAACCTAAACTTGTAGATGAAGAATTCAAATTAATATGACTAAATGGTAGTGTTACCCAGGAATAAAAAATACTTAACCACTCATCATTTGACGATTTGGTTCTGGAGCTATTTTTATCTTTGAACAAAAAATTGTTCTCATCAAAGACCACATGTCTGGAAATAAGCATTTTACGAGTTGGCGGATGAAAACATTTATACCCCTTGTAATTTTCGCTATAACCTACAAAAACACACGAGATCGTTTTTGCATCAAATTTGTTTCTTTTAGAATCCCAAGTATAAGGAAAGCATTTTGATCCAAAAATTCGTAATGATGAGTAATCAGGATTTTTACCGTGCAACTTAAAATACGGTGTATCATATTTTATGGTGGATGACGGGAGCCGATTAATTAAGTATACAGCCGTACTAAAAGACTCTACCCACAAATACAATGGAGCACCAGATTGAAAAAGCATTGTCATACCTAGTTCGCGTATAATTCTGTGGCGACGCTCAACCATACCTGTTTGTTCGGGGGTGTGAGGACAAGATATGTAGTGAACTATGCCTTGTGTTTGGAAGTGAGTGCTCAATTGAGAATTAATAAACTCATCACCTCCATCAGAGTGAAAGATTTTTATTTTCTTGTTAAACTAACGTTCCACATATTTTTCAAAAGCAAAATACATTTCAGAAAATTTGGATTTTCGCTTAAGTGAAATGATCCACGTATATCTAGAAAAATCATCAAAAAAACAAGCATAATATTGAAAATTACCAATAGAAATTATTGGAGCAGGTCCCCATAAATCACAATGTATTATATCAAAACAATTAGAACTTGTGTGTTCAGAAGAACTAAAAGGTAATTTATTCATTTTTCCTAACTGACAACTCTCACAAATAGAATCTAATTTATTAACTCCTATGACCTCTATTAGGCCTTTATTTTTAAGCAGTTGTAGTGAAGACGCTTGTGGAAGCCCTAAACGCCGGTGCCAAACAGCTGCAGTGCCAGATTTAAATCTATTTGAAAAATGGAGCTCGTGTGGATTAGAAATTGCATAAATATCACCCTTGCGCCTCCCTTTCATCACTACTTGACCTGTTTCCAGTTCCTTAAGACATAAACCAACATTATAAAATTTACAATTTAACGGAAATTGGTCTCTTAACTGGCTAACTGATAGTAAATTTTTTGCCAAGTGAGGAACATGAAGAACATTATTAATTGGAAGAGATATAGAATTGTTTTTTAAAAATGTATCGCCAACAGCTTTCATAGTAAGAGAAGTACCATCTCCGATTAGAACGGAATCAGATCCTGAATTAGTGTGTAAATTATTTAAAATACTTGTGTTACCTGTCATGTGATTAGAAGCTCCGGTGTCAGTAATCCATTTCGAATCAACAACTGAATTGTCAAGTGTAAGTGCAGTTAATGCTTGAGGGATGTCTTCTTCTTTCACATGATGTTTCAGTATATACCAGTAGATTTTCGCGATGTGTCCAGATGTTCCACAATATTGGCACCGCCCAGTGCGATACATATCCCGCTCAGCCGGAGTCATACGTCTTTGTCCAGGAGGTGGGGGTCGCCGTTCCGTCATATTTTGATTGTTATTTTCACAATAAAGCAGTCTTTTTTGACTTGAGTTGTTGTAATTGGTAGCACCAGAATTATGTGCTTGAAAGCCACGACCGTTGGAACTGAACACATTTTGTGGCTTATGATTGGCTGAACTGTGTTGTGTTTGGCGTTGTTTTTGACCATAAAACGCCAACTGTTGTACATGCTTGTTGTTGGCATACCATGTCTGGCGTTGCTCGTATCCTTTAAGAAGAGACTCAAGTTCCGAGTAACTGGGACGTGAGGGCTTCAACATTGTTGTGGTGAAGGACTCATATTTCGGCCCTAAACTTGTCAGGAGAGAAAAAAAACTTTTTCTTTTTCTGGCACCGGAAACCCAATAGCAGATAAACTGTCACATATACCCTTGAGAGTGCGAAGATGACTAGCAATAGAAACATCATCTTCTTTCCGAAGATATGTCAATTCTTGACGAAGTGTGAACTCTCGTTTTTGAGAGTCTTGAGCATAGGCTTGTTGGAGCGCATCCCACACGTCTTTGGCAGTGTCTAGGCCAATTACAAGGCCTAGAGCTTCCTCAGTGAGGGTACCGATTAGCCATCCTCGAAGGAGACGGTCGGATTTACGCCATGTAGCATACTCGGGAGTTATTTTTTTTGTTGGGTTTTCTGTAGTTGGGATCGTATATTGTGTTGGAGGTTCTGAATCCCCAGTGAGATGGTCAATTTGTTCTTGACTTTCGGCGATAGCTTGCTCACGCCACAATGGGTAATTTTCTTGGTTTAGCTTCAAGGTGATAAAGTTACTGACGTTGAGGGAAAGAGTTGTCATTTGAAATAAAGGTGGGGAAAAAAAATTATGGCCTCTGGTCACAAAAGCTCTGGATACCAAGTAGAAAATAGTGATAAAGGAAGAAAGTGTTTTTATTTATTTCTATTAGAAAAACCAACGTGATCAGAGACTTTGTTACATCACTATTTATATACAAAAGATAAACTAGAGAAGTTAATCTCTTATCTATTTTAAACGTCTTAATCTTGACTAACAACCCGTATTTATCACTTGTGTTTGAATTGTTGAACCAAATCTCATTATCACTCAAATATATCTCCACCAATTTTGTAATCATGAGAATAACCACCCTTATCACTCCGTTTGTATAACGTCCTTATCACTCCGTGTATTATCCTCATGATTTGAATTAGTACTGTTAATACACTCGTCCGAAAAATTAATGGGTAGTGAATCGTCAACATTGAAATTGTTCACTTCTTTATCAAAAGTAACTTCATCTTCACCAACTTCATCTTTTAGAACTTGTATCTGTAGACACGCAAATTTTTCGGCAAATAAAAATATGCCATGTGTCTCTTATAAAATAAAATATTCTAAATTATATATTAGTATTTTCAAAAGTTAAATGAATATTATATTTTTGTTTAAATTATAAAAGCAATAAATGTCATTTTCTTTGACTATATTTTAATTTTTCTCGCAAACAATGAAAATGCTTCTATTTTAGTACTTGTTTGTTTAAAATTACAAAGAAATGGTAAGCCAAAGAATGATTACATTTAATTATGGACCATTTTGATACTAAACTCAAACTACAAGACCATTTTGATTCTAAACACAAACTACAAGACCATTTTGATCCTAAACTCAAACTACAAGACCATTTTGATCCTAAACTCAAACTACAAGACCATTTTGATCCTAAACACAAACTACGAGGGGGTGATATCGCGATAAAGACCACACCAACTACTATAAATAGATGGCCAACCTAAGCCAAAAGGGGACAAAAAAAAAAGGACAACAAATTGAAGGCCAAAGGTGAAGCCAAATCCAAGAGAGAGAAGCTCTATCGAAGTCAAGCCATCAACCACCGAAGCACTTGAACATCTTCATCAAACACGAAGAACTTCAAGCAAGCTCATCAACAAATCCAAGACAAAATCCATCATTTGATCCGCAAGAAGCTCCAAAGGCCGCGAATTAAGTTTTTTTTTTCAAGACGAAGCATTCGAAGATCTTCATAAAAAACGAAGAACTTCAAGCAAGCTCATCAACAAATCCAAGACAAATCCACCATTTGATCCGCAAGAAGCTCCAAAGGCCGCGAATTAAGTGTTTTTCAAGACGAAGCATTCGAAGATCTTCATAAAAAAAACGAAGAACTTCAAGCAAGCTCATCAACAAATCCAAGACAAATCCACCATTTGATCCGCAAGAAGCTCCAAAGGCCGCGAATTAAGTGTTTTTCAAGACCAAGCATTCGAAGATCTTCATCAAGCCCGAAGAACTTCAAGCAAGCTCATCCACAAATCCAAGGAAAATTCACCATCTGATCTGCAAGAAGCTCCAAAGGTCGTGAATCAAGTGTTTTTCAAAACCAACTATTCAAAAATCTTCATCAAGACTGAAGAACTTCAAGCAAGCTTATCAACAAATCCAAAGAAAATCCTCATTCGATCCTCGAAAACACTTCAAAACTACAAATCAAGTGTTTCCCAAGATCAAACTCACAAAGAAGTATAAGTCAAGATCAATCTCAAAGCTCAAGCAAATCAACAACTCAATCCTCACCAAACTATTGGAGCCAATAAGAACTCATTTGTGAAGAGATTAATCAAAGGATTTCTATTTTCTTTATTTTAGAAAATATTCAGAGACTGTACCCGTAAAATATCAAATAAATAAATTAGTTTGCTTTCTCCATTTATTTTCTGTCTTGGTATATTGGATAGAAAAATTTGTGAGAAACAAATTTTGGCACACCCGGTGGGACCACTCTGCCTTTCATCTTTTCTCTTCGTCAATCGATCAACCATTAATGGCTCAAAATAAAAATACGCAAAGCAGCCACAACATGCTGACCCGAAGAAAGTCTGCTGTCCAACTGTCACCGTTCTTTATAATGGAGGATAAAAGAAAACGAAATATCTGTAAGGGCAGAGAAATAGAGGCTGGCTCCGAGGTGAAAGCCAATTTTAAAGATGGTACATGGGCAAGTGACTCTTCTGATTCCATAACAAACACTCCCCGCTCAGTTGTTGCTACTTCAACAAACTCAACAAATATGCCAGTAATGGTGATAAACACTCCTACGGTGGAAGAACAAGTTAATGCCATCGCTGGGACCCTAGAAACTTTAACGAAGGCTCTTAATGAACGAGACGCTCAGATGGCGATATTGACTGACAGAGTTCAACAATTGGCAGAGCCACGCCAAGGGGAGAATCGACGTAGAACTGAAGGAGGTGAAGGTTCTTCAAATGAGGAAAGGCCCTTAGAAATAACGAATGGCGTAATCCCTCTAGAGCAGCTGAAAGAGTTCATACTGGGTACCGTAAAAGGAAAATATGAAGATGTGGTACATTCCTCCTTCGGCTACATCAAACCTTACACACAGAGAGTCGAACAATTGAGGATGCCTTACGCATATCAGCCACCCAAGTTTCAACAATTTGATGGCAAGGGAAATCCTAATCAACACATTGCACATTTCATCGAGACTTGCAACAATGCAGGGACTTATGGGGATCTTATGGTGAAGCAATTTGTCCGCACACTAAAAGGAAATGCCTTCGAATGGTATTGCGACTTGCAACCGGGATCAATTGACACTTGGGAACAATTGGAGCAGGGATTCCTTAATCGTTTTTATAGCACTAGGCGCACTGTGAGCTTGATGGAATTGACAAATACCCGCCAATGGAAAGACGAGCCTGTTGAGGACTACATTCATCGATGGAGGGGATTGAGCTTGAATTGCAAAGATAGACTGTCCGAAACATCAGCAATAGAGATGTGTGTTCAAGGCATGCATTGGGGATTGTCCTACATTCTCCAAGGAATAAAACCAAAAACATTTGAGGATTTGGCAAGTAGAGCTCATGACATGGAAGTTAGTATCTCGACTAGCAGTGACCAAGCTCTCCTACTTCCAGGAATGCAAAAGACTCCAAATAAACAAGATGGGAGGAAATGGATCAAATCTCGTGCAATAACTGATAAAAGAGAATCGTTTGTCGTGTCAACTCCATCTCAAAGCCTTCATCCCATCAAGGTGAATGCTAGCATGAAGAATGTTGAAGATGACAAGCCCAATGTAAATCAAAGAAGCGAAAGAAGAAGACTCACGCTAAGGGAGATGCAAGAGAAGGAATACCCGTTCCCTGACAATGAAGTTCCTCGCATGCTAGAAGAACTCATCGTACTTAAGCTAATCGATCTTCCACAAATGAAACGTCCTGAAGAGGCCGACAAAGTTGATGATGCAAATTATTGCAAATTCCACCGTCTCGTCAGTCACCTAACCCACAAGTGTTTTGTCTTGAAGGAGAAGATCGTACAATTGGCCGCTCAAGGAAAAATCTCTTTGGAGGATGAAGAAATAACTACTGCCAATTACACATGTATCATTACAAATCCAGAGTCTGAAAGCATGGATGAGACAAGGACAGTCATGATTCAATTTGGATCTTTGCCGCCAATTGCAATCATCATGCAAAACTCGAGCATTGGAGACAATACCTCATGGACTTATGTTAGCCATACGGGAGGTTCAAGATTATCCACCAGCGAAGAATTGAGTGAGTTTGAAGAGGGAGAAGACTACCCTTTGAATAACCCACAACCACTACAAAATGTCCCAGTTCACTCCATTTATGAGGGACAACCTATTTATGAATTCAAGAAAGACGGTCATTGCTTCTTTGACATTTGTGAATGCAAAGATTGTTTGGATGACCAATGGGATGACTTCTTTAAAGACGACGAAGAAGCTAATAGAAAGAGTAAGAAAAAGAAAAATAAGAAGAAATCAACCCAACAATCACTACGGGAAAGATACGAAGCTAGAGACCCAGGTGTTGGTCTGTTGGGTGAGCCATCAGGAAAGTTTGACTATTTTGTCCAATATACCAAAAAGGAAGAAGTGGGAGGATCAACGCCACCTACATGGGAGGATTTTCATAGAGAAGACGAGACAAAAGAAGTCAATAAATCTCTCAACTTTGCCAATCCACTTGAAGATTCCTTAGAAGTACTCAAATTCGAAAGCAATGGCCAACATTCGCATGCGCTAGGGTTGTGTAAAGACTTTTGCCCGGAGTGTCAACAATTTCTAAAGAAAATGTACGAGGCCGGCGATAAGCAAGTTGGGGCGCTAAAAGAATCCGAGGGGGATTACTATGTACATCGACTCCAAGGGAGAGTAGTTGAAGAAACATCAAATCTGGATATTAGTACAGGAGTGCCCATTGCATACTACTATCGAGGCAAGCCGATCTACAAGTTTAAAGAAGACAACGGTCATTGCTTCTGGGATGTTTGCGAGTGTGAAGGTTGCATGGAGGATAGTTACCTCGAAGATGAAGAGGACGAAGACTACTATATTTCTAATTCATGCAATGTCGCAAGCATAGAGGAGTACACGAAAGAAAGTGAATGTGGTTCGGATGAAATTTCGGGAACATCATTTCAAGAAGAAAAGGTGAATCAAGTGGCAGACGTGACAACTATTAACTTCTCTGATGAAGATTTGTTGCTTGACACAAAACCTCATAATCGCCCGCTATTTGTTTCCGGATACATTCAAGAGAAAAAGATAGTTAGGATTTTACTAGATGGGGGGTCCGCTGTCAATATTCTACCACTGCGTACGTTAAATGATCTTGGAATTCCAATCGACGAATTATCACAAAGTCGTCTCATGATCCAGGGCTTTAATCAGGAGGGACAAAGGGCCGTCGGGAAAATCCATTTAAACCTTGTGATAGATGAAATGGTGTCAAGTGCATTGTTTCACGTCCTTAACGCGAAAACTTCTTACAATTTGCTCTTAGGGCGGCCATGGATTCACGAAAATCGAGCTGTCCCATCTACCCTTCATCAGTGTTTTAAGTATTGCGTGGGGGATACAGTGAAAAGGGTTGTGGCCGATCATAATCCCTTCAGCGGAGTCAAATCTTATTTTGCAGACGCTAAGTTTTACATGGATAAAGGTAAAGGAGTGAAATTGTCCACATCCGATTCTTTTCCAAATGATGGGAAAAAGAGTAAAAATATCGAAGAAGGCAAGAAGAGTAGAATAAATCCTCCAATAAGCAAAAAGAATATGGAAATCTCACCGAAAACGATTAAACAATCAATCATCGGTAATTATAAGAGTGAGTTAACTTTTCCTATTTACCTTTTAAACAAGGTGGGGGTACTTGAAGGATTCATTCGACCAATGCATGGCCCATTAACTGAACATGGAGATTCTCCTGACACACGTATACAAGAAGTATTTAGCCCCAAAGCATATAAAATGCTTGAAAATGCAGGCTACACCTCTAAAGAATCTAGCCTCCTTGGAAAACTTACTCCTGCAATAACAGGAGAAAACTGTCATGGCCTAAATCAGACTCAGTGCATGTTGAAACACAAGGGATATGCGATAAAAGAATCTCGCGCAGGGATTGGGTATAAGCCACCTCAACCGGCGAGAATTATAATAAAGAAAACAAGCAATTATTACACTTCAGTCCATGAAGACTCATCGTCAGAAAATGAATCATGTGGCTCCAATGATTTTGAACCTTGTCAACAATCATGCAAGAGACGGTCCGTCTTTCAACGACTACACTCAGCACAAACTTTGCCTTCAGTATTCGATAGGCTAAACATAAAACGTAGCTTAGTGATCACGAGGTGTTCAAGTGGACAAAAAAAATCATCAAAAATATGGATGAGGAAAAGAGGGTCAGTTTTAAAACGCTTACATACGAGAAAGAGAGTTTTAGTATGTCAAAGGTTGTCAAGAAATAAATCAGTATTCAAGCGACTGGGGGCATCTACCAGGGAAACTTGGTCTGTTCGAAGGCGCTATAAGAGAACTGTGAAGTATGTAAAGGATGAAGATATATTGCAATTAGAAAAATTGGAAATTACAACATCATACCATATCACTCTCACGGATGAGGACGAGCAAGTTGAGGGAGATGAAGAAGAGGCACCAGAAGAATTTGAAGAAGGCGTCCAATCCACTGTTGATGAATTAAAAGAAGTAAATCTTGGCACCCTAGATGATCCGCAACCGACATACTTAAGTGCACTATTAAATGATAAAGATCAAGAGGACTACATCAAACTGCTTAAGGATTTCAAAGATGTCTTTGCTTGGAGTTATGAAGAAATGCCAGGGCTTGACCCAAAAATAGCAGTGCACCACCTAGCGGTAAAACATGGAGCACGACCAGTTAAGCAAGCTCAACGGAGATTTCGAGCAGAATTGGTTCAACAAATTGAGGTGGAGGTTAACAAGCTCATTGAGGCTGGGTTCATAAGAGAAGTCCAATATCCAACATGGATCTCAAGCATAGTTCCTGTAAAGAAGAAGAACGACCAGATCCGCATATGCGTTGACTTTCGAGACCTCAACAATGCATGTCCTAAGGATGAGTTTCCGCTACCAATAACCGAACTCATGGTTGATGCTACAACTGGGCATGAAACTTTGTCATTCATGGATGGATCGTCTGGGTATAATCAAATTCGTATGGACCCGTGAGATGAAGAGATGACCGCCTTTCACACACCTAAAGGTATCTACTGTTACAAGGTAATGCCATTCGGATTAAAAAATGCCGGTGCAACTTACCAAAGAGCAATGAAAAGGATTTTCGATGACATGCTCCACAAAAACATCGAGTGCTATGTAGACGACATAGTTATAAAGACCAAAAAGCACCATCAACACCTCGAAGACCTAGAGACAGTTTTCAAACGATTACGACGCTTTCAGCTCAAGATGAATCCACTTAAATGCGCCTTTGGGGTCACATCCGAAAACTTCCTCGAATTTATAGTTCGCCATCGAGGAATTGAAATCGACGAATCCAAAATTGAGGCCATCATGAAGGTACAAGCCCCAAGAAATATTCACGAGCTAAGAAGCCTACAAGGGAAACTAGCATACATTCGACGTTTCATCTCAAATCTGGCAGGTCGTTGCCAACCTTTCAGCCGACTCATGAAAAAGGGAACCCCATTCGAATGGGATGAATCATGTGATAATGCTCTCGACGCAATCAAATCTTATTTAGTAAAACCCCCTGTGTTAGGAGCTCCAATCCTTGGAAAGCCCTTACTCCTATACCTTGCGGCGCAAGAACGGTCCATTGGAGGTCTGTTGGCTCAAGAAAACGATACTGGAAAAGAGAATGCCTTGTATTATCTTAGTAGAACAATGACTCCGTGCGAATTGAATTATACGCCAATCGAGAAAATGTGTTTGGCCTTGGTTTTAGCGATAAAAAAGTTAAGGCATTATTTTTAGGCTCATACAATTCAACTTATATCCAAAGCAAATCCGGTCAAGTATGTTATGTCTAAACCAGTGTGGTCAGACCACCTAGCTAGATGGGCACTTCTCTTTCAAGAATTTGAAATAGTCTATGTTCCTCAAAAGGCTGTCAAGGGCCAGGTTCTTGCAGACTTCCTTGCTGACCACCCAATGCCCGCTGAATGGGAGCTGTCTAAAGACCTACCTGATGAAGATGTAATGTGCATAGAGGTTCGCCCACCATGGTCAATGTATTTTGATGGGTCGGCTAACAGCGAAGGTGCTGGCGCAGGAGTCGTGTTTCTAAGTCCGGAAGGAGACGTTCTGCCCTATGCTTTCACTCTCACACAAAAATGCTCAAACAATGTGGCAGAGTATCAAGCTCTCATATTAGGACTGGAGATGGCATTAGATGCAAAACACCAACATATTAGGGTGTATGGAGATTCTAAGTTAATCATAAATCAAGTTCTAAATGAATATGAGGTCAAGAAGGTAGAATTAACACCATATCAAGGCTATGCCGCAAAGCTCATCTCATGGCTTGGCGATGTTACATTAGACCACGTTCCAAGGCAAGAGAACAAACAAGCTGATGCCTTAGCAAAATTGGCATCCAACATTGCTCTTCCTAACAAACACATGAGTATTCCAATATGTGAAAGATGGGTAATTCCTCCGGAATTAGATGATGAAGAAAGAATTCCCAAAAACAAAGGTGAGAGAGTAGAGGAAGTTACAGCTGTTTCGGTTTTCGAGATTGAAGAGGAGGACTGGAGACAACCATTTATTGACTATTTGCAACATGGAAAATTACCTGATGATCGACATAGGAAGATAGATGTGAGACGACGCGCTGCAAGGTTCATCTACTACAAAGGCACGCTCTATCGACGATCTTTCGAAGGGGTGTTCTTACGCTGTCTTAGTGGAGAAGAGTCAAAACAAGCAATGGAAGAAGAACATTCCGGAGTATGTGGTGCTCACCAATCTGGTCCAAAGCTTCATTTCCGAATTAAAAGAATGGGGTACTACTGGCCCAACATGGTTAAAGATTGTCTCGATTTTGCCAAAAGGTGTCAACCTTGCCAATTTCATGCCAATTTTATCCACCAACCACATGAACCTTTACACCCTACGGTCGCGTCTTGGCCTTTTGAAGCTTGGGGATTAGATGCGATAGGGCCTCTGCCAAAGTCATCAGGAGGTCATCTTTACATTTTAGCAGCTACAGATTATTTCTCCAAATGGGCGGAAGCTGTGCCTTTAAAAGCTGTGAAGAAAGAAACAGTGGTGGATTTTATCAAATCAAATATCATTTTTAGGTATGGAGTGCCACGCTACATCATTAACGATAACAGAACTCCCTTTTACAATAAATTGGTGACAAGTCTGTGCGATAAATTTGGCTTCAAGCAACATAACTCTTCCATGTATAACGCACCTGCTAATGGGCTTGCCGAAGCTTTTAACAAGACACTTGGGAATCTGTTGAAGAAGGTCGTGGCTAAGTCCAAGCGAGATTGTCATGAGAGGATCAAAGAAGCCCTATGGGCATATAGAACAACATATCGAACATCGACTCAAGCTACCCCATATTCTTTGGTATATGGAGTGGAAGCCGTCTTGCCTCTAGAGACACAAATTCCGTCACTCAGGATTGCTCTCCAAGAAGGATTAACGCTAGAAGATAATGCCCGTCTTCGTTTCGAAGAACTCGAATCAATGGACGAAAAAAGGCTTGAAGCGCAACAAAGGCTGGAGTGTTATCAAGCTCGTATGTCAAAATCATTCAACAAAAAGGTCAAGCGAAAATCCTTCCAAAAAGGGGATTTGGTGCTCGCCGTAAGAAGACCTATCATCATGACACGACGAATGGGAAACAAGTTCTTGTCAAAATGGGATGGTCCGCACACAGTGACTGAAGTTTATACAAATGGTGCATACAAGTTACGCTCTGAAGATGGTTTAGAAATTTGGCCTATCAACGGAAAGTTCCTAAAGCGCTACTACTCTTGAAGAAATTAAAGACACTCCTTGACGCAAGAGTATAAAGTGCATGTTACTCATCGCCCACATGAGTATAAATTGTGTGGCAACAAAATGAACTACGTTTGGCTTGATCCTTCACGGGTACGTAGGCATCTTGAGGCTTGCTTCAAGTTCAGTCATACCAACAATTAAAAAAAAAAAAACCTTCTCCAAAAGAGATAATAATATTAAAAAAAAAAACTTGAACTACGTTTGGCTTGATCCCTTCGGGGTACGTAAGCATCTTGAGATTTATTCAAGATCAGTCATAAATAAACAAAAAAAAAAATCATTACACAAATTTAAGAAAAACATCAGAAGACAAGAAAGTATCAATGGAAATGCCCAAAACGAAGTTCAATACTTTGTACAAGCAATTATAAACACAAAGGCAGCATGAATTTTACTAGAGTTTCTCAATTACAAAGGATTTCTCAAGTCACAATACTTCGAAGGAAAAACTAAGTCAAACAGTAAAGAAGCTAAGAAAACAAATGACCAAAACACTATGTAAGGGACGAAATGAGGTCTCCTTCAACGACATCGATGTCTCCATCCGACAATGGAAGGGTCTTGTGAGCTTAAAACGGATGCACAAACTTCACTTTCTCCACTTCGCAATTGTTCACTACTACAAATTGTCCAACCATCAAAGCATCCGCTGGAAAGCGTTGTTGCAGACAAACAGGTTTTTGACACCGGTCTTGTGTGCGTCGATAAGGGGGCATGGATTCATCAATGTTAACCACAAATCACCAAGTCTGGCATAGATGTTCTCATAGTCGGCACCGCTTCGGTTGTCTCTCCATTCAAGCACCATGCAGGGAGCTCAAGCCTACGAACTTAAAGATATTCACCCATCAAGAATGAGAGACTCTGTCACCTTATCGCTGCTGTCCGCCATCGCTGAATAGCCTTTGGAAAGAACCTCGTCACCATTCCTCAATCTGCAAGTTCTTTGTCACAATACCAAGGATCGGAGAGAAGCAGGAAGTTAATCCATCGCCTTTGCTCTGTCGGGATGTCTTAAGCTACAAAAACTATAGTGGTCATTGTCCTTGCTGCTTTGATCATCACACAATATTGTTGAGCTGATTCTATTGGGAAACATCAAGTTTGCTCGTCCTAAGTAATAAGAATGCCAGAGAATGCTAATGGATGCGTTAAAGAGAGGCAAGGCTATTTCGACAATTTCAGAAAGTTTCGACGCTGCTTGAAAATTGCTCATAAGTTTCTCTTTAGAACTCCAAATGAGGCGATTCAAGATGTTCTGGAACTCTAGAAGATATATCTAAAAGGTTTGTTCTGAGTTTGAAAAGATAAGAGTCCACATAACGGGTAAAGCTGAGCTTGAAGTTTCTGTAAGATGCAGATTTGAAGTTCCTTATTTGATGCACGCACGAAGCAAATATATATGCATGGAAAACAAAAGGCATGGCCTTCTGAAACAAACAAGTGCGCGCCTGGTTGGAGTAGTAAAAAGTTCAACCTCAATATGATGCACATACAAGCTGTTAAATTTGTCACCTTTCAAGCGCAAGAGATGTTTCGAAAAGTCTCATCGGCCTGTTAGAAAATCAAAGAAACAAACAAGCATCAAACAAAGGGAAAAAAAATAATCAAAATAGAAAAGGAAATATGGAACAAAATTGTGTTCCTTAAATAAAAGGGGACATGTAAAGAATGATAGATAAAGGCAGGTAAAAGCAAGCCAATATGCAAACTCACGGAGACTCCCCTCAACAATG
This sequence comes from Primula veris, assembly GCA_963682055.1. Classification (NCBI taxonomy): domain Eukaryota; kingdom Viridiplantae; phylum Streptophyta; class Magnoliopsida; order Ericales; family Primulaceae; genus Primula; species Primula veris. The sequence goes on from OY821751.1 coordinate 2,410,336, forward strand.
GTCAAGTAATTACTCGTCGAAAAAAAAAATGTTACTTGATCCCCCGGATTTATAGGAATTGTCGCGGGCATATCCGCTGCCATATCATCGTGAAGCTCCACCATGCCGGAAAAGACTTCTGGAAAGAGTTGTGATAATCCCCGCAATGACGTCATCTGCTTGCCAAGCACCAATTTGGGAAGAAAACCGAAGACGGATATATGATTATTTGTTAATTAGCCACTAGTCATGCTAGAAAACTTGAAGTTGATTGTGGTGGTCGAGGTCATTAACACGATTAAAAGCCGCCGCTGCAGCTTCACACCACCGATGTCTGAATACTTTCCTGTCGCCAAGCATGTCGTCGGAAATCATGAGCTGGACTGGAAATTTTTGGGCAAGTACCCACTGCTGCATCATCATCGTGAAGACTGAAGAGGTCCTCCAATTCCAAAGCTACAACGTCAGTCCAGTTTCGAGTTCCGCACTGTATCATAGGCAACTCGTACTCTTCAAGGTTCTGCCAGCTCTTCGCTCTACTTTAATCATCTGACGCCAACAACAAAAATCGATCAAGGTTCCAGGGAACTTCTAGATTGTTTTCCCATCGAGATCCAACGCGATTATAAACCATTGTTGCAGCTGCATGCTTTACGTTTATGATCATCTTGTTGTCGCCAAAATCCGCCTTTGGAAAACATAACATCATCGCATTG